>CM031244.1:659087288-659815024 GCA_018340775.1 Taxus wallichiana var. yunnanensis | reverse complement strand
AAGGCGATGAGAAACTAAGTTTGATACCAAAGTTGTCACAAAGGTCTTGTAACAACTTGTTTTTAAAATATTTACCATTATCTGTTATTAGGCGATGAGGAATACCAAAACGACAGATAATGTGATGGTTAATGAATTCGACAATTTTTTCCTTTTTGATCGAAACGAGTGGAATGGCCTCCACCCATTTTGTGTAATATTCGGTGGCTGTGATTATCCATCGGTGACGTTGTGAAGAGGACGGGTGAATCTCACCAATAAGGTCTAAACCCCATTGTGAGAAAGGCCAAAGATCTCGTGCGACCTGCAGCGGATGGCTAGGAGTATGTTGAAGGTTAGCATGTTGTTGACACATAACACAACGCTTAACATATTCGTAGCAGTCGTTATTGAGAGTAGGCCAATAATAACCTAGGCGAAGGATTCGTTTAGCCACGGCAAGGCCACTAAAATGTCCACCACAAATCCCATCATGGACTTGTTGGATGGTATAGGTGACCTCCGCGCCGGTTAGACAGCGAAGGAGGATACCATCAAAGCCACGTTTATAGAGGAGTCCCCCCATAACTACATAACGAGAAACGCGTTTAAGAAAAGTGCGTTTACCAGTACTAGTAAGGTCAGATGGGAGAACAGAGGTTGTAAGGTAGTCGTGAAATTGGTGATACCAAGTATCCTGTGAATTAGCAGACACATTATTTATCATACAAACTACCGGGGTTGAGTAGGATGGGGCAAAAAGTTGTTGGACCACGATGAATAATTCAGAGTCAGTTGATGAAGCTGGAATTTGCGAGGCTAAGCAAGCCATAGTATCCGTAAATTTGTTAGTGGAGCGGGGAATGGTTTGGATAGAATAGTGAGTAAATAAGGCTAGAAGTGAGTCCACGTAGTATTTGTACTTTTGAAGTTCCTCATTTTTACATTGGTAGATGCCCATAACTTGATTGACTACCAATTGAGAGTCACCAAAAATATTGATAGATTTGATACCTAAGTGTATCGCAACTTGGAGACCCAGAACAAGGGCCTCATATTCCGCTGTATTATTAGTGCAGGGGAAATCAAGCCGGAATGAAAGAGGCATAGGTTCAGCGTCAAGAGGGATGAGAACAACGCTGGCTCCTCCGCTGCGCTGGCATTTAGATCCATCGAAGAAGAGGGTCATTTGATACGACTCTTCCCCGAGTGAAAGAGTGGCGATGAGTTCGTCGGGGAATATAAAATTGGTAAATTGTTCCCCAGGTAAAGGGGCTTTAGTAAGTTGTGCGCGATGGTTTGTCCTTTGATTGATTTCTGGTGGACGAACTCAAGGTTGAGGTCGGTGAGGAGCATGAGCCATCGGGTGATGCGTTGGTTTAGATGAGGTTTGGCATACATGTAATGGATGGGGTCTGTGTTGGTGATGATGAAAGTTTTGTGATTCAGAAGGTAGTGTCGGAGCTTGGTAGCCACGAATGATAGGGCTAGGCACAACTTTTCTACATGTGTATACCTAGTCTCATAATCCACCAAAGTACGACTTATATAATAAACGACTTGTTCTCAATTTTCAGAGTCACGATGTGCAAGCATGGCCCCTACAGCGTGGTCAGTGGCGGAAAGGTAAAGGTAGAAAGGGCGGTCGTCTTGAGGTGGGATAAGCACGGGTGGCTACAAGAGATAAGTTTTGAGAGCTTCAAAGGCTTGGTGGCACTCTTCACTCCATTGAAATTCAATGTCCTTTTTAAGGAGGTGATGGAAAGGTTGACATCGATCCGAGAGTTGGGAGATGAAACGTCGGATAGATTGGAGCTTACCTTGTAAACTACGTAATTGTTTGAGATTAGTAGGTGGGGGCATTTCTAGAATAGCTTTGACTTTAGATGGGTCGACCTCAATGCCACGCAAAGAGACGATAAAGCCAAGAAGTTTTCCCGAAAGGACACCAAAGACACATTTCTTTGGTTGAAGACGGATAGAATATTGTAATCAGGCGATCAAAAATAATGGTTAAAACATCGAGATGTTCACTGCGATGTTTAGACTTGCCAAGAAGATCGTCGACGTAATCTTCAAGGATAGTGTGCATAATGTCATGAAAAATGTAGGTCATAGCCCGCTGATAGGTCGCACCAGCATTCTTAAGGCCAAATGGCATTACACGGTAACAGAAGGTTCCCCAAGGAGTTATGAAGGCAGTTTTGTGTTGATCGGCAGGGGCAACCAAAATTTGGTTGTATCCTGAAAAGCCATCCATGAGAGAAAGCATTTCATGACCCGCAGTGAGATCAACAAGTTGATCAATACTTGGGAGGGGGAAGTCATCCTTAGGGCAAGCGAGGTTAAGATCCCGGAAATCCGTGCATATCCGAAGTCCCCCCGTCGCTTTAGTGACAGGTACGATGTTAGAAATCCATTGAGGATAGTCAATAGGCAAGATGAAGGAAACAGAAAGAAGTCGTTGAAGCTCTTCTTTGACCAAGAGGGCAATGCATGGATGCATTTTTCTCAGTTTTTGTTTGACTGGTTTGGAATCGGGGTTTAGAGTGATGTTATGGACGGCAATGGTAGGATCAATTCCTGGCATGTCAGCGTAAGACCACGCGAAAGCTTGGTTGCGAGCACGGAGGAAAGTAGTAAAGGTGACTTGTTCTGATGTGTTAAGGGATTGTCCGATCTTCACAATGTGAGGATCCTCCTCCGTGTGGATGTTGATTTCTATAGTAGATTCGTTCAGCATGGTTTGGGTTTCAGATGGTAAGGCTCGTTGAATATAAGAATCATCCGCGCCAAGGTAAGTGAGGATGGAGTCGTCATCCTGACACTCAACAACATTAATCAAAGGCGAATCCTCTTCGATCATGTCTGGATACAGAAGGGGAAGAGAAGATGGGTCCTCATTATCGCGTTGATAAGTGAGAGGACCTATGAAGATAGCATTTATGAAAAAAAAAAGTTAGGAGGGATAGATTCAGGGTCTATAGATTCTGTGGGTGATGATGGCAAAGTGGGTGATGATGGTTTGGTAGGGGTGACGTCGTCTTCTTCCAGAATACAGCTGACACGAGGTGTCTCCTGTGTAGGTGTTTCAGGAAAACCGAGACCACTGCGATCATTGTGTTTGCGGGTAGTCACGGGAATGAGTGTATGTCGGCCTTGTTCGTAAAGACCAAAACCAAAGCCTTTCCAAGCACAGCGAGTCAAGAAGGTGAGGGCGAAACGATGATTTGTCAAGTATTGAAAATCAGATTGGAAGGGAACCACACCAAGAGGAGGTTCAGGGGTAATGGAGGATGCGTCAACACCCCCATACGTTAGGTTGGTGCGGTAATGGGGTGGTCCGTAAGAGATTACCTCCCCACGCGATGGTCGTAGGTGGGATGTGCATGTAATTTTCCGTACTCCTGCGGGGTAGGGAAAGAACTAACGTTATATAGGCGGTACTCCCCCAGTGTAAGGCATTGAAAAACATCTACTAAGGGGTCGGAGGTTGGGATGTTAGCTACGGGAAGGGAAGTGGTTTTTGCGACGGTGGTTTCATCAGTTGAAGGCATAGGCGCGGTTGAGGTGGATGGTTGAGGTACATTTGAAGAGGATGGTTGGGTTGAATGTATGGGTGTCTTGATTGGTATAAGCACATCGTTAGGGCGGTATAACATATTGCAGGTTTTAAAGGGGGGAGGATCAGCTTTTACGGTGTAGGACTTCCCCTCGTACTCAAATTTTATGCATCTATGTAATGTTGAGGGAACGCATCCCATGGCCCGGATCCAAGGACGACCCAGCAATATATTATATTAGAACTCTCCTTCAAGGACATAGAAGAGTTCGGGTAAAGTACGTGGTCCTACCCGAATGTTGAGGATCACGGTGCCTAAGGTAGAGGTAATAGCGTCATTGAATGACCGCAACATGATGGGGTTAGCACACATGTAGCTAGAAGGGATATTCATTTTTTGAAAAGCTTTTGAAGAGATGATGTTTAGGATATCACCCCCATCAATCATAACATGACGTACACGAATGTCCCGGACGTAAGCTGAGATGAACAAGGCAGGGTCAGGATCTTCTGTACCAAAATCGACAATTTCATCTTCAGAGAAACTGACTGCAGCAACTTGTGGTATAGAGACAGAAGTGGTTGGGGCGGTGGGTTGTTTGGTGAGAGAGGCAACATGATTGGGTGTCAGAATGGAGGCAACGAGAAGGGTTTCATTAGGTAATACCTCGATCCTCGAAGAACTTCAACGAGAGCTTGTCGATGAGATTGAAGTCTCGAATGAGATCATATAGTGTCATTTTTACGGGTGATTTGTGAAGATGTTTAATCATGGCTTGATGGGCAGCTCCATTAGAGACGGGGTAAGCGGGTCCATGAATAACCACTTTGGGTGGTGGTGCAATCGAGATCTTTGGACGGAGAAGGAGAGGATGCAGGTGTGATTTCTTTCGCTTTCTCATTGTTTTTCTGTGCTCGAGTATAGCAACACTAATCATATTAATCTCGTAGACCGGAGATGAAGAAGATGATTGGGATAAATCATGGTCTTCAAGAGGTGGGGTTGCAATAATGACAGATCTTGGTGAGGCAGGACGAGATGGTATAGGAGAGGGAATGGAAAATAAAGGTCTCTCCCTTCATAAGTTGTCTTTCTTAACCTTTCTATCTGGGAGAGGTGACTGACGAAGGATGGTTTTTAAAGCTTTACATCCCTCCACATCATGTCCTGGTGTGCGGTGATAAGCGTAGATCTTAGACTCATCATAACCTATAGGTCGAGGTTTAGACGGGTCATAAGGTCTAAGTGGGGGTAGGGAAATGGTCGCATTCTCTACTAACATAGCAAGGATTTTGGCGTAAGATCCTTTGAGTGGGTCAAAATCAGAAGAGGATGAGGGTATTGATTGCGCGGGTTTTGGTAATGTTTGGGCGTGGTTAGTTCGTATGGGTGGTGGTTTAGCCGAGGGGTGTTGATACGTGTTTTTCACTAAACGTGGTTTCTTTGGCGCAGAAGCTATATTGGATGATGAGGCCACAGATGGTGTGGTATCAGAAAACAACCACGGGGAAATAGGAGTGACCGAAAACAAATCTTTTGATGATGGAATTTGTTTAGGGTTGATAGGTGGACAGGATACGCGGAGTGACGGTGTTGCTATACCCTAGGATCTCTGTATGTGTGCAGAAGGCGTAGGTCACTTTAAAGGAAACGCAGGAGGTATGATATATTGATGTAAGGTAGAGGGATGGGGTCCCAATATGGAAGGTAGGTGTGATGATGATGGTTTTAGTTGTGATAGAGGCATAGGTTGAGGAGATTGAGTCTGTCTCTTAATGGGATGGGACGGCTTTATTTTTAGATAAATCAAGCCGCTTAGGTGGGTGTGTTAGACTAGGTATGGGTGAGGTCCCAAGCGTAGGGGAAGATTTGGCTAAGTTAATAGAAGTGGACGGGGCATTTGGTAGAGGTGAGGGGGGTGAAGGTGAGAACATGGGCATTTTAAGCTTCTGTAAACACTTCGGGTATATGGTGGAGGTCTCAGGATCGGTCATTTGCATTTGAGTAGAATATGGCGTACTCAAACGTTCCCATAGGGCCTGTCTATCTTCTGTGGAATGACAGTCCTCACGTGTGAATGTGAACTTTTGTACGGAAGAAAGGTGGGTTGTGATTCCGGTCCACTGTGGGTGTGATATAGGGGGTAAACGAGGCACTGTATCAATAGATGTCAAGAGGTCGACCGGTTGTTGAAAAGATTTAGGTGATGAAGGACTAATAGGCAGGAGGGCATGTTCGAGAGGATCCGTCATGGTTAAAGAATTTGGTGATGTCGGTGCAAGAGATTCCTCGTCTAAGGATGTCAAAAGGAGTGGCATACCTTCCTCTTGTGCAGCAAGAGGGGTAGAAGGGGAAATCTGGGAAATATATAGGTTAGATAACATCCGTTCGCAATCTTGTAGGGATGTGGTATAAGAAGACTCATCGATGGGAAGAGAATGGGCGATTAACTCCCTTATGGGTAAAGGAATGATTTCGCTTTGGTTCGATGGTGGTAAAGGAGGTTCGGGCTCTGTGTTAGTGAAGAGGCTTGATTCAAAATTTTCTCGATAGAGGCTTTGGTGGGTATCAAAGATGCGCATGGATCTCATGAACACTCTCCTCGGCTAAGATATCTGGTTTGTGTTTCTTGTTGGGAGAGTGATTCGGGAATGGTTTGTTGAAGATTTTCAAATTTCGGTTGGCGGGGGCATTAGCATTATCGAGGTTATATCCCTGCGTCAACCATTTCCTGCACTATGTTTTTCAACATCTTGCAGTTTTCATGACTATGTCCTTTTACACGGTGAAAGTTACAGAAGTCATTTTCTTTGTACCAGGCAGGTATAGCGCGAGTGGAGTCAAACCCAGAGTGAGGTTTAACAGGGGGCAAGGTGATAGCTCTGGCCTTGAGTAATTTTTCCAAGATGACACCATAAGTTTCTCCCAAGGGAGTGTAATTGATGGGCTCTGCTTTATACTTATAGGTGGTTTTTAGTGGGGCATTAGACGGTGTTTGAGATTTAACCATCACCGCGTGGACAGCTCCTTTTGATTTAGAAGAAGTGGACGCGTGAGGAGTGGTGGTATTTGGTTTATTGGTAGAATCAGGAGTTCAGAAATTGGGGTTTTTGTTACGCAACCGCAATTTCTCTTCCTCTAAGGCTTGAATCTCTAGTTTTCGAGCCATAGTAAAGGCTTCATCGAATGTACGGAAAGTTTGAATTTGGAGGGTAGGGGAGATGTGCTTAGCGCAAGCCCGCTGTAAACATTTGATAAGTTGATGCGAGGCAAGGCATATGTAAGTTGGTTGATAAGGCGCGCCATCGTCCAAGACGAAATCTGCGATAGATTCGTCTTGGTGTCGAATGGCATAAAGGTCGGTGATGGATAATTTCTTAGCAATGTTAATGGAGAAGTGATCCAAGAAAGATTGGGCTAGTTGGTTAAAAGAGAAGATTGAGTCTTTGGGTTAAAGCACCGTACCACTCAAGGCAGGTCCCGATAAGGACATGGGAAAGGTGCTTGAGTAACAAGGCATCATCATGGGCAATCAAATAACAAGCATGTCTAAATGATCGCAAGTGTTGTTGAGGATCCTCTTTACTATTAAAACGAGTAAATTTGCAACTCCCATTGAGGAGGATATGAATGAAGGGGACAGAAGGGTGAATGGGCTCCCGACAAACTTGCTCGTATGTCAAGGCGCTACGACTTCCTGAAACAGAAGCCTCCAGGTTTTGCATTTTGTCCATCATTTGTTTAATTAGATCAGTAGTTGGATGAGATGATGGTGTGGTTGTGGTAAACGGAGGAAAATTGGGCCAAGGACCACCGCTAGATCCTGGTGGGGTTAAGTGTTGATAAGGTGTGGAGGATGAATATGTTGAGGCAACCGAATAGGGATGTCCCATATAGGATGTTGAGGTCACTGGATACGTGTATGGGAATGAAAAGGTAGGCGGAGCTTGAGAAGGAAAGCTCGTGTGGATAGGTGGCAGAGAGCAAGTCATGAACGGAGCAGTCTGAAAGAGAGATGAGGTAGGGGCAGTCGGCGGTAATGATATGTGGGGTCTGAGGTTAACCAACGGAAAGCCAATCTGAGTCGTATGAACCTCTGAAGCCGTCGGATTGGGAGACGGGGCTAGAGATGCAGGAAGCAAGGCGGTATTATCAGGTGGAGTGGGAGCTAAATGAGCAGCTATACTAATAGGCATACCAACAAGGAGCTGACCATCAGGCGTACGGTCAGGGGTATGAGACAAATAGTATTGTACAGCGCTAGAATTAGCATCCAGAAACTTGGCAAAGTCCTTATCTCCCACAGGAATTTTAGGAACCTCGCTGGTATCCGTAGGATTCCCCACAGAATGTGAAGGGGGTGATTCAGGCAAAGAAACAGAGCAAGCATGTGAAACCATGGCGGCGGCTTGCTTTCGAGTGATAACAACCATGGACAGGAGTTCACAGTAGGGTTTCAATCTGTCAGGAACAGAAACAAACTCAGACTGGTAAAATTGGTAGGTTGCTGGTTTGTCAGGAATTGGAAAAGAGAGTAACCGATATCGGTCTAGTAACCGATGTCGGTTACACTATAGCCGACGTCGGTCAGGTAACCGATGTCGGTGTAAGAAGTCTGGGCTAACAAGATATAAAAAGGCTGCTAATTTGATTTTTAACAACGTTTAGTATACGTGTCCAATTATTGATCACAGAAGACAGAGTATGAGAAAGAAAACAGAACTAAAAACAAGCAAGATGCACACACAAATCCAGAGATTAACCCTAGGGTTAATTTTAATTATCGTGGGCTTATGCCTTTAGACGTAGAATGATGTCAGAATCCTAAACAAGAGACTTAGGGGAAATGTCAAGTTGTTTTGGCTTATAAGGTTACCTCAATCGGGCGGAGGAATACCGCGGAAAAAAGGGGGATGTTTGAGCTGTTGTGTTAATTGTGAAGTGATTCGGTATGTGTTGTGCAGTGAATGTAAGATTAATTTCCTGTCAATACCGTGGATATCACCCCCACGTGTACGACCTGTTACTTAATCTACGTTCACTAGAATTGAAAAACAACAAGCAGGAATGCAATGCACATGTTTTAAACCCAAATCAAAAATTATGTTCGATGAAGCAAGAGAGATGACTTTCACTAATGCAAAACTAGGAAAGCAAGACAAATTCTTTACGAAATATATAACAAAAGCAGCAACAACAAGTATGCTTCCTAAAATGAAAATAAGCAAGAGAAACAGAAACCCAAGATGGGTCCCACCGGGCGTGCCAAAATGTTTCACTCGGAATGTTTCGTTCCTTTTAGAAACAGATAAGGGTTGGGGCTAGGAGGAATACCTGTAGAATGTCGAGATGATGTGCGCGTACCGTAGAGAAAGATCAGGCTGACTGCGAAGAACTCCTTTTTGTCTTGGAAGGACTACCTGCAAATAAGAACACAAGACCACAAGATTTTAATTAGATAATAAATGAGGAAACTGCCTTGGGCCCAGGAAATATAAAACTTCCTTTCGAAGGTGGTCAGTTTCCTTGCTAATATGAATTAACACAAAAGACTATAAAATATCAATTAAATTGCTTTGTTGAACTGGGTAGGGGAAAGGCTGGTTATTGGTTATAGTCAGTATAACCGATGGCGGTTACTGATAACCGATGGCGGTTACTGATGACCGATATCGGTAGAGTCTAGGATCTGAAGGTTAGTTGTTTTGTGGGGTGGTGGTGTTATTTGGTAGTTGTGTTATTTGTAGGGCTGTATATAGGTAATATTAGGAAATAGGGTGATGAGATCTAGATGAATGATAGTTAGATGCAATGACACGTTGGGTAGTGGATCCAAGAATGGATTTGTGAGGACTTATGATTCAAAAAGTCGAAGAAATGTTATTAAAGAGTACATGCAAGAAGTAGCTTACTGATTATTCGCGGAGATGCAAGTCCAAGAGTTCTGATGGCAAAGGTAGAAATGAGGTAGGATGGTCTGGCACACAGCAGATCAAATCAGCTGAGTATCACAGGGCTCTGGTATCCAGTTGCAGTCCTGGGCTTGCTCTCCCTTGCTGCTAACTCTCCTTGTCTCTTCACTTGTCTCTGCTCAGTCAAGTAAAGATCAGGGTTTTCTCGATCGCTCCTGATGCTCTTTCTTGATTCAAAGAATCCTTTTCTCTGATCCAAAAATGAAATTCCGATCCTTTGTTTTTGGTTTGGGGAGGCCATTTACAGGGAACCGATGGCGGTTACGTAACCGACGGCGGTCGAGTAGGAACCGGCATCGGTAAGGAAAAAGTAGGCTATTTTTAGTAAAACAGCCCACCTTCCCTGCTTTTCTCCCGAGAGATTAGTTGCGGGCTTGGTCAAGTGACTAGAAGGTCGGTTTTAGGTGCGAGAAAGGGGTCCTTAGTCATGGGTGTAGGTGTAGACCAAGTTTTAGGTTTTAATTAGGTTAGTTTAGGATTAGGGCTAGGTCATGATGAGGTGGCAAAATGAGGTGGTAGGTGAGGTGATGGGGATTTATCAATTACAAGGTAATTAATAAATAATTGTGTAAGGTTTAGGTAATGAGGTTAGGTTGCGAAATGGGATGCGGGTCACAAGGGGTCGTAAGACACGAATTTGGTGTCTACACATAATTTCAATGGCCTAAAATGCACAATAACATTTAGTGGCTAATATTCGTTAATTCATGAATATTTCAGTTTTTGAAATTTGAAATTAGTGAATTTTTAGGTCATAAGTTAGGACACTTCACCATTTTCTTTGGGTACAAGTTATTTTTAGGGGTCAATTCACCATTCCCGTGAAATATAAATTCACAATTTTTCTTGAATATAATAAGTCAGTAGCATATTTTTATGCTATTGGCCGACAACATATAGTATCGTGTCAATCGGTAGCATAAAAATGCTATCCGGCTAACAAAATTTTTATGCTACCAAACGAAAAATATACTATATGTTTTCATTTGCTAGCATAAAAATATAAAAATGTTATGCTCTTGGACAACAATATACTATATGATGTCATTCAAGAGCATAAAAATATGCTACCGATTGGTAACATATAAAAATCTACTATCTGGTAGCATTTAATAGTGATTTCATGATGTATTGATATTCACCATTCATGTGAAAGATAATTTTCACATATTCGCCAAATATTTTCTAAGGCTTATTTTTAGAGGGAACCTTAAAATTTTCTCTACTAAAATGTCATTCGGAGGTGTCTGGATCACCCCCATCCTAACTAGACCATCTTGTGAAGATAAAGATGAGCCGAGAACCTATAGAGCAAGTATAATCATAGAGACTACATAGAATTGGGCTTTTCTTGATCCAATTTTAGATCATACCTCCCCAATTTGAGGATTTTAATTCCCTAAAAGCTTTAAGGACTGATGAGGTGAGGAAATTTCTTCCCCACATCCTCTTTGGAATACCACTTGGCCTTTGATGATAACTTACCTTTCAATCCAATAAACCACCTGTCTTGCACCCCTCTCTATGTTGTTCTTTCTCTCCGCTTTAAAACCACATCTTTTTGTAATTGTAAATTAATATCTAGAGCAATATCCTCAATAAACGAAAGAAATTCTACTTCTTGTTCATCATCCAACATGGATGGATAAAAAGATGCAAGTTTTGAACATTTACAATTGAATAAGTCTTCATATAAGGAGAAAAATCCAAGTGGAAAGCATTTTTACACACTTGTTCTATAATCTCAAATGGGCCATAATGAAGAGGTTTACATTTCTTGGGTTTTCCATATAACATGTCCCGGCTCAAATACAACCATACCTTCTCTCCAATAAGGAAGGAATGCTTAGTCCTATGTATATCATGTCACACTTTGTACTTGTCTGTGACTCTACCAACCTCTTCTCTACCGAAGGAGAATTTTCCAAATCTTCTCAATGAATTTTTCAGCTTTGTGGACCTTTAGTTCCAATTTCTGTTATCTTTGAATGGTAATCTAAAAACAACATCAGAATCACTCTTAGGAAAATAACCAAAACATGTCTTAAAAGGAGTTTTATTAGTTGAAGCATGAATTTACCTATTATAATAATGCTTCATATACACAAATTTCTCATCCGGGTCCTCAAATGTTTCCTATTATACCCCCTTAAGAGCTGGACCAAGGTACGACTCACCACCTCTGTTTGCTCATCCATCGCTGGATGAAAGGAAGTAGAATTATTTAGCTTTGTATCCATTTTTCCCCATAAAGTAGACCAAAATTCCCTACAAATCATGAGTCCCTATCTGATACAATAGAATTTGGCAAACCAAAGTGAACCCACACATTTAAAAAAAATTAACTTATCTGCATCATTGACCTTAATGGTATTTTTACAAGGAATAAGAATACACATTTTGCTAAATCAATCTACAATTACAAATATATAATCATGATCCTTTTTGGTGGCGGGAAAACCACCTAAGAAATACATGGATATACTTTCCCATGTTAGAGAAGGAACTAACAACGGTATATACAACCCCAAATTCCTATTATTAGGATTTCTTGTACTACATAAAACATAACCACTGATGAATTTGGCAACTTCAGCTTGCATGTTCGGCCAATACACATACCTTTGCAAGTGAGCTACAGTCTTTGTCACACCAAAGTGACCGGTTACCATGGAAGTGTGTGCTTCTCTCATCAACTAAACTCTTTCCCTCCTCGGCACATAGATTTTCCTATTCTTGTAGAGAAATCCATCCTAGAGACAATATTCCCCTTGAAGTTTAAATCCCTAACTTAGAGGTTTCCGCCGAACAGTCTCTACAAAATTTGGATCCTCCTCATAGCCTTCCTGATAGGCTTCACACACAAATGGATCAAAAAGAGTTAATGTGCCAATAATTAAAATAAAAGGAGGTCTAGATAACATGTCAGCCAATTTTTTAGTCACACCGTTTTTTATATTTAATAATCAATGAAAAATCTACAAGAAATCCATCCATTTATAGTGCCTAGCTTGCTGAATTTTACACTGAGCCTACAGATATTAGAGAGGTTGATGATCTATATGAATGATAGTTTCCTTACCCATCAATAATTTTTCCATTTCTTGACCGATTGAACAAGAGCATACATGTCCTTATCATTTGTATAGTAATTCAAAATCACACCATGAAATAGTTAAGAGTGATAATATACTGGCATACCTCCCTAAATTCGGACAACCCCCATAACATAGTCACTAGCATCGGCTTCCACTTCAAAAGGAAGTTATAAGTTAGGTAAGGCCAAAACTAGAGCAGGACTAGTTTTATATTTAAATGTTTCAAAAGAAACTTGTTTCTTATGCCAATCAAATTTATTACCCCATATTGTCATGGAATGTAGTGGCACTGCTATAGAAGAGAAGTTCTTTATGAACTTCCATAAATATTGAACCACTCTAACAAAACTTGGTCTCGGTCAAACTGGATGGTGTAGGCCAGTTTAGAATGGCCTCTATCTTAGCCAGATCAATTCTTAACTCCCCATCTCCAATCACATGTCCCAAAAATATAAGAATTTTTTTACAAAATCACATTTCTTCTCATTCAACATAAGCCTGTTCTCCTTAAGTACTTACAAAACTTGATGCAAATGATCAATATGCTCCTCAAAATTTTTCTAAAAACTCGAATGTCATCCAAGTACATAATAAAAAGGAATCAATAAATGGCCTCATTACCTCATTCATCAACCTCATGAAGGTAGCTAGTGCATTACATAGCCCGAACGGTAATACCAACCATTCATACAATCCTTTTCTGGTCTTGAATGTTGTCTTCTAGATGTCCTCTTCCTTGATCCACACTTGATGATACCAGACTTCAAATCAAGTTTTGTAAAATATCTAGCATGTTGTAACTGATTTAATAAATCATCAATGTTAGGAAGAGGGTACCAATTATTATTGGTTATTTTATTTAAGGCCTTAAAATCAACACACATTCTCCATTAACCATATTTCTTAGGTTACACTAAAACAATAGGAAAACGACAAGGAGAAATCCAATCAAATAATGTAACTATTGTTTTACCTCAATGGAATATTTCAAAGACTACCTATACAATCCCAAGCTTGAAAGTAGACTATCGGGTAACAAATGGATCTCATGCTCAATCGCCCTCACTGGGGCAACCTTGTAGGTTCCTGAAAGACCTCTTTGAACTACTAAACCAACTTTGTTATATGTGCCTACTCTTTGTTAGAAAACATGCTACAAGTGGTTTTAGATGTCATAATATCATCATCTGGCATATCCCTTAACATGAGTAATGCAAACTTACCACTAGCATTAATAAGTTTTCAGGCTTCATTGGCACTTACTAGAGATATCTTTGAATCTCCTGAATAGGATGAAATGATGTAGCTTTTACCATCCTTTACCAAACGGTATTGATTGGCTCTCCTTGTGAAGATAACATCCCTGACATACAAATATGGGTTGCCAAAAACTACACCACACACATCAAAGGGAACAACATCCACAGTAACCTCATCAATAAAATTTTTGTCAATACCAAAAGTGATCTTACATTGCTTCGTTACCCTAATGTCTACACCTTTCTTCACCCAACCTAAAGAATATGGACTTGGGTGACTGTAAGTTTCCAACTTCAACTCCGTCCAAAGAACTCTTTACTAGTTAAATTATCTTGAGAACATGTATCAAAAAGAGAATCTACCTTAGTTTTCTTCACTTGTATCTTTAAATGAAAAATATTTTTAGTTCATTGTCTTGAACAACATTGTTACTACCTAAACATACCTCCCTATGGAAGGGGCATAACACATAGTCTCATCCACCTCGTCACTACAAAATACTTCCTCTCCTTGGAGGGAAGTCATGGCCTTCTTCTTATTCTTCTTGTTTTGAAGGGATGCAACTCTGGGTGAAGCTTCCAAAATTTCTCCTCGGAATGAGTGTCAACATCACAATGCCCATAGTGAATTTTAGTATCCTTTTTAGAAATTGAAGTAGCATTTTTCTTACCCTTTCCTTTTCCTTTTTCCTTTGGCTTGGTGTCACCTTGTTTGTTTGAAGCATGTTGAGAGGTATATGAACTCTTTTTCTTGTCCATCTCCAAATAGTGAGCTTGCGTACAAGCCTCATCTACATCTACAAGTTTGGACAAAAGGATGGGTCTCCTAAAGTGGCTATGGATTCCACCAATGTATTTCATCAACAATTTTTGGTTTGGCACATCCTTTCCCATATGAATAGATTTTGTCTGGAACTCACTAATATACTCCTTCATAGTATGGTCTTGTTTCTACCTAAGATATTGCCAATACATGGACCTCTCCTCCTCATAAAAATAGGATAAAATGGATTTTGGATTACCTTCTTAAATACATAACATCTAGTAATTGGAGAAAATTCTTAACAACCAAGGTATGAACATAACTCTCGCATCAAGTTAAAGCACATTTGGTTAATTTTAACCGAGAAAAGGAAATCTTCGACTTTCATTAATGTAATGCAAACTGAAATATACCTCCAATTTAGCTAGCTAATGATATAGCTTCTCAATGTTCACGTATCTAATAAGGCTCAATCTTGATCTTGGCCTCCACTTTAAACAAAGGAGGTACGATAATGACATGGGATGGGTCTTCTTCATGAACCGCTTCTTCATGGTCTTCTCGGGGTCTCATCGGATACATCAAGCTTTTACATGAGCAAAGTCCCATGATGGACTCTAATTTCCCAATGATGATGAAATGTTGCCCACATATTTGGATAGATTTGGCAGTTTCTCCTCAATCTTATAGAAACATGATTCACCATTATCATTTTCATCATCTCTTATAGCCATCTCACAAATTCCTTGCTGATACATTTTTGTATAAATATATGCTTTAAATGGAATCAAGCTACCTTCACCACTTTCTTATCCCTTTTGGGTAAGGGGCATCTAACTACAATCTTAACACAAGTTAAACCCCACAAAAGAATGAAATCTTAACTACTTTGATACCAATTTGATCCGTAAAATACTTAACTTTAACAACTACAGATCACTATGCTTGTGAAAATGAATGAAACATACAAGAGTTCTTTATTAACCAGTTAATGTGTTACTTCAACAACCATTAAAATTGTAAATTGAAAGGAAATGAAGCAAGAGAGAGACAAGATTTATCTTGGAGAAACCTAGTGTGGGAAAAACTCCAGTGGGTGAGAAAATTAGCTCCCCTTCCACTATGTAATCTCAATTGATACAATTCACTACCAATTGGCCTTCAAGGAAGATATACAACTCTCCCTAATTGCATCTACTTTCTTACAATATCTCAACACAAGAACTCTCCAACATGAACAATAAGAAAATAATACAACTCCTCAATCTTTCTCAAAACTTTTTTTCACCCAAACTCACTTGCTTGAAACCTTGCAAAGGCTCGAATTTATAGATGTTCAACCCCAAGGAGGCATGGAAATATGAAACGAACTGCCTGGAATCCCAAAAATTTGCAACTATTGGTGTTTTTGGACCATTGGTTACAGGCCGCCGCCTTCGCAGACCAACAATTTCAGTAACCACCGCTTTGCATAGAGCGACGATTACATAACTATTGGGGCGGTCATGTAACCAATAGATAAAATTCCTGGAACAAAACTTCAATGGCCTAAAATTTCATTCGTGTAACTAGACCATCGTATGAAGATAAATATGAGCAGAGAATATGTAGAACAAGTATAAACATAAAGATTACAAAGAATTGGGTTTTTCCCGATCCATTTTGGATCAAAAACTACAAAACAATTCCATGATTCTTGATGAAGAAGAGGAAGCCATATCGGCTCACACTAAAAATATAAGTGATAAAGACTACCTCTATTAGGTAACCTCATATCAGAGGAAAAATATACACGAGGTTGTAGTTTAATCAACAAAATCTCATCAGTAACCAATGATGGGTCCACATGAAGTTGTGGTGATAGATTATTTTTCTATTTGACTGATTTGGTTTATATGTACTTCATGTTTTAGAGTTTTTATTTTGATGTGTTTTTAATAAGAAAAAAGTTCATTCCTATTCACTTGTATATATGGCTACTTCTAATGCAATCCCTAATGTAAACATATAGTGGTAAAATGAAAGAATAAATAAAAATTAGTAGCATGGTATTTGTATATGTTGAATAGTCAAATGTGTTCCTATTCATACCTAGGTTTGTGGTAAATCTTTGTATAACCACTTAAGGTTGTGTAAATGGTTTCTTATTGAGTTCCACATTCGACTATATTATATGTGTTCCATATGATGAATGGTTGATAAGAAGACACTTATTTTATGTGTTCGCACATTAGTTTGGCCAAATGTGTTCTTACCAATGCATGGTTGATAAGAAGTTGATGTGTTCCTTCTTCTACCTTCATTTCTAGTTGTGTGTCAAGATCATAAGTGAGCATGGGTGAGCAAGATGAGGAAGCAATGTGCATTTTTTTCTACCATGTAAACACTAAGGGGGAATGTGAGGAAAAATTAGTATTTACATTACTTGATTATTTACCATGTGGTAAATAACACTAGTTTGTTGTATTACCTAAGTTAATGGTTAGTTTATTCTACATGTATATACATTAATGGGTTATTTTTTATTTGTCCTTCCTATTTATTACAAAGTTGTTTTAGGTATTTACTTAGCTATTTAAGAGACAATGCATTGTGTGTTTGATGGATGGAATATAATATATATCGTTGCGATTATTTTGTACAATTCTCTCCGAATGTTCATCCTGTCAATGCATAAAATTTCCTCTGAAACCTATCACACTTCTCTTCCTATCATTAACACCATTAGAGATAATATTTAGGAATATTGTGATATTGGCTATACATGTCCATCTCTGAAAATAAACACCCATCACCTAGCTTTCTAACCTAATGGCCTCAATAAAGACCTATATTTTGGTTGCTATATCAACCTCTCCCATGTGAATAGGTCATACTTTATATCGAGTGTAATGTAAGTCTTATTTATGTCAAATATGTTCTATGTTTTTAGGTTATACCATAGGTAGTCATTTCACTAAATGCTTTGTCGTCCATCATACTTGAAAAAATTGTACTATAACTAGTATTTATTTCAATGTTAGGTAAAGAACAAGTAAACTACTACTACATGTGCATATTATTAGTGACTTGGATTGAAATTTATGGAATAAGTTGAATTTGGACAAATATTTAATATACATAATGTTACTTCTTTGAAATTTATTTGTAATTTATGTTACTATACATGTGCATTATTTTGAATCCTTCATATTGTCTTATAACCGAGGCATCCAAAATTCCTAAGACACAACAATACCTCAACTAAGACTAAATATAAATTCATTCATAATCAATTATCAACCATTACCAGATTCATTGATATTCAATTTATTTTAGAAGATATTCATTTTAGTTATGATATAATTTCTTAATATTTTATTCAAACTTTCAAACTCATTCATCATATCTTTTATACCTTATCTAGTAAGATGAATTCTAAAATAGATTATTAAGAATTTTCAATAAATGAAACTTTATTTTAAAATCCACTCTCTATTGCTGCTATGAAATGCAACATTCTATCTTCTTAGTGACATGAATAATTGCAATAGAATTGTAGTCATGAAATTGAATTTATTGTGGCTAATATATGTGGATGTCTTGATTTTACATTTGTTATCCAAATCTCATAATTCATATTATCAACAACAAAAAATAGATAATATGTTTTACCTTGAAGAACTATCTCGAATACAATTCTATAATTGAATACTGTTGTCTCATCCTTAACACATCTCCACTTCTAAATTTTTCGAAAATTATAATATAAAAATATTCTTATAAACACAACACAATAATATTAATACGAATGTTGTCATTTCCTTAAAATAAATATTAATAGAAAGAAACATAATGATGAACAAACTATTTTATTAAAAATCTCATAAAAGAAACTTTTTCACACCATCATTGAGTAATCTTGTTCTCGCACACACACAATAATACCATAGAGCTATAAATAAAACTATCAAGTCAGGAAAGAGTTACAAACTCGAGGAAATTAATTTTATTCTATTAACCCATCTAGATGCATCTCTTGGACTACATCTTCATGTCTTGTTCGTATTTGGCTATGGGAAAGAGTTCTATGTAAAATCCATTGACATGGAAAGGGTTTGGATTTGTTGAATTTTTTTCATTGAATTCAAGTGTAATGTATCCGCTAAATTTTTAAATAAAATAATGTGTGAATAGTAATATCTCTTCCTTTGAAAATTTCAATCCCATGTGAATAGTAAACCTGCTCCGAATGGTAAGAATGTACACGTGCTTTCCTTCCCTATCTAATATAAAAGGCCTCAATTTGTCCCACTTATTGAATTAATCTTCTTTCTAAGTCGTAGAATAAGTTGTCCATAAAAGATGTTGAAAACTTATATAATGTAAGTTTTAATAATTGACTCTTAAAACATGAATTGAATTTATAAATGTTGATAAGAAATGTAAAACTCTTAAAGAACTATCTAGATTTCAATGTTATAATTGGGTTTCCTTTTTATGGTAATAATATATTATAGTCTTGAATATTTTCATGAAAATTATAAATATTATTCTGGTTCAAATTTTCTAACATACAAAACAATATTTATAGTTTTTATTTAGTTAAAATTAATCAACAATGTTTTCAACAAAAAAATACCTTACTACAATAATCCTAGAGATGTTGGTAAATGTGAAACTCACTAGAGAACAAGAAGAAATAATAGAGTATGATGATAATATTTCTAAGCTTGGTTTTAGGAAGCAAATAATCAAACAATTGTTAAATATATCTTTCTCTTCCAAAATTGATATAATAAGAATCAAACGGAAAACATAGCAAACATCCAGTTCCACTAAGACAACAATTTTGTATGTTGAAAAAGCAAGGAACCATGTGTTCTTTTATTACCATAAAAATATCATTTAAAATATTTATTTTGTTTAAATTTGCAATTTTATAAATAGCATTTTGTCTCTTAAATTTTTATAATTGTAAAACTTGAATCGTTGTTATGTAACAAACTAAGATAGTAGTGTACTAATTAATTTTTGTAGAAAACCATAAGTGGGGAAAAGAAATTCAATAATAAAATTAAGTTTAAATTCTTGAATCCATGTTCGGTTTCTATTTTTCTTAATTCCAATATGTAAAACATGCTACAATGATGATATTATCCATGGTGTGTGCATAAACTTAAATAAATATTTTATGGATATGAATAAAGATAAATAACTAATGTGATTGCTCGTGTGTGCCTAAAATCATTTCCGAATGAGATAAGAACAAACTTTGGACAAATAAAGTGAGATTGTATTGGACACCATTTTACTACATGCAATAAATTAAAAACTAAAGCTAATTATTAGAAAGGTCTAAATTCATTGAAAATCGATACTTATCATAACAAGACATAAAAAATATTCAAAAAAAGATCTATGGAAGATGGTATGCACAACCACTAAATCATAATAAAAGGGGCATTTTTTGTGATGTTGTGTTTT
Organism: Taxus wallichiana var. yunnanensis; assembly: GCA_018340775.1. Taxonomy (NCBI): domain Eukaryota; kingdom Viridiplantae; phylum Streptophyta; class Pinopsida; order Cupressales; family Taxaceae; genus Taxus; species Taxus wallichiana. The sequence goes on along the minus strand of CM031244.1, from coordinate 659,794,924 downwards.
AATTCTAACCACAAAAATGGATACATATGAAATGTACGAATAATCAATTATATTATGTCACCACTACCAAACACCTAAGTATATGTGAATTTAAGAGCCATAATGGAATTTTCTATATAAATTTCAGTAGTTTTTCATTTAAAATTTAAATAAAACATTGAATTTCAAAATTAATCATTTACATATGTAGTATCTTGAAATTTCCCTCCACATTAATAGATATTTGCATCTATTAAATTAAATAATTGGTAATATTACATGATAATTCTAAAATCTTAATAGAGCATCAAAAGAGTTAAGTTAATTAGATGCCATATATCCAATCTTCTATCACTCCATTGAAAATACTATGAACGTAAGATTTAAGACCATAATTTTCATGTCATAAAACCAAATAAATAGGTTGTGGCATGTGCCACAACCCTCACCCCGCTAGGTAGCTCGGCCCTCGACCACCCCTTAACACAAGCCTCATGGCCTTAAAACCCGCAATCACCCTCGCACGACCTTTTGTCATACGCACCCAAATTCTAATTATATATACACCAGATGCGTGTGTGTGTGTGTGTGTGTGTGTGTGTGTGTGTGTGTGTGTGAACAAAAACAAAGAACTTGTCAATTGTGGGCTCTAAACAAAATAAGAACATTCATAACCCCGCAAAGCATGGAGGAGAGATTTAAATCTATAAACCCTTGACCTCAAATCTTTTCCTCCAAAAAACAACAAAAAGAAAAATTAGAGAGAGGCCAAAATGAAATTGGTTGAGAAAGAAATGAAATAAACCTAGGTTTTTCAAAATATATCCTCTCTTTTAAAATTTTAGGTTTAGCTAATCAAGGGTGGAGATCTCTTAGATCCTAGGGCCCAAAATGGATGTGCACAATGACTTAAGTCATATGGGTGCACTTTAAATAAATTTAATTAATTAACTTTGTTTGGTTAGTGGCTTAGGTAATTTAGTGGTAAATTATTAAAGGAGGTTTATTTATATGTTTTATTTTTGGGAGAAAACCTAAGATTAAATGGTTAAAAATTTAATAAAAGAATGTATATTTATTTTAAATCTATATTTTTAATTTTAAATTTTAAATAAATTCAAAGGTATAAGTACATTTCAAATAAGAAATGAGACCCATGACCCCCCTTAAATTTAATTATGGGTTTCGTGAATCAAAAACAAATATTAATAAGTATATATATTAATCATTCTCAGAACGATTATTAACCTTGTCGCCATCACGATTTATTATCGTCGACATTTAAAAATAATAATAATAATAATCAGAATAGTCTAACTTGTGGACATGATGTTAAGTGACTTCATGTCCCTCATTCCGTTATTTTAATGTTTCTATGACACAACAAACATTTCTATAATCCTCCAAGTTGTTCACTGTTGTGTATTGATTCGCTTCACCGTATTTTGTGACTTAGTTGCATTACCTTTGTAATGAGTAATCTTAATCGACATATTATTTTTACCTTAAAAATAAAATTTATTATCACCTTTGTTACCTTTTCATCTTCAATTGAGATGTTTGATTGTATTTTGTCATGTTTTGGAACTCGCATTGAGTGGGTGCGACATCGTCTCTCGATACCAAATATCACACATACAATTTTGACATACAAATATGACAACCAAATTACCAGATTTTTTACTTACATTTCTTGATACATGACACCACATGGGATCACTTAGGATACAAATGACACATGAGACATTTGCACAAACATGAACCAGCTCACATAACATGAAAACACATGATGCACAAAAAACCACTATTCCCAAATAAAAAGTACAAACAACGATCCAACCGGAATATAACCTTACAATTAGGCACTTTGCATGACACCATTTCATGGTTACATATTTATTACATTCTTATTTTCTTTATTGAACCTTAATTATTTAAAGAGTACTTAACATGTAAACCTTCCTTCCTCTTAAAACTTAGATTTTAAATGGAACTGTCATAGGAAAAATGTTAAATGAAAAAATAAAAATGTAAAATTCTATAACGTTTTGATGGACAAACAAACCCAAAAGCTCTCATCTTGGATTAGGTGGTGGATGTTAGCAAGTGTGTAACACCTAACATTACACCTATCTATTTTATTTTCTTTAAAGTTTCCAAAGAATTTTATAACAAACCAATTTTTCAATATCATGTAACCAAATATGTTCCCCTCTTTATTATTGTTTATTTATTTTATTTTTTTGCAATTTATCAAAATATGATAGCATTGCACAAGGGCATGATGGCATTATCTGTGGCATCCCATTTATGTCTTCTTAAAAAAATCCACTCTATGCATGCTAAGTGTCGTGGTAGGTCTCGAAGGTCACATCTTTCAAAGCAATGGACGAGATAATCCAAGTGCCCGACTAGATTAGCCAAGGCCTTTTTGAAGAAACCATTTTTTTGGATACCTGTACAAATCATTGTTGTTCAAAGTCTTTTCAACAATTTAATTTTGAGCATAACCTGCAACATATGGCTTCTAAGGGAAACATTTCCTTATGGAAACCAATCAAAACATTTACATGCCCTACTCTAAGCTCTCGGTTTGACATTGGTAGGGAGGATACTAGAAGAGGTTGAATTTTGATTCATACCTATAAATAACCATTATTTTAAAACATCCAAATCCATTTCAATGACTCCACTTCTGCTAAAAGAAAAAGAAAATAATAAATTCCTTCAAAATAAGCATACCAATATCCATACTCTACTTTAAAGATCTCATTCAAGTGCGGACATGGAGAATACATGAAAATGAGGAGGAATTTAGCTCACACCGCCAAATGGGATAGCCTAGGAGATTCTAAATCCTTTAAAATTAGAAACAAACCGAGTAATACGTAAACTACAACCTACCCTCACCATAAAATTCCAAAACAAAACCAATAATTTGGAAAATGCATCTTATGACTAGAATCCTTCTTCATTCATCCACACACAGACCAAAAATTCTCTCACGGATGAGATCCTTTGTAGACACCTATAATTTAGCTCCAACAATTTAAATACTTAAATTGTGCTAATTATCCCCTTTCCCACAAATTTATGACATATCGTCAATATAGCACATTTTCTCTTTTATCACCATTAATTAACTATATTACACTAGTTAACTGACTCATCTATCAAAGAAAAATGACAATTAATGACCTTCCATTAATTTCATAGATTTAGCTTTCTAAATAGTAGAGCAATAAATGTTAGCATTTTAGCTTGAGGTTTTATTTTCAAGATTTTAATGCATAGTGTTGATGTTTATTACTTTTTTAGCTCTTTGAATGATGGCACATTGTTATCCCGTAAAATTGACAAAAATCTAGTTTTGAACTTAGTCTTTTGAGCCTTTTTTGGCTGGGCGCATGGATTTTCCTTGTAACACTAGCTTTTGATGCGCCCCCTTAAAAGCCTTTGGCGCATGGTTTTCCATGTTAACACATCTTTCGGTGCGCCAAAGGATGTTGAGTCTATTTTGCGTGCGCCAAGGCGCATGCGCCTTATTGTTGACATTGCTTTTGTTGCTCCACTTTTCGGTGCGCCAAAGGGCGCACATAATCTCGCTGCAACACAAAGTTTTGGTGCGCCAAAGGGCGCACGCTTTCTCCTGTCGACAGCAACTTTCATGCGCCATTTCAAAAGTGGTTGGCGCATTGATGACAAGTTTTTCTATATATATCAGTGCGCGCCCAATGTCATTTTCATTCTTTTTGTCGAGCACGTGATCACTCTGGACTTGTCAGCCTCTGCTTCGTCGTTTTCGTCGCCCTGTGGACCCGCTCTCAATTTTGCTATATATCTAAGGTAAGAGGTTCTCCCTCTTCTCCATTTTCGTGCTTTCGGTTCTTTGCGTGTTCTTGGTCTGTGTTCTTGGTCTGCGTTGTGGTTTGCTAGCCGGTGTTAAAATAAGATTGGTTTGAGCTAGTTTCCCTCGTGCTGTCCTGTCTTCCTTTCTTCTTTTCCTCCTCCTTTCCCTCCCTCTTTCCGGATCTACTGGAAGGGAGCTGTTTTGAAAGGACTTGGTCTGCAAACTTTTTATATGAAACCTTATATGTCCATGCTATCTTTGAAATGGAAGAAAGAATGAAAATGATTGAGCAATGAGTTTAGTTCTATGGCGCCTTTGGCGCGTCTTGTCACACTTAAAGCGAGTTGCGCCCCTTTGGCGCATCTACCCGCCATGTTACATGATTAAAACCCGCGCATGATGGCGCAGCCTTTTGTCTGCTTTACATCTAGAACTCATGCGCCTCAAAAAGCGCCTTTTTGCATGCTACAAGTATAAATCCGCGCCTCCTTAAAAGCCTTTGGCGCCCATTTATCCATGTTACATCCTGATTCCATGCGCCAAGGCGCACCCCGCTTTCATGTAACACAAGCCTTATTTGCGCGCAAGTATAAAGCTATCAAGGCGCGGGCGCACCCTCCATTGCAGTAACATGATGTTGTGTAAACCCTTCATGCGCCGCGCCAAAGCCTTTGGCGCACCATTTGTTAATGTTACATAATCCATCCATGCGCCAAAGGGCGCACCGAACCTTCATGTAACATACTCTTTCCATGCGCCCTGCTATAAAATGCAACCTGCTTCATCCATGCGCCATGCGCCTTTGGCGCCAGTATAACCTCTACTGACATTCCTTTTACATGCGCCTTATCTATTTGGCTGCCGATTGCATTTTCCTGCGCCACAGAGCCTTAAAATCTCTAACTCTTTCTTACTGCTAGCATTCGATGGAAGATCAAATGACTAATTCAACCTTTTTGGATTGGGTCTCACTTCTTCTTCATGCAGATCAGCAGCTGAGTTCGAAAGAACACATGTCTACGTCAAGCAAGAAACCCACCAAACCAAGAGGAAAGGCTAAGCTGACAGAAGAAGAGATGAAATACAAATATCAGAGGGTCAGGATGCCCGAATCACAGGCTGAGTGCAGTATGGATGTCGGAGACTCGGGTGGGTCACATTGACATGGATGAGTTACAGGTTAGGACTCGAGAAATTCTGAGAAGTCCATGGATGGACAAGTTAATAGGCAGTGCCCTGCACTTCGCCGGAGGAATCCCCGTCAGCGCTGTCAACAACGAATTCATGATGGTGATTGCGCAATGTTACAACAAAGACACAAGATGTGTCGAAAATAGTAAGGGCGAGGCAGTCATAAACCTCACTGCCCGTCATTTTGAGTTGATACTTGGCATCCCTCATCACCGGAACTTCGTGGCTGTTAGCCAACGAGAATGCATCAAGGCCTGGGAAGACAACGAAGACCAGTGCATGCAGTTGATGAATGAGGTCTACCTAAAAAACAAGAAGGCGGTGACCCGGTGGCCTCAGACTATCCACCGAAGTGATTTCTCAGAGGAGCTCGGTGATCTATCACCTTCTGAGCGAGTCTTCGGGCTTTCAGATGCCCACTATTTCCATAAGTGGATGCTGCGGTACTTGGAGACAATGAATAAAAATTTACCCGATCAGCGCTTTTGCTGGGGTGAAATAATAAGCAGCACCATCTCGGCGGCTCTGACGGTTCGCCCACATGAGGAGTGTTCCATATGAACTCCTATGTAGTCTCTGCTGCTGCGGCGTCGGCGAGGATTATCGGGGCTGAACCGAAGTGGAGTATGGCCTCGAGGCCAAGATATTTGATTACTACCGGGAGTGAGGTGGAGAATAGCATCAACATTTCGCAAAAGTTAACGATGCATTCTTACATCATATCATGTCATCTGCCTACGAGGCCAAACATGACTCATAGCGGACGACCAAAAACATAGTGGCGATCACGAGAGAAATGGGGGCCTGTTCACCCAATTTCCCACGTTCACCTATCGAGGGCTGCCAACTTTTTGGGAGAGCCAACCAGCTACCAAGGTATCTTTGGGCCTAAGGTGATTCTACTAGAGCTGTCAAGGCGGTGGTCACATACCATGAGAAGTGCCTCGAAAAGAAAGAAGGGTGGAACTCCTTTCCCCCTCAAAGTGGGCGATACACATGCTCCACCCACCATAAGGCGAAGGAAATGTTCGCGAGTGGAGCTACTCAACTTGAAGCATGACTTCCCGGCCCAGGCCTACCTTCGACCCAAGAAGCTGCTGCCAAAAGCGGCTCGATCCGATCCATGTCCCTCAAATTGAGGATATTTACATTGGCGTTCTCCATGAGGCGGAACTCGAGAAGAAAGGATCACTCTCGCTTAGCATTGGCGGAAATCATCCAATACGGAGTGGCCATTGTCCCGAAGGCTTCGGACTACGGAAGATGAAGTAGATAAGGTGTATAATGACACGAGATGGGGACAATTGGCCCTTCCGGCCATTGGCAGAGCAAGGCTCCTCAAACAATTGAGGAGAGGGTCGAGAGACTATGCGGAGAACGAGCATTGGTGCCGCATGAGCGGACTAATCTACCTCGGGGTAGATTTCACAACTTCCCCTTTGGGCAACGCACCTCGAGGTCAAAGAAGCAGCTGAAAGGCAAAGGTGCAGAAGGTGAACCTAGCACCATTCAGGAGGAAGCCCCTGAAAGTCCTCTTCCCTCAGAGCCAGAACAGGTTATAACTCTTGATGAAGAATTGACAGAGGATAGTCCTATACGCCCATCCACCCAGGATGTCGGCGTCGCTACAACTTCAGAGGTCCCTTCTATCCCTTCTTCTTCTCTTCCTTCCCCTCCTCGAGTGACTCAAGCGACCACCCCTTTGGTCGTGTCCTCTGCCCCTTCTTCTACCCTTTCCCCTGCTTCTTCATCTATCTTCTCCTCCCTCGCTGATTTGTCTTCCTCTATTTCTTCCCTCATCTCCGAGCTCCCTTCCCTTCCTATGTCTTCTGCAGTTGCGGTTTCCCTTCCTCCCGTGGACATTTCTTCGGCTATTCTTTCAATGCCGCCGCCGCGTGTCTCCACGTTTTTCCCCTCTTCTACCGTTGCTGCCTCCCCCTCTGTCTCTGGTCCTTCTTCTATAGGACCAGCTTGGATCTCTCAGCAGCTGAGCCAACAAAAGAGGAAAGTCCCCATCGCTCCGATGGACTTTTCGGTCATTCCGGCTAAAGGAGCAAAAGAAGCACAAGCCGGTTACACGCTTCTCGAAAAGCGCTGCGGTGAGAGAGTCATGGAAATAGCGTACCCTGACCCCTCAAAGAGAAAGAAGATCATGTCTCGGCCAGATTTCACCGTGACCCAAGTCACTGATGGGGACATCCTCGAAAGTCTCGGGGAAGCTCTTTCCGCGATTGATGCACTCTGCAAAAAGCTTCGGGGAAGCGAAAGAGGAGAAAAGGCTACTGAAGGAGCAGAACAAATACCTGCTTCAAGCCTTACAGAAGATGGGAAGTGCACCTCCCACAACTGCCGCCGAGACTCCTGAGCTGCTCAGTCAGGAGAAGATTAATGAGTATTCAAAGATCGGCGAGCAAGGTATGGCCGTTTCTGCTTGGAGGGCGGATCCTCAAGGATAGTGAAAGAGTAATCGCGAGTATATCAGTTTATACCTAAACATCGAGAAGGCGAATAAGGAACTCCAAGCATTAGCGGGTCCGATATCAGAAGAGTTAGAACATGCTAGACTCCAGCACGAGACCTTCCAACAAATGTTATTTGTTGGTCGAAGATGCAGTCAAGTTCGGAGTCTTCGGTCATCGAGGGCCCTCAACAAAACTATGTCCACTCTGGACTATCGGATAGATCAGCTAGAATTTGTTTTAGAAAAGATAGACAAGGTAAAGGAAGAGGCCCTGGATACGATGCATCAAATGGAGAAAATTGTTCTCGCCATGACTCGGGGTTGCTCACTCCTTCCCTTACCTTGAGATCGGTGATGACACTATCCGGATTTTGAGGAGATAGCTTCTCGAGGGACGGGGCGAGAGGTCACATTCGACCTTTGAATCTATCAACAACCTCTGGCTTGGCTGTAGGGACTTCATCGGGTTCCTTATCGAGGCGGGGAAAGATTATTCCAAACTCCGGAAAAGCTCATAGGCGGCGGGAGACTTGCGAAGCAATCGGTGAAGCGGCACGAGGATCCATCACGGGATCAATTTGGGCGATGATTAGCAAGTTTTTGGAATACCGCGCTCGGTTCCACATATCATCACACTGAGCGACATCGAAGCGAGCAACCCCTTTTCGGCGCGGGATGATGATGATGAGTAGCTTCTTCTTCTTCTTCTTCTTCTTCTTCTTCTTCTTCTCTCTATTCTCAGAGCTTTCTTTTGAAATGTCTAAAATGTGTTAGCACAAATGATGACATCATCCATGTTGCATCATGGGATGATGTCATCCATCAAGTTGTCAAAGTCAACATGACTTTTAGATATTTTGTAAATATCTTTGTAAATAAGTGGTTGGCTCCATTTTGCCTTCTCTCTCCCTCATCTTCTATAAATATGGGAATACTTGTTGTATTCGGGGTGAACATTTTTAGATAGAAATAGAAGTGAGGAGAGAAAGACTTTGAGCTTTCTTGTAAGAGAAAAGAACAGTAATACAATTATTCAGACTTTGTGCTCAATAGCTGTGTTATACATTAGATCTTTCTTACGTTAGATCTGTATGTGTTTAATCTGTTGGATTCATATCTACTTTTCCGTCATTTGTTTATCGGTATTGCTTTGTTTATTTATGCAAGTAGGTTTGGCTCTGTTTTTACTACCAAACTAAAAACATAAATCTTCGACCTTTACTGCTTTGGAATTCATTTCTTTTCTCCCTTCGGATCTGTTCTTTCTCTTCTCCCTCTTTCATTCCTTTCCTTTCTTTTCGTGCACTGGAACACTCTCTTTGGGATGAGATCCCAACCCCGAAGGCGAGAATCTGTGAGACTTGCATAGGTTCTGCTAAGTAGAAATAGCAATAAACCAGTTTCGCTTCTTTGTCTCAAAGAGAGGCTAAGCCACACTGCTTTGTTGGCTCAAATCATCCATAGATCATCCCGTGATGATTTTCGGACCAATGAGTTTTGGCGACTCATTTGGGAACGGATAGATCATCGAGATCTATGGTGGTGATATAATATAAAATCAGAAAAATAATAAAATTGTTGCCAGTTTGCAAATCTGAACTTTTGTTGAAAATCCAAAAATTTGCAAAAGTGCCCGAAATTGAAAATTTTCTTACGAAATCCATAGATCGGGCCTAATTCTGAGATCTTTAGTTATTTGAGTTTTTATCAAAGTTAACATTTTTCCGTAGATACGAGTTTTTATTTGTTTTCTAAAAAAGTTTGAAACCCTACGAAAAGTAAAGATCAGATCTGAAAATCAACTGCTATTCTTCCCTGCCATCTTATCCTCATTGCTACTTATTTGTCATTAACATGATCGGTTTTGAAGAGGATAGTTTTTAAATATCTAGAAAAGTGCATCTTTGCTGGTTTTGTCGAGAAAAACCAGAAAATCAGCAAGTACACCCAAAAATAAAGTTTAAATGCGCCATAATATCGCGAGATCTGGAAAGTCTGTTGCAAGTGAACCTTTTTACGCGGCAGGAGAGCCGTGGAGAAGTTGATCCTACTTTCGATCTGCTTCAAAGGCACAATTTCAGCGTAACACCGGCACGTTTTTCAGCGTTAAGCTCGGCTAGCCGGTCATCCAGGAGTGTCTCACCTCCACGAAGAAAAAGTCTTTTACAAGGAGCATCTACATCCCTTGTAGTGCCTTGCTGCTCAGTGGAACCACCCTCCCAGCTCGTGTGCTTTTTCCAGCCTTTCAAATGGCGGTACCATGGGGAAATGCTATGGGTCCTCTCGCACTGCCACATCCAGTTCACGCGCTCCCTCACGGAAACAGAAAGAATTTTCCTAAATTCGACGGGAGCGGAAATCAAAGCATGGATTCCCACATATCTGCTTTCATTATGTCATGCAGTATTTTGGACGTGACTCACGAAGATGTGTCGGTTCGCCTTTTTCTGGAAACTCTACAAGGGCCCTTGTTGAATGGTTTCAGCATTTGCCGGCCGCATCTATCACCAGTTGGGCAACCTTGCGGGAAGCTTTTGAAGACAGATACAAGCCTTCAGAAGATGCATTTGCGTTGTTATCACGGATCACTCACCTGAAGAAAGAAGCCAATGAGACTATGCGCGATTTTTCGTCACCGGTTCAATGCATTAAATCACCGTGTCCCTCTTGCCATGCTTCAACACAGGAGAATCGAAGTGTTTCTTCGTGACGCCATGAGCTCAAAAGTCAGCTTCTTGCTCCTTTGAAGCGAGTAGCTACTCTACGACACTCGCTCAGCTGCTTTGCCATACGGATAGAAGACAATTTGATAATATATCGGCGAGTTGAAAGGAATCATCAAAGTCAAATCTTGGATCCCTACCTACTACTTAAATCGATCCGGCATTCCAAAAGATGGCGAATGATCTGCTCGCATTGAAAAAGTAGTTGGCCCAGGCTCCTAGTTCTTCATACCGAGACGTTCCACGAAGGAGTTTCGTTCCCAACAATGTTTCACAAAGACCGCGTCTACCTGCAACTGCTCCACGGTTGGCGCTTGAAGCTCCTCCGGTCAATGCTTTGGCTGAAATTGAAGAGGAAGAGCAGTACTATGAAGAACCTTCGCCTCAAGGCGAAGATGATCAAGATGTCGGTGAGCCGACTGGCGACTCTACTATTGGATACATGGAATTTGATGAGGATGAATCTGATGAAGAAGAGAGTACTCAGGGCTATGCAAGCGGACAATCCTACGCTGTTTTTACCCGCTCATAAGGAAAGGAAGCGGAAGTTGCTGCCCATGTGCAGCAGGAGAAGGCCGTGTCAAACGTGCCTCCAACCATTGTTAAAAGAGGTAATCCTCTTCCTACTCAACTCCCTGTTAAGTCTTTTGCAAAGAAGTCTTTTCCGCCCATCTCTCCTCCGAATCAGCCCCCTCATATTCCTATCAAGATCAGTAACCCTGTTCCGCAATCGCGAAGTGAAGGACTCATTCCCTCACCAACGCATGACCCTTGGCGCGTTTGATATTATAGATCACGCTAAGAAGACCAAGATCCAAATGTCTGAAGCTGAGTACCTTCGGTCAAATCCCGAACAGCTTGTAAGATTAACTAAATATATTGAGTCAAGTCACATTACGTCTAAACGAGTTTCCCCAAAGGAATCCTTTCCACTCCTCCTGAATCCCACATAAATGTTGCTTGACATACGCATCGAGGCAAGATAGAGCCTTTCTATCTCTCTCTCCTAATCAATGGGCACAAGTTGAGTAACTGCATAATTGATTCCGGAGCTTCCGATAACGTCATGCCGGCGAAAGTCGCCCATGCTTTAGGCCTCACTCTTACCAAACCTTTCGGCAGATGTTACTCCTTGGAGACCAAGCAAGTGCCATTGATTGGCCAAATCAAAGACGCGCAATTTGCGTTCGCAGCATTCCCTGAAAAGAGGGTAAAGATGACCGTTCTCGTTCTTTGACATTCCAGTGACCTATGGAATCTTCTCTTTGGGAAGGAGTTTACTGCGGTGAAGTTGGCGGAGAAATTCACATGGGTGGTCTAAAGCTAGAATACCCGTCAAAGGTGTGATGCAGACTTTAGAACCAGAATCGCAAAAGAAGTACTTGGTTACTAGCTCTGAAGACCCCAAAGCCCAAATCCTTTTTGAATCATCAGGGATGGGGAACTACTTCTTATCTACGAGAGGCAGTGCGAGAGGGCATTTTTGTTCGAAAAGGATCTTAATGAGATCTGGACCTTGCGGTTCGATGGCGATTCTTGCGACTAGTGGATGTGGGCTTTGGAGTTGTGGATATCTCCCAGAAGAGGAGGTAATTCCTCTTTCTTTCAAGTTGCGAGTTTTCAACACTAACAATCTCTTTGAGTATGAATCTCTGTTGCTCGGTATGCAAGCTGCAAAGGAAAGAGGAATTAAAAATCTGAAAGTTCAAGGTGATGCTGAGCTAGTTGTAAATCAGGTCAAAAGGATTTACCAAGTGAAAAATGAGAGGCTCAGGCACTACCGTAACGCAGTATGGGACAGACATCGAAGAATTTGATGCCTTTTCAATAGGAGCGATTCCAAGAGCTCAAAATGATATGGCCGATTCATTGGCCGTTTCGGCATCTCTCATGCTCCCGCACCCGGGTTTGAAAACGAACAAATACACCATTGAAGTGGTTTTCCGCCCGAGCGTGCCAGACAACTCTCAGCATTGGCAAGTATTCAACGATGATAATCACCTCATTGCCTTTCTAGAAAAATCAGAACATTTTGATGAGTTGTATTTTGAAGGATCCACCTCTACATGCCGTGAATCAATCAACGGTCAAAACCATGAATCGAGAGGAGAAAGGCGGCATATGTCGGCTCAAAGGAAATAAAATTCGAAGGGCACTGGTTTCTCTGGAGCGCTGTTTGTGAGCACGACCGTTTTATGAAAAAGAAGAAGCAAGATGTTCTGACTCATCCCGAAAGCAGAACCGGTCAATATAGGTTACGAGGCACACCCATGATTTGTAAACATTGGCAAATGTTTGCTTTGAAAGAAGCGGAAATTTGTCAAGATTCTTTGAAGAAATATATAGATGTGTTGGCATGGTCTATGCCGATCTAAAGTCCTTCAAGCCAAAGGGCGTTCGGCGCATGACATACATTTGAGAGAAGATGTCAAAGCCTTTCGCTTGAAGCAAAGGCATTATAATCCTAAGATTTCGGGCACCATCCGGGCAGAAATTCGAGAAGATCTTTGGATGCGAGAATCATCTTCCCTATCCATCATGAGCACTTGGGTGGCGAATATTGTGCCGGTCTGCAAGAAAAAGCGGCGAGATACGCATATCGTAGACTTTGAAATTTGAATCAAGCTTCTTTGAAAGATAACTACCCTCTTAGATAATGGATCAAGTTACTGCAAGCGATGGCTGGATCAGAAATCTTGTCTATGCTTGATGGTTTTCGGGCTCTGATCAGTTGAAGTCTCGCTTTGAAGATCAATTCAAAACAGCATTCACTACTCCACAGGGTACATTTGCCTCTACAATGAGGATGCCTTTTGGCCGACTAATGCGAGTGCTTTACTTTTCAATGGGCCATGGACTTCGCATTTAAAGGTATGATGGGAAAAGTCATTGTAGTTTATCTAGATGACTTAACCGTGTTCTCTAAACAACGAGGTGATCATTGTGATCACTTGGAGCAAGTATTGGCAGTGCGAGAACATGGAATTTCCTAAATCCCAAAAAGTCCGTTTTGGAGTCACGGAAGGGAAGTTCTTTAGGGCATGTGGTTAGCAAAGAAGGAACGAAGATAGATATTGAAAGGGTTAAGGCTATTGAGCCTTACTGCCTCAAGCAAGGTGGTATTCATTCTTTCTTCGGAAAGGTGAACTTTCTTAGGCGTTTTGTTCCTGACTTTGCCGAAAAGACTCGCCACATACTGAACATGATGAAAGGATCACCCACTTTCAGATGGAGTGAAGAAGGGAAAAGGTCATTTGAAGAAATAAAAACACATTGCCCATGCACGGTCTGGTATGTCCGACTTCTCAAGGACTTCATCATGTATAGCTACGCATCGAGAACATTGTATGCTGCAATCTTAATGCAAAAGAATTCAGAAGACATTGAATCCCCGATTGCATTCATGAGTTCTCCCCTCAAGCCTCACGAGTTGAAGATGACTCAATTGGAAAAGCATGCCTTTGCCGTTGTCAAAGCGATGAAGAATTTCAGGTATTACATTCTAAACTCGCATACGGTGGTCTTTGGTCACGACACGCGGTGAAATCAATTCTAACTCGGCGGGAGTTAGGAAGCTTGAGAGGAATTGGATCGCAAAGGTCGGGAATATGACTGGATATTAAACCTACCAAGTGGTGAGGGAAAAGGCTGTGTCGGCTAATGGCTGAAAATGAAAATTGAGAAAATCCTAAAGGAAAAGAAGATTGTGTGACGAAGAGCAAAGCCCTCTAAAGGAGCCTGATTCTCTACCTCTGGTTTTATTTGTTGCAACCAGTGATGAGTGGTACTCCGACATCGCTTTCTTCCTTACCTACGGCGAATGCCCAATGCACCTAACTGCAAAGGAGAAGCGCACTATAAAGCTCAGGAGCAGCTAAATATGTCATCTGGGATGACGGTTTATATAAGCGCGGGATAGACGGTGTCTTCCTGCGATGTGTTGACAAGCCCCAGCAAGTAAAACTGCTGGAAAGTTTTCACAATTCAGCCTGTGGAGGCCATTTTTCTTCTTCCGTGACAGCACACAAGATCATTCGAGCCAGGTATTATTGGCCAACGCTCTTTCAAGATGGCGGCACCTAGGTGGCAAAGTGTGAACCCTGTCAGCAATTTGTCGGCAAGCCCAAGTTGGCTGCCCTTCCCTAAGGCGGTCATCATCAATGAACCATTCAGGCAATGGGGAATTGATTTTATTGGCGCACTCAATCCTCAATCGAGTGCTGGACATAGCTATGTCCTTACAGCAACGGATTACTTCACCAAGTGGGTGGAAGCCATACCTGTCAAGCACGCCACTTCTGAGGTGGTTTGCAGTTTTATCAAAGAAAATATCATTGTCAGGTTCGGCGTTCCAAACAAAATCGTTGCTGATAATGCTTCTAACTTCTCCTCGCGGGAAGTTATTAGTTTTTGCTATGAATATGGGATAACTTTAGCACATGCCTCGGATTATTACCCTCAGGGAAATGGTCAGGCGGAATCCAGTAATAAGAACTTGGTGACCATCATACGGAAATTAGTAGATGAGAATCAGCGGATGTGGCACAAGTCTTTGTACGACGCTTTGTGGGCGGACCGCATTACTCCCAAGAGATCTCTCGGCATGTCACCTTTTCAAGTGTTATATGGCACTGATGCCGAACTTCCCATTTACGTGGAACTTCCTGCTCTACGCTTGGCACGAGTAATCGAAGATGAAACTTTCCAGAATTCTCTAGAAAAGAGAATCATGTATCTTGCGGAACTTGAAGAAAAGAGAGTAAGAGTGGTCGACAGGATCACTGAGCATCAGAATCAAGTAAAGAGGCTTTTTGACAAGAAGGCCAAGCAGAGAAATTTTCAAGTGGGAGATCTCGTCCTCTTATGGGACAAGCGAAGAGAGCCAAAGGGCATGCACGGAAAATTTGATTCCCTATGGAGAGGGCCCTTCAAAATCAAGCAACTCAATGGAGAGAATAGTTTCTATCTCTCGTATCTGGATGGAGCTGAACTCCCGCTTCCCTATAGCGGGCAACATCTCAAGATCTTCAGGAAGTAGAGCTTGCTCTCTTCTTTGTACAGTTTGCTTTTTGTTGTGTGTTTGCTTTTGTTGTGTGTTTGCTTTCGGTTAGTTTTGTGTTTCCTTTGTTCTCCCTCCGGTCCCCCTTGTTTTTGACTCCGTACCCAATGGATAGGCACAAGTGATCTGGGATTCTCTACCCCCGAGCTCGCTCAGGGATAGTCCCCAGAAAGAGCCAGCTGTTATCCCGTAAAATTGACAAGGGCAATTTTACCGATAACCATACCGAAAATTTTGTTTCGATCCCTCGTAGGGATCCTTCGAGTTCGAAAGATTGTAAAATCCCTTCCCGGGAAATCTAGTTTTCGAACTTAGTCTTTTTGAGCCTTTTTTGGCTGGGCGCATGGATTTTCCTTGTAACACTAGCTTTTGATGCGCCCCCTTAAAAGCCTTTGGCGCATGGTTTTCCATGTTAACACATCTTTCGGTGCGCCAAAGGATGTTGAGTCTATTTTGCGTGCGCCAAGGCGCATGCGCCTTATTGTTGACATTGCTTTTGTTGCTCCACTTTTCGGTGCGCCAAAATAATCTGTTAACACAAATTTTGTTCAAAGGCATGCGTGCGCCAAAGGATGTTGACATTGCTTTTTGCGTGCGCAATGTCCAGGCATGCGCCTTATTGTTGACATTGCTTTTGTTGCTCACACAAAAGTTTTGGTGCGCATTTTTCAAAGGCGCGCATAATCTCGCTGCAACACAAAGTTTTGGTGCGCCAAAGGGCGCACGCTTTCTCCTGTCGACAGCAACTTTCATGCGCCATTTCAAAAGTGGTTGGCGCATTGATGACAAGTTTTTCTATATATATCAGTGCGCGCCCAATGTCATTTTCATTCTTTTTGTCGAGCACGTGATCACTCTGGACTTGTCAGCCTCTGCTTCGTCGTTTTCGTCGCCCTGTGGACCCGCTCTCAATTTTGCTATATATCTAAGGTAAGAGGTTCTCCCTCTTCTCCATTTTCGTGCTTTCGGTTCTTTGCGTGTTCTTGGTCTGTGTTCTTGGTCTGCGTTGTGGTTTGCTAGCCGGTGTTAAAATAAGATTGGTTTGAGCTAGTTTCCCTCGTGTTTTCCTGTCTTCCTTTCTTCTTTTCCTCCTCCTTTCCCTCCCTCTTTCCGGATCTACTGGAAGGGAGCTGTTTTGAAAGGACTTGGTCTGCCAAACTTTTTATATGAAACCTTATATGTCCATGCTATCTTTGAAATGGAAGAAAGAATGAAAATGATTGAGCAATGAGTTTAGTTCTATGGCGCACTGGCGCGTCTTGTCACACTTAAAACAGTTGCGCCCCTTTGGCGCATCTACCCGCCATGTTACATGATTAAAACCCGCGCCAATGGCGCAGCCTTTTGTCCTGCTACATCTAGAATTCATGCGCCCTCAAAGCGCGCCTTTTTCGCATGCTACAAGTATGAATCCCGCGCCTCCTTAAAAGCCTTTGGCGCACCATTTATCCATGTTACATCCTGATTCCATGCGCGAGGCGCACCCAGCTTTCATGTAACACAAGCCTTATTCGCGCAAGTATAAAGCTATCAAGGCGCGGGCGCACCCTCCATTGCAGTAACATGATGTTGTGTAAACCCTTCATGCGCCGCGCCAAAGCCTTTGGCGCACCATTTGTTAATGTTACATAATCCATCCATGCGCGAAAGCGCTTGCGAACCTTCATGTAACATACTCTTTCCATGCGCCCTGTTATAAAATGCAACCTGCTTCATCCATGCGCCATGCGCCTTTGGCGCCAGTATAACCTCTCTGCTGACATTCCTTTTAAATGCGCCTTATCTATTTGGCTGCCCGATTGCATTTTCTGCCACAGAGCCTTAAAATCTCTAACTCTTTCTTCTGCTAGCTTTCCAATGGAAGATCAAATGACTAATTCAACCTTTTTGGATTGGGTCTCACTTCTTCTTCATGCGAGATCAGCGGTGAGTTCGAAAAAGAACACATGTCTACGTCAAGCAAGAAACCCACCAAACCAAGAGGAAGGCTAAGGTGAGAAGAAGAGATGAAATACAAATATCGAGAGGTCGGGATGCCGAATCACAAGTGAGTGCGGTATGGATGTCGGAGACTCGGGTGGGTCACATTGACATGGAGGAATTACAGGTTAGGACTCGAGAAAGATTCAAGAAGTCCATGGATGGACAAGTTAATGGCGAGTGCCCGCACTGCCTTGGGAGGAATCCCCGTCGGTATTTGTCAACAACGAATTCATGATGGTGATTGCGTGATGTTACAACAAAGACACAAGATGTGTCGAAAATAGTAAGGCGAGGCGGTCATAAACCTCACTTGCCCGTCATTTTGAGTTGATACTTGGCATCCCTCATCAGGAACTTCGTGGTACATTGTTAGCCAACGAGAATGCATCAAGGCACAGGAAGACAACGAAGACCGGTGCATGCGGTTGATGAATGAGGTCTACCTAAAAACAAGAAGGTGGTGACCGGTGGCCTCGGACTATCCACCGAAGTGATTTCTCGAGAGGAGCTCGGTGATCTATCACCTTCTGAGCGAGTCTTCGGGCTTTGGATGCCCACTATTTCCATAAGTGGATCTTTGCGGTACTTGGAGACAATGAATAAAAATTTACCCGATCAGCGCTTTTCTTTGGGTGAAATAATAAGCGACACCATCTACGAGCAGCTCTGACATGTTCGCCACAACAGGAGTGTTCCATATGAACTCCTATGTAGTCTACTTTGCGGCGTCGGCGAGGATTATCCGGGGCTGAACCGAAGTGGAGTATGGCCTCGAGGCCAAGATATTTGATTACTACCCGGAGTGAGGTGGAGAATAGCATCAACATTTCGCAAAAGTTAACGATGCATTCTTCTATCATGTCATGCCTACGAGGCCAAACATGACTCATAGCGGACGACCAAAAACATAGTGGCGATCACGAGAGAAATGGGGGGCCTGTTCACCCAATTTCCCACGTTCACCTATCGAGGGCTGCCTGACTTTTTGGGAGAGCCAACCGAGCTACCAAGGTATCTTGGGCCTAAGTGATTCTACTAGAAGCTATGTCAAGGCGGTGGTCACATACCATGAGAAGTGCCTCGAAAAGAAAGAAGGGTGGAACTCCTTTCCCCCTCAAAGTGGGCGATACACATGCTCCACCCACCATAAGGCGAAGGAAATGTTCGCGAGAGAGTGGAGCTACTCAACTTGAAGCATGACTTCCCGGCCGAGGCCTACCTTCGACCCAGAAGCTGCTGCCAAAAGCGGCTTCGATCGATCCATGTCCCTCAAATTGAGGATATTTACATTGGCGTTCTCCATGAGGCGGAACTCGGAAGAAAGGATCACTCTCGCTTAGCATTGCATTGGCGGAAATCATCAATACGGGTGTGCCATTGTCCCGAAGGCTTCGGACTACGGAAGATGAAGTAGATAAGGTGTATAATGACACGAGATGGGGACAATTGGCCCTTCCGGCCATTGGCGAGAACAAGGCTCCTCAAACAATTGAGGAGAGGGTCAAGAGACTATGCGGAGAACAGAGCATTGGTGCGCATGAGCGGACTAATCTACCTCGGGGTAGATTTCACAACTTCCCCTTTGGGCAACGCACCTCGAGGTCAAAGAAGAAGCGGTGAAAGGCAAAGGTGCGAGAAGGTGAACCTAGCACCATTTCGGGAGGAAGCCCTGAAAGTCCTCTTCCCTCGAGCGAGAACAAGTTATAACTCTTGATGAAGAATTGTGAGGAGGATAGTCCTATACGCCCATCCACCCGGGATGTCGGCGTCGCTACTGACCCGAGAGGTCCCTTCTATCCCTTCTTCTTCTCTTCCTTCCCCTCCTCGAGTGACTCACGCGACCACCCCTTTGGTCGTGTCCTCTGCCCCTTCTTCTACCCTTTCCCCTGCTTCTTCATCTATCTTCTCCTCCCTCGCTGATTTGTCTTCCTCTATTTCTTCCCTCATCTCCGAGCTCCCTTCCCTTCCTATGTCTTACTGAGTTGTGGTTTCCCTTCCTCCGTGGACATTTCTTGGCTATTCTTTCAATGCCGCCGCCGCGTGTCTCCACGTTTTTCCCCTCTTCTACCATTGTTGCCTCCCCCTCTGTCTCTGGTCCTTCTTCTATAGGACCAGCTTGGATCTCTCAGCAGCTGAGCCAACAAAAGAGGAAAGTCCCCATCGCTCCGATGGACTTTTCGGTCATTCCGGCTAAAGGAGCAAAGAAGCACAAGCCGGTTACACGCTTCTCGAAGAGCGCTGCAGGTGAGAGAGTCATGGAAATAGCGTACCCCTGACCCCCTCAAAGAGAAAGAAGATGCGTCTCCGAGCAGATTTCACCGTGACCCAAGTCACTGATGGGGACATCCTCGACGAAAGTCTCGGGGAAGCTCTTTCCATGATTGATGCACTCTGCAAAAGCCGGGAAGCGAAAGAGGAGAAAAGGCTGCGAAGGAGCGAGAACAAATACTGCTTCAAGCCTTACGAGAAGATGGGAAGTGCACCTCCCACAAGCTGCCGCCGAGACTCTGAGCTGCTCGGTCGGGAGAAGATTAATGAGTATTCAAAGATCGGCGAGCAAGGTATGGCGTTTACTGCTTGGAGGGCCGGATCCTCAAGGATAGTGAAAGAGTAATCGCGAGTATATCGGTTTATACCTAAACATCGGAAGGCGAATAAGGAACTCCAAGCATTAGCGGGTCCGATATCGGAAGAGTTAGAACATGCTAGACTCCGGCCACGAGACCTTCCGACAAATGTTATTTGTTCGGTCGAAGATGCAGTCAAGTTCGGAGTCTTCGGTCATCGAGGGCCCTCAACAAAACTATGTCCACTCTGGACTATCGGATAGATCAGCTAGAATTTTTTAGAAAAGATAGACAAGGTAAAGGAAGAGGCCCTGGATGCGATGCATCAAATGGAGAAAGTTGTTCTCGCCATGACTCGGGGTTGCTCACTCCTTCCCTTACCTTGAGATCGGTGATGACACTATCCGGATTTTGAGGAGATAGCTTCTCAAGGGACGGGGCGAGAGGTCACATTCGACCTTTGAATCTATCAACAACCCTCTTGGCTGTAGGGACTTCATCGGGTTCCTTATCGAGGCGGGAAAGATTATTCCAAACTCCGGAAAAGCTCATAGGCGAGCGGGAGACTTGCGAAGCAATCGGTGAAGCGGCACGAGGATCCATCACGGGATCAATTTGGGCCGATGATTAGCAAGTTTTTGGAATACCGCGCTCAGTTCCACATATCATCACCTGAGCAGCATCAGAAACAGGCAACCCCTTTTCGGCCGCAGGATGATGATGATGAGTAGCTTCTTCTTCTTCTTCTTCTTCTTCTTCTTCTTCTCTATTCTCGACTTTCTTTTGAAATGTCTAAAATGTGTTGGCACAAATGATGACATCATCCATGTTGCATCATGGGATGATGTCATCCATCAAAGTTGTCAAAGTCAACATGACTTTTAGATATTTTGTAAATATCTTTGTAAATAAGTGGTTGGCTCCATTTTGCCTTCTCTCTCCCTCATCTTCTATAAATATGGGAATACTTGTTGTATTCGAGGGTGAACATTTTTAGATAGAAATAGAAGTGAGGAGAGAAAGACTTTGAGCTTTCTTATAAAAGAAAAGATAATACAATTATTCAGACTTTGTGCTCAATAGCTGTGTTATACATTAGATCTTTCTTACGTTAGATCTGTATGTGTTTAATCTGTTGGATTCATATCTACTTTTCCGTCATTTGTTTATCAGTATTGCTTTGTTTATTTATGCAAGTAGGTTTGGCTCTGTTTACTACCAAACTAAAAACATAAATCTTCTGACCTTTCTGCTTTGGAATTCATTTCTTTTCTCCCTTCGGATCTGTTCTTTCTCTTCTCCCTCTTTCATTCCGGAACACTCTCTTGGGATGAGATCCCAACCCCGAAGGTAGAATCTGTGAGACTTGCATAGGTTCTGCTAAGTAGAAATAGCAATAAACCAAAATAGTTAAATGATATATGACAAAGTGGAGTACCTAGCATATGCTAGTTCCGAGAAGTGTGATACTTCCTAGATAGCTGTCAATCCACTGTTTAAAACAAGTTAATGTGAGAAATAAAAAAATTCCTACTGTAGTTGATATGATTTAGGTATCTCATTCAAGTACAATAAGCAAATCCAATCACAACAAGCTAGGCTATAGTTGGATCTGAGAGGTGAGGTGTCTGTCAAGGTATTGGGACTGGTCAAGGTTTGATTCTAGGTTATTTAGGTCAATTAGTAGGGTGATTTTTGGGTTTATTCTTGGTCAAGGTGTAAAACATAGAGACCGATGTCGGCTAAATGTGACTGATGCCGTTTAGGTAGAACCGATGGCGATTTTGGATAACCGACGCCAAGTATGGTCTAGGTAAAAGAAACTCAAATAGATTAAATGGTAGGGGTGATCTGAGGTCAAATAAAGTTTGAGAGAGTGAATGGGGAGGTCTGTAGAGGTCTTAGGTATGCTCAAAAGTATACATTAGGTGAGGATAGGTGATTTGGTGATATGGGTGAAGGGATATTTGAGTTCACAGGCAAGTGGGTGATAAAGAAATAAGCATACAAAGAATATATTAATAACATGAGTAATAAATATTACTAACTGAAATAAACCCTACTGGTTAGGGCCATACTTACTGTGTTAAGGATCTGATGGTTGAGTGGTGGAGGTGGTTGATCAGAGAATACATGTATGGTCCTATAGCGGTGATTTCCCAGAGTGCTCCCGTGAATGCAATGACTCTATGATTGATCCTAGTGATGGCTCTAGATTTTTGGATGCGTAAAGGATGCTTGTTTCGCTTACATGCAGCTATGATCTCCTTTCCTTGCTCTCAGAATGTGCCAACCCAAAAACAAGGCTATTTGGGTGAATAAATGGTAACCGATGATGGTTCCGGGTTGACCGATGTTGGTTTAGGGGTGACTGGTGTCGGTTAAGGTGGGATTCCCTAGGTTTACTAAAATGGGCAGATCTTTCTAATTTCTTAGGCCCAATTAGTTTATTCTCACAGATTATAATAGAAACTTCCCTTCTAATGAGCAGAATGTGGTTAGAGAGATTTTAGGGATTGATTTTAGGGTAAGACCAAATCTTAGCTCATTATGGCAAGTAAGACTTAATTATTGTTAGTTATGGAAACATGCCAAGAATAGGTCCAGGTGAGGTGGTTGGGTGAGGTATGTTGGTACCCAAATTTGTTCTCCTTTTCAGTATGAGTAGCATCAGAGATATGACATGAAGCTTGAAGTTAGATAGATCATGATGTGTGTCATTTTGTAGTCGGGGATGTGATCTAATTGGCACTCAGATTTGTGGAGAGATGGATAGCACTCAAATAGGACTTGATCTTGTCCCAACTGTTTAAGGTTGTACCTTTTAACCAAGGTAAGAGGACCTATTTTGTAACCCTCAAATGGTGAAGGAGATGAAGATATCCCTCAATTTGTGTAAATAGTATGAAAAGGGCCTTGAGAAAATATGATCAACACTCCAAATCTGACTTTCACAAGTTGTCACTCCCAGATTATGGAGATATTTTCAATGCAAGGAAAGGGTTACTGAAGACATTGCATGATCCTGATTTTCTTTGTGCATTTTTGTAGATGTATTATATTCTGTTATTGACACACAATGTAATACAGGGGTAGTATGGGGTAGGATTAGTTATTTTGAATGAATTTTTGGAGGGAGATTTTAGACAAGACTAACCAGAATTTGCTAGATTCTTTGAGGACCTTTGCAAGAAATTTGTAAGACCTAAACATCGAATGCTTCAAAGGGGTTAAGGTACTCCTTCAACTAGGATATGTGCAATAAATGGAAGCCCATATCTCGTACTCTTCCACATACTCTTTGATAACCTACCACAAAAGCTTGAAGTAGATGAACCAACAAAGCATCTAGAAACCTCTATTTTATCATGACCTAAGGTGCACCCAAAGGTTTACAAAAATCTCTAAATTCAAGGAAGGTAAAGTGATATTAAATCTATTTATCTATTTATCGATGAAATCTCTTATGAATGGGTGATTGCAAATGCCACTATACTATCAACAAGAAATGAGACCATGTATGATCAAAGCAGATTTTAAACACAAGATCGCAACAGAGAAAGAAACACAAATTGAAAACATTTTGAAACATAAGTGCATGGAAATTTTTTCAAGAGACAACACAAAATAATCCAGAATGACTAAATTTATCAGTAGGGGAATGTTACAAGAACAATCTCAGAGCTTGTTGATGGCTTTACAACTAAAACCAACTCAACATGATACAAATCTGATGTAAAAAGGAATTAGAAATAGTTCTCAGGTGGTTTCTCAGAGAATGGGATTCTTCCCAAATTTTCCCGTGAAATTCTAAGTTTCTCGACCTTTTGCATGTCCAAGAACATGCATTATATAACATTCTATTACATTTGATCCTTCTCTCCCAAGAAAAGAATATGCCCAACATCAAGTTTGTTACAAAATTCCAACATGATTCAAAAATAGGGACATTTAAAAAATTGCAACAAAAGTTTCTAGGTGTTTCAAAAAAGGTGAATCATTACAAATCCTTCATCACTTTCCATTGTGGAGGAAAGTTTTTCATTCTCCAAACATGCGCAGACCCCTTTCATGTCATAATTTCATCCTTATCCCTCCAAAAATTTATTCTGCAACATCTTGATTTAAGATTCACGTTTTGGATGGGCTGGGGCAAAAATTATTTCAAAAAAACCTCAAATATGCAAATTGATCCCTAAAACCACTTGCATTGGTCCTTGCAGGCACCAACGACATAAATTTGCCAAAAATTTGATGAAATTTGATGCAAAATTCACATTTCCACAATTCCAGGAATAAAAATGGCGGCCAGAATGAAGAATGTACAGTTACCATTGATTTCCCCTTTTTCCTTCGATATGAGCCCTCCATGTGTCAAAATACGATTGGGAATGGTTTTGGGATCACTTTTTGACTTTCTAACATCTTTAGAAAATTGTAAAATTTTGACTTTTTC
Source organism: Taxus wallichiana var. yunnanensis (assembly GCA_018340775.1). Taxonomy (NCBI): domain Eukaryota; kingdom Viridiplantae; phylum Streptophyta; class Pinopsida; order Cupressales; family Taxaceae; genus Taxus; species Taxus wallichiana. The sequence goes on along the minus strand of CM031244.1, from coordinate 659,770,655 downwards.
TCCGCCTCTCCAGCGTTGAAATTTGGTGCCGACACGTGGCATATGGTGGGTCCCATCAAGTCGCGTCTCAATTCTACACATTTTCACCCTTTTTGGAATTTGGAAAATTTTCACTTTTTTCCTCGCAGCCCACACATCTACCTTTGTCCTTGACATGTGTCCCCTTATGGTTCATTTGCACCCATGGCCCTTTCTCACCTTTTTCCCTTTTCGCCAAAAAGGAAAAAAATATTCTAGGTCCCCCACCGGTCCGTACTCCCCTTTGACCCTACCTTGCCACTTGTCCACCCCTGATTGGCTTGGTGGACACGCGGGCCTATTTTGGTCTATAATTCCTTTTCACCAAAGGGTGAGATTTTCCAAACTGCTCCACCTTTACCCCTACCTGCCACGTGTCCCCCTGTGGTTCATTGTGGATCTGCGGCCCTTTCCTCACCTTTTTCCCTTTTCACCAAAAAGGAAAAAAATATTCTAAGTCACCCACCAGCCTTCCATCCCACCTGTGAATAAGAACATGACACGTGTCCTCCTGCGGAGTTGTGGGGAAATTTGGATTTTTTGCCAAAACACCAAAAAGCATTAAGTCTTCAAAGAAACTCACCGATTCTTGTCCAACCACAAGTAGCCACATAGGAGACATCATTTGAGATTAATTTTGACGGGTGAATGACACCTGTATAACCATAAAAAACACAGAATTCACCAGAGATGCCCAAATTTGATTTTTTCTTCGTGGGTGAAGGATTTTTTGGTCAAAAAACAAATGGAAAATGATTCTAAGCAATTTTCAACCATGGCAAAGGATTTTTGAGGGGAAATATGCATGAAACAAACAAATTTGAGCTCCAAAGGCTAGGAAAAGTAGAAAAAACAATAGAGGCCCGTAGATTTGGAAATTTAGGGCACAAAGTAAGGCATAAACGTATTTTTCTTTCAAGTTGGGGTAAAATAATAAGTTTATGAGCACTTTTCAAGGAATTCAATCTGGATGGGGAGATTTTTAGACCACCAAATTCAAAGAAAAACTTTTTAGAGCATGCAAACCAAAGGGAAAAAATGGAAATATAATAGAGGATTAAAATGGGCACCAACATCGGCTCCTGCTTGGGGATGGACACTCCCACTGAGTGCCACAAGAACAACGTAGACCAAGTGCCAAAATAATCCATTGGGAAAATGGAGTCATGAGCCAAAGCCACCAAAACCAAAGCTGAGAAACTAACAAAATGGCTGCCACACACCAAGGCAAACCAAGAACCACCAAAACACTAGAAAACAGAGCAAAAACCAAACACTATACACTGTACAAATTGGTGCATACCTCAAATTTGGGGATTAATCCAAGAAATTCTTTAGATGCCTGCCATTAATAAGAAGTTCAAGCAATTCCCCATCTAAGTCCTTGAGAAAAAAGGTATTCTCACCAATTCTAATATCAATGGAGTAAGGGCCCATCCACAATGCATCAAATTTTCCATGTTTTCCCTTATCTTCATTTCTCGTTGTCTCACAACAAAACCAGATCTCCAATATCAAGGCCCTAGAAGTGACCTTTTTTTTAAAAACCTCTTCAACTTCTCTCTAAATCGACATGCCTTTGGTGGGATGCTCTTCTCTCTTCATCTATCTCAACAATATAATTAATCCTTACTTCATATGGGCTGACCTCTTGACCTTCAAGTGTTGAACAAACTGAAAAGAATATAATTTCAGATGTAAGGGTAGTAAAGCTTGAGTTCCATACACCAACTCAAATGGAATCTTACTAGTAGCTCTCTTGGCAAAGTGATTCTATCACCTTAAACTATAAATTTCAGTTTTTCACCTCATTTTCTCTTGTTCAACTCCAAGGTTCTCCGATGATCTTCAATAAGTTCTTATTACTGGACTCAGCTTTTCCATTCCCTTGGGGGTTATAGTTCAAAGAATAAGTCAGATTGGTTCCATACTCCCTTCACATTTCCATCAAAGGTTTAGCTCTAAACACATGGCATTATCAGCCACAATCTTGACTGGCACACCAAATCTGCATATGATATTATTCAATAAGAAATCCATAACAACTTGTTGCGTTACTTTCTTGGTGGGGATTTCTTCTACCCACTTGGTGAAGTAATTTGTAGCTACAAGGATCCACTTATGTCCAACACTAGAAGATTCTAAGATCTCACTAATGAATTCCATCCCCCACTATTTAAAAGGAGCTTCAATTGATACAGGCTATAAAGGAAGGGAGCCGAAGATTTCATTCTTCCAAAGAAACACTAGAACTTTCACATTTTCTAATCATCATGGTTGCATCTTCAAGAGAGCAGTGCCACTAATAACTACCTCTCAAAACTTTGTGTGTTGTAACCATTCTAGCAAAGTGTCCTCCACAAACTCCCCCATGGAAATCAATAATTACTTTGGGAGCTTCATCTTCAGTTATACATTTCAAGAGGACACCTTCAGGGTTCTTCCAAGCCAACCCAAAGTCAGTGATGATGTATTTTTGAGAAGCCAGCTTGAGGGATCTTTTCTTATTTTTATTTAAATGATCAGGGCAACATAGGTGTCTGAGGTAAAATATTATATCCTTGTACCACTCAGAACTTACCAATTTCTCAAGAACATCTGCCCTTTCTTCCTCTACTTCATTCACTTCCATAGTCTACAAGTTGCTCTCAGCCATGAGCTTGGAAAGACCCAAACCTCTTACTAGCTTTGTGGTTTGGATGTCCATATCATACTCCTACAGTTTGTTCACCCATCTACATCTCTTGCTTGAGATCTCCATCTCTGATAAGATGTATTTTACCATGGTGTGGGGAACATAAGCAACAACTTTTGAACTTAGGATATAAGGCCTCGAAAACCTTTTTGCTTTCACCAAGGAAAATGCTTGTTTTCCATGATTGTGTACTTTAGCTCAACAGCTTGTAAAGCCTTGCTAAAGAAGGAAATAGGCCTCTTAGCCCCTTCTTCATCCTTTTGGAGAAAAAAAAATGCAATAGTATTTTTAGAAGCAAAGGAGAATATTTGGAAAGGCTTCTTGTAATTTGGGGCTACCAAGACAGGTGCATGTTTAAGTGCTTCTTAGATTCCTTCAAAATATTGAATATCAGCCTCCTCCCACTTGATAACTTGATCTTTCTTTAACATGCATGTGATAGGAAGAGTCAACTCAACAAAATTGGACACAAACCTTCTAATGAAGTTGATCTTCCCAAAGAAAGATTGGATACCCTTCTTTGTTCTTGGAATTGGGACCTTCCTGATTGCTTCTACTCTCTCAGGGTCAATCATGACACAAGTATTTGAAACAATATGACCAAGAAGCTTGGCCTTTTGTACTCCAAAGTGACACTTGTTTGGATTGAGAGAGATTCCAAATTCTCTACATCTAATCAACATTCTTTCCAAGTGTTGTAAGTGATCTTTTCTACTCCTTGAAAAAATGGTCACATCATCTTGATAAACTGCAATGAAGTCATTTACGTAACCAACAAAAGTAACATCCATTGCTCTTTGGAAAGTAGCCCCAGCATTCATGAGACTAAAATTCATTCTCACATAAACATATGTTCCCAAAGGAGTGGTAAAGGCAGTTTTAAATCTTTCTGACTCCTTGACAACAACCTGATTGTAGCCAAAGAAACCATCCAAGGTGGACAACAATTCAGATCCATTCACTAATTGTAGCATGTTTTCCATGTTTGGCAAAGGATAATTGTCTTTCAATGAAGCTCTATTCAAATTTCTAAATTCTACATAAAGTCTGATATCTCCATTCTTCTTCCTGACTGGCACAAGGTTTTGCAACCCAAGATGAATACCTTATAGGTGAATGATCCCTCCCTCCTTCGGATTTCTTCAATTCATCTTGCATTTTCATGGAGAGGAGTGGATTAATTGGCCTTTGCTTCATGCGAATGGTTTGGCACCTTTCTCAAGAGGGATCTCATGTTGTAACATGTCTTCTCTATATGCTTTCAGCTCGAATATGACCAGCAAGACAGTCTTGATCTTGTTTTAACAATTGGAGGAAGGACTATTTTTCTTCCTTTCTTACACTGCTATCCAACAAAACTCTCCTTGGTTTCCCCTTTATTCCCAAGTTATGCTCTTCCACATCCCTTGAGGTATATATGTTTCTATTGATGATGTAATCAACTTTGACAAAATTGGACTCAAGTGTAATAAGACCTCTAGGAATGGTGTTAGTTTTCAATTGGATAATATCTTTTCCAAAAAAGTCTCTCTTCCTTCAATCAAACATACCATTGGTTCCCAATCAATATTCTGATCTATAAACTCACCTTGATTTTTAAGAACCTCGTACTTGAGCATCATCATCAAACACTTGCCAATGCTTAATGTTGTCAAGGACAGTTGGCCTAGTTAACACTTCAACATTATACTCACAATAAGGTTAAATGGTGAAATCTCCAAATATTGATCCCAACACTACCAACTTGTCAGCAGCAGCATTGAAACTGTTGTCATGGTGCACAATATTGAAGGAATTAAACATCTAAATTATATCCCAAACTACATGCTTATACTATTTCATCCGCTGATTTTTTGTAGCATATAGTTTTCTTATTTGTTTGACAACTAGCTCTGAATATCCCTTTGTAATGATGTCCTTGACACCATACTTCCATGTAATTCTCAGACCCAATAACAAGGCTTCATACTCAGCAATGTTGTTAGTACATTCAAAATTAAGCTTGAAGGAAAAAAAAATTCTTCCAAGCTAGGAGAAATCAAAATTATACTAGCACCATTTCCAAATTTGGAGCAAGCTCCATCAAATAGAAAGGTCCAAGGAGAACCTACTTGTTCAAGGCACTTTGACTGATCCATCTTGTGTTATTTTCCATCAGCAAACCCAATAAAATTATTAGCATCAACATTAGCAAACAACACCTCATAGGAAGCATTGTTTGGATCCTCAATTAGATGTAACATTTTCTTCTCTCCATATAATTTGAAAAGGCTTCCCTCAATGGGAATGGTGGTAAAAGACATCCATTTGGAAACTCCCTCCAACACTTGCAACCCACTTTCTTCACAATAACATACCCCATTTGGCAGGGCAATCAACAATCACAACATCTAATTTTAAATTCCTCCTGGGATAAGATACAAGTTGCACCACCAAACCCTTCACTCAACCAAATACTAACACTTCTCTTGAGTCCATGGTAGTACATTTTTCATAGGCTATTGTCACTTCTATATCTAACTCATTCATGACTTTTAGAGGCATGACATTACATGATGCACCAGAATCAAACATAGAATTATGAAGTAGCCTATCCTTTATCATCAGAGTTATGAAGAATGGATCAACATTCAATTGGGAATCAACCAAGGATGTCCCAAAATATACCTCAGGTGTCTCTCCAAAATCCTCTACTGCTAGTGGTGTTTCAAGGTCAGCAATGATCTGAGGAGGAGTTTCAACAACATTTACATTTCTACCTGGATTAGTCTTCTTCTCTTTCAATCCCAAGTACTCAAATGCTCTCTTCTTATGCTCAGGAATCCTAAGCAAATCAGTGATTAGAACACTCATTTTGATTTGGCTCAATACTTGGGCTATTTCATATGGAACACTCTTTGGCAAAGAAACATTGGAAGGAAAACAAACAGATTCATCAGATGACAAGGGATTCATGGTAGCTTGGGCATGAGGAGGACAATAATTTTTGCTTAGGACAACAGAGCTTTTAGTAGGTGTTTCTCTTCTAGGAGCTTCTTTGGGAATGCTTGTGAGTAAGGGTGTTTTAGGTTTGGCTTGAGGTCCAGCTCCCTTAACAACTTTGCTTCTAGTGTTATAGTCTTTCTCTTGAGCTATAATAACATTCATCAACAATTGTCTATCTTCTTCGAAGGGATACCATCATCATACTTATTAATCATCAAAGCTCTTAAGTATTCAATGTCATTGTTAGGAATTTCAAATGCTTTCACTACATCAACTTCAAGAGTATGAGGGGGAAGAAATACTTGTATCTGTTTGATGCAATCCCAAAAAATAGCAGCTATCATTACACCTATCACTTCAGTAGATGTTACTCCTTGTGAGCTTGAAGAACAACCCATCATGCAGATATCATCATCAGTACCATCATCGTTATTAGCTTCATCATCTTCCTGGTCCACTTCACATGGAGGATGGGGTAGAAAAAACCTATCACACCAATCAATATTAGCAGCTTCATCAATAGTAGTAACCCTAGCAGTTAGGGGATCAAGTAACACTCTTCCTTCGCGTTCTTGAGGATTTCTATTTACATATCACATGGGTCCTTTCCCTCTATCATCTTCCCTTTGATCACCCCTAGGATGATTGATGAATCTGTCATGGTTTTGTGCTCTTTGGTGACCTTGTGAAGTCTATCTATTCCCTTCTTAGCTCTTGCAACTTGTAGGAAATCTCTTTGTGACCCTGCACAAAGTCTTCACAACATCCTCCAAATCAGCACCCTTGCTAGCTTGAGGTTTTTCAGGGTTTATCAACTTTACACCATCTCTCTTGAGAGGTTTCCCAATTGTTTTGATATTGTTTTCAATTTGAAGTTCCATGGTCAAAGCTTGCCTTAGATTGGTAGGGTTCTTGTCTCTTAAGTAGTAGGCTTCCTTTTTATCAAATGAATATGCATATTTGATTAAAAATACTCATCACAAGGCCTCAAACTAACTAGCATCCTTCTCGAAGTTTTTTTAAACCTTGTGTTGAAGTCATGAACCGATTCATTGGGGTTCTTCTTGATATTATCAAATTCAAACAAGAGAAATCTAGGATCGAGTCTTGTCACCATACTACAACCTAAATGCATTCTTCATCTCTTTCCATGAATCAATAGAATTATTAGACAGAGCCTTGTACCAATCCCTAACATCCTCTTCTAGTGTATGAATGAAAATTTAATATACACATCTTCAAACTCTATTTCAAAATCCTCCATCATGTTAACAAAAGTTTGAGATGCTGATCACCAGTTATAGCATTGTTACCTTGGAATTTTGGAAACCTATTTCTAACATCTTATGGGATAGCATTTGGGTAACCATCCATTCCTCTAAAGTCTATAGGACCAAAGGTGTTAACAACAAATGGAGGTCTAGGCTGAGCCATATTGTTTGGTGGAGGTGATCTTGGGGGTGACACAAGCTGATGAGGAGTGCAAGGTCTTTGGGGCTCAAGAATGTGGTTCACAAGATTTTTATCCTCTAAGTGCTGATTTTCTTGGAAAGTTTTATTTGATTTGAAACATAGAGGTGTAGATTGAAGAATGAACTCACCAGATACTGTGAAGGACCTTTACTAGCCGAGGCAAACAAGTTTATGAGAGGATTTCTTGAACCAGAATCACTGGAAGAAGATTGATAATCCTCTACCAAAGGATGATCTCTCTCACCAATGGATATATCTTTGCTTGATGTCTGACCTTTAACAACTTTCAAAACTCTTCTCCTTTCTAACTCTGAGTTCCTTGAATCTGTAAACAACTTCTTAGTAGAGTCTCTAATGAAGAGAGATCTTCTTCCTTCCAGTTTTGCAGAGGTTAGCAACACTAAAGTAAATGACAAAAAATGTAAGACACTGGTATTTATCAAGATTAGAATAGCATGGAGTCACCACTAAGGATTTTCACCTTAGTTGTGCAAATGCACTAAAATACTCTGTCAAATATCTATCAGCACTGAAAATCTTGCCAAACTTTATAGATCAGACCTTCCTTTCTTTGAATTTATCAACCACAAATGCAAATGAAGTGCAACAACTATTGAAACTGATAAAATTGTAGGAAAAACTTATATCTTCACTTAATCCTTACAAATATGATTATAAAATGATGCTTCAACAATGTATTTGGATGAAGAATTTATAAGGGACATTACCAGGGTTTGACATGCATTCAAATATCTCAAATATGTATGCACATGGATCAGATTGAACTAAGAAAATATCAAACTCAAAACTCTACCCTTCATTCCAAAGCCTTATAAATATGATCAGAAGATGATACTCAGATTTGTAATTACACATAAATCACATAAGAAGTATTACCAGGGATCTAAAATACTAAAATACTGAATAATGTCCCCAACAACAACACCTTTTTGGTGTTGGTACCCAAATTTGTTCTCCTTTTCAGTTTGAGTAGCATCATAGATATGGCATAAAGCTTGAAGTCAGATAGATCATGATGTGTGTCGTTTTGTAGCTGGGGATGTGATCTAACTGACACTCAGATTTGTGGAGAGATGGATAGCACTCAAATAGGACTTGATCTTGTCCCAACTATTTTAGGTTGTGCCTTTCAACCAAGGTAAGAGGACCTATTTTGTAACCCTAAAATGGTGAAGGAGATGAAGATATCCCTCAATTTGTGCAAATGGTATGAAAAGGGCCTTGAGAAAATATGATCAACACTCCAAATCTGACTTTCACAAGTTGTCACTCCCAGATTATGGAGATATTTTCAATGCAAGGCAAGGGTTACTAAAGACATTACATGATCCTAATTTTCTTTGTGAATTTTTGTAGATGGATTATATTCTGTTGTTGACACACAATGCAATGCAGGGGTAGTATGGGGTAGGATTAGTTATTTTGAATGAATTTTTTGGTGGGAGATTTTAGACAAGACTAACCAGAATTTACAGATTCTTTGAGGACCTTTGCAAGAAATTTGTAAGACCTAAACAATAGAATGATTCAAATGGGTTAAGGTACTCCTTTAACCAAGATATGTGTAATAAATGGAAGCCCAGATCTGCACTCTTCCACATAATATTTGAAAACTTTACACAAAATCTTGAAGCAGATGAACCAACAAAGCATCTAGAAACCTCTATTTTGTCATAAACTAAGGTACACCCAAAGGTTTACAAACAATCTCTAAATTCAAGGAAGGTAAAGTGATTTTAAATATTTTTATCTCTCTATCGGATGAAAGCACTTCGAATGGGAGATTGCAAATGCCACTAAACTATTAACAAGAAATGAGACCATGTATGATCAAAAGAGATTTTAAACACAAGGCATAACTTGGGAGTAAGAAACACGAATTGAAAACATTTTGAAACATAAGTGCATGGAAATTTTGCAAAGAGATAACACAAAATAATCTAGAATGACCAAATTTATCGGTAGGGAATGTTATAAGAACAATCTCGAGCTTGTTGATGTCTTTACAATGAAACCAACTCAACATGATACAAATTTGATGCAAAAAGGAATTAGAAATGGGTCTAAGGTGTTTTCTCAGAGAATGGGCTTCTTCCCAAATTTTCCTGTGAAATTCTAAGTTTCTCTGATCTTTTGCATGTCCAAGAACATGCATTATATAACATTCTATTACATTTTATCCTTCTCTCCCAAGAAAATAATATGCCCAAATGAAGCAAGTTTGTTACAAACTTCCAACATGATTCGCAAATAGGGATGTTTACAAAATTTGCAACAAAAGTTTCAGTGTGTTTCAAAAAGGTGAATCATTACAAATCCTTCATAATTATCCATTTTGGAGGAACTTTTTCATTCTCCAAGCATGTAGACCCCTTTCGTGTCATTATTTCATCCTTATCCCTCCAAGATTTGATTCTACAACATCTGATTTGATATTTCATGTTTTGGACAGGATGGGAAAAAATTATTTCAAAAACACCTCAAATCTACAAATTGATCATGTTGTTGCAAATCAATCAAAGCACCCACGGATGCAAATCAAGGTTCTAAATGATGTTTAGAGCATCCAATGTGATTGCACAACATGGAAACCTCTCTCCAAGTGTGGGACTTGTGAAAATGAGAGAGGAATCTCCAAAATAGAGGCTGGTTCCTCAAACTCCTCTCGATTTAGATCTATATTTTTTGCACAACTACGAGAGGTTCTAATCCTAATTCTACCCTAGATTGCAAGGAGACAGGATAAAAATGCAAAAAGAAACTAAACTAAAGATGGTGATGCACCAAAAGGAGTGGTGAAACATTTTTGCCATGTAAATAGACACAAATTCATGAAATACAACAAGGAAAACATACACAAGCTGATAGATGTAATTAGAGGTCTTAAAATGAAGTAGAACAATACAAACAGAGGACTGAAAGCATTCACAGAGTTTGCACTGTCAATTCCATGTAAAAATCTCTTGCATTCCACCATCAAAGAGGTATAAACCTATTACAAACTATGAAAAAGGTCTGATTCTTACAACTATCACTTGCTGGAGGTGAAAGAATAAGTTTGCAATGCCAAAAAGTGTTCAACCATGAAGAAATGAGCCAAATATGGCTTTTACAGTGCATGGGTCGAGCCCAGGAGAGAGAAAATGTAAAAAATGTGGGAGCCCATTCCTCATTGATGGAAAATGCATTAAAACAGCATGGAGGACCTTACAAACCCATACCCTATCATTTTTGACCATATTGGAGAAGAATGCGACCCATTCTGTATTAAATTTGGTTGTTGAAATGTCATTTTTGGCCATGGACACGTACCAGAACCATTTTTGAATTTTATCTCTCCAAAATAAACCAAAATTATAAATTGACCATGGAATCATGTAGATAATTTTAACATCTTTCCAATGATATAAAGAACGTGAAAATTTGAGCTCTGGATCAAAAGATATGTTCGTTTGAAGATTTCGGCAAAAACGCCCAAAAATGGATCGGCGGGAAAAATTTCAAATTTTACCTCTTTTTTGTCTTTGGAAAATTTTTCAAAAATTCCCCATGCTCCACTGGTCAGATGCCACGTGGCAGCTTCCTATTGGCTATGGGCCTCAAATGGGAAAATTTTCCACAAAAACTCTGAGCCATAACTTGAAAAATATAAGGAGTTAGGAGGCAAACTTTACCTTTCTGGAAAGCTGAGAGAGAGCTCTATCTGATGGTGCCATTTTCAGAAAGCCTTGAGTGCCTTAAAATAAAAAAATGTGGATTGAGGCACAAGAGAGGCAAGAACACAAGGAGTTAGCCACAAAAAATGAGTTGGGGCACATTTTGGATAACAATTTTGGCAACTCAGAGGGGTCATCTGCCTGCTAGATGAAAGTACTAGTAGCCTGAAGCAGTCCATTGGGCATGGAGCCATCAAATATTCTGTTTAGAACCCCAACTGACTTAGAATGTGCAAGGAGGAAGATGGAATATCACATGATGGAAGCAAGGACTGCAAAACATCTCCAGGGACAACAAGTTGTGCCAAAGCACTTAGGGAAAGCAAAACTAACCTACAGCAAAACAATGTGCAAAGAACTTGGAGGAATGAAAATCTAATCTAATATTTACAAGGTGGTAAATTTCCCTCTAGAAGCAATGCTTGAGATAGATTCCATTGACTAGAATTTGCAGTTCTTCACCATCCAATGAGGCCAATTGGAAAGCATTGTTGTTCTTACACTTCGTGACCATGTATGGGCCACTCCAAATGGCATCAAATTTCAAATGCCTTCCCAGTTTTTCTCTATCCACATCCCATTTCAACACTAGATCTCCAACACGAAAAGATCTATCCTTGGCCTTCCTATCAAAGGTATTTTTGATCAAAGCTTGATCCTTTTCCATTGCTTGGGATGCCACGATTTCGACCTCCTACGACTCCATCAACTCGCATATCTCACCTCCATGGGCTCAAACTCTAGCAACTCTAAGCTGCTTCATGAGTTCCAATGTTGGCAACTCAAGTGACATGGGTAAGATTGGCTCTCTTCCATAGACAAGTTTGAATGGAGAGTTACCTGTGGATCTCTTGGGAGTTATCCTATCAGCCCATAAGGCTGATTTCAGTTTGGTATGCCAAGACCTCTGATTCTCATCAAGAGTCCTCCTAATGATCCTCAACAAGTTCTTGTTTGTAGACTCGGCCTGACCATTACCTTGAGGGTAATAGTTTGATGAAGTGCTTAGGTAGATCCCGTTCTTGACAACCCACTTAGTCACCTTGGATCCAATGACTCGCCAATGCATTATCTCGAGATTATTGTAGTAGGTATACAAATTTGGTTGCTATCCCCTCATAAAAGTCTAAGATCTTGGACTCATTTGCTTCTTTGAGTGCTACTACTTCAGTCCACTTGGTGAAGTAGTCCGTGGTCATCAAAATCTATTTGTGCCCTTAACTTGAATTAGGATTAATGACTCAATGAAGTCCAAACCCCATTGCATGAATGGTTGGTCAAGCGAGATTGGATGCAATGGAAGGGCAGCAAGTCTCTCTTTTCTGTGAAGAATGCACAATTCTTACACCTCTTGATCCATGCATAGCAATCACTTTGAAAATTTTAGGCCAATAATAACCAGCCTTCATGATTTTTAGATCTGTCACTCTTGGTGGAAAATGACCACCAGCTGGTCCACCATGGAACTCTTCCAACATCCTATGAATCTGATTTGTGCTAATGCATCTCAAGAAGACTCCATCAAAAATGGCATATGGGATAGCTCTGCAATCTGAAGTGTCTTATTTGGGTCTTGTTCATCTCCAGGAGGGCATAGGCCTCCGTGCTTAGGAAGTGCATTATACCTTGGGTCTAGCAAGGAGTGGGGGCAGCATTGTTTTCTTCTTGAGTGCCACATGGCTCATGACTGTCTTGAACTATCAAAACAACCTCTCCTTCATTGCATGCTTCTTTTTGCTTCCCCAAAACTAGCTACTCACACAATCCTTTTCCTCTTACCAGCTTGGTGATTTTGATCTCAATGTCATACTCCATGACACGGGTGATCCAACCTGCCCTTTTCTTGTTCAAATGTTGAGGAGGAATTCCTTAACCCTTGACATGTGAGACCAAAGAATGGACCTTGTTGTTCGAGACTAAATGCTTGAATTTATTCAAGCTTCGATTCTGCCAAAGACATGCTTCTCAATAAAAGAGTACTTCACCTCATAGTCATCTAGGCTCTAGCTGAAGAAGGCAATTGGCTACTCATCATTATCCTTGTTCTGCTATACCAAAATGGCAGAAATAGTGTCATTACCTCTAAATGCATAGAGGATGAAATCCTTGGAGAAGTGCAGGTTGATGAGAGTTGATGCTTGAGAAATGGCTTCTTTGATTGCTTCAAAACTCTCCTTGCCTTCTGCTGTCCACTTAAAAGCCATGCTCTTCTTTATCATTTTGGTGATGGGCTTAACAAGGGCTGCAAAATCTGGGACAAACCTCCGAACAAAGTTTATCCTCCCCAAGAAACTCTGAAGGGCTTTCTTGTGGCTTGGCAATGGTAGTGCTCTTATGGCTTCAACCCTCTTTGGATCAATTGCTAATCCTTCTTTGGAGACAATATGGCCAAGGATCTTTCCTTCATGTGCAAGAAAGATACACTTTCTAGGATTTAAAGACACTCCAAATCTCCTGCACCTCGTGAAAACTTGTCTTAAATGAGAGAGGTGGTCTGCTGCATTTTTGGAAAATACAGTGATATCATCAAGGTAAATCAGCACCACGTTGTTAATCAAACTTTTGAACGCCATGTCCATTGCCCTTTAGAAGGTAACACCGGTGTTGGGCCGAGTCAAATGGCATTTTCTGTATGCAAAAGTTCCCCATTTGGTTGTGAAGGTTGTATTGAACTGGTCTTCCTCCTTCAGCATAATTTGATTGTAGCCTGAGTAGCCATCAAGTAGTGAAAACCTCTCGGAGCCAGCCACAACTTGCAAGATTTTCTCTATGGAAGGGAGTGGGTAATGGTCCTTGAGAGATGCTCTATTTAAGTCTCTGAAATCAACACACAATCTGATCTCCCCATTCTTCTTTCTGACTGGAACCAAGTTGGCAACCCAACTAGAATGCTTGATTGGGAATATGATTCTTGACTCAATCAGCTTGTCCAATTCTTTCCTCATGAGAGGCTCCATGTGTGGATTGAGTGGTCTTTTTTCTGCACTTTGACGGGCTTAGTATTTGGATCCAATTCAATGGTATGCTAAGCTAAGTTGGGATTGAAACCTTTCAAGTCTTCATAGCTCTAAGCAAACACATCAGGGAACTCTTGACACAGCTGTATGAACTCATACCTTTCTTATTCGATTGTCATCTTTCCAATTTGCAATGGTTTGTTCTCTTCCACCAAGATGGATCTTTGAATCTTCTCTCTTGACTGAATGTTTCTTTCTCTTTCCTAAACTGATCATTGGGATTAAAAATGGACTCCAAAGTGATAAGTCCCTTGGGCAGCTTGTTAGTTCTCAGCTGTACCACTTGGTCACCATACTGTTGTTCCAGTTTTTCTTGATTCTTAGCTGAGAAATTAGCTTCTTCTTGTAAGAAATGGATGATTTGCTGGTCATTCTCAAATACTTGCCAGCCCGACATTGTTATCCGGCCTTTGAAGGCCTCATAATCACGTGGATGTTTGGCTGTACCTTGTCTTTTTGAATGCTTTCCACAATGTCAAAGGCTGCCCCTCTGCTGCTGCAAGCTTATCAAGCATCTTGATTCTCTTTCCTAGGAATGGATTTGATGCCAAAACCCTCAAAATCTTCCATGAGGTCCCATACCCTGTTCTTGTAGCACTTGAGTAGATCATTCTTGGCAGCATGCTATCGCTTGACCTGATTTACAATCAATTCAATGTCACCAAAGATTTGCAAGTTCTTTATTTTCTTCTTGATTGCCCAATGCATCCCTTGCACTAAGGCTTCATATTGATAGTGTTATTGGAGGATGCAAATTGAAATATAAAAGATGAATAGTAATTTACTCCTTGAGGTGAAACAAGCATAGTTCCACCTCCTGCACCTTGTCTACTCCTTGATCCATCAAAAAACAGCTGCCATACCTCATTGTCATCCTTGTGGTTTGGCTTGGTGATGCTAGGAATAGGCTGATTTTCTTCATGTATACAATAGACCCCTAGCTCAGATTCTTCTACTTCTTGATAAGGATCAAAAGCATGTACCTTGTTTGCCCATTCATCAAGAGTTAGATCCGGGATGCTCCCAACCTTGGTGTCAGCTTCATCAGTGCTTGGGTGATCTTCTTGATCAAATGTTGAGCAATTGGCATTAATCTGACTTGGAGTGTAAGGCTCAATGTGGAAGTTTGCAATAGGTTCAGACCTGATTGTAGCCTTAGTTCCATACCTCATTCTAAACAGCATGTGTGACCAATCAGCAGAAAAATATCCCCCAATCTTGGCTGTGAAGTCCCTTGACAAGCATAGGGCAAAGAGTGGTGGAAGGTCTATGACTGATACATCTTGTAAAACAACAACATTTGGACATGCATGCAAGGTAAGACTCAAGTTTCTAATCACCCTAATCATGCTGTCCCATCCATTTGCTACACTACCCCTTTGGATATTGTTAGCATGATCAGCTATTTGTTTAGGCATCAGCGAGCTACTTGCCTCGGAATCTATCATGCAATTGTGCACTAACTGATTTCCAATGATTAATGAAACATAGAAAGGAGGGGGCTTCAACATTTTACCTTGCTGTCCTCCATGATTTCCCTCAGGCTGGGCAGCATTTGTGAGCACTTTCTCTTGCATCTGAACTTGCTGATTCGAAGTTGGCCAGTCCTTCATGGCAGCTTGTAACAAGTCTCTTTGGCCTGGGATAGATAGGGATTCCCACATTGATATATTAACATTTGTCTTCTTCATCTGATCAATGATACTGAATGGTGATGAAGGATCTCTTTGCTGTCCCTTTGCTTGTACATTCACTCCTTGCACATGGGCAGCAATAACTAGTATTTGAGTTGGTCTAGGAGCTGTTCTTGGCTGCCCTTGTGCATTTGAAATTGGATTTTGCTTGCCAACCATTTGTGGAGCCATGGAAGGTTGTGGATTGGTTGGAGCTAATGGTTGTTCTTCACCCAAATTCCTTCTTTTTGACCTTGTGTTGGCTGCAACACCTTGAGAAACTACTTGATTCATGCAATGAAATATTCGCTTTCCGGTTTACCAATGTGGTATCATTTGGGGCTGATTGCTGTTGGAATGTTTCTTGTTGTTGACTGTTTCCTTAACTTCCCTCACCCTCCACACCAGCAGTTGTCACCATTAGTGCTTGATTGAGAGCACCATTGAAGCACATGGATTGGTTATGAGGTTCATTGCATGGAAAACACCAATCATACTCTTGAGCAACGTTGTTTTGTGTTGGCACCAATGCCTTAGAGGCAGATATGACATTAGGATTATAGGGCTGAAATGGTCTATTGGCAGGAGGCCTTGTTTGATTTACATTTGCAGTTGGATTAGGAGGTCTTTGTGGTTGGTATGGCTGCCTGTTAGGCTGAGCTTGGGGCTAGTAAGAAGTTCTAAAACCTTGGGCTTGTTGCCTTTTGAAAGTAACCATCTCATTGCCTAGGTTTTGCAATTGCTTCATGACTTCTTGAAGCTCATTTGGGGCACTTGGAGATGAAGTAGAAGCTTCATTTGAACTCTGATTTCTAGGAGTGGGAGAAGGAGCCAAATTAGGTGCTTGATTGGTATTTGGACTCTCTAAACTTGGAAACAATGGCATGGGAGGTATAGGGGCTAGTTTGCCAGCTTGGATCAAACAATTTTCAGCCCTAATGGCAATCCTATAAGCCATAGGGATAGTTATGCCTCCCATGGACTGAATCAACATAGAAATATCAGAATTTAGAGCTTTGAGATAGTAGAGAAAAGCACCTTCTACTGTTGGCCTGACTGCCACTGAAATTCTCTCCCAAGTCTTTTGAAATCTGAAGTTGAAATTAGTCAGCTGCTCATTGGGAGCTCTCTTGATGGTTATCAGCTGCTCCAAAAGAGACAAGTTGTCTCCCTTCTCTCCAAATTACTCATGAAGTGCTATACATAGCTGATTCCAATTTGTGATAGAACCAGCTCCAAGGCTTCTAAACCATTACAATGCTTTCCCCTTGAATGAAGATGTCAGCAATTTGACAGCCACTTGCATCTCATTGATTTCATGAATTGCACAAAGATTGGCAATATCTTTAAGCATGATCACAGAGTAGTCGATTTTCTCCGGTGAAGTAGGGAATGTTCTTCAAGGCTGTAATTTGAATTGGATGGTGTGCGTTGAGGGCAAGTGGGCTGCTACCTGTGAAGTTGACATATGGGTTGTTTTGTGCCATTCTAATTGGTCTTAGAACCCTTGTTGATTGAATGAAAGGCCTACCAGGTGGAGGAGTTGAGAGAGTTCTGTTTGGTGGAGATGGAGACCTTTGGATTCTCCTCCCACTTTACCTTACTCTTGGAGATAACTGTAGATATTCAAACAAAACCTCTTCTTCTCCAACTCTTGACCTTGTGGTGATTCTTCTCATGAGTTTTCGAGGCTGCCTTTGTTGAAACCAGATTGATTCTTCCCCTTGGAGTTGCCGGATATGCAAATTATAGCTCTTTTCAAGCAAGAAAATTGCAGTAGATGCACATCAACTTTCTTTGCAATAAAAATGAGACCTCTAAGGTCCCCCTTTGGGTGCCAAAGCTGTTGTTGCAAATCGGTAGCACCACTGGATGTAAATCAAGGCTCTAAATGATGTTTAGAGCATCGGTGTGATTGCACAACATGGAAACCTCTCTCCAAGTGTGGGACTTGTGAAAATGAGAGAGGAATCTCCAAAATAGAAAGTGGTTCCTCAAACTCCTCTAATTTAGATCTATATTTTACACAACTACGAGAGGTTCTAATCCTAATTCTACCCTAGATTGCAAGGAGACGGGGATAAAAATGCAAAAATGAAACTAAACTAAAGATGGTGATGCACCAAAAGGAGTGGTGAAATATTTTTTTCCATGTAAATAGACACAAATTCATGAAATACAACAAAACTTAAAAAACATAAAAACAACATGGGTCGAGCCCGGAGAGAGAAAACATAAAAACGTCGAGCCCATTCCTCATTGATGGAAAATTCATTAAAACATCATGGAGGACCTTACAAACCCATACCCTATCATTTTTGACCATATTGGAGAAGAATGTGACCCATTCTGTATTAAATTTGGTTGTTGAAATGTCATTTCTGGCCATGGACACGTACCAGAACTGTTTTTAAATTTTCTCTCTCCAAAATGAACCAAAATTAGAAATTGACTATGGAATCATGTAGATAATTTTACCAGCTTTACAATGATATAAAGAACATGAAAATCTGAGTTCTAGATCAAAAGATATGATTGTTTGAAGATTTAGGGCAAAAACGGCCCAAAACGGATCGGCGGGAAAAAATTTCAAATTTTACCTCTTTTTTGTCTTTGGAAATTTTTCAAAAATTCCCTGTGCTCCGCTGGTGGGATGCCACGTGGCAGCTTCCTATTGGCTGCGGGCCTCAAATGGGAAAATTTTCCACAAAAACTCTGTCGAGCCATAACTTGAAAAATATAAGGAGTTAGGAGGCAAACTTTACCTTTTTGGAAAGCTGAGAGAGAGCTCTATCTGATGGTGCCATTTCTAGAAAGCCTTGAGTGCCTTAAAATCAGAAAATGTGGACTGAGGCACAAGAGAGGCAAGAACACAAGGAGTTAGCCACAAAAAATGATCTGGGGTACATTTTGGATAATGAATCCCTAAAACCGCTTGCATTGGTCCTTGCGAGGCATAAGCGACATGAATTTGCCAAAAATTTGATGAAATTTGATGCAAAATTCACATTTCTACACTTCGGGAACAAAATGGTGGCGAGAATGAAGAATGTCTGATTACCATTGATTTTCCCTTTTTCCTTCAATCTGAGTCCTCCATGTGTCAAAATACGATTGGGAGCAGATTTTGGGATCACTTTTTGACTTTTTAACATGTTTGGAAAAATGTAAAATTTTGACTTTTTTCTCCACCCCTCCACCCTTGAAATTTGGTGCTAACATGTAGCATATTGTAGGTCCCATTGAAGTAATGACTTAATTATGCACATTTTCACCCTTTTTGGAATTTGGAAAATTTTCACTTTTTTCCCCACAGAGCCCGCACTTCCGCCTCTGTCCTTGACACATGTCCCCCTATGGTACATTGCGGACTGTGGCCCTTTCCTCACCTTTTTCCCTTTTCACTAAAAAGGTAAAAAATCTTCTAATTCCCCGCCATTCTGCACTCCCCTCGACATCGCATACCGCCACGTGTCCACCCCTAATTGGCTTGGTGGATGCACGGGCCTATTTTGGTCTATAATTACTTTTCACCGGTGCAAGATTTTCCAAACTACTCCACCTTTCCCCTACCTACCACGTGTCCCCTTGTGGTTCATTACGGACCCATGGTCCTTTCCTCACTTGTTTCCCTTTTCACCAAAAAAGGCAAAAAATCTTCTAAGTCCCTGACCTTGATCCCACTCCGTGAATAAGAACATGACATGTGTCCTCCTATGAAGTTGTGGGGGAAATTTGGATTTTTTGCCAAAACACCTAAAAGTGTTAAGTCTTCAAAGAAACCCGTCAATTCTTGTCCAACCACAAGCGGCCACATAGGAGACATCATTTGAGATTAATTTTGTGAGCGAATGACACCTATATAAGCTTGTGAAAAAACACAAAATTCACCGAGAGATGCTGAATTAGATTTTTCTTCGTGGGTGAAGTATTTTTGGTCAAAAAACAAATGGAAGTTGATTCTAAGCAATTTTTGACCATGGAAAAGGATTTTTAGGGAAATATGCACGAAACAAACAAATTTGAGGTCTAAAGGCCAGGAAAAGTAGAAAAAATGATAGAGGCCCGTGGATTTGGAAATTTAGGGCACAAAGTAAGGCATACATGTATTTTTCTTTCAAGTTGGGGCAAAATAATAAGTTTGTGAGAACTTTTCAAGGCATTCAATCTGGATGGGGAGATTTGCAGACCACCAAATTCGAAGAAAAATGTTTTAGAGCATGCAAACCGAAGGGGAAAAGTGGCAATATAACAGAGGATTAAAATGGGCACCAACAAGGTGGAAATTAGCTTTATTAAAATAATTAAGAAATGAATATTGTGAGGATGGGTATGAATTTAATTAAGTTAAATAAATTAATATTAATGTGGGGTGGAGGGGCCATGGTTAGATGAGTATGCTTGAGCCGGTTACTTAATAAGGGACCAAGGGGAGTGTGACCCAATTTTGGTGTCTACTCTTTGCCCCCTTTTTGTTGCGTAGTTTGTATTGGTAAGCAACACTGATAAAAATAAGATGTGGTTGCCCCATGTGTGGGTGAAGGTGATCCCTCTCAAACTAGGAAGTGATGTGGCAGAAGATAGAATCGGTGAGTGGTTTGATAAAAGGTGAATGTGATGAAGAGGAAGGTGGAAAATGGGGGTAATGGGGTAAAGGTCCAATCGAGTAATCCAAGTAATGGGCTAGGGTCAAAGGTTGTGACAGTCAAATGCATGCACATGTATAAACTATAGTATAATACCATGTTGAAGAGCATGCAAACTCTACATTATCTAATGTCGATAGGTTTATCCAAACAAGGTTGAGGTGATTTCGGTATCATAGGTATAGGATATGGTGGAAGCACTTGCAAGTGGTCAGTGCGTGAAGGAACATTTAGGTATGTTTCAGTACACCAAAGGTTGGGTCAGGATAAACGGTCATAACAATAGGAAAAGTAAGGTCATTAGGTCAAACAACATGGGTAATAAGTGTCGTAAGGTATAATGAGCACATGAGTTCATAGGTCACTAACAATGTTCTGGGTCAAGTAGCTAGGTCACGACATGGGTAGGGCCGAGGTATGGGTAAAATAACAAGTCCCTAAATGTAATTAAAGACAAGTATAGGTAATGTAGGCTTGGAGGTAGGTTGCGATAAGGGTGGGTAAGGCCAAATGGTGGCTGGGTTGGTTAAGTTGGGTCAAAAATGGGGAAAGGGTATGGGGGCAAGAGTATGAAGGTAAATCGATGGGTCATACGTAAAATGATGGTGAGGTAAGTGATCAAGGTTTATTGGGGGTAGATGATGATGTTTAGGTTAGACCATGGTAGGTGACTAATGTCGGTTTAGGTATAACTAACGTCGATCAGGTTGATGTGGGTATATAAAAAGAAAAAATCCATATAATATGGATTCATTTGTATGTTTTGGATTTTGTGAAAATGATAGAGCACTTGAACGAGTTGTGCTTTTTTAGGAGGAAAAGATGAGGGATGATATCCTGCTGAGGTGGAGAGATCCGGTTGGTTAGAGGAGCTAGGTAGATGGGTTCATGAGCACAGGGGGATTGATTGTGATTGGGTGGAGGTCAGGAGGATTGGATTTGGTGATTGGACATGGTAGAGGGAGAGGGATCAGGTGGACCACCAGTGTAGTGGCCCGATGTGCCACCATGGAGATGGAATGCGATGAGGTAAGATTCAATCTCTTGCATTGGTTTGGGAGGTAGATTGGGTATATAGTTAGGAAGGAATACGGGTTTTGGGGGAAAGGGGATTTGAATTTGGGAAGGAAAATTGGGTAAAATAGGAATGGGGAGAGGTGTGGTTAGGTGAACGAGGGGTGGGGAGGAGAAGGAGAGAGGTAGATGGAGGATATCTAGTGGGATGATGCCTGATAGCCATGTGGACCTCCATTTTGATGTAGTTGTTTTATTTTTGATATACACCAGCCTATGCGTGCCAAAGAGAGTGAGGATGTATATGAGAGTTTATTGATTTTGATCATATATAGGCTACTGTGTGCGAATATGGTGAGGTTCTATATGAGATTTTTGTATATTTTGATGATATACCTGGATGTGCCAAAAGATGGTGAGGTGAGATGTATATGAGATATTTGAGATTTTGATGATTATTATTGGGATATATGTTCACATGTATTTTTATACAGACTTTCGATTTATAGATGATGGTGTTTATAGTATGAATGGTGTACATGTTTTAATTTTCATTGTTATATATATGTATGTGTGTGTGTGTGTGTGTGTGTGTGTATGTGGAAGTGTTAAGTGAATTAGGCATGGTATGAGTCAAGGTGTGTAGGCTTGGTGTAATCAATTAGGATGGTTTAGGCATGGATGGAGTCAGGTCATAGGCATGGATGGAGTCGGGTTGATTGAGGTATGGTTGAGATTGAGACTTAGGTTGAGTTTTATGGTTAGGTTGGTTTAGGCATGGTTGAGTTTTTAATTCATTAATTTGTGTAATTAATGATGATGTGGATCATGTTAAGATGTTTTGTAGGAAAATGTATGATAATGGTAAAGAAATGGTAGACAAGATGAAATGAATGTATGAGTGATGATGGTAAAGATGTAAGCAATTGTTGTTTGTTTGGTTTAATTTCCAATTATTGATATAAAAGGAAACTAACTAGGGTAGAAATGTGAATAGGAAAGGGAGAGGGAATTGGTTAGGGGAGAGAGTGGCCGAGCTATCCTCCAAGGCCCCATGCCCTGGAGTGTGCTACCTACATAGTCCGGTGAAAAGGACCTCAGGCCGATGTAGTTCTCCCATAAGCTAGGGAAGATTAGGGTGAAATAGCGGAATGGTCTGATAGGTGTTAGGCATGGGTGATGTAGGTCATAGGCATGATTGAGTTTAGGTTGTAGGTATGGTTGATTGATTTTTAAATACATGTCGAGGATCTGGTCTGTATAGGATAATCAATAGGTAATGAGGAAGGTGAATGGTAAGAGGTGGTAAAAGAGCTGCTTAATTGATAAGAACCCTAATGAGTCTACCATACCCTAGATGGGCTTATGAACGTAAGACCCTACAAGGCCTTGCATAATGGACTATTTTAAGGGTGAAGAAAAGTCACATGATCATGAAATGTCACATTTGTGGCAAGTCCCTTGAGTAACGAGGAATTTAGGAAAAAAAGACAAGGAGGTGAGAATGAGAGGTTTAGCATAACTTAGTGTATGATGATGTGTATTTCGGAACAAGAAACCCAAAATCCAAAATAGGAAAGTCCATGATGAAAATTTCATCTTTTTCTTGATTTGTTTTTTTTTTTTAATAGATTGATCGATGTGGGAAGTCTATATGGGATGAATATATTATCTCCTTGAGGTCTTCGTGAAGCTGATCGATGCGGGAAGCTTCTGAATATTTATTATATTTTTGTAATGACCATATATAGTTGTCCTTGAGGGAGAAATCTATTGATAGTGGTAGAATATAAAGAAGAGATGTCCCTTTTGAGGGAGTCATCTTTTTTGGAAGTTTGACTCAAGGAGTTGTATCCCTTTTTGTTTTTAGACATTTAAGTCATGGACAAGATTATAGAGGATGATTAGGTTCTTTTTAGAAGACAAGATCATAGTACACAAAGATTAACTGTGAAAGAGGTGGTTTTGAGTGATGAATGACCATGGGATTCCATCTTGAAGAAGAAGAAAAAGTATCCATGAGAATCATGCTATGAGTAAGAGCCGTGGTACTCATATTGAAGACAAGGCTAAAAGGTGATGGGTAATCACATGATTCTTGTTTAGTCATGGATCCTCAAAATGGGTAATTATGGAAGGTGAACAATGCTCAAGGGATGAGTGATCAATTGATAGAAAGTGATATAGGACTTGATATCAACAATAAAATGGTCAAAGATGCAAGGCATTAAGGGGCTCAAGGTTTGGGTTTACCTTTGAGTGAAGACAAATGATAAGCACCTGATCCATAGGCATGGGTGATGATATAGGGTCCAAGCCAATTAGGAGAAAATTTTCCCCATTTACTTTTCTCCTCTTTGGTTACATGTTGATTTTCCTTCAGGACGAGGTCACCGACTTGAAAGGTTGTTCGTGAACACATTTTTCATAGGCACGTTTGATACATTTTTGGTAGATTTGGAGATGGTCAAGAGCGTTGAGATGACATTCATCTAATAATTCAAGTTGCACCAAACGATCCTAGTGAAAGTCATCATCGTTGAGCATGTCTTGTAGTGAGATGTGGAGGGATGGAATCTAGACTTTGAGAGGTAAGACAACCTTAGTACCGTAGACCAGAGAAAAGGGGGTGGTAGTAGTCAAAGTGTGAATACTAGTGTGATAAGCCCACAAGGTGAAAGGAATGTGTGTATGCCAATCCTTCCCAGTATCATTGACCACCTTCATAAGGATTTTGTTCAAGGTTTTATTGGTTGATTTACTTGACCATTGGTTTGTGGGTAATAAGGTGATGAGAAACTAAGTTGGATGCCAAAAGCATCACATAGTTTGCGTAAGGTTTTGTTTTTTGAATTGTTTTCCGTTATCCATGATAATGCGGTGAGGGACACCAAAGTGATAGATGATGTGATGGTTGATGAATTCACATATTTTCTTACTTTGGTGGAAATGAGGGGAATGGACTTCTACCCATTTAGTGTAATATTCAGTAGTGGTTATGATCCATTGGTGGCATTGTGAAGAATGGGGGTTGATCTCACCGACAAGATCCAAACCCCATTGAGAGAAAGGCCAAAGGTCTGCATGACCTGTAAGGCATGACTAGGGGTGTGATGGAGATTAGCATGTTGTTGGCATTTTATGCAGCATTTGACATAATCACAATAGTCATGGTTTAGGGTTGGCTAGTAATAGCCTAGGTGAAGAAATGCATTTTTGATGACAATGAGACCACTAAAGTGGCCTCCACAAATTCCATCGTGGACTTCCTTAATGGTGTAAGGAATTTCAGAACTTGTAAGGCATCACAAGAGAATGTTGTCAAAACCACATTTGTAAAGAAGACCACCCATGATGACATAATGGGAGACACTTTTAAGAAAGGCACGTTTGTCCATTATGAGTGAGATCGGTGGGTAAAATGGAAAGGGAAAGATAGTTTGTATATTGCTTATACCAAAGGTCACTTGGGTCAAGGAAAGTGGTTCGATAGAGTAGACTTCATGAGGTAAATAAGAGGGTGATTGTAGTCTTTGTATGGTGACAAATATTTTAGAGTCAGTGGGTGAAGTAGGTATCTGAGAAGCCAAGTAGGCCATGGTATCTACAAATTTATTGGTAGAATGTGGGGTGGTTTGAAGTGCGTAATGGTCAAAGGTGGTCAAAAGTATGTCCATGTGATGCTTATACTTTTGAAGTATCTCATTATGACACTGGTATATACCATTGACTTGGTTTATGACCAACTGAGAATCACCAAAGATGTTGATTGACTTAACATCTAAGGCATAACAACCTAGAGACCCAATACGAGTGCTTCGTATTCAAAATATTGTTTGTACAATCAAAATCAAGTTTGAAAGACAAAGGCATAGGTTCACCATCAAGTGGAATGAGGATAACACCAGCCCCACCCCCATGCTGACACTTGGAGCCATCGAAGAAGAGTGTCATTTGGTAAGTGGGTTCATCTCAAGGAAAGGGTAGCAATAGACTCATCTGGAAAGTCAAAGTTAGAGGGTTGATCCCCAAAAATGGGTGCATCGGCCAATTGGTTGGTGATAGTTTGGCCCTTGATGGAATTTTGATGGATGAATTCAAGGTCGAGGTCATCCAGAAGCATAAGCCAACATGTGGCACATTGATTTTGATAAGGTTTGGCATACATGTAGTGTAATGGGTCAGTATTAGTAATGATGAAGGTTTTGTGGTTGAGTAGGTAATGGTGGAGTTTGGTGGTGATGAAAACTAAGGCTAGGAAATTTTTTTGGCATGGGTATATCTAGTTTGTAGTCAAGAAGGGTATGACTTATGTAATAAACCACTTGCTCTCGGTGTTGGTCATCATGATGAGTGAGCATGACACCTAGAGAATGGTCAGTGGTAGAAATATATAGGTAGAAGGGCTGGTCATCCTTAGGAGGAATGAGCACTAGTGGTTGAAGTAGGTATTGTTTCAAGGCTTTGAAGGATTTATGGCATTCATCATCCCATTTGAATGAAACATCTTTCTTGAGAAGATGATGGAATGGTTGACAGCGGTCAGAAAGATGGGAGATAAAATGATGAATTGATTGCAATTTTCCTTGTAGGCTTGTGAAGTTGATGAGAGATTAGTGGGTGGTGGCATTTCAAGGATAGCCTTGACTTTAGTAGGATCGAATTCTATGCCATGCAAAGAAATGATGAAACCTAGGAGTTTCTAGAAAAGTACCGCAAAGATGCACTTTTTTGGTTGAAGATGAACACAATATTTGATGAGGTGGTCAAAGATGACTTTAAGAATGGGTAGGTGTTTGGTTTGATGCTTGGATTTGGAAAGCAGATCATCTACGTAATCCTCAATATGTGATGCATGATGTCATGGAAGATGTAAGTCATGGCCCGCTGATATGTAGCACCAACATTTTTGAGACCAAAGGGCATGACTCGATAGTAGAAAGTCCCCAAGGGGTGATGAAGGTAGTCTTGTGTTGATCCTCGGGAGCTAGTAATATTTGATTGTAGCCAAGAAACCATCCATGAGTGATAACATTTCATGGCCAGCAGTGAGATCAACTAGTTGGTCAATGCCTAGTAGTGGGAAATCATCTTTGGGACAGGTGAGGTTGAGGTCATGGAAATCCATGCAAATGTGGAGTCCCCCTGTCACTTTCATGATAGGAATGATGTTAGAAATCCATTGGGGATAATCAATGGGTAGAATGAAGGAAACCGAGAGAAGGTGCTGAAGCTCTTCTTTGACTAGAAGAGCAATGCGAGGATGCATTTTCCGTAGCTTTTGTTTGATAGGTTTGGCATCAGGAATGGTTATGATATTGTGAACCATGATTTTTGGGTCGATACTAGGCATATCGGCATAGGACCAAGAAAATGCATTGTTATGGTCCCGAAGGAAAGAGGTGAAGGCTTCTTGTTTAGTAGTGTCTAAGGATTGGCCGATCTTTAGAATGTGTGGGTCATCTGAGTATTAATGTTGATTTTGATGGTTGATTCATTCAACATGGTTTGTGTCTCAGAGGGTAATGACGATGAATATAAGAGTCTTCTACACCAAGGTAGGTGAGGATGGACTCATCATCCTGACATTGAACGATGTTAATTGAAGGTGTATCATCATCGATCATGTCAAGATATAGGAATGGGAGAGAAGAGGGAGCCTCACCATCACGTTGATAGGTCAGCGGTCCTAAGGAAATGGTGTTTTAAAAAAAAAAAGTTAGGAGGTATAGATTCAGGATCTATGGACTCATGGGTGAGGATGGTAATGTGGGTGAATGAGAGGGGGAAGATTTCTCATCCTAGATAAGGTCGATGTGAACCTTCTTAGAGGATGGAGCATCAAAACCAATGCCACTATGGTCATTGTGTTTATGAGAGGTACAGAGATGATAGTGTGGTGGCCTTGTTCATAAAAACCAAAGCCAAATCCTTTCCACGTGCACACGGTGGAGGAAAGTGTGAGAAAAATGGTGGTTAGTGAGGGAGTGTAGGTCGGATGAAAATGGTTGGGTTTGGGATGGAGGTTCGGGTTTATAGGTGGCCATATCAAGTCCCCCATATGTTAGATTGGTGTGAAGGTGGGGAGGGCCATAAGGGAAAATGTCACCAATGTGAATGTCATAGCTGGGGTGTTGATAGATTCCTATACTCTTGTGGGGTGAGGAAGGTATCAATATTGTATAGGTGGTATTCCCTAGAGTGAGGCATTGAAAAACACCTTCTAAGGGATCAGTAGTTGGTATGTGGGTAGTGGGTATAGATGGCTCACTAGATGAAGGGGAGATAGGGGCTAGCAGTGGTAGAGGCTATAGCTATAGTAGGGATAGCGAGGTTAGATACAATAGAAGTAGTGGCAATTTTGGTGGATGGGCTCATGGGTGGAGGTGAAGTGGTTGTGGTGGCGGATGCCTTGACTGGTATAAGCACATCATTGGGTCGATATAGCATGTTACAGGTCTTGAAAGGTGAGGGTCATAGGGATGGTGTAATTATGTCCCTTGTGTTCAAATTTGAGGCATCGATGTAAATGTCAAAGGGACACAACCCATAACATGGATCCAAGGTGGCCAAGCAACAAGTTATACTACTGGAACTCCCCTTCTAGGACATAGAAAAGTTTTGGGATGGTGCGGGGACCTATGGACATGGAGAACAATGGTACCAATGTAGAGGTCATGGCATCATTGAAGGAATGCAACATAATGGGGTTACCATGCATGTAATGGGCAGGTATTTACATTTGGTCATATGCATGGGAGGAGATGATGTTAATGCTAGCACCACCATCGATCATAATAACATGTATGTATGCATATATTATCGATAAAGATGGAGATGAAAAGAGTGGGGTTGGGGTCATCAGACTGGAAGGGAGTGATCTCTTCATCTGCAAAGTTGAGGGTGGCCACTTGGTGAGTGGGTGGAGGTGTAGAGGAAGGTGAAGACCTAGTGAGAGAGGCTACGTGGTGAGGGGTAATGATGGAGGCTACGGGTGTGGGGTCATTTGGTAAGACTTGATAGATTGAAGGACCTCCATGAGGGCTTGATGATGTGACTCGAGGTCTGGACGAGGTCATATAAAGACATTTTGAGGGGGATTGGTGTAGTTGTTTTAGCATTGTGTGATGTGTGACCCCATTGGAAATGGGATATGCAGGACCTCGAATGATGACTTTGGGTGTGGGTGTGGATGGTATATTGGGTATAAGGTTGGTTGATGGGCCACTTGCTTTCTCTTTGCCCTTGTCTTTCTAAGCATGGGTGGAAATGTTGATCATGTTAATTTGAGGGAGGTGGATGAAGAGGGTGTGTCATGGAAGGTATAGTGGCAAGAGGGAAAAAACCCTAGTGGTGGATATGAGCCTTGTGAGATGAGTAGGGTGCATTGGCATTTGGGTGGTGGTTTGGCCAACTCTCTTATGTGAACCATGTTAATTTTGAATCTGGGGATGGATCTAAGAGTTGTGGGGGTGGAGATTTTGGTCATTGAGTAGGAAATGAGGGAAGATCTGTGGAAATTGGTGAAGGTGAAATGGGGTCCTCATCAAGAAGATCATCATCATCAAATTTTTCTTTAGGAGGACACAATTAGACAAGAGCGGTTTTCAAAGCCTTATAGTTCTCTACATCGTGTCTGGCACATGATGGTAGGTGTAAATTTTGGTTTCGTCAAACCCTTTTGGTTTGGGTTTGAGTGGGTCGTAAGGTCTAAGAGGTGGTAATGTGATGACAAAAGTTTTGAGGAGGTTGGTTAGGATTTTGGTGTAGGATCCTACTAATGGATCACAATGGGAGGTGAATGTGGGTTTGGGTACAAGTGTGGCTGACTGTGGAGGAAGAGTCTTTACAAGAGGGGGAGTAGGTTGGGCTACTAGTTTGGTGTGTGGTGTGGTCTTAGGTGTTGGTCATATCTTCTTGGGTAGGGGCATGGTAGATGAACTAGGAAATAGAAGGTGTGGTTGGTTTAACTACCTTATTGGAGGGTAGGATTTTTAGCTTTAGGTTGCATCTTTTTGGGTAAAGGTGATATGGGTGCATGAGATGTGGAGGGAAAAGTAGATGGTGGAAGAGGGTGGGTTACCCATGGGGGTAACCGAGGTGTTGTGGAGGTAGGTGGTGTGGGTTGGGTAGGAGGTGTGAGTGAAAGAGAAGGAAGTGTCATGGGTAGTGAAGAAGTTATTGATGGTATTGGAGGTATGGGTGGTAAGAAGGTTATGGGTGAGGGTGGAGGTTGTGTGGGTCACTTGGGTATATTAGAGGTTTGTGATGGGGAAATGGGTTGTTGCATTCTTGGTTTACCGGTGGATGGGGGTTTCTTGGCCAGGGTCGAGGGGTGAGGTCCTAGGATGGATGGAAGGGGTGAAGGTGATAAGGGTGTGGTTGGTGAGGTTGGGGTATGAGATCTAGGAGATTGGATCTTATTTTTAGGGGTCGGGTTAAGTTTGGTGTTAGTTTTGGAAGATGTAGCTAAATCTAATTTGATGGGTGGGTGAGTAAGGCTAGTTGTTGGTATGACCCCTAAGGTAGTGATAGGTTTAGGCAAGGGAGATGATATAGGTGTGGGTTTGGGTGTAGATGCATGTTGGGATATGGGAAGAGGTGTGAGTTGGGCCATGAGTGGTGTCATGGAAGGTATTGCAATAGTTGTGGTTGTGTTTGGTTTGGTTGCTCAAAACACTTTTGGATAGATAGTGGAGGTGTCAAGTGAGTGACAATTTGCATTTGTGTTGAAATAGGAAGTAGAAGACACCCCCAAAGTAAGGCTCTATTGACATAGTCCAGTGATGACCAAGCATGAGAATGGTACTATTGTAAGTGAGCCGATGTGGATCGAGTGGAAATCCCCGTAAAATGTGTTTGAGATAGGGAAATGGCTAGCCTCGGACTCTGTGGGTAAGAGAGCCAAAAGTAGATCAATGGGATCTTGAAGGTCTGATGGTGAATGGTCATCTATAGGTGGTGGTACTTCTATAGTATCCTCCATGGGTAGAGGAGAGGATGGCCAGCCAAAGTGGGCTCTCCTTGTGTTGGTGTAGGTGGTGGACCTGCATCTTCTATGAGTAGGAGAGGTGCCACTGACAACTGCTGGAATTTTGAGGGGTCAAAGGTGGCATGCTGATTATAGGCTCATCCATGGGTGAAGGGGAACATGAAGGGGGTTCCTCTGTGGGTAGAGGAGTAGATGAAATAGATTCTAGTGTAGGTAGGGGAGTGTGGGCTAAGATTTCATCTATGGAAGGAACATGAGGCAATTGGGAAGCAAACTGGTATATCATTGAAAATAGCGTGGACCTCATGGACATTTCTATCATTGTTTGAGGTATCACCACTTGGTTGGAAGATGGGGCATGATTAGGGAATGGCTTCTTGAAGATATGTAGGTTTTGGTTAGTAGGTGCATTTGGGCTATCCAAGACTAGATCTCCATTGTCTATCATTTCTTGGATGATATTCTTGAAGGTGATGTAGTTATTGTTGTTGTGACCTTTGACATGATGATAGTTGCAAAAGTCATGTTCCTTATACCACGTAGGCATGGGTCACTCAGGGTCAAAACTAGTATGTGGTTTTATAGGTGGAAGGGTAATGGCACCAACCTTTAACAAGCTTTTCCAAAATGGAAGAATAAGATTCTCCTATGGAAGTGTACTTTCATTGTTCTCATCTAAACTAGAAAGCTTGGACAGGAGAGAGATTAGAAGGGGGTTTGGCTGGGTTTGATTGATGAGGGGGACCGGCCTTGAGAACTACAGACATTAGTAGACCCTTTGGGCTTTGAATAGTTTTTTTGGGGTTTTGAAGATGAAGAAGTATCATTTGATTTGAATGTGATGTTCTTGTTATGAAGTTGAATCTTCTTTTCTTCGATAGCATGAATTTCCAATTTCCATGCCATGGTGAATGCCTCATCGAAAGTGTGAAAATTTTACACTTGTAGGGTTGGTGAGATGTGTCTAGCACATGCCCAAGTAAATAGTTCTATAAGCTCGGTTTGAGGTAATTGGAATGTGAGTTGGTTAATGAGGTTGCACCAATGAGTGATGAAGTCAATGATAGACTCATCGTCATATTGTCATGTGGAATAAAGATCTGTCATGGTAACCTTCTTAACAATGTTGATGGAGAAGTGATCTAGGAAGGCTTGGGATACTTGATTGAATGAGTAAATGGAGTGTCTTGGTAGTCCACTATACCAGTCCAATGCAGGTCTGTTAGGGACATTGGGAAAGTCCTCAAAAGTAAAGCGTCATCATGGGAAATCAGGTAACACCCATGTTTAAAGGACCACAAATGTTGTTGTGGATCTTCTTTGCTATTGAAGTGGTTGAATTTTGGCATTTCCCAATGTGGGGTATGGTCGAATAGGAATGGATGGGTGAATAGGATCATTACAAATTTCATCATAGGTGAGGGAATTGTGTGAGCCAGAAACTAAACCGATGCTTCTAGTGTCTGCATCTTTTCCATCATCAACTTGATGAGGTCATTGGTAGGTTGTGATGGAGGGACACCTCCTATGGCATAAGGAGGTGGATATTGAACCTGATAGGGAGGTTGAGAATAAGGAACCAACATAGAAGGTACATATATCAAAATGGGTGACATAGATGAGATAGGGGGTTGTTGATAGTAGGTGTATGTAGGTGAGATGGTCATCGTGACTCTGGTAGTGATTGGGGGTAGTGTTTGTGGGATGGAGAGGATGAGATTCTGGAATGGAGTAGGGGTCACCGACACCATGGGTGGTTGTGTTGCAATGGGTATTTGTGAGACAATGGGTGTAGATTGTGCTATGGTTTGGGTGGTTGATGAGGGGACAACAGATATGATAGGCATGAGGGAAACTACAGATGCAGTGGTCATGGTGGGTATGGGTCCTAGCTGTGAAAACTACCGGGGGTGAAGCAGGTGAGGGTAATACCACATTATTAGGGGCTGATGTAGCAACAAGAATAAGGGAAGGAGAGATTGATACATGCATGTCATATATCAACTAACTAGAGGAGTCTCGGGTGGAAGAGTGGGAAAGGTAGAACTATAAGGCCATGGGATTCTGATCAAGGAGTCGTGTAAACTCTTCATCACCTACAACAATGGTGGTAGGTAAGGTTAGATCCATGGGTGATAGGATGGAAGGTGGTGAGGGACTAGGTGGGAGTGGTTGATGACTAGCATGGAATATGAGGGTGTTAGTTTGGTTGTGAGTCAGCACCATGTGAACAAGTGTTGACCTAGTAAGACTGTATTCTGTAGATGACATAAAAAATAGTAGAAATAGAGAATAATGGGGTCTGAGAGGTGAATCTAGTCAATGTCTAGATTTTGAAAAATCAAACATAGGAAACCGATGATGGTCAGGTTGACCGGTGATAGTTGATGGGAAAACCGATGATGGTCAGGCTGACCGGTGATGGTTGGGGAACACCGATGATGGTTTCTGAAACCGATACTAGTCACTGTGGAAGAAACCAATCTCAAAAAAATGAAATAAGAATGTTGGATGTGTATCTATGAAAAATGTGTATGACAGTAAGTATCAACAGGGGAGAAATATGATGATGCCCTGAGGGCAAAAATAAATAAAGTAGTGATGAAAGCTATTCTAGGTAAAGTAACTAGAAATCCTAAGGCTGACACTGGTTAGGGTTTAACCGATGATGGTCAGATGTGAACCGGTGATGGTCATTGGACCAATCGTGGTGACTGTGAAATTAGAAAGGAATGAAGAAAATTGGTTTTGTGAATTAAATTAAGTGAAGAATCAAACTCAAAACCTGAGAATGAGGAGATGGGGCCTGACACACTCAGAAAAAGTTAGAATACTCCAACTATGATGGTGGAGTGTGCAAGGAAGAAGAAAATGGAGATTCGTAGTCTCACACCTCAAAACACAAGCCAAGAAGAACACTAAGAAAAAGCATGATCCTAATAGTGATTTTCTTATGTTTGTTTAGCTTATGCTATTTAGGACTGACTGTGTGTATTTAGAACATAATTTTTGGTTGGGAAGGCATCCTACAAAGAAGGATATCTAAAAGGAGAGAGTTTTCAGGTATGTTATGGTGGGGCGGGCCATCCTCTGAGATGATGACTCGACAAGAGGCAATGAGCTAGGGAGTACTACAACCGGATCATGTGATCACTGACAGATGTTCCAGTAAGATGTTGTTTAAGAAAGATGTGTATATTTGATTTTGTGCAAGTTTGGTAAGACATAGAGAGAGAGAAAAATGTTCTTTCTATGATTCTTTGTGTCAACCATCAGCTGGGCATGACTTCCAGCATATAGGTTTCCCTTAGTTTTAATGTGAGCTAATAATGCAACAAATAGAATGCAATGCAAGTGTTTTAAACCCAAATCGAAGTGTGATATTGATGTAGCAAGAGATGAACAGGAAGAGGGATGCTCTTTCACTAATGCAATGCAAAAGAAAGGAAGATGTGTTCTTTTTAAAGCACCAAAAATACAATTGTTTTTAGACAATAGAAAGAAGGAGAATGATTCCAAAAGAAGAAAATTAATGTGGAAGATTTTGAAGGGAAACAAACACAAATTTCACCTAGGAATGAATAAATGCAAAAGAACCCCTGATGGGTCCCACCAAGGCGTGCCAAAATGTTTCACCATTTTCTTCACCTTTTCAAAATGATGAAATAGATAAGGGTAAAGGCCAAGGAGGAATACCTATTAAATGTTGGTCGGTTGATGGTTGTTGCATGCATGTTTTGACTTCTTGATCCATAGCTGAATGTGAGAGATTCCTTTTGGCTAGGAGGAACTACCTGTAATAGAAAACAAGACCACAAAAAGATAGTTAAATGATATATGACAGTGGATTGCCTAGCGTATGCTAGTTCCGGGAAGTGTGATACTTCCTAGATGGTGTCAATCCACTGTTTAAAAAAAGTTAATGTGAGAAATAAACAAATTCCTACTGTAGTTGATATGATTTAGGTATCTCATTCAAGTACAATAAGCAAATCCAATCACAACAGGCTAGGCTATAGTTGGATCTGAGAGGTGAGGTGTCTGTCAAGGTACTGGGACTGGTCAAGGTCTGATTCTAGGTTATTTAGGTCAACTGGTAGGGTGATTGTTGGGTCTATTCTTGGTCAAGGTGTAAAACACAGAGACCGACATCGGCTAAATGTGACCGATGCCGGTTTAGGTAGAACCGATGGTGGTTGTGGATAACCGGTGTCGGTATGGTCGAGGTAAAAGAAACTCAAATAGATTAAATGGTAGGGGTGATCTGAGGTCAAATAAATTTTGGGAGAGTGAATGGGGAGGTTTGTAGAGGTCTTAGGTATGCTCAGAAGTATACAACAGGTGAGGATAGGTGATTTGGTGATATGGGTGAAGGGATATTTGAGTTCACAGGAAAGTGGGTGATGAAGCAATAAGCATGCAAAGAATAGATTAATAATAGGAGTAATAAAGATTACTAACTAAAATAAACCCTCTAGTTAGTAAAGGCCATACTTTCTCTTGTTAAGGATCGATGGTTGAGTGGTGGAGGTGGTTGATCGGAGAATACATGTATGGTCCTATAGCGGTGATTTCTGGAGTGTTCCCTGTGAATGCAATGGCTCTATGATTGATCTTGGTGATGGCTCTGGATGTCTGGATGTGTAAAAGGATGTTTTTTCACTTGCATGTAGCTTTGATCTCCTTTCCTTTCTCTCAGAATGTGCCAACCCAAAAAAAAGGCTGTTTGGGTGAATAAATGGTAACAAAGCGAGGGTTCCGGGTTAACCGATCGGTTTAGTTTAGGGGACCGGCGTTGGTTAAGGTGGATTCCCTAGGTTTACTAAAATGGGTAGATATTTCTAATTTCTTGGGCCCAGTTAGTTTATTCTCGTGGATTAGAATGGAAACTTCCCTTCTAATGAGTGGGAATGTGGTTAGAGAGATTTTAGGGATTGATTTTAGGGTTAGACCAAATCTTAGCTCATTAAGGCAAGTAAGACTTAGTTGAGAAAAATGACTTTAGGAATGGCAAACCCTCAACACATCATTTCTTTAATTGTATTTTAGTTATGATTAACACTCCAAGAACATTATTGTGCAAGGATAACTTTCTCCTTTTCCATCTATAGAAACTTTAAGTTCATTCCACATTTAATTTACAGTTCAACCATTTTAAGTTGGCTTCTTATTCTTTACAAAATTTTCCATAACTTGCATACTTATTTGGCATAATTTGAATGCATATAAAATACTTAATTATCTTGTTCTTATGTTAAGAATCTTCTTCTCGAACATATATTCAATGTCTACCCTTTTACTCTTACAACTCAAATGAATGTGACTTGGTGTCCATAAAGCGATATTAGGATTTAACGGAGATTTAGATACAAGATAGCTTTTTACCAAAAACATTCTTCAATCACGGAATAGTTATTTCCCTACCATAGTTAGTCTAATTCAATGACTTGAGGAGTTCCATTTTGTTTTATATATGTATTTTGTTTTCTCGAAGGTTGATCACACCATGGTGATTCATATTCTTTGAAACAAAAGAATATATTTAATTGAGTTATAAGGTCTTCAAGAGTGGCATTATTCGAACCTCAACTCTCATTTTTACTCTTATATGCTTTATTTTCTACGTCACATTATGGTCTTATTATTAGCATTGTCTTGTAAAAGGAGTTACGAAGTGTTTGTCTAACCTCTTGAAGACATAAATGATTAAGAGACTTGAAGCTACACATGAACCCTAAGTTAACATCCAAAACAATTGAGGTTTAGATTAATTTCCAACTTCACCTAAGGGTCTACCCCTCAACTATATATGAGTTTTAAGCGAGAGGACAAATTTATGCTAAACCACCTTCAAGAAAGGACCAAGGTGTTATGTTGAGAGAAACCAAGGTAACACATTTAGCTGAGCGGAGCTAAGGTTTTATTAACAAGAGTTTAAGACCTAGAACAACTAAGTCACAACCTCCATCTATGTCATCTAGATCCAACAGGGATTTCACTCTATGAAGAACTTTAATTTTAATCTATCTTCGGATGACAAGGTAGTCCGCTAGGCTACGAAGGAGGAGTTAGCTCTACATACTCCAAGTGAAGTTTGGATTGTGTCACTCCTATCAGACGAGGTTTAAGACAATGTCACTAAACATACTGACTAGATGATAAGCCCATTCTCGGGTTCTTGTTTACTCAAACTAGGAGGTTCCATCGAGTGCAGAGTTTAATTTTATTCTATGGTTTTCAATGTCTTCTAGGGTAAAAAGTAACACACATGAAAACAAGTTATGCTCGATATTGAACAAGGGTAGAGTGTTTCGATTTAATTCTCTTTATTACATTTACAAAGTATGAATGCACAAGATGACTCATTAATCATTTATTGAACACTAAATATGCACTACAAGATATTACTTCAAATTCATTTACCTTATATAAATATCAAACCTTTTTACCATGTGTACTATAAATCAAATTGACCTATGATTAAATGCACATTTCCTAGATGTCCTTGAAACCAACATCTCATACATAGCAACAAATTATCAAATATAACCTTCTGTAACATGAGACTACATTATACATTTATTCATTTAAAAATGAACTATATAAATTATAATGATAATTAATGCATTACACAACACCTTTTTTTCATCATTCTTTCATCTTGCAAAACCACGTGAGCATGATATCAGTGATAATTCGTTGGCATGACATCCACCCTAATCTAACATAATTATCATTTTTCAGTTTCCCATTTACATATGATAATAATTACAATTTGCAATCGAAATTAAAAGGTTTAGAGACATGTATTCATTACATTTCATTTTACTTCTTTTTGTAACTAGGGAGAGAGAAGAGAAAGAGAAGGGAAAGAGAGAGAAAACACCATTTGTCAAAAGTTCTATTTCACACAAGTTACACTATAGAGTTTTAAATAGTTATTTGCATGTGTTAAAAGTTTCTAGGGTGGTTTGGCAACCCTACGAGGGTCCCATAACTTTCTATTTTTACATTTTCTCACTAGCTACAAAAATGTTCAAAATGGGCTCGGAGGCTAAGAAACCACTTCCAAAAGTTATCTTCCGATGAGAATGCACACCATGATTAAATTTCTACGTGTCCCTAGATATACCAAGAGTTCATAGCAACTGATGGAATTGGGAAAAAGTGAACGGTTTGCGTTTGGCGGCTAGTTTTCGGGGCCACTGGTTATAGTTGACCCAGTTGCAAATGAACAAAAGTTAGTTCGAGGGCTGGAAATCCATGTCTAAAAATGAAGTTTGATGGATGAACGCATGCCACAAGAAACTTCCTACAAGTTCCCATATATATGGAGAATTCAACAGAGTCGACAGAATTCAAAACTAGAAAACAGTCTTCAAACGGCGACAAGTTTTCTAAAGCCACCGGTCCTAATTGGTCCAGTTTGACCTTGTCAAACTACGACCAAAGGCCTACAAAATGTCATCGTCAAAATATCTAGAAAAGTGTTTTTCCCTAAACTAAAGGTTTCATGCAATTGTCTAGTATAAACACTAGAGGTTTGTGAAGATGGGAAATAATTTCTCTATCTAGGTTTCAAATGGCGATTCAAAATGAAAGCCAACTTTCTAGATTTAACAACTTTTCTACTACTTGTAAATCAGTGTAACAGGGCTCCTATAAGAGCATAAAAATATCACATGTGTTTGTTGGGGTCAATCCAAAGGTCAAGGTGACTCCTCACATAACAAGGTACACGAATGAAGCTTAACATCTCATTTTCAGAGTTACGAAGGGTACTTAATGAGTCTTGAAAAATGCAAAAATTAACTATTTAAACCGGGAGATGATCAACTTTATTACTGGGAAGTCAATTTCATCTAGTCGATAAAACAATATTGTAGTGATCTAGTTGGGTAGGAAGTTTTCTACATCACCTCAGAATGAGGGTGGAAGTTCATGTTTTAATGCAAATGGGTTATTTTGACTTTGTGAGTTACGACACGACATTTCATTATTTTTGTAATGAGTTGAAATAAACATTTAATGGTATTAAAATCCTAATATTTTAAAATTCTATTAAGTTGCAAAAGAGAACTAAAACATGAGAATTATGAGAGGTAAGGGAAGATGAACCATGGAGGAATGGAGTCGGTCAAACCCACAGGCTTTGGTTCAACATCTCGCTTGGGCACTTCGTCATCCAGTTAATGAGCCTCGATCTAACCTCCACAACTTCACACAACTTCCGATCACTAGAAGTTTTTCCAATAGAATAAGTTGCCCATTATGCTCTAACAATTTTCTAGGGCCTACACAAGGCTCCATTCTTGCACATGGGCTGAGAGAATGTAGGCAATGGATAGGAGGCTCTACACCTGTGAGTGTAGTTTCTTGAAAAATTATAAAGCCTTTTGAACAAATCCATTATGTGCATATCTAGTAATCATGGCATTCCATGAGACAACATTTCTTTGAGGCATTCTATCAAACAGTTCACACGCCTTTCCAACAAAATCCATTTTGTGCATATCTTACTATCATACATTCATGAGATTTCTTTGAGGCATTCTATCAAAGCAGTTCATGCACCTTCTCAAGAAATTTTTGGGGTATTATGTCAAAAATATACAGAGAACACATCTT
The DNA here is from genome assembly GCA_018340775.1 of Taxus wallichiana var. yunnanensis. Lineage (NCBI taxonomy): Eukaryota > Viridiplantae > Streptophyta > Pinopsida > Cupressales > Taxaceae > Taxus > Taxus wallichiana. Next base: position 659,731,777 of record CM031244.1, on the reverse strand, counting down.
TTCGGTTATTCTCACAATTCATTCTTGTCATTCTTTTGCATTTTGCATACATGTCTACCAGGGTAGTTACAACTACAACATCTAACAAAAACCCCTCTATCTTTTATGCTTTGATAGAAGTCACACGTGAGTCTTGGGCTCATTTTTTTTTACATAGGCTGGGGAGAATGCTGGCGCATGGAAATCCACTCTGTCATAGCCTTATAAAAATCATCCTCGGTAGTATTTTGGGTCAAACCCTCCACAACAAGTGTAGCAGATGGTGCCACCGGTGTCAAGCATAATCAGTTCACCTTTACTCACGCACAAAAGATACTCAATGGAAATGGGAAAGAGCATAAAGAATACAAAAAAACCAAATAAGTGTGTGGCCAGGAGGGTAAGGCATCCAATCTACTCTACGCACTCAGTAAGAATCCACATAGAAGACAAGAGGAAATGAACAAGAAGAAAGTGAAAAAAGAGGTCAATGTACTAGCAAAAGTGTTTTAGACTACATAAAACAAGGCACCAATAAATAATGAAAAGGACCCAACCAACAAAGAACTATGCACCATAGCTCTTCATGCACATCTAGAGAACTATTTTTAAGGTTGGAATCATGTCCGAAGAAGGCATAAAAAAGGAAAGGAGGAAGTGATCCAAAAGAAGGCAAAGCAGAGCATTAAATTAAAACCACAAGGAAATAAGGAGGCATCCAATAATAAATGCACACTTACTCCACCAAATGTATGAAAATCATTATCGATAAGGAAGAATAGTTTAAGAGGCCAATAGGTTAATGTTTAACGTGGGGAGATCCACCAATAGCTTAGAGAGGATTAGGTGAAACCATAATTAAGAAAAAGGTGGTGATTAGATATCCAAACAAAACACATTTCCATGAAATGGTGGGACACCAACAAAAGTTGACAACGTGGGTAAAAACATCCAAATATTCTCATTAAAATAGGTATACATAAAACAATACGAGAGGAGACTCGGTCAAGGTAGAACTAGTGGTAGGAGTTCGAAACCGGACGCAGGACAAGGACCAACCACGACATCACAACAAGAGACCATCTTCTTTGTGCGGACCGAGGTGACCAATCTAAACAATAAAATCACTAATCAAAATAATAATATAATATTATTTTTATTACTATTATTATTACAACTTAATAATACTTTATTAATCATATTAACAAGGACCAACATTTAAGCTTGACCAAAACAATAATAGCAAGAATTGACAATTCAAAAGAATAATTATTATTATGTAGGTGTTCCCTCTAGTTGGTCACGCCCCAACAACATCAAGTCATCCTTCAAACCACCTATCAAATTTGTGAAAGATATTTTTCCTTAACAGGGTAATCAAAAAGGTGAAGCCAACAAGGATCAACAGGAGCACAACAACGTTAAATGCTTAGCAACACGGTCGTCGAAGAAGAAAAAGAAGAATGAGGGATGGGGCATTACATTCTCCTCCCCTTAAGAAAGCATCATCCTCGATGTGACATACAATGAAGAAGGAGAAATGGTAAGCAACAAGGAATGAATATGGCAAAGGCACGCTCTAAGGTTAAGATTTCAGATACAAAATCATGGTCACGGGGTGGCCCTAGGAACATTTGGTAGAAATTTTAACTTTCAAGGTTATGTGAAGATTGGTAGTTCCCTCTTATTCATTATTTCATTAATCTCTTTCTATTAACATTATTCTTAATTTAAGTCCTTTAAAATTTCATTTTTGTAGAATTTTAGTTTATTCATTCCTGTGGGTTCCCATCATGAACTACAATCACAACACCCTACCAGGGTCATACACAACACTAAAATTTCACAAGCATACTTTTACATACTTTCACGACCTTTATCACATCACAATGGGGTTTCACAAGTAAACCATGGATGGAACATACACGTTCCACATAACATAGTATTAGTCACATATATGACTGACACATAGAATGATCATGCCGATGCATATACAACGGGTATTACATGACCCAAAATCCATGACTGTACCAACATAGTGCCAAGACAATATCCAATAGTCCATACCAACCAAGGGGAGAGTCAAGCCTCAATCATAAAAATGTCTAACAAGACTCACAAGAGTACACATAACTCATTATACCAACTCCACACATCTCAAAATATCAAGAAATAACTCCATATGTCTCCTGAAGCATCATAAAAAAACTCCATATACCTCCCAAACCATCACCTCTCATAGAAAAAATCTCCATATACCAACAAAGTTGAGAAAGAATCATAGTGCCAAAACCAAGTCAGGTCACTCAACCATAGAGCCCCATAAAGAATATCAGGTCACTCAACCATAGAGTGCTATAAAGAATATCAGGTCACTCAACCATAGAGGCCCGTCTCCTTTCTCCTTTTAATGAGGTTGGGTCACCCTATGGCCCTGGGACATAGAGCCCCATCACCCCTAACCCAAGTGACATAATAACTCGTGGTTCAACAACCCGCTAGTTATCTATAACTCCTTGGGGTGTACCCCATCTACAAATGAAGTGGGTCCATAGGTTCAACCACTCCATGGTTAATCCCATGACCCTATTCCAACACATTATGACATTAGAACCAGCATAACAATCCATTCAAATGCCAAGTGGAAAAATCAAAAGCCTTGGGCTAGGCTACAAAACTTTTAAATATGAAAGAAAGTTTTAAAACTAAGAAAAACAAATGGCTAATTAGCCATGGTTAGTGCAAAATCCAAATGTTAATGCAACAATCAAATAAATGCCCAAAATATAAGAACATGTCAATCAAGAAAACGGTTGGTTCTAGCTAAAAGAGATAATGATTAATTTACGAATAAAATATGTATTGAGAAAATAGCACATTACAATCACTATGTGGCCTCATACCACCACCAAAGGGGTACTCATCGAGTTGCTAGCACTCGGACATCGAGCCTCAGCTTGAAAAAATATACATGTAACTAGAAATGAGTATATCAAATAATGTAACTGTCATCATCTCCTGAATCATTCCTCCATACTCCCACAAGGATCAACATAGTCAAAATCACATAGGATTATTCAATGAACAATCCAATAGGAAAGAGCAGGGAACTCTAGTTGCATAAGTTGAGCCTAAGGTGGTGTGCACCCATAATATATTGAGCAAGCTCGAAGTATACTAAATAGATAAAAGTGGGTTTTCAGTCTATATAAGACTCCACTTTCTCACTCGTACTTAGCTCAAGATTATGACAACCTGGTCCATGCCTCCTCTCTCCACACATACACTCTTGACATTTTTCTCCCCTTAGGGTCGTCTAGTGTAAGGTTCACAACATACACATAACTACATCACTATCACAATGGTGATTCACACATTAACCATAATGTCTTACGCATGGTATATATATGGGGTATAACACAATCATTACTTTCATGGGTTACGATACATCACATTACCACATCCTACACCCAAAGTGCAATCATTGTACACTAGGGATCATACTCACCATATGCCCCTAATCACATGACATGAACCATCACATATTACATGAATTATACGTATGAGGAACACAATGTCTAACCTTACAACATATAGTCAATTGCAAAACAACACGATGATGCACACAACTAATCCCAATACGGTGATGACATCACGATAAAATGTGATTCACTTTACATCAATTTTGTCATGCAATACATCAATACACCTTCATATCACATAAAGCCAAAATGTTCTAACCCTCAACAATCCACAATAACATTCCGTTCACAAACAACAAGGTAGTACATTACACCGAATCCCCATTGAATCAACAACATAGAGAGTGAATACTCTCATCACAAGCACATCAATAAGATAACAAATATGCACTAAGTGACATGCACAACATGTGCGTTCACAATTTCACAATTACAACATAGTTCACATCACACATATATCACATTACTCTTCCAATATCCACCACCATCATGCAAAATCATCACAACTCAATCCATCCTAGAGGTTTGAGAGCATGAACCTCCGCTCTGATACCATATGTAGTGCCCACATTTTACACACACAATTACAATAGTAAAATACCAGGATAATTTTTTTTTGACTTACATTGCTCACTACACACAACATAACAAGGGCTCCAAGTACAGAAACTCGACTCGCATATGACAATCACATAAGTCATCGACTCACATAGACACATGAAAACAACATAGGCATGTCGATGCCACACTTTTCCAAATGAATGGTTACAATAAATGACCCAACCATAGAAAAATGACTTCAGGAATGGCGAACCCTCAACACATCATTTCTTTAATTGTATTTTAGTTAAGATTAACACTCCAAGAACATTATTGTGCAAGGATAACTTTCTCCTTTTTCCATCTACAGAAACTTTAAGTTCATTCCACATTTAATTTACAGTTTGACCATTTTAAGTTGGCTTCTTATTCTTTACAAAATTTTCCATAACTTGCATACTTATTTGGCATAATTCAAATGCATATAAAATACTTAATTATCTTGTTCTTATGTTAAGAATCTTCTTCTTGAACATATATTCAATGTCTACCTTTTACTCTTACAACTCAAATGAATGTGACTTGGTGTCCATAAAGTGATATTAGGATTTAATGGAGATTTAGATACAAGATAGCTTTTTACCCAAAACATTCTTCGATCACGGAATAGTTATTTCCCTACCATAGTTATTCTAATTCAATGACTTGAGGAAGTTCCATTTTGTTTTATATATGTATTTTGTTTTCTCGAAGGTTGATCACACCAAGGCAATTCATATTCTTTGAAACAAAAGAATATATTTAATTGAGTTATAAGGTCTTCAAGAGTGGCATTATTCCGAACCTCAAATCTCATTTTTACTCTTATATGCTTTATTTTCTACATCACATTATGGTCTTATTATTAGCATTGTCTTGTAAAAGGAGTTACGAAGTGTTTGTCTAACCTCTTGAAGACATATATGATTAAGAGACTTGAAGCTACACACGAACCCTAAGTTAACATCCAAATCAACCGAGGTTTAGATTAATTTCCAACTTCACCTAAGGGTCTACCCCTCAACTATACATGAGTTTTAAGCGAGAGGAAAAATTTATGCTAAACCACCTTCCAGAAAGGACCAAGGTGTGATGTTGAGAGAAACCAATGTAACACCTTTAGCTGAGCGGAGCTAAGGGTTTCATTAACAAGAGTTTAAGACCTAGAACAACTAAGTCACAACCTCCATCTATGTCGTCTGGATCCAACAGGGATTTCACTCTATGAAGAACTTTAATTTTAATCTATCTTCGGATGACAAGGTAGTCCGCTAGGCTATGAAGGAGGAGTTAGCTCTACATACTCCAAGTGAAGTTTTGACTATGTCGCTCCTATCAGACAGGTTTAAGACAATGTCACTAAACATACTGACTAGATGATAAGCCCATTCTTGGGTTCTTGTTTACTCAAACTAGGAGGTTCCATCGAGTGTAAAGTTTAATTTCATTCTACGGTTTTCAATGTCTTCTAGGGTAAAAAGTAACACACATAAAAACAAAACTATGTATGATATTGAACAAGGGTAGAGTGTTTCGATTTAATTCTCTTTATTACATTTACAAAGTATGAATGCACAAGATGACTCATTAATCATTTATTGAACACTAAATATGCACTACAAGATATTACTTCAAATTCATTTACCTTATATAAATATCAAACCCCTTTTTTTTACCAGTGTACTATAAATCAAATTGACCTATGATTAAATGCACATTTCCTAGATGTCCTTAAAACCAACATCTCATACATAGCAACAAATTATCAAATATAACCTTCTGTAACATGAGACTACATTATACATTTATTCATTTAAAAATGAACTATATAAATTACAATGATAATTAATGCATTACACAATGCCTTTTTGTCATCATTCTTTCATCCTGTAAAACCACGTGAGCATGATATCAGTGATAATTCACTAGCATGGCATCCACCCTAATCTAACATAATTATCATTTTTAGTTTCCCATTTACATATGATAATAATTACAATTTGCAATCGAAATTAAAAGGTTTAGAGACATGTATTCATTACATTTCATTTTACTTCTTTTTGTAACCCAAGAGAGAGAAAGAGAAGGGAAGAGAGAGAAAACACCATTTGTCAAAAGTTCTATTTCACACAACAAGTTACACTATAGAGTTTTAAATAGTTATTTGCATGTGTTAAAAGTTTCAGGGTGGTTTGGCAACCCTACGAGGGTCCGCATGACTTTCTATTTTTACATTTTCTCACTAGCTACAAAACGTTCAAAATGGGCTTGGAGGCTAAGAAACCACTTCCAAAAGTTATCTTCAATGAGAATGCACACCACGATTAACTTTCTACGTGTCCCTAGATATACCAAGAGTTCATAAACTGATAGAATTGGGAAAAAGTGAACGGTTTGCGTTTGGCGGCTAGTTTTCCGGGGCCACTGGTCGTAGTTGACCCAATTGCAAATGAACAAAAGTTAGTTCGAGGGCTCAGAAATCCATGTCCAAAAATGACGTTCGATGGATGAATGTGCCACAAGAAACTTCCTACAAGTTCCCATATATATGGAGAATTCAACAGAGTTGACGGAATTCAGAACTAGAAAACAGTCTTCAAATGGCGACAAGTTTTTGAAGCCACCAGTCCTAATTGGTCTAGTTTGACCTTGTCAAACTATGACTAGAGGCCTACAAAATGTCATCGTCAAAATATCAGAAAAGTTTTTTCCCTAAACTGAAGGTTTCATGCAATTTTCTAGTATAAACACTAGAGGTTTGTGAAGATGGAACATAATTTCTCTATCCAGGTTTCAAATGGCGATTCAAAATGAAAGCCAACTTTCTAGATTTAACAACTTTCTACTACTTTGTAAAATTAGTGTAACAGGCTCTATAAGAGCGTCAAAAAGATCACATATGTTTGTTTGGGGTCAATCAAAGGTCAAGGTGACTCCTCACATAACAAGGTACACGAATGAAGCTTAACATCTCATTTTTAGAGTTACGAAGGGTACTTAATGAGTCTTTGAAAAATGCAAAAATTAACTATTTAAACTAGGAGATGATCAACTTTATTATTGGGAAGTCAATTTCATCTGGTCGATAAAACAATGTTATAGCGATCTAGTTGGGTAGGAAGTTTTCTACATCACCTCAGAATGAGGGTGGAAGTTCATGTTTTAATGCAAATGGAGTTATTTTGACTTCGTGAGTTATGACATGACATTTCATTTTTTTTGCAACGAGTTGAAATAAACATTTAATTGTATTAAAATCCTAATATTTTAAAATTCTATTAAGTTGCAAAAAGAGAACTAAAACATGAGAATTATGAGAGGTAAGGGAAGATGAACCATGCCTGGAGGAATGGAGTCAGTCAAACCCATAGGCTTCGGTTCAGCATCTCACTTGGGCACTTTGTCATCCAGTTCACGAGCCTCGATCTAACCTCCACAACGTCACAAAACTTCCCAATCACTAGAAGTTTTTCCAATAGAATAAGTTGCCCATTATGCTTTGACAATTTTCTAGGGCCTACACAAGGCTCCATTCTTGCACACATGGGTGAGAGAATGTAGGAAACGAACAGGAGGCTCTACACCTATGAGTGTAGTTGCTTGAAAGTTTCTAAAGCCTTTTGAACAAATCCATTATGTGCATATCCTGCAATCATGGCATTCCATGAGACAACATTTCTTTGAGGCATTCTATCAAATAGTTCACACACCTTTCTAACAAAATCCATTTCTTTTGCACATATCACCTTTATCATTGCAGCATATCCAATCCTGTTATCAGAAACATCATTTTTGGGGTATTCTATCAAACAATACACGTGCTTTGTCTATTCTTCTACATTTTGCATACATGTCTACAAGGAAGTTGCAACTACAACATTTGACAAAAACCCTCTATCTTTTATGCTTTGATAGAAGTCCATGCTTGCGATGGTTTGGGGCTCATTTTTTTTTACACAACAACTTGGGGAGAATGTTGGCGCAGGGAACTCCACTCTGTCATAGCCTTATACAAATCATCCTTGGTAGTCTTTTGGGTCAAACCCTCCACAATGAGTGCAGCAGATGGTGCCACCGGTGTCAAGCATAATTAGTTCACCTTTACCATTCACGCGGCTAGAGACAAAAGTAACATACTCACGCACCAAGGAAATGAATCAAAGCAGAAAGAATACAACAAAACCAAATAAGTGTTTGGCCAGGAGGTAAGGCATTTAATCTTCTCTGCACACTCAGTAAGAATCCACGTAGAAGACAAGAGGCAATGAACCAAAAAAAAGTGGTCAATGCATTAGGAAAAGTGTTTCAGACTACACAAAACAAGGCACCAATAAAAATGAAAACCCTAGCCAACAATGAAATGCACACCATAACTCTTCATGCATCTAGAGAACTATTTTCAAGATGGAATCATGTGAAAGGAAGAAGGGATAAAAAAATAAAGGAGGCAGCGATCCAAAAGAAGGTATATAGAGCATGATTAAATTAAAACCACAAGGAAACAAGTAGGTGGCCAATAATAAATGCGCACTTACTCCACCAAACATATGACAGACATGATCTAATAAGGAATAATATTTTAAAATGCCAATAGGTTAATTTTTAACATGGGGAGATCCACCAACAACTCGAGAGAGGATTAAGTGAAACCATAATAAGAAAAAGGTGGTGATAAGATATCCAAACAAACACATTTCCATGAAATGGTGGGATGCCAACAAAAGTTGCCAATGTGGGTGAAAGCATCCAAATATTCTCATTAAAATAGGTATACATAAAAACAATATGAGAGGAGACTCGGTCGGCCAAGGTAGAACTAGTGGTAGGAGTTTGAAACCAACGCTTGAGACAAGGGTGACCACGACATCAAAACAAGAGACCGTCTTTCGATAGTTAACAACAAATTTTTAACAAATCACGGACTAAGGCGACCAATCCAAACAATAAAATCACTAATCAAAATAATAATATTACTATTATTATTACAACTTAATAATACTTTATTAATCATATTAACAAGGACCAACATTTAAGCTTGACCAAAACAATAATAGCAAGAATCGACAATTCGAAAGAATATTATTATTATTATGTAGGTGTTCCCTCTAGTTGGTCACGCCTAAAAACATCAAGTCATCCTTCAAAGCACCTATCAAATTTGTGAAAGAGAATTTTTCCTTAATAGGGTAATTGAAAAGATGAAGCCAACAAGGATTAAGCGAGGGGCACAACAATGTTAAATGCTTAGTTAGATGAGTATTCTTGAACTTGTTACTTGACAAGAGGACCAAGGGGAGTGTGACCCAATTTTGGTGTCTACATGTAGTTTAATTTTTATTGTTATTTCAATATTTGGGTAACCCTTGATATGCACATAAGTGAAATAATGTTAAATTTCTTCTAATTTTTGCTAACTTTGCATGTGTTGTGTCTTTTTTAGGGGTTGAATTTTGATGTGTTATTGTCAATTTTGAGCTAACATGTTAAAATTTTGAGCTTTTTGAGCTTTCTTACATCATTGTGTCATATTTTGGTGGCATCGCTAGGTAAATTTTTACAAGGGGAGTGTAGGCACAAAAACCAAAGTAAAAACACTCATTTCCTTGCAGACATTATTTTGTCATTGCGCACACACACTATTGCGATTGTACCTATTTTATTTCAAACTCATCAGGACTCACGGAGTACCCAAACCATAGTGCATGCTTCCTTATGATGGCATACACACTCTATGTCTGTATAGCTACGCATACACCCATTTCCTATCGTAGACATCATTCTTCAAGAGTACACGCATTGTCATATTTGTTTGACTTTATATTTTTCTTCTCACATGTGTAGACACCAAATTTGGGTCTTACGATGCCCTGTGCCCCGCATCTTGTCTCGTAACCTAACCCTACCTCACCACCTAAACCTTACACACTTAATTATTTATTAATTACCTTATAATTAATAAATCCACATCTCCAACCCTGCCACCTCACCTCGCCACCTCACCCTGACCTAGCCCTAACCCTAAACTAACCTAATTAAGACCTATGACTTGGTCCAGACCCACACCCATAACTCATCACCCCTCACCCACACCAAAATGAACCTAATAATGACTTGACCAAGCCCACAACTGACCCCTCGGGAGAAAAGGAGGGAAAGTTGGCTATTTTACTAAAAATAGCCAACTTTGACCTAACCGACATTGGTCCCTATGCGACCGGCGTCGGTTAGGTAACCGCCATCGGTTCCCTATAAATGACCTCCCCCAACCAAAACAAAAGGATCCAAATTCATTTGCAAGAGAGGGACAAGTGAGAGAGAGAAGAGGTTAGAGAAAGGAGTATTGAGCCTAGGGACTGAATCGAGAAACTAGATCACGGTCACACTCATCCAAACATTGGGAGAGTCGGAGGATAGCTTCATCAGCTCACTTTTGATTGCCGAGATCATCCCAACTGAGCCTTGCCTTCACCACTGCATTCCTTGGACCTACATCCACATCAGAAACTAGTAAGTAGTCTCTTTTATTACCTTGTATGCTTCTAGACACTACTTTGTGAACTTTTGATTCATAGTGATTATAAGCCCACTCCTGGATACCTACCCCCGAAAGCACCACGCACCTAACCTTCATTCATCCATCTCTATATTGCCCCAAAGACAACTTTCTCACTCTTTGAGTCTTCTCTATCACCCTACTACTCCCCTCAACCATCTACCAACCTTCTAAACCCCATAACCACCTTACAACCAACCTCCATTTAAAAGCCCCTAAATCACTACCCCTACCAGATATCGGTTATCCCCTACCGGTACCGGTTTTATAACCACGGTTAGTTATCTAGTGATCGACATCATCATTGTGACTTATACCAAAAACCAACCTTTCACCTATTTACCTCCAAACAATCTCATATCCAGCCTTGTCTATCCCTGTAACTTGATCTGAACATATCAATAACCAGTGACCAAACAAACAACATGACATTTTATTATTGGTAGTTTAGTCTCTATTGCTTTTAGTAATGAGGTACCTAAATCGTGATTTCGCAATAGCTTCTTTATTATCATTTGCATTAATTTGTATTAAAAGGGAACTGACCACCTTCAAAAGGAAGTCTAATATTTCCTGGGCCCAAGGCAGTTCCCTCACTTATTGTTTAACAAAAATCTGGTGGTCTTGCATTCTTATTTATAGGTAGTCCTTCCCAGACAAAAAGGAGCTCTTCACAATCGGTCTGATCTCTCTACGGTACGCGCACACCTTCCCAACACTCAACAGGTATTCCTCCTAGCCCTAACCTTTATCTATTTCTCAAGAGAATGAAAAGATAGAAATAACTCTATTCTGGAACAAAATTATGTGTGAAACATTTTGGCATGCCCGGTGGGACCCTTCTCGGGTTTCTTTCTTTCTTGCTTGTTTTCATATAGGGAGCACACTTGTTGTTTCTTTCTTCTAAATATTCACAAAATATTTTGTCATTTTGGTAAAAGAACTTGTCTTTATTTTGCATCTTTGCATTAGTGAAAGTCATCTTCTTAACCTCTTCTCTTTCTTTGCTTCATCGAATATCATTTTTTGATTTGGGTTTAAAACACGTGCATCACATTCTTGCTTGTTGTTTTTAATTCTAGTGAATGTAGATTAAGTAACAGGTCGTACACATGGGGGATATATCCATGATATTGATGAGAAATTAATCTTACTCTCACTGCAAAACACATACCAAATCACATCATAATCTACACAACATCTCAAACATCCCCCCTTTCCGTGGTATTCCTCCGCCCGATTGAGGTAGCCTTACAAGCCAAAACAAACTTGACATCTCCCTTAGGTCTTTTGTTTAGGATTGACATCATCTTGCATCTAAGGCATAAGCCCAAAGTGATTAAAACTAATCCTAGGGTTAGTCTCTTGATTTTCTTGTGTATCTTGCTTGTTTTTCTTCTTTCAGTTCTGTTTCTCTGTTATACCCTATCTCAGTGATCACTTCAGACAGTTTGGTGGGTATACAAAGCCTTGTTATCCCCAAACCAGTAGCCTCTTACATTCTTTCTTTACCTTCATAGCGGACCGACATCAGTCCTCTTCTACCACACATTCGGTTACACTCGACTAACACCTGGCTATAATCGACCGACATTAGTTATCGGACCGATATCGGTTCTGTGTTTCACAATTCCTAACAAACCAGCAACCTACCAATTTAACATTTTTTTGTTGTTGTTTCTGTTATCACCCAAGAACAAGCCGCAGCCATGGTTTCACATGTTTGTTCTTTGTCTTTTCTGAGTCACCCCTTTGCATTCTATGGGGAATCCTATGGACACTAATGCTTTTCCTAAGATCCCTGTAGGAGATCCGGATTTTGCCAAATTTTTAGATGCTAATCCTAGCGTCGTACAATATTATTTGTCTCATACCCCTGACCGTACACCCGACGGTCAGCTCCTCTTTGGTATGCCTATTAGTATAGCCACTCACTTAGCCCCTTCCCCACCTAATAACTCTGCCTCACCGTCTTCATCCTTAGCCCCATCTCCCAGCTCAGTGGCTTCAGTGGTTCATACTACACCAATTGGCCTTCCTTTGGTTAATCTGGGGCCCCACATATCACTACCATCCACTGCCCTACCTCATCTCTCCCACATATTGCCTCTTTCATAACTCACTCTCTACCATCTATCCACATGAGCTTTCCCTCTCAGGCTCCACCCACCTTTTCATTTCCACATACTCATCCGGTGGCCTCAACATCTTATATAGGACACCCTTATTCAGCCGCCCTAACACATTCATCATCATTACCTTATCAACATTCAATCCCACCATTATCTAGTAGCGGCTCTTGGTCCGATCCTCCTCCATTTACGATGACACCACCACCATCTAACCCAACCAATGATTTAATCAAATGATGATGGAAAAGATGCAAAATCTTGAGGCTTACATTTGGGAAGCCGTAACACCCTTACATACGAGAAAGTTTGTCAGGAGCCTATTCATCCTTCTGTCCCCCTTTATATATATCCTCCTTAATAGGAATTACCAAAATTTACTCGCTTTAGTAGTAAGGAGGACCCTCAACAACACTTACGATCGTTTAGACATGCCTGCTATCTCATTGCTCATGACGATGCCTTACTACTCCGTACCTTCCCCATGTCCTTATCAAGACCTGCCTTGGAGTGGTACAGTGCTTTAGCCTAGCACTCAATATTCTCCTTTAACTAGTTAGCCCAATCTTTCTTAGATCACTTCTCCATCAATATTGCCAAGAAAGTATCCATTACAGACCTCTATGCCATCTGACAATTTGAAGATGAGTCTATCACAGATTTCATTGGACGATGGCGGGGCCTCATCAACCAACTTACTTATGTCTTACTTTTGGTGAGCTTATCAAACTCTTTACATGGGCTGTCTAAACACATTTCTCCCACCCTCCAAATTCAAACTTTCCGCACCTTGGATGAAGCCTTTACTATGGCTCGGAAACTAGATATTTAAGCCTTAGAGGAGAAGAAATTGAAGTTGTGCAACAAAAAATCAAATTTCGAACCCAAAACTCCACCAACAAACCCAACACCACCAGCTCTCACATATTGGCTGCTTCAAAATCAAAAGGAGCCGTACACATGGTGATGGTCAAATCTCAAGCACCGTCTTATACCCAAGCTGAAACCCACCTATAAGTATAAAGCCGAGCCCATCAAGTACACTCCCTTGGGAGAAACTTATGATGTGATCTTGGAAAAATTGCTTAAAGCAAGAGCTATCACCTTGCCTCCTATTAAACCTCACTCCGGGTTTGATTCCGCCCACGCTATACCTTCTTGGTATAAAGAAAATGACTTCTATAACTTCCATCGTGTGAAGGGACACAGCCACGAAAACTGCAAGATGTTGAAAAACATAGTGCAGGAAATGGTTGATGCAGTGGATATAATCCTCGATAATCCTAATACCCCTATTAATATCAGAATTTAAAAATCTTCAACAAACCATTTCCAAACCATTTGTCTAACAGTAACACAAACCAAGAAACCTCAGCCGAGGAGAAGAGTGTGCATGAGATCCATGCGGTTTTCAACTCCCAACCAAGGGCTTCCATCGAGGAAATTCTGAATCAAGCCTCTTCACCAATGCAGGGGTCCTCACCCCCTTCTCCTTCATCAGGACAAGAAGACAGCCCTGCTATTCCTTTACCCATAAAGGAATCAACTTCCCAGAGTTCTCTTCTCATAGAAGAGCCTTCTTACACCACATCCCTGCAAGACTGTGAGTGGATGTTATCCAACCTATCTATTTCCCAAACATCTCCTTCCACCACTCTTGCTGAAAAAGAAGAAGGATCACCACTTTTTCTGTCATCCTTAGAGGAGAAACCCTTCGAGCCTACATCACCAAACTCCTTAACCATGACGGATCCTTTAGAACATGCCCTCCTCCCTATCAGTTCTTCATTGCCTAAATCTTTCCAGTGACCGGTTGACCTCTTAACACCCATTGATACAGACACCTCATTCGCCCCTTGTATCACACCCACAATGGACCGGAATCACAACCCACTTCTCTTCCATACCAAAAGTCCCATCCACAAGTGGAGATTGTCATCCCCCAGAAGATAGATGAGTCTTATGGGAATGTTTGAGTACACCATGCTCTACTCAAATGTAGATGGTGATCTAGGCACCTCTACCATATACCCGAAGTGTTTACAAAAGCTCAAAATGCCTATGTCCTCACCTTCACCCCCCTCATCTCTACCGAATACCTCATCCACCTCTATCAACCTAACCAAACCTTCCCCTACGCTTGGGACTTCACCAATACCCATCCTAACGCACCCACCTAAATGGTTAGATTTATCCAAAAATAAAGTTGTCAATCCACCTAGGAGACAAACCCAATCTCCTCGAGTCCAATCTATGCCTCCGCCACAACTAAAACCCTTGCCCCCGATCACACCGGTACAGCAGGCATGGTTTCAACCCTCGCCATCACACCTACCTTCTATATTGGGGCCTCACCCCTCCACCTTGCCTCAATACACCATGCCTCCCACGTCTTCTTTAACACGACCTGCACCTTCTGCACCCATACAGAAATCCATGGGCATCTCAACACCATCACCCCAAGTATCCTACCTACCTACCAACCTTAAACAAACTCGATAATCGAAGGACTTGTTTGTTGTTGCTCCTCTTTCCCCGTGGTTGTTTCTTGCCACCACATCATCTATGGCCTCATCATCTAACCAGCTAAACATGACTTCTGCATAGAAGAAGCCATGCCTAGTTAAACCCAATCATCAAAATCCCTTTCCTAAACTACCACCCATATGAACCACTCGTACCCAACCATTACCAAAACAATCAATAATCTCACCCACTCAATCCATAGCCTCATCTTCATCTGAATTTGACCCGCTTAAAGGATCTTATGCCAAGATCCTTGATATGTTGGTAGGGGATGCGACCATTTCCCTACCCCCACTCAGACCCTATGATCCATCTAAACCTCGACCTATAGGTTATGATGAATCTAAAATCATGCCTACCACCACACACCAGGACACAATGTAGAAGGATGCAAAGATTTGAAAGCCATCTTTCGCTAGTTGCCTATCTCGAGATAGAAAATCTAAGAAAGACAACTTATAGAGGGAAAATCCCTTAGCTTTGATCCCTTCTCCTATACCACATGTCCCCGCCTCACCAAAATCTATCATCATTGCAACCCCACCTCTCGAGAACAATGACTTATCCCTGCCATCTTCCTCATCTCATATTCACGAGATCAACATGATTAGCATTACTACTCAAGGTCAGAAAAACAATGGAAAAGCTAAAGAGAGCACACATGCGGCCTCTCTTTCTCCTTCCGCCATCCCGATCACACCACCACCTAAAGTGGTTATTCGTGGACTTGCCTATCTAGTCTCTAATGGAGTTTCCCATCGCACCATGATCAAACAACTTCACTAATCTCCTATAAAAATGACACTTTATGATCTCATTCAAACATTTGAATCTCATTGACAAGCTCTAATTGAGATCCTCCAAGGGATAGAGGTCCTACCTAACGAAACCCTACCCGTCACCTCCATCTTAACACCCAACCATGTCGCTTCTCTCACCAAACAACCTACCTCCACAACCACCTCTATCCTGTCTGCACAAGGCTGCTGCTTTTGTCAATTTTTCTAAAGAAGAAATTGTTGTCTTCGGTAGAAAATCGACCCCACTCTTTTCATCTCGGTTTACATCCAAGACATTTAGGTACATTGTGTTATGATCAATGGGGCACTAGCCTAAACATTGTTTCTTCCAAATCCTTCCAACAAGATGAATATCCCTCCTAGTTGCATGTGTGCCAACCCCACCATGTTGTGTTCATTCAATGATGCTATTACTTCTACCCTAGGCACCATGATCCTTAACATTTGTGTAGGGCCATGTACCTTGCCCGAACTCTTCTATGTCCTTGAGGGAGAGTTCTAATACAACATGTTGTTAGGCCACCCTTGGATCTAGGCTATGGGATGTGTTCCCTCCACCTTACATAGATGCATAAAATTTGAGTATGAGGGGAAGTCATACACCATCATAGCTGATGCTTCCCCCTTCAAAACCTATAATATGTTATACCGCCCTAATGATGTGCTTGTACTAGTCAAGGCACCCATTGATCTGACCTAACCATCTACTTCAACCACGTCTCAACCATCCACCTTAGCCGCACCCACACCTTCGACCACTTTGAAACCATCGACGCGAATACCTCTTCCTTCCTTGTAGACAACATCCCAACCTCGGATCCCTTGGTAGGTGTTTTTAACACCTTACGCTGGGGGAGTACCACCTATACAATGTTAGCACCTTCCATACCCCACAAGAGTATGGACAGTTACATGCGCATCCTACCTACAACCATCGTGTGGGGGAGGTGATATCATACGGACCACCTAATTGCGCGCACCAACCTAATGTATGGGGATGTCGACACATCCTTTGTCACCCCTCAACCTCCCCTTGGTGTGGTTCCCTTCCAATCTGATTTTAAATATCTAACCAACCATCATTTCACACTCACCTTCTTGACTCACAGTGCTTGGAAAGGTTTTGGTTTCGTTCTTTATGAACAAGGCCGACATACGATCATTCCCATGACTACACGCAAACACAAACATTGTAGTGGTCTTGGTTTTTTTGAACCACCTACAATGAAGAAACCTCGTGTCAATTGTATCTAGGAAGAAGATGAAGTCACTATTAGTGCAAATCAGCAGCACCCCCTGGATGTTGATCAGATTTCTAGTTTGATCATTCTAAGCATCCAGTGTGATTGCACAACATTGAAACCTCTCTCCAAGTGCGGGACTTGTAAAAATGAGAAAGGAATCTCCGAGAGAAGGCTAGTTCCTCTTCTTAAACTACCTACCACAAGTTTGTTCGGTGTAGGCAAGCTAATCTAATCCTTATCTAACTTCCGAGGAGGTAGGAGAGAGAGAAAAGAGAAAAAGAACAAAAGCCTACACTAAAACAATGATACACCGAGAGAAGGAAAATCTTGAACATCTATCAAAAATGATATGAACATAAATCCAACAATGAACATTCAAACATGCACAAATAATACCAGCAATGAAGAGAGGCAAGAAGAAAACAAGCAAAAAAATGAGCAAGGATGGACGGATGCATCACAAAACACGTTTTTTTGCTCCAAAAGTTTGCCTGAGAACATCATTTTAATGGTAAAATGCAAAAACACCATTACAGAGTAGGGGAGGAGGTTTGAACTCCATTTTCAACCCTGGGGAAGAAAAGAAAGGAGAGCAGAGTAGAAAAGATGAACAACCCTTTGAAAAATGAGCCAAATCTGGCTTTTTACAATGCATGGGTCGAGCCCAGGAGAGAGAAAATGTGTAAAAAACATGGGAGCCATTCCTCATTGAATGAAGATGCATTAAAATAGCATGGGTCGTCCATACGGACCCATGCCTTGACATTTTTGACCATCTTAGGAGAGAAAGAATGCGACCCATTTTTCATTAAAGCTGGTTGTTGAAACGTCACTTCTAGCCATTACCACGTGCGAGAGCGTTTCTTGATTTTCTCTCTCAAACTAAACCAAAATACAAGATTGACCATGGAATCATGTAGGGAATTTCACTAGATTTCCATTGATATAAAGAACATGAAAATCGAGCTCTGGATCGAAAGTTATGGCCATTTGAAGATTTAGGGCAAAAACAGGCCCAAAACGGATCGGCGGGAAATGTTTTGAATATTTCCCATGCGTCGCCGATCCAAGTGCCACGTGGAAAATTTTAATTGGTCGGAGGCCCTTCTACTCTATTTTACTTCATTCAAGCCTTTGGTAGATTTTCCAAAATTCCCTGTCGTGTCGGACAGAGCTTGGACACGTGTCACGCACTCGATTTGTCCACGGGCCTCCTTATTCTGTTTTAGGTGAAGACACGTGGCGAGATTCCATTCGTTGGTGGCTCTTTCAGCTTTTAACATCCCATGCATCCCTCGTGTGCCTTTGGCCCAGATTTGTCCCAAACTACTTGAGACAAATATCTCCGTTGCCCGAAATGGACTGTTTTGTTCTGTTTGAGGCCTTTTCGCCTTTTCACGTCCCCACGTACTTTTATCCCATTTGTCCCGGACTTACGGGAAAAATATCTCCAAACCGCCCGAAATGGACTATCTTTTGGCGAATCATCCGATTCACGTCCCATGCATGTACTTTTGGCCCGGATGTCCCAAACCGCGTGATAACAACACTTAGTCATTTTTTCCACCTTTGGCTGGTTCGCCTTTTCGCGTCCGCGTCCGGCGTCCCAAATGTCCCAGCTGCTTTCTGCGGACCACCTTTGCGGATTTTCGGCCCGATTCGCGCCCGACGTCCCAACTGTCCCAAGTGCTGCCTGGGACAAAAATGTCTGACTTAGCTGATTTTCTCTGTATTTCGGCCCCAAGCTTGGCTTTTTGCAAATTTTTCACACTTTTAAAACTCGTTGGGTTTTCTTCTTGGATAAGAGGGTTAGAAAGAAGCCGAGGGGGCCCCGAAAACATGATTTTGGGCCTTGAATCAATCTACTTGCTTCAGGCTGAAGAATTTGAGGCATGTTATCAAAATTACCTTGAGGGGGTGAATTTTGGATAACAATTTGGCGACTCAGTGGGGTCATCTACCTACTGGATGAAGTTACCAGTTTCCTGAAGCATCCATTGGGCATGGAGTCATGAGTTGTAGCCTACAAATTGATCTGAACTTTGAAAACCTCCTCTCTGAGCCACTTGGAAACCCCTTTGAAATTGATCGTGTAAGAGCAAAACCAGCACCACAAAAAACTATGTACGAAACTTAAAATCATACATGCTCCAAATGGAACATGCAGAGTGTGCACAAGCACTTCTTTTACTGAAAGCAAACCTACCTACTCTATTCTAACTGGAAGCAAAGGTAAGCTAAACAAACCCTGCAACTAGTTGGTTGTGCAAAATAGCTTCCTTTCTTCAAAATTGGCAACCATGCAACTGATTTGTACTTGAAGCATGGCTGATTGAATGAATGGAAAATCAACAAGAAGCTGGTCTTCCACCCAAATCATCAAGGTATCGGTGAAGGCAAATTCAATACCTCTTTTAGTTGTTCGCATTTGGATTGGAGAGGTATGATAGCTGATCCTTAGTTCTTTGTAGCTCATCCTCATGCTCGAAGCAAGCATGGTGGTTGTGACTTCTCCTTTGGCTCAATAAAGTCAAATACCTTATTGGGCAAGGTATGATCCATTTGATATGCCCATAGATCTGATTTTCAACTCCAAAAATGGAGTCTTCTTGTAGACCTTCTTGGATGGATGGTGTGGAAGCGATGGTAGAATCTTTGTGACCTTTCTCTTCCTCGATGAAGGACATGAAAGATTAAAATCTTCCAATCTTGGTTCCAAAGAGCTGCTATAAGATGCAAGCTGCTGCAAATGAATGCTCTCCTCCATGACAACAGGCTCTTGTGTTTGGAATGTGGATGATGAAAGAGAGAATGGTGGAAACTCAACTGGTTCTTCTTCATCAAAACAGTCCTCCAAATCTGACAGATAAACTATCTCATTGTTGTCCTGCTACAAATGCTCAACTTCCTCCATGGTCTCCTCTTGATCTGTAACTTGATCATCATGGTTTCTTTCATCCTCCAACATTGAGTTTGAGAGATCAAACTCTTCTTCAGCACTAGAACTCGAAAGAGATGAAGTAGAAAGAAGAACTGAAGGTTCTCTTGTAGCCTACTTTGTGCTCAAAGCCCTTGGATCTATAATTTTCTCCTCCACAACTAGAATGTGCTCCTCTTCTTTTGGATTTGGAGCAGCTTCTCCTTCCTCCAATGTTTGAAGACAATCTTTCTCTTGATTGAACTCTTCCTCCAGCATGAAGTTTGTCAAGTCAAACTCTTCGATCTGCTGCTCTAGAGGACAAGTTGGGACTGCAAGATCTTCTTCTTCTGCTGCAACAAAATCAGTCCTGACCACCATTTGTTCTCCAACTCCAACCTCTTCTAAAGGCTTAACCATCAAGGGGATCTTTGTCATCCCAAATTTAAGAGCCCAACTCTTCAGACTTTGAATTTCTTCATCTTTGTTTGGCTTCTCTTTTTGTTGTTGTTTTCCTTGACTGGCATTCTGATTTTCATCCTCCCAACATGGATTTGGGAATGCAAGAGGAGAAGTGGATTGTAACTCAAATGGCTTGGCAATTTTTCATGGTGGTGGAGGTAGAAACTCTTGTTTCTTTGGAGGAGGGGGTATTTCTGTTAGCTCTTGTGGAGGGGATGACTGTTTGGAAGGAAAAGGGACAAAAGAATTGAGATGAGGTGGAAGACTAGGGGGTGGAGAAATGGATTCAACACTTGGGACAGCAGATGGAGAGTTTAAAACTTGACACTGCTGAGATAAAACAGATTGGGAAAGAGGAAAAAGAAAGGCATGAGATGGCGTGCTTACCCGTTGACAAGGTCGTTGAATACTCCTCTCATACACCTCTATTTCTTCAATCCACTTTACAAGCAATGGCAGCATTGCAATCATGAAGTCAAGCTTCTCTTGAGGGCTGTAATGCCTTGGAAAAGGTCCCACCCATGGACAGGGTGCTCCACAACCGATTCCAAATGCTTTCATTTGTGCTTAAGCCCTGGACTGCACCATGTTTACCTCCATCTTTTGGATTTTCTCCAATAGACCAGCATCTTGCATCGATGGTCTTCATTATATGCATACTCTTGCTCTTGGAAAGCTCCATAGCCAAACTGATTTTGGCATTGCTGCTCATATGGGTATGTATGTTGATTTTGAATTTGTTCAAAATGCTGATTTGGAGGATTTGTAAAACATGTTGGAGGTGTGATATGTTCTACTGTTGTAAATGTGAATTCCATGATGGAAATGAAGTCATGATTACACAACTTCATGGAATGGAAAAGAATGAAAGAGATGGAAAGAAAGATGGATGGAAATGGATGGAAAAGCTGTGCAACTCAGAGAATGAGTTATTTACCAGATGGAGTCGCCAGATGTGCTTTTGAAAGTGCCTCCAAAAGGTGAATCTTTAACAGGAACACACCAACCTATCAAAGATAAAGTGAAAGACCTCTAAGGTCCCCCACCGGCATGCCAAAATAGTTAGTGCAAATCATGGCACCCCCTGGATGTTGATCAGATTTCTAGTTTGATCATTCTAAGCATCCAGTGTGATTGCACAACATTGAAACCTCTCTCCAAGTGTGGGACTTGTAAAAATGAAAAGGAATCTCCAGAGAAGGCTGGTTCCTCTTCCTAAACTACACCTTACAAGCTGTTCAGTGCGAGGCAAGCTAATCTAATCCTAATCTAACTCCGAGGAGGCGGGGAGAGAGAAAGAGAAAAAGAACAAAAGCCTACACTAAAACGGTGATACACCGAGAGAAGGAAAATGTTGAACATCTATCAAAATACTATGAACATAGCTCCGACCCTACATGATGAACATTCAAACGTGCAAAAATACTGCTGCAATGAAGAGAGGCAAGAAGAAAACAAGCAAAAAATGAGCGGGGATGGACGGATGCATCACAAAACACGTTTTTGTTGCTCAGAAGTTTCGCCTGAACATCATTTTAATGGTAAAAGGAAAAAAACACCATTATAGAGTAGGGAGGAGGTTGAACTCCATTTTCAACCCTAGGGGGAAGAAAGAAAGGAGAAGCAAAGTAGAAAAGATGAACAACCCTCTTTGAAAAATGAGCCAAATCGGCTTTTTACAATGCATGGGTCGAGCCGGGAGAGAGAAAACATGAAAAAATGTGGGAGCCATTCCTCATTGAATGAAGATGAATTAAAACAATAGGGGCATTCTTATGACCCATGCCACGACATTTTCTACCATCTTTGGAGAGAACGACCCATTTTGCATTAAAAGCTGGTTGTTGAAATGTCACTTACGGCCATTACCACGTGCGAGAGACGTTTCTTGATTTTCTCTCTCCAAACTTAACCAAAATGCAAGATTGACCCCTGAATCATGTAGGGAATTTCACCAGCTTTCCATTGATATAAAGAACGTGAAAATCTGAGCTCTAGATCGAAAGTTATGGCCTTTTGAAGATTTACGGCAAAAAGCAGGCCCAAAACGGATCGGCGGGAAAATTTTTGAATATTTACCATGCGTCGCTAGTCCAGTGCCATGTGGAAAATTTAATTTTCACGGGCCCTTTACTCTATTTTACTTCATTCAAGCCTTTGGTAGATTTTCCAAAATTCCCCTATCGTGTCAACGAGCTGGGACACGTGTCACGCTACGATTCGTCATGGGCCTCCTTGTTCTGTTTGAGGTGAAGACACGTGGCGAGATTCCATTCGTTGGCGGATCTTTCAGCTTTTCACATCCCATGCATCCCTTACATACCTTTGGTCCCGGCTTTCCTAAACTACTTGGGACAAATATCTCGAACCACCGAAATGGGCTTTTTTTCTCTTTGAGGCCTTTTCGCCTTTTCGCGTCCCACGCATACTTTTATCCCAAGCTTGTGTCGGCCTTATTCTTACGGGAAAAATATCTGGAACCACCTGAAATGGCCTGTCTTTTGGTGAATCGGTTGATTCATGTCCCACATGTACTTTTGGCCCGGATATCCCAAACCACGCGATAACGACACTTAGTCATTTTTTCCACCTTCGGCCGGTTCGCCTTTTCGCCTTTTCGCATCCGAGCGTCCCAACTATCCCAACTCTGCTGCGCGGACCCGTGCGGCAAATTTTCGGCTGATTCGCGCCCGACGTCCCAACTGTCCCAAGTGTTGCCTGGGACAAAAATGTCTGACTTAGCTGATTTTCTTTGTATTTTGGCCCCAAGCTTAGCTTTTTGCAATTTTTTCACACTTTTAAAACTCGTTGGGTTTTCTTCTTGGACAGGGGGGTTAGAAAGAAGCCGAGGGACCCCGAAAACATGATTTTGGGCCTTGAATCAATCTACTTGCTTGGGACTGAAGAATTTGAGGCATGTTATCAAAATTACCTTGAGAGGGTGAATTTTGGATAATGAGTCACCCCTTCAGAACCATCATCACCCATTTTGCCATCTTCACCCACGGAGTCGATAGACCCAGAATCTATCCCTCCTAACTTTTTTTTTCGTGAATGCTATCTTCCTAGGTCCTCTCACTTATCAACATGATGGTGAAAACCCATCTTCTCTCCCCCTTTTGTATCTAGACATGATCGAAGAAGACTCGCCTTCGATTAATGTTGTGGAGTGCCAATGATGACTCCATCCTCACCTACCTTGGTGCGGACGACTCTTATATTCAACGCACCTTACCATCTGAAACCCAAACCATGTTGAATGAGTTGACTATAGAAATCAACATCCACATGGAGGATGATCCTCACATTGTAAAGATCGAGACAATCTCTCGACGCATCAGAACAAGCCACCTTCACTACCTTCCTCTCGTGCCCGCAATCAAGATTTTGCTTGGTCCTACGCCAACATGCTAGGAATTGATCCTGACATTTTTGTCCATAACATCACTCTGAAACCAAAATCCAAACCAGTTAAACAGAAACTGAGAAAAATGCATCCATGCATTGCCCTCTTGGTTAAAGAAGAGCTTCAACGACTCCTTTTTGTTTCTTTCATCTTACCTATTGACTATCCTCAATGGATTTCTAATGTCGTACCTGTCACTAAAGCGACGGGGGGACTTTAGATATGTATGGATTTCTGGGACCTTAACCTCACTTTCCCAAAGGACGACTTCCCCCTACCTAGCATTGATCAACTTGTTGATCTCACTGCGGGCCATGAGATGCTTTCTCTCATGGATGGTTTCTCGAGATACAATCAAATTTTAGTAGCCCGACCGATCAACATAAAACTACCTTCATTACCCCCTGGGGGACCTTCTGCTATCGTGTCATGCCGTTTGGCCTTAAGAATGCTGGTGCGACCTATCAGTGGGCTATGAATTACATTTTTCATGACATTATGCACACTATCCTTGAGGATTATGTCGATGATCTTCTTGGAAAATCCAAACATCGTGATAAACATCTCGATGTTTTAACCATTATTTTCGATTTCTGCTACAATCTTGTGTTCATCTTGACCAAAGAAATGTGTCTTTGGTGTCCTTTGGGAAAACTCCTTGGCTTTATCATCTCTTTGCATGACATTGAAGTCGACCCAGCTAAAATCAAAGCTATATTAGAAATGCTCCCACCCACTAACCTAAAACAATTGCGTAGTTTGCGGGCAAAACTCCAATCAATCCAGCGTTTCATCTCACAAATCTCATATCGATTTCAACCTTTCCATCATCTCCTTAAAAAGGACATTGTCTTCGAATGGAGCGAGGAGTGACACCAAGCCTTTGAGGCTCTTAAAGCTTATCTCTTGCAGCCACCCTTGCTTATCCCACCTTAAGATGATCACCCTTTCTACCACCGACCATGTTGTAGGAGCCATGCTCACACATCGTGACTCCGAGCATCGAGAGCAAGTAGTTTATTACATAAGTCATACTCTTGTGGATTACGAGACTAGGTATACACATGTAGAAAAGTTGTGCCTATCCCTATCATTCGTGGCCACCAAACTCCGATATTACCTCCTGAATCACAAAACTTTTGTCATCACTAATGCTGATCCCATACATTATGTCGCCAAACATCATCTAAACCAATGCATCACCCGATGGCTTATGCTCCTTCTTGACCTCGACCTTGAGATTGTACACTAGAAATCATTCAATGGACAAACTATCGTAGATCAACTCATGGAAGCCCCTTTACCTGGGGAACAATTTACCAATTTTACTTTCCCTGATGAACTCATTGCCACCCTTTCACTCAGTGATGTGTCTTATCCGATGACCCTCTTCTTCGATGGATCTAAATGTCAACATCGAGAGGGCGGAGTGTTGTTCTCATTCCTCTTGATGGTGAACCTATGCCTCTTTCATTCAGGCTTGATTTCCCCTGCACTAACAATATAGCGGAATACGAGGCCCTTGTTTTGGGTCTCCATGTTGCGTTACACTTAGGTGTGAAGTCTATTAACATTTTTGGTGACTCTCAATTGGTCGTCAATCAAGTTACTAGCATCTACCAATGTAAAAATGAGGAACTTCAAAAGTACAAACATTACGTGGATTCACTTTTGACCTTATTTACTCATTATTCTATCCAAACCGTTCCATGCTCAACTAATAAATTTGTGGATACTATGGCTTGCTTGGCCTCGCAAATTCCTACCTCACCAACTGACTCTGACATATTTGTCTTGGTCCAACAACTCTTTGCCCCATCTTACTTAGTCCAAGATGTTTGTATGGTAAATAATGTATTGGTTGATTCGTAGGATACAGTATCACCAAATTCATGACTACCTTACAACCTCTCTGTTCTCCCACCGACCTTACTAGTAATGGAAAATGTTCTTTTCTAAAAGTGTTTCTCATTATGTCATAATGGGGGACTCCTCTATAAACGTGGCTTCGATGTCTAAGCGGCCTGAAGTAACCCATACCATCCAAAAAGTCCATGAACGGAATTTGTGGTGGGCACTTTAGTGGCCTTGCCGTGGCCAAATGGATCCTTCGCCTAGGATATTCTTGGCCTACTCTTAATAAAGATTGCTGCGAATACATTAAGCATTGTGTTATGTGTTAACAACATGCCAACCTTCAACATACTCCTAGCCACTGCTACTGGGTTGTATGAGATCTTTGGCCTTTCTCACAATGGGGTTTAGACTTTATTGGTGGGATTCACCCACCTTCTTCAGATGTCACCATTGGATCCTCATGGCAACTAAATATTACACTAAATGGGTGGAGGCTGTTCCACTCATTTCAACCAAAAAAGAGAAAATCGTTGAGTTCATCAATCATCACATTATCTGTCGTTTTGGTGTTCCTCATCGCATGATAATAGATAATGGAAAATCTTTCAAAAATAAGTTGTTACGAGCCCTTTGTGACAAATTTGGTATCAAAATTAGCTTCTCGTCACCCTACTATCCACAAGAAAATGGTCAAGCTGAATCTTCTAACAAAACCTTAACCAAAATTCTCATGAAAGTCATTAATGATTAGGAAAAACTGGCATGATCACATCCCCTTTGCCCTTTGGGCTTATCGTACCAGCATTCGTACTTCCACTAATGCCACACCATTCTCTTTGGTGTATGGTACCGAGGTTGTCTTGCCTCTCGAAATAAAAATCCCTTCCCTCAGAATATCTCTCCAGGATATTCTCACCAATGATGACTTCCGCCAAGAGCGGTTAGCCCAATTAGAGCTTCTTGCGGCGTCGTCTACTGACTCTTGACCACCTTCAAATTTATCACAAGCACATCAAGCATGCTTATGATAAGCGAATTCATGAGTGTACCTTTAAGATTGGTGATCTTGTCCTCAAAGAGAATCAACATGTAACCAAACTAGAAAAGAGAAAACGTGGAAAATTTGCTCCTAATTGGATTGGGCCTTACATTATCACTCACACTTATGGATCGGGTAATTATCATTTAGCTTTGCTTAATGGTAAATATGAGCCTGAACCCCTTAATTCCTTTGCATCTCCAACCATTCTACTGTTGAATTTAGTGTTACATCACTTCTTATCTACCTTGCGCTCATCCCTTGAGCTCATTTACCACCTCATACACCTTGTTTCATGCATCTCAAAGTAGAATTACACTCACATGGTTTGATCATCACCTCCTCTTAAAGATGCCTTCCCCTTTTTAGTTTGGTCCATGACTTAAAAGTATCAAAATAACAAGTTCTCAATTATACAATTCTAGGATATTCTTGAGTCAAACTTTCTGCCAAACTAGATGCTTCATGCCAAACGAACATCTAGACCTCTAAGCTATAAACTAGATTGCTCCCTCGAAGGACAACTATGTGCAAAACCGCCACATCTGCTACTATAAGTAGACTGCTCCCTCGAAGGATAGCTATGTGCAAAAGCCACATCTGCTACTATAAATAGACTACTCCCTTGAAGGACAACTATACAAATTCAGCCTCTATCAAAAGCTTCTCGCATTGATCAGCTTCGTGAAGACCTCAAGAACAACAAAATGCATATCCCATATAGACTTCCCGCATCGATTAGTCTATATCCAAAAAATAAAAGCAGTATTCAAAATCACTTTTGAGTCATGGACTTGTCTATTTAGGTTTGGTTCTCTTTCGTCAGAATAATCACCTTATAACAAGTTCTCTGCACTTTTGACTATGCCATCCACCTCACCTCACCATTCTTTAAAAACAACAAAACTCAAGGGATGTGACGTATATCCGATATATTGTGATTATACAACTCTTTTCACCTATCGACTTCTCACCTATGCAAGGTACCTAGGGATTCAAGCTCATCCTACGATAATACGTGGTTTGTTTAGCTCTTTCCAACTATGGGACACTTTTTCCTCTTTTACGAATCTAGGATTATGTGTTGACCTTAATCAGGACACGGTTTCCTATGCTTGGGTAAGCTAACCCTCGCTTCACCTATACCCACACCAACACCGCCAATACCTTACCAACACCAACAACATTAACCTACCAACATCAAACTTTTACCAACCAATAACTTGCCTAACCACAACCAAATTGCTGAATTCACCTCTCCTGGTCCTAAGGGAGAACTACATCAGTCTAAGGCCCCTCCTTGCTTTGTGCGATGGGCTATGTAGGAAGCACTTAGGAGACAATGGGATCTCCCAAGGTTAGCTCGACCATCCCCTACCATAACATATCATGTGTTGTGTCTTCCTTAAAAATATAAATACGTGAAAATATTTATATCAAACCCTTACCTATCACCTTTCTTTTCATCTCTACCCACTTACCTTACCACATCTTATTCATAACCATGAAAAATCTAATTCAACCAAAACTTATACCTCTTGGGATGCAAAGGTGACTTGAGGTGGAACTGTCTTCCCTCTCCTCATTTGCTGTTGGATGCTTCTCCTTATTCAGCCATGTTCACCACCCTCTTCACTATAACTTGCCTTTACGCCTTCTTAATCCAAGCCCATGATCACTTTACCTGTCTCTTTCCTCCTTATCACTCAATTCTCCCATGCAATTAACCTGTATGGACGTCAACAACCTCACATCCTCGTATTTAACATGTTGCATGAATCTAAAAATAAGAATTTGAGTTGTCTCCCAAGCCTTTCTATTTTTTTAGAAAAGCTCGTTTTAGCATAACCGATATCGGTTACCTAACCGGTATCGGTCACATAGTGACCAACATCGGTTAGCTAACCGATATCGGTCATCTGTCTCCTTTTGCTTATAACTAGGCCTTTTCTTTGTTTTTACAAATTTTTGGTGGAGTCTGCCTCTTTTCCCTGTATAACGACATCACTATCCAACTCCATCATTATCATAACATCAACATTTTCAAAACATATGCATATCAGCAAAACATCATCAATATCATCTATATACATCACATTACAATACGATCGACAACACACATGCAATATTATCATATATGCATCAAATCAAAAATTATACACACCATGTGGATCAAACTCATCATCTATATATCATCAAATCAATGTCAAAATATACAAATTACCCTGCATGGGCCTTTGTAATCCAAAATACAACATCGGCATGCAAGCCACTATCTCTATCAAAATCATGACTCGGCTCGCAGGCCGGTCTCTCATGTCAAAAATATACTCGGCTCGCAGGCTGGTATCAACTATACAAAATGTACTTGGCTCGTAGGCCGGTATATACAACAACAATGAATACATAAATCCTATGTGGGCACGCAGGCCCCTATATGCACACTCGGTTCATGACTGGTGTCTCTATCAAAAATCATCTATCCACCTCGACCAAAAATGTCTACTCTCCGGGACAACTTAGCTCTCTCCTCCTCCTCGGCCCGTCCCTCGGCTAGCCCTTGTCTTTGGGTGTCGCCTCCTACCTATAACCGACCCACCGGTTGTGGCTGTGGCCACCTATGACCTATGACTCTAGGAAGTCTCGGCTCTATGAGCCACATATGGCTGATACTCTACTCCGGTACCATCTAGTAGGTCTTGATAGTAATGGGCCTCGCTCTAGCCTCCATGTAATGGGCCTGTGTAACCATGGCTGGTGGGGCTAGTCCCCTAGCTCCTAATAGAAGTGGACCCTGCCCTTCTTGTATGCCCTGAACCTTCGCGATTGCACTGTGGTGGTAGGGGAGCTGCCATTAGAACTCGAACGAGGGGACTGAGGTTACACACACTGTGCTATGTGCACTATGTTTGGGCTAACTGCCCTGTAACACCCCAATCTATTCCTATGTGGTAGCAAGCTACCCCTATAATACCTACACCTGACCCAGGAGACGGTCCCTCTCCGCTGTAACAACCGCTAAATCTGGCTGTGTTGGTTGTGCTCTCATGGCCGCCCTCTGCCCTGCCCACCAAACCAAAAATGAGCCTGTAACCCTGGCATCATCCACTGTGTCATCTACCGGTCTCTCTGCTACCCAGACTGGGTCAAATGGCTGCGGTAGAGCGGTGGTGCCTCTACATCCTCCCTCGATATTGTGGGAGGGGAGGTGGCACATCCTACCGTAGTCCTATCTTTTTCGTACTCTCTCTAGGGGAATCACTCATACTCCTCGGGTCTCCATCTAGCTACCCGGAAGCTATCTTTGGATCCACCGCATCTATGCTTGGGCTCCTCCACGGGGCTGATGGCCTTTGTACAGCCTCCATATAATATCTAATGCAGTCAGGCCCTCTAATATATGTCTGTAAAAGGTGACATCCCACTCTGCGACCACTGCTCGTGGCTGGCCCATGACCCCGACCACCTCGAAACTCATATCTATAGACGCATGTGGCCACAGCTCTTTGGGGCAACCCTACTGGCCATATACACATGATGTGCTCGTATGCCCAGCAGTGTAACAAGAATGTCGAACATATACCAAATCACCTCATACGGCGATAGCCCCAGAGCTCTCTGTATAGCTACTGAGATACACTTGGTGCCCATCCGTAGTAGGTGTGCTCCTTCACCATCTCCTTTAAAACTCCCATCAGAACCCATGGGAAGCAACCTCTCTCTAAGTCAGGGAGGGTGAAGTAGGTGATACCGACCATCATTAGCAGAGAAAGCCGTGTCTCCTATCGATGAGTGCGATACATCTCGCCGTAGTAGATGCTCGCACTATGATACATAATCAATGGGGCTGCATCCCCGAATACCTATAGGATGTTATCCATCACTATCTTAGCATCCACCTGGAACACCTCCTCCCCTATGATCAGCTAGTCTCAGGATGCGATACACATCCTCTAGGGTGACTGTCATCTCTCTAGTAGGGAGATGGAAGGCATTGGTTGCCGGATCCCATCTCTCGATGAGGGCAACCATCAGGTTGTGGTCCCTATCCACATCCCTATACCTTTGGACTCTGCTGAGTCCAACCTCCCACATAATTCTTGCGCCCTTTGCGGTCACATGTGGCGCATCTGCTCCAATAGGGGGCAACATCCGATCTCGCATGGTATTCTTTGGCATGCTTGCAAAAACAACCCACTCCATCAGTCCTACCCTTAACAAAATAACCTATCCTACCCTAATCAACTTATCCCACCTAATCCCCACTAGCAATTCACCCACCTCACCCAGCAAATCTACCTTCTCCCCCCTCAACCCTATAATCTATCCTACCCGCCTAAACCAACACCCAACAAAGCCATTTTACAATCCTACCTCCTAGCCATGGTGAGTGCATCGGTCACCCTCGACCGCCATTGGTCCCCCACTCACCTATGTCCAAATTTTAAAGACTGACGCGGTCGATCGACACATGACCAATGCTGGTCTCTGTACCTATGAATCTATACCTAAAAAGCGTGACTAACGATGCTAGTTGACTAGTGACCGACATCGGTCCTTTATGGGATTTAGGGCCGAACAGACAAACGGCCCCCAAACCCCCTTTTTTCCTATTTTTACCCATTTACCCAAAGCATAATTGCCTAAAAACTTTCCCCACCCTGATGTTTTTCCTACCTAACATATCTACCCAATCCATTTTATTGTTTACCTTCATTTATTTATTATTTTATCAAATTTTGGATTCCTACCCCAATACCCAAATCCTAGCTAAATTCATAAAATTGACAAACATAGGGGTTCGAGCTCTACCTGTACGACTACACATTGTCATGGTGGGATAGGTGGAGGTGGTCCAACTCCTCCAGCACCTCTAGCACCTCCTGTGCCATAGCTCCAAATCTCCTCAGCAGGGTCCTTAACCAATCAAGCTCTGCCTCCCGATCTACAGGGCCTACCAATAACTCACTCACCCACTAAACTAGTGCCCAACTCAGCCCCACCACTCAAACACAATCAATTTAAAACTCAACAAGAGATATTTTGGCGCTCAAATTCACAATTTGAAAATGACACGCCACATTTTTCTTTTTATAGGTTTTGACCTCTAACTGACATCGGTTAGGTCATGCCCTAGAAGACCGATATCGATCTTCTAACTGATATCGGTCACCCCTAACCGATATCGGTTACATGCTTATTTTAACCTAACTCCTGCCCTTACCCACCAATCTCCATTTTTCACCACATCACCTACCCCCGGCTTTGCTAAATCACCTTATTTTGAATTCATCGGCCCGACCTAAGGCCTGACCAATCAATCGGCCCGACCCAGGATGCAATCAAACCAATCGGCGTGACCCAAGGTGCAACCCACCAATAGGCGACCCAAGGCCACAACCCACCAATCAGCCCGACCCAAGGCCCTAACCACCTAATTGGCACGACCTAAGGCTGCAACCAACCAATCGTCGACCCAAGGCCGTAACTCACCAATCGGCCCGACCTAAGGCCACAACCTACCAATCGGCCCGACCCAAGGCTATAACCACCTAATCGGCTCGACCCAAGGCCGCAACTAACCAATCGGCCCGACCCAAGGCCGTAACTCACCAATAGCCCCAACCTAAGGCCACAACCACCCAATCGGCCTGAACCCAAGGCCTGACTCACCAATAGCCCGACCCAAGGCGCAACCCACAAATTGGCGACCGACTAAGGCGCAACCACCAATCGGCGACCTAAGGCGCATGACCAACCAATCGGCCCGACCCAATGCCGACTCACCAATCACCCCGACGTAAGGCCACAACACATATCAATTGGCCTTACCCAAGGCCGTAACCACCCAATCAGCCGACCCAAGGCCGCAACCAACCAAATCGGCCCGACCCAAGGCGCTGACCAACCAATCGGCCGACTTAAGGCGTAACTCATCAATTGGCTTGACCCAAGGCGCAACCAACCAATCGGCACGACCCAAGGCCAAAACTCAGCAATCACCCGACCAAGGTCGCATGACCAATCAATTGGCCCAACCCAAGGCCGCAACCAACCAATCGGCCCGACCCAAGGCCGCAACCAACCAATCAGCCTGACCCACGGCCGCACCCAATCAATCGGTCTAACCCAAGACTGCACCAATTAAGTACCTCGAGTGAGGCCCACAAATTACGATTCTATCCACCCATCATGTAGCTGTTTGTTCAATCGCACTCACCTATTCATGTTTTATCATGACTAGATACTTGAATTGATCAGCGGACCAGCTTTGCCTAGACCGAGACCGTGACGTTTATCTCAACCAAACCAAC
The DNA here is from genome assembly GCA_018340775.1 of Taxus wallichiana var. yunnanensis. NCBI lineage: Eukaryota > Viridiplantae > Streptophyta > Pinopsida > Cupressales > Taxaceae > Taxus > Taxus wallichiana. The sequence continues at coordinate 659,698,490 of CM031244.1, read as the reverse complement.
CATTTGGTACTACCGAACATGCCTAAATGTTCCGGTACCTTACCCATTATATCCCCTGGAGCTACTTCCTATGCCTTGGATACCAGGATTATATCAACCTTGTTTGGATAAACTATCGACCTTTGCCTATGAATTACTTGTTTGCTCTTCAAATCGTGTACCCTGGTCACACTACTACATTTCAACGTGCGTCTACTTCCTTGAACTTACCCCACCATCTTACCATCATCTCATCATCATTCACCCTTTATCAACCCTATCCCTGATTTCACGTCACCTCAATCTGTGATAGATTTGAGGGGGATTACCTATACCCTTAACTGGGGCAACCACTTCTTATTATTGTCAGTGTAGCTTTACAAGACAAGCTACATGACAACAAGGGGAAAATGTAGACACCAAATTTGGGTCTTACGATGCCCTGTGCCCCGCATCTCATCTTACAACCTAACCCTACCTCACCACCTAAACCTTACACACTTAATTATTTATTAATTACCTTATAATTAATAAATCCACATCTCCACCCCCGCCACCTCACCTCACCACCTCACCATGACCTAGCCCTAACCCTAAAATAACCTAATTAAGACTTATGAATTGGTCAGAACCACACCCATGACTCATCACCCCTCACCCACACCAAAATGAACCTAATAATGACTTGACCAAGCCCACAACTGACGCCTCGGGAGAAAAGGAGGGAAAGTTGGCTATTTTACTAAAAATAGCCAACTTTGACCTAATCGACATCGGTCCCTACGTGATTGGTGTCGGTTAGGTAACCACCATTGGTTCCCTATAAATGACCTCCCCCAACCAAAACAAAAGGATCCAAATTCATTTTAAGAGAGGGACAAGTGAGAGAGAGAGAAGAGGTTATAGAGAGGAGTATTGAGCCCAAGACTGTAACTGAGCAACTAGATCATGGTCACACTCATCCAAACATTGGGAGAGTTAGAGGATAGCTTCATCAACTCACTTCCAATTGTCGGATCATCCCAACTGAGCCTTGCCTTCGCCACTGCATTCCTTGGACCTACATCCACATCAGAAACTAGTAAGTAGTCTCTTTTATTACCTTGTATGCTTCTAGACACTACTTTGTGAACTTTTGATTCATAGTGATTATAAACTCACTCCTGGATCTACCACCCGGTAGCACCCTGCACCTAACCTTCATTTATCCATCTCTATATTGCCCCAAAGATAGCTTTCTCACTCTCTGAGTCTTCTCTGTCACCCTACTACTCCCCTCAACCATCTACTAACCTTCTAAACCCCATAACCACCTTACAACCAACCTCCATTTAAAATCCCTAAATCACTGCCCCTACCGATATCGGTTATCCCCTACCGGTACCGGTTTTATAACTGCGGTCGGTTATCCAGTGACCGGCATCGGTCACTGTGACTTATACCAAAAACCAACCTTTCACCTATTTACCTCCAAAAATCTCATATCCAACCTTTTCTATCCCTGTAACTTGATCTGAACGTATCAATAACTAGTGACCAAACAAACAACATGACATTTTATTATTGGTAGTTTAGTCTCTATTGCTTTTAGTAATGAGGTACCTAAATCATGATTTCACAATAGCTTCTTTATTATCATTTGCATTAATTTGTATTAAAAGGGAACTGACCACCTTCGAAAGGAAGTCTAATATTTCCTGGGCCCAAGGCAGTTCCCTCACTTATTATTTAATGAAAATCTGGTGGTCTTGCATTCTTATTTACAGGTAGTCCTTCCCAGACAAAAAGGAGCTCTTCACAATCGGTCTGATCTCTCTACAGTATGCGCACACCTTCCCAACACTCAATAGGTATTCCTCCTAGCTCTAACCCTTATCTATTTCTCAAGAGAATGAAATGATAGAAATAACTCTATTCTAGAACAAAAGTGTGTGAAACAACATGCACACATCTATTTGCTAGCGTAGGTGCGCCGAGGTAAACACATGCATCTCTTTGGCCGTGAAAGCACTCTGTAGTTGTGCTAGTCCACACAAAGGTGTGCGCAGACACCATAATCCATGTGCATATACCCTTATATGTGTGTAGGTAGCATCGTCGATTTTGAAAATCAGTTTAACATTTTAAAAATCTTATGTCATTAAAATACTTACATCTTTTAGGTTTATTAAGATTAATTTCTATTTTGCAAGGTGTATCTAAATACTTTTAAAATTTTTTTATTAAGTTTGGATAAATATTGCATGTTTAATAATGAGATTAAAGTTGCATATGCTCTTCCCTCACACCTTTTTGGGAAATCTTGGGAATCATAAATGATTCTTATCTCTTACTTTTTCTTTGAAAAATGTTGAGAATGTCAAATTTGGTTAAAATAAAATGTATCACATTTGATTTAAGTATTTTCCATTTGTTGATTTCTTAGTTAGATCTTGTGTCACATATGCTCTTATTTTTCATGTTAGGACAATCTTGAAATCATAAATGGTGCTTGTCTATTTTGTGCATGGAAAATTACTAATCCGATGTGCAGGACCAAAAATTTTATCAAAAAGGAAGAAATTGAGAAAAAACAAAAATACTAATACAATTTCCATGCAAGTTGCCAAAAGGTGTTCAAGTAAACCACATTAAGCTAAACAAGATTAAAAACACACCACAAACATCACACTATATTTATAGGTTTCGGAAAAGGGTATGCCCCTATCGCTCAACTAAGACATAACCCCTTTGGAATAACACCTTAAGATAAAACAATGGGGGTGATTCTAGGAACCCTAAAATAGTCCACGCAAGAGGGAACCTTATGGACGAAATAAGAAGTGCTCCACATAACCTACTTGACTAGTTTTACCATTTGTGATATTTAGCGTCAAAGTTATACGTATCACGACCCCAGTGAGAGTACACGATGGATGCATTTATTTCCCAATGTAATTGAAGGAGGTAAAGTAAATATGGGATAATCCTTGGGAAACCTTGGCAAACTGAGCTCACATCTAGATAACTTGTGACACCTAGTTGAGTGAACCACCTAGGAAGCTATCTTTGACCAAGAGCCAACTTTGACCATATCAAAACCAATTTGAGTTGAGAGCTATTGCAAAGGGATACCTTTTCAGAGTCATAACCTTGTTTTTCGAATAAGGGGAGAGTCCATAAAAGTTTGAATGATGCATTATTCATCACGAGGATTGTAAATTTTTACTTTTACTTAGTTTTCACTTGCCCTAGGGTGAGGTGAAACTCTGCCGAAGTGAAACCAAACTCTCTTCAACACCAATTGATCTACTTCCTTCACTTTATTTTGACACTTTTTTGATCAAAAGAAGAGTGATTACCCTTGTGTTGCTAATTGATTTGTATTCACCACTTTTTGTGTCCGTTTACACTCATCCATATTTATGGTTGAGTTGTTAAATGTCTAAAGTGTGTGAAAATGTTTTCCTATCATAGGTAGTGTTTTTGGTCTTGAAACCTAAGTCAAGATTGTCAATCATAGTTAGGTTGTATTCATCACCTTAACTCTCATTTGAACTATTATCTTGTTTATATCATGTCGCTACAATTTTGGTATTTACATCTTATTTCTTGTAAACTTGACCTAAATATCTATATTGTGATGCTACACTATGTAAACTTTAACAATTCCTAGGTATACTCTAGCTTTAGTTTGATTTCAATTACTACCTTGATTTTGAAAAGTGTTGAGTGTTACCACTTGTGCACATTATATCAATATCATCTTGATATTAATACCTTACTTTCTCAAAAAGTTTTGTTAACATATCTTAGTGGAACTTTTGTGTCACTCATGATCGTAATGCCACTTTTTGGAATATAGGTCTTGATTGGATTCAAGTTTTCATTTAGTATATTTTGTTTGGGGACCATGTTAACTCCTTGTTATTACTTATGCCTTATTCATTTCTTTGAACTCGACATAAGTATTAAAATTTTGTTAATCATCTTAAAACACTAACTACCATTTTGGAAACATACTTAGGAAGTATATCATTTGGTTGATTGGTTTTGGAACTAAACATCGTGTGATTGTATCTTATTTGTCACCTTTTAACTTACTCATTTACAACAATCACTTGGGCACATTTAGCCTTTGAAATTCATTATAACTCTTGAACTAGTGACATTATTTTTTACATTTCACTTAGGCCTAATCAATACCTTTTGAATAAATTCAAAACACCTTAGTGAAACTCTCATACATCATGGCCCCTAAAACAATATTGGGAGCCAAAAATAAGGAATTTGAAACAAATTAAGCACAAACTTGGGAAACTTCAAATAAACAAGGGTCAAATCCCTTTATTGGCCATGATCTTGGGCCTTTATTTTCCATAGAGAAAGAAGTGGAGGAGATGGTAGATCATAATGGTGATGAGTTAGAATCACCATGCATGGAATTTGATATTGACCATACCTTATTAGATGAATTCCTTTTTAGAAAAAAATATCAGGTGCTAGCAAGAGTGGTGGAATTAGGATCTAGAATTCCTATAGAACATGATACAATCCTACCCAAAAATGAGGATAATGAGGAAGACCAACCTCTCATTAACATGGAATATATCCTAACACATGGGAACACTTCCACATCCAACGTAGGAAAGGATAATATGTGGGTTATAAAGTTCCCTTCATCAAGATGTCACTTAGAGTTAGATTAGAACATGAAAATGTGGAACAACCTCCACTCAATGAATGAGAATAATAACCTCTTGAGGAAGAAGTCACTATTCAACAATAAATCCAAAACTTTAGTTGACGATTATCTTTACTAAAATCTCTTGTCTTGAAGGAAACAACTAGAAATGCACATAAGGCTAAGCCTACGGTCAAAACAAGTGAAATTCACATGGAAAACCAAAAAGGAGAAAATAAAAAATACAATCATGTATATATTCATGCTTCTCTTACTAAAGAGAAATTACTTACACAATAAAATCAATCCATGAAAGCAATACTCACAAGCCTTTATGAAAGTAATGTTGGGCATAACAAAAAGTACCAATACAAAGATCTATGCGCCCATCCATTTGATAAAGCTATGACGCTTCAACCCTTTCCTAAGAAGTTTGATATGCCAAAATTTGACAAGTATAGAGGGAAAGGTGACCCGCAAGATCATGTGAAAGATTTTTACATGGCATGCCAAGAAGTGGCATATAGTGATAATTACCTCATATGACTCTTTCCAAATATTCTAGGGGGACAATCCTTGGAATGGTTCACTCACTTATCTCGTGGGTCTATTTTCACATGGTCTGAACTAGCAGAAATATTTTTTCAACATTTCTTATACAACATAGAAAGTGACATAACTATGGAAGACTTGTGTAGTACTAAACAATGCCCTAATTAAACATTTGCAAGATTCTTACAAAGATGGCGAGGGATAGCCAAGCTGTTTCCTTTTTGCATTTCATGAAAAATAGATTGTGAGCATCTTTGTGTGAAATCTAAACCAAGAAATCACTTTTCATTTACAAATGCATTGTGTTCGTACCTTTGAAGAGGTCATTGAAAAGGGAATATAAATAGAAAAATCCCTCATTGCAAAAGGAACAATCAAATCACCTTCTAAAGATAATCAAAATGCCAAACCAATAGAAAAGCCAAAGATCTTTAACAAAAACAAGAACATGGTGGGAGATGGAATCATAGATTCCAAACAAGTGAAAATAGTTCAAGTTGGTCAACCTTTTAAACTGACCAAAGGACCTATTCAACCACCACCTAAGCATAGGACGTTCACTCCTCTTAATGAGTCTTTGTCTACAATATTGAAGCAATTGGATGTAGTCCACATGGTGACTTATCCTACAATGCAACCTTTTGATGAAAATGCTCCTAAACCATCATGGTATAAAGAGCATGAATATTGTGATTTTCATTGTGTAAAGGGACACAAGACAAACATGTGCCTACGACTTTTCCACTACATCCAAAATCTCATTGACAAGGGAGAGATAGAATTTGACACCCCTAGAGAGAAAGCAAACACCAAACGAAAAATATGGGGACATTCAAAGAACCATTCCCTAAACATGGTAAATTACATGAGTAAAGGCCAGATCAAGGAGATTCACCCAAATCTACAAAGTTACAAACTATCTATACACCAAAATGAAAATAATCATGATGACTCACTCATTGGATGTCTCCAATCTTCTAATGAGCATGTGAATACCATTAGGATCAAGGGAAAGGATTACGTAGTTATAACAAGGTGCACATGTCTCACGATCCCATAACCCTCTTTGTCAACCCCTTAGGATGGTCATTACAACATCTTAGAACAACTTGAGAAGACATATGCTAAGATTTCAATCTTATATCTTCTTAAGATATCAAATGTACATAAGGAAATCTTATACAAAACTCTTCAGGGTTCAAGAGTGCCAATGGAAGTAGAACCTTCACATTTACAAGCCATGGTGGAAAACATTGCACCAACTGAACATATCTCCTTTAACCACAAGGAAATCCCCAACGAAGATCACACACATAATCTTCCCTTGTATATAGAGGTATTTTTACCCGCCGAGGAAGATAAAATGAGTGCTTTTCAACGACATGTCGGGATTGAATATATGCCTAATGAAACTAATTAAACAGATGGTATACATAGAAAAGATCTAGAGTCCCATATTATTACCATAACTACTTACGACAACACGGAGCAGGAGTCAATTGGAATAATCACATTTCGATGGAAGTAGGACCAACTTGTCACAATACCAAGTTTCATGTCTTAGACTTGGAAATTCCATATAATATGCTTCTTGTCCGCCCATGGATTCATGCCATGCAGGCCATACCATCAACATTCCATCAGTACATCAAGTTAAAACATGAGGGACACACTATTACAATACAAGGAGATCTAGAACCTTTCGCTCATTGTAGAGATCTCAATAGATTTTCTCGTAAGGGTACATATGCATGTCCTTCTATTGATATAGTTGTTCCCCTTCAATCGAAAGCTATGGAATCATGAGTTGATTTGAACTCCCTCAACAGTTGCACTTGAGAAGCTTCTACATATACTTCTCCTTTTGATATATTGGAGATGAAATTTCTAGAGTATGGTTGTGGAGAATACAATGTGTAACAAATTCTCCTAGTTTTAGAATTATCTTTATCACCTAAAACAAGAGGTCGAACCAACTATCATTTCAAATGGCCTAGAGATGAATAAACTATTGGGATATTGTTACATGGGGCATTACTTGCAGAAGAGAAATTTTGGACCCACCTACTTGGGTCCCGAGAGGACACTCGGTTGACTGCTACCAAATCCCGAGTATGAATAGTCTATCCGAATGATGTATCCTATGGGCTACTGAGGGCCTAGGATGTGGAAAAAATGAGAAAGGACCAAGAGAAATAGTTCCAGTCCACATTTCAAAATGAAAAGATATGGTATCATAATTCGACCCTATGGATCGTACCCCAATGATAAATATGCTACATGTTTTGAGTACAAGAATAGATCTAAACACTGATTCCCACTTTAGCCAATATGATGATCTTTCCCCCATAAACCTTTTCATGAATACCATTGTCCTTACCTTAACCCCCACTATGTCTAAAATTTATGTTTTCTACCCTTTCCTTGTTCATTCGGACCAACAATGTCATGTTCCATTGGACCTTTTTGAGAATGATGAGGCAATTGCAAATTTTATGGGCATACAAGATACAATTCCAATTGGGGACCATAAGAAAGGTTTCTACATTGACTTAGATTCTGCACCTATTTTGAAGAGGAAGCTGAGCTTCGTGGTAAACAAAAATTAAGAAAAATCGAGGGTAAAAGTTCTAATGAAAAGCCTTGAAAAAGAAAAAATCCAAGTCACATAGTGAAAACCTCTTTGAGGCACTAGCTGAAAAACAAGTAAAATAATGAATAGACAAAATAAGTTACCAGGCTAAGGGTGAAAATATCATAGAGATGCCCTTAGAAGAAGATCTCAACCTTCCTCTTGATCCTACGTGTAGTTATTTTTACACCCACCAAAGAACAAGGGAATCCCATGCATGCCGGCCTATCACCCCGGCGGGCGAGCACCACTCACCCGAGGCACACATGGGCACCGAGTCTCTCTTTTATGTGAGTTGAGTGGGAAAACATCACCTATGATCCAAACTTAAAGAAAGTGACTGGAAATGAGACATGTAATCATCATAGATCTTAGAATGGATTCTAGATCAGTGCAGTCATTCCAAACAGAAAAGTACTTAATAGATTAAGAACTAAATCAAAATAGAAAGGGAAATGCATAGGAATTCATATTCATCTTATAAACATACATGAAAAGGAACTATGAAGAATCATGTATGAATCCGAACCAAGAAGGATCATATTCAATTAACTTGGTAACCTCATTACATTCATTAGGCTCATTATAAAACACCACTTTATGGCGGATCAAGTCATGGATCATAATTGGATCCATATCATTTAGCTCTCAAAAATAAATTTTATAAACCCAAGCCCTTGATAAATCCTTCTCTTATATTTCATATACCGAACCCAATATGACTCCTCATCGCATTTATGTAGAGCTCCACTCTCTATTGATCTCTCTTGTATTTATAGGCCACTTGAACTACCCGCTCATCTTTCTCCTACCTCGGATCTAGCACCAATTGTCTTAATGTGGTCCTCGTGGGAGAATGCTACTCCATGACTTAGCTCTCCACATTTTCCATGATAGTCTTCTAGAAGATTCCATAGTAGGGCATATTCCTTGCTAGTCAACTGTCACCATGGTGACACCTTATCCACTCCCTATTCGTGCCATTTTTGAGCTTGCACCATGTTGCCCTAAATTTTCAAATCTATATCTGCTCAAAAAATATTTTATCCTTTGATTTGATGGTCTGTAATTCTTCCCCTCCAGTTGAAATGCTTTAAAAATGCTCACAAACTTCTTGTTTTTCCCTAATTTGAAAGAATAATCCAAGTTTGCCCTTTTTCTGTGCCCTAGTTTTTCCAATTTTGTGGGCTATGTCATTTTTCCCTTTGCCAGATCGTGGAAAAATCAAAATTGATCAAATCATACTTGTTTGTATTTGAAAATCCAAATCCTAGATCGGGAATGTTGTAAAAAACATGGTTCAGTTGATTTAAAATCGAAAAATCTACCATCCTTGGTGAAAAATTGAATTCTAGGGCATCCTTTGAATTTTTACGTTTTGACAGTCATACGGGCATCATTTGCCCATCAAATTCATCCTTAGAAGGTATTGGCAACGTGGCGGCTTCTAATTGGCTGAGGAAAAGTGGGGAAGTGTTGTAACTTTTCATTTTTCACCTTTTTGACAAATGGGGCATTTTCGGGCCCAGGGACCCATTTTTCCAAATTTTCCTACGTGGCATGTTCTGATTGGCAAGAGGATGGTAGGTGGTTGGATTCCCTTAGAATTTTTAGACTTTATTTTGTAAAAATTTTAAAGTCAAAAATGGTCTAAAGCCCCGCAGCCAATCCAGGAGTGGACACGTGTCCTAAAGATCAAAAAGGGAGGAGCAAGCCAATCGGGGATTTAGAGTTTTTTAGCTCTATTTTTCTAAAGTTTCAAAATTAGTTTTACCCCGCTCCAATCAGAGGAGGACACGTGGCATCAATTTTGGGCAAAGGGAATGCAGATGGTAGAGGTTTTCAAAGTTTTTGACCTTTGGAGGCAAAATAAGTTAAAGTGAAAGTTTGGAGCGCGGCCCCGTGGCCAATCACAGGTGGACACATGTCGAACAGAGTCAAAGGGAAGTGTGGGCCATAGAGGGAAATGGGGATTTTTCCCCCTTTTGGGAAAAAGGATTTCGGGGAAAAAGTTTAAGCCGTGGGCCCATAAGCAAATAAATGAGCAACACATGGTGGGCGGAGAGAGCGAAAAGGTGGGTCGGCGGTCCCGGAGACAAAGTTGACAATTTTCCCTTGGCTTAAAGAGAGATGGACATGTGGTAGAGGATAGAGTGGTTCGGCAGAGGTAGAAGGGAATTTTTTCCCTTTTGCGAAAAATACTCATAAACAAAATTTGGAGCACGGCCCACGATGAATCACAAGGAGACACGTGGTGAGGGAGAAATTAGAGGTGTGGGCCCACGGGGCAAAAAGTGAAATTTTTCCAATTTTCCAAAAAGGTCAAAATGCATAGAATTGAAGTGCGATCCCAATGGGACCCACCATGTGCCACGTGTCAACTCCAAAATTCAAAGGCAGAGGAGAAGGGAAGAAGTCAAATTTTTCCAAATTTTCAAAAGGTCATAAAGTAAATGTTTTAAAACTAGGCCCAATCCAATCATTTTTTTCCACGTGTCCGACCTTATCCAAAAAATTAAAAAGGTAACTCAAGCTTATTTCTAAGTCCGCATCTTCCACATGGAGGGCCGGGATTAAAAGATGGATAAGATCAACGGTTGTTGTGCATCCATCTGTTTTGACCATCATGGGAGCTCCAGGAAGCTTGGAATCACGATTTTTGCATCAAAACTCCTCAAATTTATAGTGATTTTGTGTCATCTTGGCCTTCTAGGATCATTGGCATCACTTTCATGGCTTAATTCTTTGATCTAAGGTGATTTTGAAATAAATTTTGCCCTAATCCGTCTAAAAATATGAAATGTCAAATTAAAAGTTACAGAGGTAATTTTATAGGGTGAAAAGGTGAAATGATGAGTGAAAAGGTATTTACATGCCTTAATGATGAAAAACGTGCCTCCAGGAAGGATAATGATCTAAATATTTGTAATGATTTTCCATTTTAGAAACACCTAGCAACTCTCATTGCAAATTTGTTAAATGTCATTTTCAGTGAATCATGAGAAATGGTTGTAAAAGAATTGATCCCTTGGCATATTCTTTACTTTGGAAAGAAGTCTCCAAGATGGCAAGAGATATATAATGCATGTTTTCAAGACATGCGAAGGTCAGGTGGAAAAGATTGAAAATCACGAGAAAATTGAGAGAAATCTCATCTTCGAGAAACCCACCAAAGAGCCAAGATAATTTATTCTTTGTTGGATCTTCATGTATGTGAGTTAGTTACAAGTGTATAGCCATCACACACTGACCTCGAGATTGTTCATGAATATCTCCCTTGTTGATGAATCTAACAAGATTTTGAGTTAATTTATGTTTTTTTGGGCAATATGGTGTCTGTTATCATTTTTAAATGCTTGAAATAGTTTTCATTGTTCTTGTTGCAATCTTGCGGTGAAAGTCTTTAGAAATCACATAGGATCTCCATTTACGGATGATAGTTTAGTGGAATTTGCAATCTCATATTTGAGAAGAACCTTTATCGATAAGGAGACAAACAAATTTAAAATCACTTTACCTTCCTTGATTGTAGAGATTGCTTATAATCCTTTGGGGCACCTTAGCCGTGGTTTGATCAAGGATGTTTGTGTTTACTTGAGTTCTTTACTTCAAACTTTTGTGGTGAGTTCTCAAAGATTGTGTGAAGAGTGCTTCTTGGGCTTTCATTCATGTCTCTTTTGGTTAAAAGAATGTCTTGATTATTTGAAGCATTTTATCGATAGTTGTTTCAAGTGTTGTAGAGGTTGTCAAAGATCGATATATCCCGGCTTTGTTTAATCAATACCCAACCAAAAATCATTCTAAAAAACCCATCCTACCCATACTACCATTGCATATGCATTATGTGTCAACAAAAGAATAAAATACATTTATAAAAATGCACAAAGCAAATAGGATCATATAATGTCTTCAGTAACCATTGCCTTGCATTGAAAATATCTCCACAATCTGGGAGTGACAACTTGTGAAAGTCAGATTTGGAGTTTTGATCGTATTTTCCCAAGGCCTTTTCATACTATTTGCATAAATTGAGGGATATCTTCATCTCCTTCACCATTTGGGGGTTACAATATAGGTTCTCTTACCTTGGTTGAAAGGCACAACCTAAAATAGTGAGGGTAAGATCAAATCCTTTCAAAGTGCTATCCATCTCTCCACAAATTTGAGTGCCAGTTAGATCACATCCTTGGCTACAAAATGACACACATCATGATCTATCTGACTTCAAGCTTTATGCCATATCTTTGATGTTGCTCAAACTGAAAAGGAGAACAAATTTGGGTACCAACACTTTCGGCTCCACTACAAGGAGATTCTTCAAGTATTTCAGTATTTTAGATCCTGGTAATACTTCTTGTGTGATTTATGTGCAATTACAAATTTGAGTATCATCTTCTGATCAAATTTATAAGATTGGAATAAAAAGTAGAGCTCGAGTTTGCTATTCTCTTAAGTTCAATCTTATCCATGTGCATGCATATTTGAGATATTTGAATGCATATCAAACCCTAGTAAAGTCCTTTGCAAATTCTACATGAAAATATGTTGTTGAAGCATCATTTTATAATCATATTTGTAAGGATTGAGTGAAGATATAAATTTTGCCTGTAATTTTACCAGTTTCCAGTAGTTGTTGCACTTCATTTTCATTTGTGATTGATAAATTCAGGAAGAAGGAAGGTCTAATTTGTAAATTTTGGCAATATTTTCAGTGCTGGTAAATATTTGACAGAGTATTTTAGTGCATTAGCACAACTAGGGTGAAAGTCCTTAGTGGTGACTCCATGTTGATTTGAAATCTTGATAAATACCGATTCCGATTCAAGCAATCCTCTCATAAAATTGTTTTCCTTAGCTAGTGAAGGCCCTTCTACTATACCTGGTAGGTTCCTTCTCCAATCTACACCTTTGTGTTTTAATTCAAGTAAAACTTTCCAAGAAAATCAGCACTTAGAGAATACCAGTCTTGTGAATCACATTCTTGAGCCCCAAAGATCTTGCACTCCTCATCAACTTGTTTCACCTCTAAGATCACCTCCACCAAACAATATGGCTCAGCCTAGACCTCCATTTGTTGTTAACACCTTTGGTCCCATAGATTTTAGAGGAATGGATGGTTACCTAAATGTTGTTCCACAAGATGTCAGAAATAGATTGCCAAAATTTCAAGGCAACAATGCAATAACTGGTGATCAACATCTCAAAATCCTTGTTAATATGATTGAAGATTTTAAGATAGAGTTTAAATATGTGTATATTAAGTTGCTCATTCATACACTAGAATAAGATGTTAGGGATTGGTACAAGGCTCTACCTAATAATTCTATTGATTCATGGACTGAAATGAAAATGTATTTAGGTTACAATATAGTGACAAGACTGATCCTATATTTCTTTTGTCTGAGTTTGAGAATATCAAGAAGAACCATAATGAATCAGTCCATGACTTCAACATAAGGTTTAACAAAACTTTGAGAAGGCTTCCTGTTGGTTTGAGGCCTTGTGATGAATCTTGTTTAATCAAATATGTAGATGCATTTGATAAAAAGGTAGCCTATTACCTAAGAGACAAGAACCCTACCAATATAAGACAAGCTTTCACCATGGCACTTCAAATTGAAAACAATATCAAGGCTATTGGGAAACCTCTCAAGAGAGATGGTGTAAAATTGATAAACCCTGAAAAACCTCAAGCTAGCAAAGGTGCTAATTTAGAAGAGGTTGTGAAAACTTTGGTAGGGGCTATCAAATAAATCTCATACAAGTTGGCAAGAGCTAAGAAGGGAATTGGGTAGACTTCACAAGGTCAGCCTAGGCAACAAGCACAAGATAGATTTGGAAATCACCATAGGAATGAGTAGAGGTTTGATGACAAAGGTAAAGGGCCTGTTGGATCTGTAAATAGACATCCTCAAGCATGTGAAGGAAGAGTGTTGCCTGATCCCTTAACTACTAGGGTTGCTATTGTTGAAGAGGTTACTGATATTGATTGGTGTGATAGGTGTTTTCTGCCCCATCCTCCATGTGAAGCAAACTAGAAAGAAGGTGAAGTTAATAATGATGATGGTACTAATGATGATATTTGCATGATGGGCTGTTCTTCAAGCTCACGAGGAGTAACATCTACTGAAGTAATAAGTGCTAGGATAGCTGCAAATTTTTGGGATTTCATCAAACATGTACAAGTCTTTCTTCCCCCTCATACTCTTGAAGTTGATGTAGTGCAATATTTGAAATTCCTAACAATGACTTTGAATACTTAAGAGCTTTGATGATTAAGAAGTATGATGGTGGTATCCCTTCAGAGGAAGATAGACAATTGTTGATGAATGTTGTTGTAGCTCAAGAGAAATATTATAACACTAGAAGAAAGTTATTAAAGGAAGTGGGACTCAAGCCAAACCTAAAACACCCTTGCTCACAAGCATTCCAAAAGAAGCTCCTAGGAAAGAAACACTTGCCAAAAGCTCTACTGTCCTAAGTAAAAATTACAGTCCTCCTCATGCCCAAGTTGCCAAGAATTCCTCGCCATCGAATGAATCTTCTTGTCTCCCTTCCAATGTTGTTTTTCCAAAGAGTGTCCCATATGACATAGTCCAAGTATTGAGCCAAATTAAATTGAGTGTTCCAATCATTGAGTTGCTTAGAATTCCTGAGCATAAGAAGAGAGCATTTGAGTACTTGGGGTTGAAGGAAGAGAAGATCACTCTAGGAAAAAATGTAAATGTTGTTGAGACTCCTCCTCAAATCATTGCTGACCTTGAAACACCACCAGTAGTAGAAGATCTTGGAGAGACACTTGAGGTATATTTGGGGACATATTTGGTTGATTCCCAATTGAATGTTGATCCATTCTTCACAACTTTGATCATAAAGGATAAGCTACTTCACAATTGTATGTTTGATTCTAGTGCATCATGTAATGTCATGCCTCTAGAAGTCATGAATGAGTTAGATATCAAAGTGACAATAGCCTATGGAAAGTGTACTGCCATGGACTCAAGAGAAGTTCCAATAGTTGGTTGTGTAAAAGGTTTGGTTGTGTAGCTTGCATCTTATCCCGAGAGGAATTTAAAATTAGATGTTGTGATTATTGATTGCCCTACCAAATGGGGTATGCTTTTGTCAAGAAAGTGGGCTGCAAGTGTTAGAGGGAGTGTCCAAATGGATATGTCTTTTGCCACCATTCCCATTGAGGGTAACCTAGTCAAGCTCTATGGAGAAAAGAAAATGTTGCATCTAATTGAGGACCCAAACAATGCTACTTATGAAGTATTATTTGCTGATGTTGATGCTGATAATTTTATTGGTTTTGTTGATGGAAAAGAACACAAAATGGATCAGTAAAAGTGCCTTGAACAGGTATGTTCTCCTTGGACCTTGCTATTTGATGGAGCTTGCTCCAAATTTGGAAATGGTGCTGGTATAATTCTGATTTCTCCTAGCTTGGAAGAATTTATTTTTTCCTTCAAGCTTAACTTTGAATGTACTAACAACATTGTTGAGTATGAAGCCTTGTTTTTAGGTCTAATAATTTCATGAAAGTATGGTGTCAAGGACATCATTGCAAAGGGATATTCAGAGCTAGTTGTCAAACAAATAAGAAAACTATATGCTACAAAAAATCAGCGGATGAAGCAGTATAAGCATGCAGTTTGGGATCTAGTTGAGATGTTTGATTCCTTCAATATTATGCACCATGATAGAAGTTTGAATGCTGCTGCTGACAAGTTGGCAGTGTTGGGGTCAAGATTTGGAGTTTGCACCATTTCACCTTATTATGAGTACAATGTTGAAGTGTTGACTAGGCCAATTGTCCCTAACAACATCAAGCATTGGCAAGTGTTTGATGATGATTCTCAAGTGCAAAGGTTCTTGCAAAATCAAGGTGATTTTGTAGATCAACATATTTATTGGGAACCAATGGTGTGTATGATTGAAGGAAGAGAGACTTTGTTTGGAAAATATATTATCCAATTGAAAACTAACACCATTCCTAGAGGCCTTGTTGCTCTTGAGTCTAATTTTAACAATGTTGATTACATCATCAATAGAAACATGTCTGCCTCAAGGGACATGGAAGAGCATGACTTGGGAACAAAGGAAAAACCAAGAAAATTTTGGTTGGGCAGTAGTTTAAGTAGGGAAGAAAAACAATCCTATCTTCAATTGTTGAAACAATATCAAGACTGCCTTGCCTGGTCATATTCAGAGCTGAAAGCATATAGAGAAGACTTGTTTCAGCATGAGATCCCTCTTGAAACAAAATCCAAGCCATTTAAATAGAATCAAAGGACAATTAATCCACTCCTCTCCATGAAAATGCAAGGTGAATTGAAGAAACTGAAGGAGGGAGGGATCATTCAGCCCACAAGGTATTCATCTTGGGTTGCAAACCTTGTGCCAATCAGAAAGAAGAATGGAGATATCAGACTTTGTGTAGACTTCAGAAACCTGAATAGAGCTTCATTAAAAGACAATTATCCTTTTCCAAACATGGAGAACATGCTACAGTTAGTAACTGGATCTGAATTGTTGTCCACCTTGGATGGTTTCTCTGGCTACAATCAGGTTGTTGTCAAGGAGTCAGAAAGATTTAAAACTGCCTTTACCACTCCTTGGGAACATATGTTTGTGTGAGAATGCAATTTTGTCTCATGAATGTTGGGGCTACCTTCCAAACAATAATGGATGTTAATTTTGCTGGTTATATAAAGGAATTCATTACAGTTTATCAAGATGATGTGATTTGTATTTTCAAAGTGTAGAAAAAATCACTTGCAAAGCATTTGGAAAGGATGTTGATAGATGTAGAGAGTTTGGGATCTCTCTCTCAATCCAAATAAGTGTCACTTTGGGGTGCAAAAGGACAAGTTTCTTGGTCACATTGTGTTAAAAGATGGTGTTATGATAGAACCGAGAGAGTTGAAGCAATCAACAAAGTACCTATCCCAAGAACTAAGAAAGAAATCCAATCTTTCTTTGGTCAAATTAATTTTATTAGAAGGTTTGTTTCCAAATTTACTGAGTTGACTCTTCCAATCAAAATCATGCTAAATAAGAACCAACTTATCAGGTGGGAGGAGACTATCATTCAATATTTTGAAGGAATTAAGGATGCACTTAAACATGCACCTGTTTTAGCAGCCCCAAACTATAAGAGGCCTTTCCAAATATTTTCCTTTGCCTATGAGTATACCATTGCTTTTGTTTTGCTATAAAAGGATGAGAATGGGGCTGAGAGGCCTATTTCCTTCTTTAGTAAGGCTTTACAAGCAACTGAGATGAAGTATACAATCATGGAGAAATAATCATTTTCCTTGGTGAAAGCAACAAAAGTTTTCAGGCCTTATATATTGAGTTTAAAATTTGTTGCTTATGTTCCCCACACCATGGTGAAAGACATCTTATCAAAGATGGAGATCTCAAGAAAAATATGTAGGTGGGTGAACAAGATGCAAGAGTATGATATGGACATCCAAACCACAAAGTTGGTACATGGTTTGGGCCTTGCTAAGCTCATGGCTGAGAGCAACTTGTAGAATGTGGAAGTGAATCAGCTAGAGGAAGAAAGGGTAGATGTGCTTGCAAAGTTGGTAAGTTCTGAGTGGTACAAAGATGTGATCTTCTACCTCAGACACTTGTGCTTCCCTAGTCACTTAAATAAAAATTAGAAAAGAGCCCTCAAGCTGGCTTCTCAAAAATATATCATCATAGACCTTGGGCTAGCTTGGAAGAACCCTGAAGGTGTCCTCTTGAAATGCATAACTGAAGATGAAGCTCCCAAGATAGTTACTAATTTCCATGGGGGAGTTTGTGGAGGACACTTTTCTGGAAGAGTAACATCACATTAGATTTTGAGAGCTAGTTATTAGTGGCCTACTCTCTTCAAAGATGCAACCCAACTAGTTAGAAAATGTGATAGTTGCCAACATTTCTCTGGAAGACTAAAATCTTCAAGCTCCCTCCTTTACAACCTGTATCAATTGAAGCTCCTTTTAAGCAATGGGGATGCACTTCATTGGTGAGATTTCAGATCCTTCTAGTGTTAGACATAAGTGGATCCTTGTAGCCACTGATTATTTTACAAAATGGGTAGAGGCAATCCCCACCAAGAAAGCAACACAACAAATAGTTATGGACTTATTTTTGAATTAAATCATATGTAGATTTGGAGTCCTAGTCAAGATTGTAGCTAATAATGCCATGTGCTTTAGAACCAAACCTTTAATGGAAATGTGCAATGAATATGGAATCAATCTAACTTATTCTTTAAACTATAACCCCCAAGGGAATGGACAATCTGAGTCCAACAATAAGAATTTGTTGAAGATCATTAGAAGAACCTTGGAGCAAAACAAGAAGAAATGGGGTGAACAATTGAAATTTGTAGTTTGGGCTAATAGGATAACTCCTAAAAGAGCTACTAGTAAAAGCCCATTTGAATTGGTGTATGGAACTCAAGCTTTTCTACCCTTGCACCTGCAATTATCTTCATTTCATTTTTCCCAATAGTTGGAAGATCAAGAGCTTGGCCTATATGAATCAAGGATCAATCAGATTATTGAGCTTGATGAGGAGAGAAGAGCATCCCATCAAAGGCATGTCAAATTTAGGGAAAAGTTGAAGAGATTGTTTGACAAGAAGGTCACTCCTAGAGCCTTCAATGTTGGAGATATGGTTTTGTTGTGGGATAGTAGGCATGAAGACAAGGGAAAGCATGGAAAATTTGATGCATTATGGATGGGCCCTTATGCCATTGATATCAGAATTGGTGAACATACCTTCTTTCTCAAGGACTTAGATGGGGAATTGCGTTGGAGCTACCTGTTAATGGTAGACATTTGAAGCATTTCTTGGATTAATCCCCAAATTTGAGGTATGCACCAATTGTATAGTTGTATAGTCTTTGTTTTTTTCTTTGTTTTTGTTGTTTTGTTGGTGTGTGGTTTGCCCTTGTTCTTGGCAACCATTCGGTAGGTTTTCTCAGCTCGGTTTTGAAGGATGGTTCTGGTTTTTGACTTCCTTATGTATTGACTCCTTTACCCAATGGATATTTTGGCACTTGGTCTATGTTTTTTCCTTATGGCACTCACTGGGAGTGCCCATCCCCAAGCAAGAGCCGATGTTGGTGCCATTTTTGAGCTTGCACCATGTTTCCCTAAATTTTCAAATTTGTATCTGCTCAAAAATGTTTTATCCTTTGATTTGATGGTCTATAATTCTCTGCCTAAAGTTGAAATGCTTTAAAAATGCTCACAAACTTCTTGTTTTTCCCTAATTTGAAAGAATAATACAAGTTTTCCCTTTTCTCGCGCCCTAGTTTATCCAATTTTGTGGGCTATGTCATTTTTCCTTTGCCAAATCATGGAAAAATCAAAAATGATCAAATCATACTTGTTTGTATTTGAAAATCCAAATTCTAGATCGGGAATGTTGTAAAAAACATGGTTCAGTCGATTTAAAATCGAAAAATCTACCATCCTTGGTGAAAAAATTGAATTCTAGGGCATCCTTTGAGTTTTTACATTTTGACAGTCATACAGGCGTCATTTTCCTGTCAAATTCATCCTCATAAGGTATTGGCAATGTGGCGGTTTCTAATTGGTTGAGGAAAAGCAAGGAAGTGTTGTAACTTTTCATTTTTTTCCTTTTTGACAAATGGGGCATTTTCGGGCCTAGGGACCCATTTTTTTCCAAATTTGCCTATGTAACATGTTCGATTGGCGAGGATGGCGGTTGGTCAGATTCCTTAGAATTTTTAGACTTTATTTTGTAAAAATTTTAAAGTCAAAAATGGTCCGAAGCCCAATGATCAGAGTGGACATGTCCTAAAGATCAAAAAGGGAGGAGCGGGCTGATGGGGGACTTAGAGTTTTTTAGCTCTATTTTTCTAAAGTTTCAAAATCAGTTTTTCCCCCACTCCAATCAGAGGAGGACACATGGCATCAATTTTGGGCAAAGGGAATGTGGATGGCGGAGGTTTTCGAAGTTTTTACCTTTTGATGCAAAATAAGTTAAAGTGAAAGCTTGGAGCACGGCCCCATGGCCAATCATAGGTGGACACGTGTCCAATAGAGTCAGAGGGAAGTGCAGGCCGTAGAGGGAAATGGGGATTTTTCCCCTTTTTGGAAAAAGGAGTTAAGGAAAAAGTTTAAAGTTACAGCCTGCAAGTAAATCAATGAGTAACACGTGGCGGGAAACATAAGGCAGGTTGGCGGGCCGCATGAGACAAATTTGAGAATTTTCCCTTGGCTTAAAGGGAGTAAAAATGAAGATTAAGCCCATGGGTCCTTGGCAAAAGAGAGATGGACACATGGTAGAGGATAGAGCGGGTCGGTAGGCCAATGGAGGCAGGAGGGAATTTTTTCCCTTTTGCAAAAAGACTCAGAATCAAAATTTGGAGCGCTGGCCCGCGACGAATCACAAGGAGACACGTGGTGAGGGAGAAATCGGAGGTGTGGGCCCATGAGGAAAAAGTGAAAAATTTCCAATTTTCCAAAAAGGTCAAAATGTGCAGAATTGAAGTGCAATCCCAATGGGACCCACCATGTGCCACATGTCAACTCCAAAATTCAAAGGTAGAGGGGTGGGGGAAAAAGTCAAATTTTTCCAAATTTTCAAAAGGTCATAAAGTAAATGTTTTAAAACTGGGCCCGATCCAATCATTTTTTGCCACATGTCTAGCCTTATCCAAAAATTAAAAAGGTAACTCAAGCTTATTTCTAAGTCCGCATCTTCCACATGGAGGGCTAGGATTAAAAGATGGATAAGATCGATGGTTGTTGTGCATCCATTTAATTTGACCACAATGGGAGCTCCAGAAGCTTTGAATCACAATTTTTGCATCAAAATTCATCAAATTTATAGTGATTTTGTGTCATCTTGGCCTTCAGGATCATTGGCATCACTTTCATGGCTTAATTCTTTGATATGAGGTGATTTTGAAATAAATTTTTCCCTAATTCATCCAAAAATGACAAATGTTAAATTAAAAGTTGCAGAGGTAATTTTAAAGGGTGAAAAGGTGAAATGATGAGTGAAAAGGTGTTTGCATGCCTTAATGATGAAAAACGTGCCTCCAGGAAGAACAATGATCCAAATATTTACAATGATTTTCCATTTTAGAAACACCTGGCAACTCTTGTTACAAATTTGTTAAATGTCATTTTCAGTGAATCATGAGAAATGGTTGTAACATAATTGATCCCTTGGCATATTATTTTCTTGGGAAAGAAGGCTCCAAGATGGCAAGAGATATATAATGCATGTTTTGAGACATGCAGAAGGTCGGGAAAAAATTGAAAATCACGAGAAAATTCTGAGAGAAAGCTCATCTTCTGAGAAACCCACCAAAGAACCAGGATAATTTCTTCTATGTTGGATCTTCATGTATGTGAGTTGGTTACAAGTGCATAGCCACCACACAACCCTGATATTGTTCATGAAATTATCCACTGCTGATGAATCTAACAAGCTTTTGAGTTAATCTATGTTTTTCTGGGAAATATGGTGTTTGTTATCATTTTTAAATGCCTACAAATAGTTTTCATTATTCTTGTTGCAATCTTGCATTGAAAGTCTTTAGAAATCACACAGGATCTCCATTTTTGGTTGATAGTTTAGTGGCATTTGTAATCTCATATTTAGAAGAGCCTTCATTTGATAAGGAGATAAACAAATTTAAAATCACTTTACCTTCCTTGACTATAGAGATTGCTTGTAAGCCTTTGGGGGCACCTTAGGCATGGTTTGATCAAGGATTTTTGTGTTTAATTGAGTTCTTTACTTCAATATTTTGTGGTGAGTTCTCAAAGATTATGTGAAGAGTGCTTCCTAGGCTTCCATTTATGCCTCTTCTGGTTGAAAGAATGTCTTGATTATTTGAAGCATTTTATCTGATAGTTGTTTCAAGTATTGTAAAGGTTGTCAAAGATATGATATATCCTAGTTTGTCTCATCAATACCCCACCAAAAAATCATTCTAAACAACCCATCCTACCCATACTACCCCTGCATCTACATTGTGTGTCAATAAAAGAATACAATCCATTTACAAAAATGCACAAAGCAAATCAGGATCATACAATGTCTTGAGTAAATGTTGCCTTGCATTGAAAATATCTCCACAATCTAGGAGTGACAACTTGTGAAAGTCAGATTTGGAGTGTTAATCATATTTTCCAAAGGCATTTTCATAGTATTTTCATAAATTGAGGGATATCTTCATCTCCTTCACCATTTGGGGGTTACAATATAGGTTCTCTTACCTTGGTTGAAAGGCACAACCTAAAATAGTAAGGGTCAGATCAAATCCTTTCAAAGTGTTATCCATCTCTCCACAAATTTGAGTGCCAGTTAGATCACATCCTTGGCTACAAAATGACACACATCATGATCTATTTGACTTCAAGCTTCATGCCATATCTGTGATGCTACTCATAATGAAAAGGAGAACAAATTTGGGTACCAACACTCCACATGCACACGGTTAGGTCATGCTTTTCTCGTGTCCTACCCAATAGGCCAAATATGGCTAAGTCTCAAGACATTGTTTTCCGGACCATAACAAAGTCCTTCTAAAAACCTCCTAGAACCTTGCTTTGTGTGCCTTATCTTTGCGCACCCATGTGCCTTTTGGACTTAGTCAATATTTTAGGGGCCTAAGCATCACCCAACACTATGCCTATTCTCCACCCATGGGAACACTTCTCCATAGAATAAAGAGTCATAATAGACTTAACATCTTGGAAAAGTATAAGGGGATGAAGAATTTAGGAAAGAAGAAAGAATGGGCAAGTGATGGAGTTATTGCAACAATATAGGAAAATATTTTTGCAAGTCAGTCTCCAACTATTTCCAAGCATCGAATGCATTTTGGGCTCTTTGGCAGAGGTTACCAATTAGGAGCTTACCTCCCCAAAACTTAGTCCATCTCCTTGAGTGTTCATAATGTCAATAATTTTTTCCAACTCCTTTCCCACATCCTCAAGCGTGTTCATTCTTCTAGTAATCTATGGGTATAACTCCTTTAGCTGGTTCTTGATTGTACCCCTTAGGGCCTCAATAGCTTTTGACTTATTTTCAACCTCGACCAAGATTCTATCCCACTCTGCTCTATTCCCTTTGTTCTTTTCTTGGAACTCTTTAAATTTTGCTTCATAGTTGGTGACCAGAATACTCACCACTTTATCTCTATCTACACAGTTGTCATATGCGGCCTCAGTGGTATGGGAAGCAATCTTTACATCAACAAGGAATTTGTTGTATTCATCCATGATTGCTACTACCTTTAATTTATCCTCCTTCTCTAGGTGTGTTGCTACTTCTTCTACAGATTCTAAGGCTAGAGGTTGCCTCTCCATGGTGAGGATGCATGTTAAGTCTTCAAGGCACTCAAGGGAAGATCCATACTTTTGTATGGGTGGTGCCAGTCCGGATGCTTCAAAAAAATGGCATCTGTGATGGATTCTACCTTCTTATGTACTTCACACACCCTTGCCTTTTCTTCCCTAAGTTCATGCTTTAGCTAAGCGCTAATTAACTCCTCCTACTTTAAATCCTTAGCATTCTCTTCTAGAAATTTATCTTGTCATTCCACCCAAAGAGCCTAGCTTCAACCTCAACTGAGACCTTGTTGAGTGTGTTACATAACTGCTCATCTAAAATTTGTTGAGCATTTACCAAGGGGTTGTCTCCTTTTGACTCAGGCATTTTCATTAGTGCCCCTTGGCTTACCTCAAACTATGGCTCATCGATTTTGGATTCAATTTCCCAAGAGAGCATCTTCCTCATCCGAGGGTATGCACCTTCTTCATCAAATGACTTCATTTCTTTTCATGATCCTATCATTCCGACCAAAGAGTCTAGCTTCAACCTCAACTGAGACCTTGTTGAGCATGTTGCACAATTGCTCATCTAAAATTTGTGAGCATTTACCAAGGGGTTGTCTCCTTTTGACTCAGGAATTTTCATTAATGCCCCTTGGCTTACCTTGAACTATGGCTCGTCGATGTGGGACTCAATTTCCCAAGAGAGAATCTTCCTCATCTAAGGGTATGCACCTTCTTCATCAAATGACTTCATTTCCATGAGTTGATCTATTGGGATGGTGCTTTGGAAGCACATGCGCAACACCTTGCTGGGATCATTAATGTAGCTCATTCCTTGCCTCTGGATCTCCATGCACTTTCCCCTTGTGTGCATGCCCTTAGGAATAGTTACCAATAAATTGGGGCCTCCTGCGCTTGCGTTATCTTTCCCTATGATTTTTCCTTGTCTTCTTCCATCACTATATCAACATTGTGCTCTAATTCTTGTTCTACCAAGGCTTTAATGATTTTCATTACTTCTCTTTCTGCCGCCTCATTTATTTTCTCCTTTGTGAGGCTTGAATTTTTCTGATCATGTGCATCAACCTCTTCACTTCTCTCCATGTTCTAGGCACCTTCCTCCTCCTAGATACCCTTGTACTACATGAAAAGGAACTCACGTTCTTCTTATCGCCCTCTTCTTCTAAATCGTGCACACTAAAAATAAGTGGTTCTTGGTCCCCTTCAGGATCATTTTCTTCATCGTCATCCCTCTCACCTATGTATTTCTCCAAGCTCTCTATCTCCTCCAAGTCAACTTCCTCCATCACCTTCTATTTCTTCCTAACTAGGGATTCCAAGTATAGGAGATTCTACTTTCTCTTCCTCTTCCTCTGGTGATTTCTCCTCTACGATAAGCTTTTCCTATTCTGGTGCCTCCTCTTTGACTGGGGACCTCTTCCTACACATGTATGTACTTGTTCTAGCACTTGTTCTGGGGCTCCCACCACTTGAGTATCTTGGGCACTTGGTGCCTTCTTCTTTATTTCTTCTATCTCCTTTTTCCTGGGTGTGGTCTTCTTCCTACATGTTAGGTCCTCAGGTATAGCTATCTCATTTTCAAGATAAGCGCCCTTCTCAAACTTGGGCCTTATGTGAAGGTATACTCTCATTGCAGAACTCCATGCAATAGTCGAGTTAGGGGTTTCACTATTTAGACTTCATGCAACATGTAATTTTCCACGTATGTGTGCTTGTTGGGGTATACCAATGTCCTACGCATCTCCCTATGGTCTCGGTCCAAAATTCCAAGGTCAAAATTTAACTTCTTAGACTCCTTGAATCTATTAACTCCCACCTAGAAGTATTGAGTTGTGAAGGAGAATGGGAGCTTGCACCATGGGCTCAATTTTTCATCAAGTACACTTAAACCTACCACTAAAAAGTGTTGGTACATAGCGAACTCAACTTCTCCTAGTATAAGCACTGGCAGTTGTTCCAATATTCTCCATTCTTCCCCAAACACATTCCTTAAGCATGTATACCATTTTTCAAGATGTGCCTTGTGAACGGGCATCATGATATCACAAGTGTATTTCTCAAATGTTTTTGTAGGCAAGGGGTCTTCCTCTGGGTAATCCCAAATGAACTTGTCTGCTACATCTAGTCTTAGAATCTTGTCTCCCAAACGAACATTACTAAAGAGAATCTTATCTCCTTCCTTTGCGCTTAGTGATAATTTCATGTGTAATATATGTGGGACAGATTGTAGATGGTGCCTTATGATATTATTCTACAAACATTCAACCAAGACTTTTTACTGTATCCATCTTCCTTGCACGTTGAGCTTTGTTACCAGGTGCGCAAACATTCTCATCACTGGGTCTTGGATATCCCGATATAAAAATACCTTGACCCCTTCTTGTATGCATAAATGGCCACTATTTCCTTAATTGCTTCCTTTTCACATAGGTCATCCTCTAAACTTTCTCCCTCACAGATAAGGCCTGTGAATCTTGAAATTAGCTAAGGGGTTATGTGCATCTTGTGCCCATGCAAAGTGAAAGTGGTCTTCATGTATGCACGAAATTATCCACTGATAGAGGTGCTCTGGATTTCTGAAGTAGGGAAACTCATAGAGTTGTAATAATCCCACCTTCTCTAACTTCACCTTGACTTCGTTGTTATAAATTGGTAACCCCTCAGGTGTTCTCTAGTTAGTCGGGTGCACTAAATCCAGCGCCATTTCCTTTTCAATCATGTTTGTGCGATGATTGTAGTCACTTACTGTCATTTTTCTCAAGTGGGATTCCCATTCCATCCCGAGAGAAACCCCATCTGGGTACTGCATTTTTGCATACCATTCCTCATTGGTACTTGCAATAGTCTCTTGTTGTTTTCCTTTTCCCTTCTTAGGTGTTACTTGGTTTCTTAGGTGTCATTTCTTGGGTTATCACTTCAACTTCTCTTCCTAGCTCTACTCTTCTATCTTTTCCAAGTTCAAATCTCCAACCTGCGAAGAATACTCTTTTCCAACCTATGCCCTAGATGCCAAACCTTCATTGGGATATTACCTTCACAAGACGATGCTTCTCCATAAATCTCTCCACGCCCATGAACTAATTCCCTCCTAGTTCGTAGATCCAAACTATTCACTCATGGTTAAATTCCTCCAACTTTTCTTCACACGGATCGACTCTGTAAACCCTAGTTCACAAAATATCTTTCTTCTTGATTCGCAATGTAAATAATGAAGTGCCCAACCTTCTATTTATATTTTTTCCCCCTTTTAGCATTAAATGCCACTTCACCTACCACCGTAATTTAACACTTAATGCATATTTTTCAAACAAACTTGTCTTTAGCGCCTTAACTCACGTGCCCAACCTTTCGTGGATAATTCTCCAACCTTAAGTACGTAACCAATCCATCTTGACGGGGAGACTCTTGCACGTGCGTAACCAACACCAAATGAACTTCTTCTTTCATGATTTTTTCTCTCACCTACCTTAGGTTACTTTTGCACTTCTTCCTCTCTTGTATGTGGATCCACATTGTAGCATTACACCGACACCAACCATCCTTTTTGATGTTTCGCATGTACTTCCTTCACGGGGCCATTTAATTGGGATTTCTCATGTAATCCTTCTTGGTGCTTCATACCTTGCAATTTATTCCACCTTACTCTACCCCATACTAAAATGATGTGTGGTCCTCTACACAGTTACAATATTAAAAATTAATGAGATTACCGGTGCCCAAGGTGCAACACAAAACAAAAATGAGAAAGGGAAACACAAGAAAAGAAAATGCATTAAAGGAAATCCTAAACTAATTGGCAATATTGCCTTATTACAAACACCAAGAAGACTTATTTATAGTAGGGCTTTAGCCTACTCCCATTGAAGTGTCTTAGAAATCTTGTCCCATCCAATGCTTGTAACTAGCACGTGCCTAAATCAAGGATGTATGAGATGATGTAGGGACCCAACCAATGCACTTTTAAATTCCCAGGATGGCGCAGAAACTTAGAATCATATAGTAGCACCATATTCCCAACCTCAAACTTATTGTTCTTAATGTGATGATCATGTCATGCCTTTTATTTTTATTTTTCAATTTTCTGGGTCCACCTAGCTAATGATCGTCTCTCATCCAATTACATTAACTTGTCAATTCTTTCTTCCAACACTTGTTCATTAGCCAATCCTCCTATGTGCGCTATACGCAGAGAAGGTAACATGAATTCAACTGGAAGGAAAGCTTCCATGACAAACACCAATTTAAATGGTGTGGCCATATTCAACCTCTTATAGGTTATCCTATATGCCCAAAGAACAGATGATACTTTTTCATCCCAATCCTGTCTACCAACATCACAAATTTTTGTAAACGTGTGGCTCAGTATTTTGTTAAACACCTCAACAGTTCCATTTGCTTGAGGGTGATAGGGAGTAATTTTGTGATGGGCCACCATGAATTTTGATAGCAAAATCTTGACTATTTCATTGAGGAAGTACATACCTCTATCACTTTTCAAACTCAATGGGCATCCATACCTATTGATTATGTTTTCCCATAAAAATCTAGCATCAACCACTATACAATCCTTTGTAGGCACTAGCTTTGTCCACCTTGTTAAATAATCAATGCAAGTGAGGATATACCATGAACCAGTCCTTCACGCTGCTACCAAGATTGGTCTGAAAAAGTCGATAGCCCACTTATCAAATGGTTCTACACTAGCTATTAGTTGCAAGGACATTTCATCCCTTTTTCTAGGATTTCCAAGGCAGGAAATGGTCACAGGCCTTACAAAACTCAATGCAATATTGATAAATGTCCTCCCACCAAAGCGTTATGAGTAGAATCTTCTATGCGGCTCCATTTCCCACATACTATCCTCCTGCAATCCCACCATGTGCCTCTTCCATTATTGTAATGTTCTCATGTTCTAGTACACATCGATGTAGAACCTCATCACGACCCATTTTGTATAGTTCTCCACTAATTAACATGTAGGGCACGACTCATATGGAAAACTTATTCTTCTCCAAGGCCTTCATTTTGTGCGGTTCCACACCTATTTTAAGGAATACGTGATGTCGTCCAAATCCGAGGGCATGCACGTAACCTAAACAATTGTGCATCTTCCATAGTTTATTCAATGCTCTGACGTCCTCCCTGAATCAATCCTAGACAAATGATCAGGTCTGAAATTACTTTTTCTTGGTTTGACAACCACCGTGAACTCAAATTCTTGGAATAATAGTACCCACTGACATATGCACCCTTGTAGAACGTGCTTGGTCACCAAGGATCTCAATGCCATATGGTTAGTGTCAAATATAAAGGGGTTGTCGGTGAATACTATACGAACTTGTGAAGCACATAGATCATGGACAATGCCTCGCACTTAGTTGTAGTGTAATTCTTCTCCATTGGTGTCAAATTCCTACTTGCAAAGCACAAAGGATGATCAACAATCCCTTCACTAGGTTGTGCAAGTATTGCTCCAATGGCGGTCCCTGAGGCATCCACATGAACATGGAAAGGCTTATCCCAAGAAGGGAAACATAGGATGGGCACGGTGACAAGCCTATCCTTTAAAGTGTCAAATGCCTCTGTTGTGCCTCTCCCTAATGAAAGGCATTTTTATGTCTAAGTAAATCTTCTAAAGGTGCAACAATCTTGGCATATCCCTTGATGAACTTCCTATAGTACCCCGTATGCCCAAGAAATTTGTGCACTGCGCTTTGACTAGTAGGCTCCCTCAATCCCACAATTACTACAACTTTTGTGGGATCTACTAGTAGGCCCTCATTACATATGATGTGCCCCAAAAATAGTCCAAATGGGGTAGAAAATACACATTTATTAATGTTAAGGGATCTGATCAACTACCGACACCTTTCAAACATCATCCTTAAGTTGTCACAATGGTCCTTCACTAACCCATATATTGTCTAATCATCTAGGTAGACTTGAAGGAATTTATGGATAAATTCATGGAAAGCTTGCACCACAATGCGCGAGAACACAACAGGCGCATTCTTCAACCCAAAAGGCATGACTGTATAGGAAAAAATTTCCCTCTCAATGGTGAAAGTTGTCTTCCTCTTGTCCTTTGCGAGTTCTTACTTGGTGATATCCTGGGAGTCCATCTATGAAAGAATAGACCTCGCGCCTTGCCACTCCTTCTAAGATTTCTTCAATAAATAGGGTTAGGAAAGGATCAATGATACATACTACATTCATGTCCATGTAATCAACATAGATCCTTATCCTTCCATCCTTCTTGATACTAATCACCATTGGACTTATCCATTCCGACTCTTCAACACCTTCAATGATGCGACATTATCATCTTATCTATTTCCTCCTTAACCTTTACACACAAGTTAAGATTCATTCGGTATGGTGTCTTACGGATAGGGTGCACACCCTCCTTTAACTTAATTCTCTTCCCCCATGGAATTGTGGACAAATTTAAGCTCATGATACTGCGTGAGAATAAATCCTCAAACTCATGTAAAAGATCAATGATCATGGAGACTTTCTTCTCGACCAATAGTCTCGATGATAGCCTCTTTAGGATCTTCTTCTGAGCCAATGCTAACCTTATTTGTCTTTAAAGGTTCATGATAGGTGCATGCCCATTCTTCATCACTCTCTATGACTTCATGTAACCCTACAGAGTGGTTAACATCCAAGGTCTCTACTTATTCTCCATAAATAACATACACCACATTCCCCTTTTATTTCTTTATACACGTGCACTCAAACTTTATCTCTTATGTTTCTTCCTCCTCAAAGTGTGCTTCCAGGATAGGTTCCCCTAGCAACTCTTGTATTCTATCTTCCATCATAGCACTATCCCCTAATTTAAGGTGTTTGACAACCTACAACACCTTATGTATTGATGGATTTGTACTCTGGTACTCAAATGTTTGAATGAGGTCAGCCACCAATTCTTGCCAATTACCAGTTTGGTGACACATCTCTGAGTGGATATACCACACACATGCACAACCTTACAAGGTGGAGTACAACTTGTGAACCCATAATGAAGGTGACAATTCTTTGGCACTTTCCATCCGTGCTATCTCACATGCTTGGATATGGAAGGAAGCAGTGTCTTTACCATGGTATTCTTTTATAGCCATGGGTTAATTTCTCATGCAAAACCTCATAAAGAATGCAATTTTCACATCATGCCATTCCAAGAGATTATCCGATGCATTGCATACCAGCGCGTAATAATCCCGAGTAGGACATAACTTAACATCCCTCTTCATTCATTCTACTTCTTCTACTGAGCTTCCATCTCTTGCAAAAAGACCTCGGGAAGGCTCACCCTCGATACTTAGGTAACTCCTTTCCCCAGAAGCTGGGGTGTATGCACCTTTATCACCTTTGTTACCAATCCTCTCAAATTTCATTCGAATAACTCATAGGTTTCATGGGCCCAATTATCGTACACTATATTAGTTGTGTCACTTAGGGACTAAGCATCCTCAAACTAGATAACTCCCTTTATGGGATGAATTGTCTTTGGATCCCTGATTGAGTGCACATATATTCTATACAGGACCTATTCTACCAAAGGTTCAAGTATAGGTGTCTAATTTCCCATCGATCGGGGTATGATGAACCATTCCTCATTTTCAAATCTTATGTATCCCTTGTTGAACCAAAGATCTGCATTGTTCTTATAACACCATGGGCACCCAAGTAGTGCTGGGAAATTTTCAACCTTTGTGAGTGCTAAGACTTCGAAGTCCCCAGTAAACTTAGCCCCTTGAATGGTGATAGCTGCATCCTTTAAGACACCGATGGGCAATTCCTTTATTTTTTCACCATATACAAGCACATTCGAGGATGGCTGTAATGTAGGTCTTCCCATCGATACCATACATCCAAGGTGAGAACATTGATCTCCGCACCTGTGTCAATGAGGATATTACTAAGGATCCATCCATCCACAACCACATTTAACATGATCTCCCTATCATAATCAAGGCTATGAGGGGGAATGTTTGCATGCAACACCTGCCTCTTACGCTCTTCTCTAGCACATGGTACCTTCTCTCTCAACCATGCTCTTATCAAGAGAATAATATTCTCTTGCCTTAGCATTTTACATACTTCCTTGACCTCATCCAGGTCATCTTTTGGTGCCTCATCCTTCCTTCTTTTCTCCCCCTCCTGGACTTCTCTTTTAGACACTTTGGATTTCTCCTTGTAAACTCGAATGAAGTCCATGGTTTCTATCATTGCATTTCCTTTACACGCGCGGCCTCTGCTCTCTTGTTTTTACCATAACAGGTTCCAAGCCTGCATCATGTGTCACCTGTGGCATGCATTATGTGTCATTCCTCTTAATACTTACCATTCTGATGCCCTTATCTTTCCATTGTTACTAATTTATGTGCTCAAACAACTCAGGGCACTCCTCATACTTGTGCTTCTTCCCACACCATGAGCACTACTGATAAGTCTGGGAACTCATGCTTGTAGTGGTCTTTAGACATAAAAAAAAATAGGTTCCACATGGGAACTCACTTCTTCCTCCTCTGGAGTTACCATGACCATGAAATCCTTTGCGAAATCCCCTTCCACGCGTGCCTCCATCTACATGATCCTCATAATGGTGATCATTACTCTTAGAACTACTGGAAATGTTGTCTGACACACACCGTGATCAATGGCCTCATGGATCTGATCAATAAGCCTAAAATCCTTAGTATCATGGGTCGTAGAGGTGTAGATCTTAAATTAACAAGACACATTCTTCCGAATTATGTGTGGTAACAAGGGACATCGACTTGCATCATGGCCCCCATGAAAAATTTCACAGTCTACTACTATAACGTGTGCTATCTTCCAGGAAACTATCCTTGGCATACCCTCTACCTCACAATCATGTACACCACATTCCTTTGTGAGTCTCATGAGTTAAGTTCACAGAGACTTCTCTAGCCGCTTAGCCATAACAGAAATTTGAGCTTCCAAGAACGGGATAACACTAGTATCAACACTTCCAACAACTTCAATGTGTAGGGTGGATTCCAACACCTCACATGGGTCTGTGGAAGTTTTATGAGATAAAGCTCTTCAAAATTGAGATATCAACCCTCCGAAAAACGATTGAGCATGATGTAAAGGGTGAATGTCATATGAAACTTTTGACAAGAGATTCTTAAACCACACGTCATACTCTCGCACACTCTATGTATTCCCTATTGAATCTCCTTAAGGGTGTTGATGCTCTTTTGTTCAAACTCAAGGATGTGGAATTATACTAGGAAGGAATTTTTCAACACGGTGTAATCTACCACCATCTAATGGGGTCATACTTCCTATACCAACTATGTACGTGCCCTTGTAATGTTATTATAAAGCTGACTAGGCTGCTCCAGGTTTTGATCCCCTTTGCACACCATAGCAACTCACACTTGTGAACATGCTCCATAACATCTTCAATACCTCTATAATCTAGAAAATGTAAAGACATCTCAAAGAAAACTTGAGGAGGTGGGTGAGGCCCTGTCCTCTTGGTCCAGACCCTTGGTTTCCTCTGGTGTTTCCTCCTCCATCAGATCCACTAGATCCACTAGGTCCCATGCCTTCCAATCCACCAATTCCAGTAGTAGCCACTAATGGGCTTGAAGCGATCACGCCTAGGGTCCCCAACATCCCACTAAATTACACACCAACCGTCTATGAGATTGTGCCACTATTAGATGTGTGTCCGCACCACTCCCTAATGCATTACCCAAGCCTTGTATATTTTCTCCTTTTCAAAAATTCCTCCGAATACTAGAATAGTATGCGTAGCCATAGAAGTGGGAAATGAAAAATTGTATCTCCTGGGTGTAGATCTGTCACTTCCACTAATACCAACTGGGTCAGCAATACTCCTTCCTTGATTTGGAAAACCAAGCACCAGGGTTTGGTCACTAGGTGGGTTTAGATGTGCGCCAATGACTCTTCTCTCTCCACGTAACAAAATCTCATCAAAAGCCAAAGGGGTCTCTCTTATGCACTTGCTAAGATGGGGTAGCATAGACTGCTCAAGTTCCACGTCCTCTATGTGAACCTCAAATCCTTCCCACAATGTTTTCCTCCATATATCCATCACACTTACAACCTCATGTTGTCTAGTAATCTCCCTTTCACGTGCTTCATTATACTTGAGTCATCTCTCCTCCCTTTCTTTCTCCATCGTAATATCTGCCATCTTCCTCCACCCTAGCTTCCTCTCCCAGTGCTCGGAATGGTTTAGCCAGCCATCAAAAATTCCTCTAAACTCAAGGTAACAATCATTATCTTCATTTCAGAGGAATACCACGTAGAAATGATCCTCGGGCTCAGTAAAATCTCAAATTCAGCAAATTCTAGACAATAATATTTAGAAATAGCATACTCTAAATTGTAGCTAGTCAAGTACTCCTTTCCACTAATGATCCACAACATGAGTCCACGTCGGATATGAATCTTGCAGCCTCTATTATTCTTCTTGGGTCCATGTGCATGATCTACAATACTAACTTGATGTAGATGCATATGCTAAGATCCATTCATAGAACTCTCTTTGGGAAGCAACGAGAAAAAAATTTCATATAACTCATGGTAGATGTTCTCTCTCTACCCATCTACATGCATCAAAATCAGGTCATTGCTGAATCTATAAGCAAATTCTTCCTCTATGCTCTTGAACCATGATTCAACACTTTCCAAAGTTAGGAATTCTATCATCACTTATTACACAAATCACGATGTATGTCTTTTCCCACTAGAAATTTGAAAATAGGTTCTGCAATAGAACCAAGATGTATTAATTTTTACACCCAAAAAGAACAAGGGAATCCCATGTGAGTCAACCTATCACCCAACGGGTTTCGACGCTCACTCACGAGGCATGCACAAGTGTTGAGTCTCTCTTTTATGGGAGTTGAGTGGGAAAACATCACTTATGATCCAAACTTAAAGGAAGTGCATGGAAATGAGACATGTAAGCATCATAGAGATCAGAATAACTTCTAGATCGGTGCGGTCATTCCAAACAGAAAAGTACTTAAAATATTAAGAATGAATCAAAAAAATTGGAAATGCATACGAATTCATATTAATCTTATAAACATACATGAAAAGGAACTATGAAGAATAATGTATGAATCCAAACCAAGAAGGATCATATTCAATTAACTTCGTAACCTCATTATATTCATTACACTCATTACAAAACACCACATTATGGCAGATCAAGTCATGGATCATAACTGGATCCATATCATTTAGCTCTCAAAAAGAAATTTTATAACCCCAATCCCTTGATACATCCTTCTCTTATATTTCATCTACCTAACTCAATATGACTCCTCCTGTAATTTTTGTAGAGCTCCTCTCTCTCTCTCTCTCTCTCTCTCTCTCTTCTTTTGCGATAACTTGTATTTATATGCCTCTTGAACTGCTAGATCATCTTTCTATAGCCTTAGATCTAGTGCCAAGTGTCTGAATGTGGTCCTCCATGGGATCATGCTCCTCCAGGCCTGAGCTCTCCACTTTTTGCCATGATGGTCTTCTAGAAGCTTCCATCGCAGGGCATATTCCTTCCTAGGCCAACTGTCACCAAGATGTTACCTTATCCACTCCACATGCACATTTGGGTCATGCTTTTCTCATTTCCTACTTGATTCACCAAATACAACTAAATCCTGAGACCTTGTCTTACAAGTGCGTAACATAGCCCTTCTAAAACCCTCTTAGAACCCCTGCCTTGCATGCCTTATCCTTATGTGCTCATTTCTTAACTTCATTCTTGCATGCCTATGTGCCTTTTTGGACTTAGTCAATATTCTAGGGCCCAACACTATGCGTATGGAGGATGTGTCAAAAATTTTGGTAGAAGAAACCATTGATGTAAGTATTAGAACAAAATAATACCCAAAGATAGTCATGTTGGAAGCTTCAATTTTAGCACAAGAACTCGAGTACATTCACCTTGCTTCTTAGAGAATTTATGGATATATTCACATGGTCTTATAAATATATGTTGGGCTTAGATCCAACTTTGGTGGTGCACAACTTAGTAGTGCATCCAAATGTAAAGCCTATCAAATAGAATATTGAAAAAATGCATCTATGAGTGGACCTTTTGGTTAAAGAGGAGTTAGAGAGATTGTTAGCAGTAGGGTTCATCAGACCCATTGACTACTTCGAGTGGATATCAAATGTAGTTCTAGTAAAAAAGAAACTGGTTGGCATCAGAATTTACTCGTAATTTTAGGACATCAACAAGGCATGTCCAAAAGATGATTTTCCTTTTCCTAATATTAACATGATTATCAATTCAACTACATCTATGAAATTCTATCTCTTATGGATGGATTTTTAGGATATAACCAAATCAAGATGGCAGAAGAAGATCGGTATAAGATGACCTTTAAAACCACTTGGGAACATTCTATTATCACATAATGCCCTTCGACCTCAAAAATGCTTCAAAGTGCGACCCATCAACGAGCCATGACAATAATATTCCATGAAATATTGCATGACATCATGGAGGACTATGTAGATGATATCCTTGGAAATTCCAAGACAAGAGAAGACCACCCTAAATTTTTATGATGTATCTTTGAACATCTATAGGAATATAAGGTTAGGTTAAATCCAAAGAAATGTGTGTTTTGAGTATTATCAAGGAAGCTACTAGGCTTCATTATATTAAGGAGAGGGATTGAGGTGGACCTAACCAAAGTCACTGCAATTACTGAAATGCCTCCTCCCAAGAATATCAAATAGTTACACAACCTACAAGGAAAAATACAAGCCATTTGCCACTTCATTTTATAGCTTGCTGATAAGTGTCATTCCTTTACTCATCTTCTTAAAAAGGATGTTGATTTTGTTTGGGGACCAGAGAAACAACAGGCCTTTTCCTTTCTTAAACAATACCTGGCCAATCCACCTGTCCTCATGCCTCCAACCCCAAGTGATCCACTTTTTCTATACATATCTACTACACAATTTGCTATTGGTGCTTTGCTTGCACAATATAATGTAGGCCTAAAAGAAAAATTTGTGTACTACCTTAGTCATACCCTAATTTCCTATGAGCTCAACTATCCCTAAATTGAAAAAGCTTATCTAGCTGTTGTTTTTACTTTTCAAAAACTCCATCATTACCTATTGAACAATAAAACCAAGCTTATATCTAAAGTTGACCCACTTAAATACCTATTTTCAAAACCCACCCTTATAGGTAGAATGGATAATTGGATCATTCTGCTTAGTGAATTTGACATTGAATACATACACAGAAATTAGTTAAAGGACAAGTACTTATCAACCAATTAGCAAGAATCACCTTTACCTAGAATAGAGCCTGTAAATCTAGAGTTTAGATGCATCACTAATGTATATTGAATAGTCTATCATGTGGTAGTCCACTTTGACAAATCATTCACTTTCCATGGTTCAGGGGCAAGAGTAGTACTAATCACTCCTTCAGGAGATCCTATCCCATAAGCTTTCCATCTTGGATTTCCTTGCACAAACAACATAGTAGAATATGAGGTGCTCATCACTAGGATGAAGCTAGTGATCAAGTGGAATATCTACCATGTCAAGGTCATTGGTGACTCACAATTTATTATCAAACAAGTCAATGATGAGTATAAGGTCAAGGATGACAAGCTCATCCCATACAATAAATTGGTGGAAATAATGAAAGAATAATTTGTGTGCATCACCTTTGAGAAAAATTGAAGGGCACAAAATTGATCTATAGATGCAATGGTGACAATGGGTTCTATGATGCGAATTCCACCATAAAACAATGATATGTCATTTTTTGTTGAAAAAATACGTCAACTTGCATATGATATACCATAATCATATTTGGAATGTGAATTTTCTAGTCCCCACTCCCCATGGTATGCACCTATCTATGACTATCTTAAAAGTGGTACCTTCCCTACTAACATTTCCCAATCTAAAAAACAAAATCCTTATCCACCAAATAGCTTGTTACACCCTCCTATGAGGTGAAATGTATCACCGTTGTTATGATGGGAATCTGTTGCATTGTCTAGATGTAGCAGAGTTGGTCCAAGTGATCAAGGAAGTACATGAAGGGGTGTGTGGCGCCCATACGAATGGAATGGTCCTAGAAAAGAATTTGTTACGGGTGGGCTACTACTAGCCTACTATGGAGAGTTATTTCTATAACCACATCAGGAAATGTGTTCTATGTCAGAAGTATGGAAATTTCATTTGTGCATCATCATAGCCATTGTAACCAATTACAACACCATGACCATTTTCCAAATGAGGACTAGATAGGGAATCTCACCCCTACCTCATCTGATGGTCATACCCACATCATCACAGCCACATAATATTTCACTAACTGGTTGGAGTCTTTTCTATTAACATATGTTATAGGTTCTCAGATATCAAAGTTCATCATGAATCACCTTATTTTCCAGTATGAATTTCTTGTAGCCATAGTTAATGATAATGGAAAATCATTCAAGAACAAGATGGTGGAAGATATTTGTCACAAATTTCAAATAATATTCAAGTTGTCTAAGACATATTACCCTCAAGGTAATGAGCAATCCAAAGCCATTAACAAAACATTAGTTCAGATCATGGAAAATATGGTGAGTAAGACAGGTCACAACTAGAATTTACAAATTAACCCATCCCTCTAGGCTTATCGGACCTCCATTCACACTCCTACTGGTGTGACACCCTACTCCCTAGTATTTGGAACATAATCTATCATCCCATTAGAAATAGAGCTTCCTTCCCTAAGGATATCTCTTAGGGATTATCTGGACAAAGATGAGGATTACAGAGTGGCCAGGTTGGCATAATTGGAACTCCTAGATGAAAAGTGCATCCGCACCCTTAACCATCTCAAGGTATATCAAAACAGAGTCTCCTAGAACTACAAAAAAGGATCATACCTCATCAATTTGAGGTTAGATATTTGGTCATGAAAGAGAATCAGTTCAACACAAGGGCAGAAAGAGAGAAGAAAGGCAAGTTCAAACCACATTGGTTAGGACCTTATGTCATTATGGAAAAATATGGAATAGGAGCATAAAAATTGCTCATCCCAATGGAGATGAGCTCTGTGATCCTATGAATTTCATGCACCTTAAGTGGTTATATGCTTAAACATGGAAAAAAATAGAAAAAATAAATAAAAAAGTAAAAAGGAAAAAATAAATAAAAAAAGAGAAAACAAGTCATCGATGTGTGAAAACCATGCAATTGTGGCACTTTGGATAGATCCCTTGGTGAAAACCAGCTTCGGTGCCTTGGGAAGATTCGTTGTTCACAAGCATCTTGCATCTAGGGGTAATTTTACTTAGCTCTAGGGCTAGTTCCACACCTATGTCCAAGATTCCTTGTGATCCCATCTTCTCAAGCCTTGATCCAACTATTTCTCTTGTAAATTGGTGAAGGGATTGCCTTTTTATATTCCCCCTCTAAATAATTGGGGCACCTTCATAGTTTCAGATTCCTATATATAACACATGGCACCTACCCTTGTATATTCCCATCTAACGTTGGGGGCATCCACATTTCTCAGTTTCCTATACATAGCTTTAGAAAACCCTAGAAAATCACAAAAACATTCAAATATTCTAAAAATCCAAAAACATTCAAATATGTTGAAAATCTAAAAACATTCAAATATGCTAAAAATCCAAAAACATTCAAATATGCTAAAAATCTAAAAACATTAAAATATGATGAAGACCCAAAATCATTCAAATATCTTTGAAAAATCCAAAAACATTCAAATATGTTGAAAATCACAAAAACATTCAAATATGCTGAAAATCACAAAAACATTAAAAATGTTCAAAATCCAAAACAATAGAAAAACATAAAATCCCAAAAACAATACAAAAACACATAGAAAATAGTGACACAAAAACATAGCTTTAGTTTGTTTATTTTTTATTCCTTTGTCTTATTTCTTATTTTTGTTTATTGGTTTGTGTACTTTCTGCTTGTATGGTTTTTCCTTGCTTATACATTTGTATAGTTTGTTACTTGAGGTTGATATTTTCTTTCTTAGATTAGATTCATGCTTACTTATACATATGAAGTATGTTTTTGTATATTTTTCAATCTTTGTATATAATTGTGTTGGTTCATTTTGGTAGCATTTATATTTGGTAGATTTTTAACATTTTCTTGTGTTTGCTTGTTACATTTGTACGGTTTTGTTATCACATCATCATATCTCTATCTATATCATCACATCTAACATCATCATCATATATAAATAAAATGCAACGTGTACATAATACATGTATGCTAAGCTAATCATCACATATTGTATCATCAAAAGGGGGTAAAAGGGATTGAAAATATCAAAATCTATCCCCACGCACCAATATCATCATATCATACCATCCACTAATCTAGAACATCACATATACAATACAATTGATATCATCTACATGAATATATCATAAAATCAAACACATGTGATACGTCATCAATATCCATCATGGTGCATACATAAGAAATAAAATCATACAACATCATGATCCAATCCTCATCCATAGCCATAGTAATCATCATGATTCATATAAATGCGTGGCATGTCTAAGTGCTAATTAATGCTAGTAAATATGAAATTAAATGTGTAAAATGACTAGGAATGGTTGGGGTACTCATGAAGGTCCATCATCATTTTTTCGTATGTACTCTCTAATGGTATCAACGCATTTATGACAATTATGCACCCTAGCCATCCCGCTCGTCGCTCGCGGTAACTCACGATAAAAATTTGTTAGGGTTTGGTAGAAAATGTAATGATCACGATGATTTATCCCCCTCAGGAGGGGTATATTTGGATATTTTAACCCTTCGTGATCACTCTAACACTTCTTCTATCCATCGTAATGATTATTTTTATTAAATAATCTTTTTAACTCCTTTTCACCACATTGGGGCATGTTTTTGCTACATTGCATCTTGTTTCTTCTCCCTAGGAAAATTTCTTTCTTTTAGGTGATCTTCTATTTTATCATTTCTTCTAAAAAATAAAAAAATCCATAAACATTACAAAAATAAAAAAACATAAAAAATACAAACACATAAAATTTCAAAATTTCTCAAAAATCCTAAATTTTTAAAAAAACATTTTTTTGCAAAAATAGGTAAACAACCCAAAACGACTAAAAATCATGTCTTTTTGCATGGTGCTTATCCCATATCTTGTTGAAATATTCACATGTTTATAAATAACATGACTCGTGGATCATCACTTTTACAATCATTTATAAAGCTAACATGCTTGCTTCATCATGATTCCGGGGCAGGGCACGTTCGTTTTTCGATACTATTTCGTTTTGCATAATGATTTATCGTTGGACGGTTGTGTCCTCCATCACTTACCCTCACATATATTATTGAATGAGCATAATTTTTAACCCTTTTCATCAATCATGAATATTTTTATTTTCATCTTGATAACAAATACATTTGTGCAACAGTCTTGACCGTTGTTGGTTTAAGTATGTGTGTTTGTACTTGTTTCCCTGTTACATGAGCTTGTTTACTTCTCGTCCTGCATTACATTTGGTGTGTTGCATTGGGTTGGTTTTCAGCAAGGGGAAATAGCTTCGTATTATGGCTTTTCATGTCATCTTACGCATTTTCGTATGCTTATATCTTTAATAAGGACTGATGACATAGATCTTTGGCTATATGATGACAATACAGTTGTTCCAATGCAATGGGTGAAGGCTAGTTCTTCTCTCCCTTTCTTCATATTTCTTCTATATCATTCTCCTCTTGACACCATTCTTCCATTTTGTTTGGGGCATCCTACCCCTACCCATTCTTCTCTTACACTTGGGGAATCATGTTCCTCATTTTCTTTCCATTTCTCTCTTTTTTTATCGTCAATCACCTTCCTTCATCACCCCATCGACACTCAAGGGGGCATCTCTCACTTCTACTAATTTTTCTTCTAACCCTTTTAAAATTCTACATGTCTAATATATTTGAAGTGGTGTCACTTACGCCATCCCAAAGAGGGAAAATGTAGACACATATAATTTATCTCCAACAATTTAAATACTTAAATTGTGCTAATTATCCCCTCCCCGCAAATTGATGACATATCTTCAATATAGCACATTATTTATTCTATTATCGTCAATTAACTATATTATGCTAATTAACTGACTCATCTATCAAGGAAAAACAATGATTAATGACCTTCTGTTAATTAAACCCCATTTTATTTAAATTAATTAATTAATTCTAATTAATTAAGTTTCCTCCTCTATTAGATAAATAAACTTTCATTTATCTAATTTAATCCTTCCTATCCCCTAAATCATGCTAATTATCTTC
Source organism: Taxus wallichiana var. yunnanensis (assembly GCA_018340775.1). NCBI lineage: Eukaryota > Viridiplantae > Streptophyta > Pinopsida > Cupressales > Taxaceae > Taxus > Taxus wallichiana. Next base: position 659,656,945 of record CM031244.1, on the reverse strand, counting down.
TAAGCTAGCCTAATAGGCTCATCTCCTTATTAATTAATCACCTTTGATTAATTATATGCACCCCTAATTCCCATGGGTCACTAAAGGACAAATTAAACTCTCCTAAGGTTGACTCAACCCTCCCTAAACCTTCCTTATCCACAACTAACCCAACCTCTCTATTATCCCACATGTAAAGGGATGTAGAGATTCTTTTATCCATTGGGCTATATAAGGATCCCTCCTCCTACCTTTCTACTTACACCTAAATGAGCATAGAGCCTATACTATAGCCATTTCATCATCCTAGGGCATTCTTCCTTAGAGTGGAGCTAGGCATCATCCATTTGCATTCAATCATCCAAGTTATTTTGTGAAGATCAATGGAGTTAATCAAGAAAGGCCTTGTTGCCATGACTTGATGAACTTACATCATAAATCCTCTAAGATAAAGAAATAACTATCAACCCTTTGATAGCTAAAGGATCTACCTAGGTCCATTTCATTGATTTAGCTTTCTAAAGAGTAGAGCAATAAATGTTAGCATGTTAGCTTAAGGTTTTATTTTCAAGGTTTTAATGCATAGTGTTGATGTTTATTACTTGTTTAGCTCTTAGCATGATGGTGTATAGATTTTAGTTTAGCATTGTATTGAGGCTATTAGGTGTTAGTCTTGATTTTATTTGTATAGATAACTAATTCTTGCACACACTCACATTAACCAAAACAAATTATTAATTCATTCTTGGTATAAGCTTGGCACATGCTCCAACATTTTTGACAAATTTAAGAATATTTGATAATTTAATTATTTTCATTTTTCTTTGTTGTTAACCTTTTAAATTTAGTGAACAAAATCAATTGTAAAGTCCACATCTCAACATGGTGGCATACCAATCTCACTAGGGAAAACATCTGAAAACTCTCTCAAATTAGGGTGTTCATCCAAAAGAGAACTCGCTAGAATATCCTTTGATATATCATTGATCATGATAGTGAACATATGACTCCCCTTGCACATGCTCCACTTGAACTACATACGGAAATCATACAAAGGGACATAGGTCTCTGAACCATAGATATAACTACAAAACTACCTATGTCATCCACACAATCAATAAAATTGTTTATGTAGTCTACTTTGGCCTAATGATAATCAAACCAATATGTGCCTAGAATGACCTCATAATATCCCAATGGTAAAACTCATAGGTCCGAGGAAGTGAAGAACACTATAGATTCCTAAATTCAATATCTCTACCCTTTTTCGCTCGCGTGTGCGTATTTTTTTAGGGTCCTATCTAGGTCCCCCTTTAATTAAATCCATCACCTTTTATTTAATAAAATTTCCCACTTCTTATCCAATAATTATTAATATTTATTAATTCACATTAATTAATTAATATTCATAAATCACATGCCCTAACCAACCTTCTATTTAGGATGCTTTTATCCTAACACATACATCCCCTTGCTTTTATAGTTTTTTTTATCTTGCCTATCTTTATCCTTTAACATAATTAAAAATATCATCATCAGCTTTCCTCACTATTTGATAAACTCACTGGAGAAATCAATTAGGAAAGTTTAGAGCCACTCTAGGGCTGTCCCTTTACACCAAGGGCTTATCCTCCTAATCCATCACCACTGTTCTAGTTGTCCCCCATGAATCCTACCCCACCTTCTTCCTCCATACCTCCACCTGCTCACACCGCTTCCACTCCCCCTGCTGAAAAGGAAGATTGAAGCTGCTGCTTCCAGCAAGAAAAGCAAGAGCATAAAAGCTAAAATCCCTTCTTCTCAATGGGTCCTAAGGAGCCACAAAGACCTGGAACTTGCTGAGAACCTCCTGCATATCAGTAAACCGATGGAGGAGCCCAAGGAGGAGGAATTGATGGATGAGTGGACAGGTTAGAAAAGGAGATACAAGAGCTCAAAGGGACTATAAAAAATATGGAAAGAGCTAAGGGAAAAGGAATTCTTCAAAGTGATGATGAAGAGGGGGTTATTGCTGAAGTCTTCAAGAAGTTACAGTCTTTGGATGGCAGAATGGGGAATGCAAAAAGTCGCAATGACTGCATATTATCTACCCTTAAAAGCATTTATAATTTCATTGAACAACATGTTCATAGTGTCTGCAGTTTAAGTGGGATTAATGAGGACATTTGGGGCCCTAAAGAGAAAAGGGATATTGCAATTGCTCAGGTGGATATGAAAGACTCCTCTCAGGCCACTGCCATTGCCTTCTTCATGTCACTGCAGGCTATCAAGACCAAGATTGTGGGGCTATCAAGTAATGAGGTTGTTGTGTTGCTATTTTTGGCTTGAAGTTGTTGTTATCTGGTGGTTCTGGAGCTACTTTTTGGTAGATTTTTATATGTTGTTTCTCTTTTGGTTGCTTTTTGATCTTTTATGCTTCTTTTTGGATCATTGTTCGTTTGGATACTTTCTTCACATGTATTGTCATATTTGGTTTCATAAAATTATCCCCATAGGGAAACTTTCCGTAGTCAATCAACACAACCAAGTTGTCGTGGACCCTATAAAACTAGGTATTTTCTTTCCATAATCATCTAGATGCATGTGAATTTTTGAGCTTCCTTGTGACATGAACTCTTCTTTAGACACCAAAATTGGGTCACACTCCCCTCGGTCCCTCGTAAAATAACAAAATCAAACACACTCACCTAACCATGGTCCCTTACACCCCACATTAATATTAATTTAATTTAATTAATCCATGTCCTCACAATATTTATTATTTAATTATCCTAATTAAGATAATTCCCACACCACCACCTCACCTAGCCACCTCACCCCAAATCTATTCTTAGTATGTTGCCATAACTAACTAAGACCCAACTAAACCCTAAAAATCAAAGCCTACATTCCCTCTAACCACATTCCCACCCATTAGAAAAGAAGCTTCCATTCTAATCCGTGAAAAGAAACTAATTGGATCCAAGAAATCAAGTAGATCTACCCATTTTAGTAAACCTAGAAATCCCACCCTAGCCGGTGCCGGTCACCCCTAAACTAATGCCGGTCAACCGGAACCATCATCGTCGGTTACCTTTTATTCCCTTTGGTAACCTTATTTCAAGGTTGGCACATTTCGAGAGCAAGAGAGAATAATCACATCTACATGCAATCAGAGCAAGCATCCATTCACACCCAGACATCCACAGCCATCTAAGCCAAGATCTGATTCAACCAAGCAAGGAGAAAATCCTAGGAAGCTCAAGCAAGAGTCTCCTATCAACCGGTGGCCCTTCATAGAAGAAATCTCTCACCACCATCTCCTATCTTCATCCACAATCAACTGGTAGAAAATTCCAAGTAAGTATACTGCTCTATTTAGTCAATTTTGTTTGAATACTTTTAGTATTTAGATTCTTCTATGTGTTATTGCTTTCCTAGCCACTCACTTCTTTCCTTGATAACTATCCCCTATACCTCTTCCAAAACCCCTCAAAACCATGTCCTAGAAATCCAACACTCCATTCTGACCTACCCAACCCTTTTTACAATCACAAAGAAGATCCAAAATCCATTCTGCAACATCTCCCATTTTCCCACAATCACCGGCGTCGGTCTCCCTAAACCATCATCGGTCGAGCCTATACCGGCATCCATTTACCTACGATATTGCCCCTTTGCTACCATTCACCAACTTACCCATCAACTCCTCCCAACTTCACCAAAACCCCACCAGACCTGCCCATTGACCTGCATCCCTACCCACACCTCCTAGACACCTCACCCAGTTCCCCATCAACCTAGAAAATAGACCCAAGACCCTAGTTCTTGACCCCTGTCATTTCTTCAGTGACCACCATCGGTCACAATTACCGGCATCGGTCAGGACTAGACCAACATCGGTCTCTATGTCTATCAACATAGTATAAACCAACAACCTACCTACTTACTCCCAAGTTACCTATAATCACATGTGACCTTCATCAAAACTCTGTCAGACCTATAAACCCAGAACCATTTACCCGACCTCCGGATCTGATCCTAACCTAGCTTGTTAGATTAGATTTTTTACTTATTGTGTTTATATGAGATGCCTAAATCATATTGACTATAGTAGGACAATATTTACCTTATTTCTCACATTAATTTGTTTACAACAGTGGATTGACAACCTTCTAGGGAGTATCACACTTCCCGGATCTAGCATATGCTAGGCAGTCCACTGCATATATTATTTAACTTCTATTTGGTGGTCTTGTTGTTTATTTCAGGTAGTTCCTCCTAGCCAAAAGGAAGCTCTCACGATCAGTTATGGATCAAGAAGTCATACGCATGTAACAACCTTCAACCAACTTTTCAACAGGTATTCCTCCTAGCCCTTTTACCCTTATCTATTTCATCACATTCCAAGAAATGCTCTAAGAATCAGGTGAAACATTTTGGCACGCCCGGTGGGACCCATTCGGGGTTCCTTGCATTTCTTCATTCCTAGGTAAAAGTTGCATGTTTTTTTCCTTTCGAAAGGTTCTCACATTAAATTTCTCCCTGGAATCTTCTCTTCTTTCTATTGTCTCAAAGCAATCATGTTTTGGTGCTATAAAAAGAACTCTTCTTCTCTTTCATTTGTACTGCATTAGTGAAAGATCATATTCTCTCTTGTTCATCTTTTGTGACATCGAATTTAATATTTTGATTTGGGCTTAAAATTAATGGCATTTCATTCTTGTATGTTGCATTAGTGCACATTAAATGAGGGAAACCTATATCGTTGGAAGTCATGCCCAATTGATGGTTGACAAAAGAATCATAGAAAAACTTTTACTTTCTCTCTCTCTCTCTCTCTCTCTCTGAGTCTTACCAAACATCACAAAATTCAAAATACACATCTTTCTTAAACAACATCTCACCTAGAAGAAGTTGTAGGTGATCACACATCATGGTGGTAGTAGGTACTCCCCCTGCTCATTTACTACTGTTGAGTCATTATCTCAGAGGATGGCCCCCCCACCATAACATACCTAAAACCTCTCCTTTTAGATATCCTTCTTTGTAGGATGCCTTCCCAACCAAAAATTCTGTTCTAAATACACACAGTCAGTCTTAATAGCGTAAGCTGAACAAACATAATAGAAAAAGCACTTTTAGGATCGTATTTTTCTTAGTGTTTCTACTTGGCTTGTGTTTTGAGGTGAGAGGACACATTCTTCATCTTTTTATTTCTCCTTGCATGCTCCTCATCATAGTTGGTGTATTCAACTTTGTTTGAGTGTGCTTGGACCCCATTTTATCATTCTCAGAGTTTTGGGTTTGATTCCACACTTGATTTTAAATCACAACCACCTTTTTCTTCATCTCTGTTTCAATTTCATAGTAACCGGTGTCGGTCCAGTGACCATCGTTGGTTACCCTCTAACCATCACGGTTTTATCCAACCAGCATCGGTTTACTATTCTTTTGGTTAACCTACCCAAAAGGACACCTGCTTCATCTTCTTTGTTGTTCAGAGTCTCTGTAACTCTCAATATCTTCTCTGTTCTGATAAAATCCATCCTACTGACTTATCTACCTAGTAGATTATTAGTCTTTTGCCTTGTTTGGAAAACTATTCTTTTTTCACAGTGACCGACCGTGGTTACCTCTGACTGACATTGGTTTACCTAACCAACATCGGTTAGCTTGTGTAGTTTTCCAGCTAACATTTTAACCCAATCCACCTACCACTACCTATTTTTCCTATTTTTTCTATATTTTGTGTCATTTATAAAAAGCAGTCCTACCAAATCAGCACTTGTTCACATGGTGCTGACTCATAGCCAAGAAAATGCCCTCATATTCCACACTAGTTGTCAACCACTCCCACCTAGTCCTTCACCACCTTCCATTCTATCACCCATGGATCCTACCCAACCTATCACTATCGCCACAGGTGATGAGGAGTTCACATGACTCCTTGATCAGAACCCTGCCGCCCTTAGTTCTATCTTTCCCACTCATCCACTTGAGATGCCTCGGGTCAGTTGATATATGGACATGCCCGTATCTATCCCCCGACACTCATTCCTACTTCTTCATTCAACCCCTTCCCTCTGCTACACTACCTGCCTTGCCCCAGTCATTTTTACTAGGCCCTATACCTGCTATGACCACCACATCTGCCACATCTATTACACCATAACATCCACTATACCTTCATTCAACCACCTAGAACATAACCTCATCCATGCCTATTGTCTCACATATACCCATAACAACACAACCACCCCTAGTGTCGATGACCCCTACCCCATTTCAAAACATTGTCCTTTCTATTCCATAGTCCTTAGCCCCCATCGCTACTAGAGTCACCTCGACCCTTCCACCTTCATATACGTACTATCAGTAGCCTCCCATTTCATCTATCATTCATTTTGGGTATGTGCCCCTATCTCACTCCCTCATTCTCAACCTACCTATTTGGCATCACCATATACTGGAATGCCACCTCCATCATATGTCCAACACCAACCCTCTTACAGCTATAGGAGGTACCCATCCATCACCACCTACTAATGACCTCATCAAGTTAATGATGGACAAGATGCAGACACTGGAGGCATTGGTTTCTGGCTCACACAATTCTCTCACCTATGATGAAATTTGTAATGAGCCCATACACCCATCCATTCCTATTCATCCATATCCTGTACATTGGGAGATGCCTAAATTTAACCACTTCAACAACAAAGAGGACCCGTAACAACATTTGTGGTCTTTCAAACATGGGTGTTATCTGATCACCCATGATGATGCTTTGCTTTTGAGGACCTTTCCCATGTCTCTGACTGGGCCCGCATTAGACTGGTATAGTGGATTACCTAGACATTCTATCTACTCATTTAATCAGGTAGCCCAAGCCTTCTTGGATCACTTCTCCATCAATGTTGTTAAGAAGGTTACCATGACTGACCTCTACTCTACGTGTCAATATGATGATGAGTCTATCAGATTTTTTCACTCATTGGCGTAGCTTGATCAATCAACTCACATTCAATTACCACAAACCAAACTCATAGAGCTCTTTACATGGGCTTGTGCTAGACATATTTTTCTGAACCCTGCAGGTGTAACTTTCCAAACCTTTGATGAGGCATTCACCATGGCACGAAAGCTAGAGATTGGGCCATCGAAGAAAATAAAATCCAACTATGAAATAAGAATGTGACATTTAAGTCAAATGATACCTCTTCTTCTTCAAAACCATAGAATAATTATTCAAAAGCCAAGGGAACCACTAATGCGGTGGTACTCAAGGCCAGCCCAGACTCATCCATCAAATCAGGCTAAGCCCTCATCTAATCTTTCCCTATCCAGACTTTTCAATTCAGATGAGAACAATGGAAATACACCCCAATTGGGGAGCCTTATTCTTCTATTTTAGAAAATCTCATTAAAGTTGGGGCCATCACCCTTCCTCCTATAAAACCACACACTGGTTTTGATCCTACTCACCCCACACCTGTGTGGTACAAAGAGCACATGACTTCTACAACTATCATCGGGTAAAAGGTCATAATGATGGAAATTGCATCACTTTCAAGAACATTGTCTAGGAAATGCTCAAGAGAATGGTGAGTTAGTCTTGGATAATCAAATGCACCTACCAACCAAAACCTACACATTTTCAAGAAACCATTTCCTAATCATGCCCCTTCTTCTGACCAAACTGGGGAGACCTCAACTAATGATAGCAATACCCGTGAGGTCCATGCTATTTTCAGTGATGCACACGATTGCTTCCCAATTGCCTCATATTCCTTCCATAGAGGAAATCCTAGCCCAAAGTCCTCCACCTACACATGAACCCACTTCACCTATTCCTCCACCCACAGAGGAACACCCTTCATCTCCTCCCTCACTTGAAGGAGCCTTCTTGTTAACATCATGAGACCACTTCACCTTTGGCTTCTCCACCTAGAGCCATCACAGTAGTACCTCTCGACCCATGGGAGACACTTTTCATCTCCTCCACCCAGAGGAGCACCCATCATCTCCTCCACCTATCAAAGATCAGTAGAAATGTCGTTACCTCTAGGTGACCATTCTCCATCAACCACCCAAGATCTGTTGACTTACTTTTGGCTCTCTTACCCACAGAGGCTGAAGCTAGTGATTTCCTATTTCTAAAACACATTTTATGGGAATCACCATTGGATCCACATCGACCTCACCTACAATAGTGTCATTCTCACACTTAGCTGATCACCTAGATTATGTTGATAGAGCCTTACTTTGGGGGCATCTTCTACTTCTGTCTCAACACAAATGCAGATGTCACTCGCTGACACCTCCACTATCTATCCAAAAGTGTTTTTGACCTGACTGAACCAAACCAAACACAACCACAACTATCAAAATTCTCCCATGACACCACTCATGGCTCAACTCACATCTCTACCCATAACCCAACATGCATCTACATCCAAACCCACACCTACATCATCTTCCTTGCCTAAACCTATTACTACTTTAGGGGTCATCCCAATGGCTAGCCTTACTCATCCACCCATCAAATTAGATTTAGCTACATCTTCCAAAACTAACACCAAATTTAACCGACCCCTAAATAGAAGAACCAATCTCCTAGATCTCATACCCCAACCTCCAACCACACCCTTATCACCTTCACCCCTTCCATCCATCCTAGGACCTCACCCCTCGACCCTGGCTAAGAAACCCCATCCCCATTGGTAAACCAAAAAAACAGCACCCATTTCCCCATCGTAGACCTCTAATATACCCAAGCACCCCACACAACCTCCACCCTCACCTGTAACCTTTTTACCACCCATACCTCAATACCATCAATAACTTCTTCACTACCCATGACACTTCCTTCCCTTTCCCTCACACCTCTACCAACCTATGCCATCTACCTCCATAACACCTCGGTTACCCCCATGGGTAACCCACCCTCTTCCACCATCCACTTTTCCCTCTACATCTCATGTGCCCATATCACCTTTACCCAAGAAGGTGTAACCTAAAGGAAAAAATCTGCTACCCTCAATAAGGTAGTTAAACCAACCACACACTCTATTGCCAGTTCATCTACCATGCCCCTACCCAAAGAGAGACATGACCAACACCTAAGACCACACCACACACCAAGTTAGTAGCCCAACCCACTCCCCCTCTTGCAAAGACTCTTCCTATACAGATCAGCCGCACCTACACCCAAACCCACATTCACCTCCCATTGTGATCCACTAGCGGGATCTATGCCAAAATCTTAACCAATCTCCTTGAAACTTTTGTCATCACATTACCACCTCTTAGACCTTATGACCCACTCAAACCCAAACCAAAAGGGTTTGATGAAACCAAAATTTTTGCCTACCATCATGTGCATCAGGACATGATGTAGAGAACTGTAAGGCTTTGAAAGCCACTCTTGTCTAGTTGTGTCCTCTGAAGAAAACTTTGATGATGATGATCTTCTTGATGAGGACCCCATTTCGCCAGCACCAATTTCCATAGTTCTTCCCTCATTTCCTACTCAAGTGACAAAATCTCCACCCCACAACTCTTAGATCCATCCCCTAAGATTCAAAATTAACATGGTTCATATCAGAGAACTCACCAAACCTCCACCCAAATGTCGGTGTGCCCAACTCATTTCACAAGGTTCCTTCCCACCTCTTGGCTTCTTCCCTTCTGTCATTACACCTTTCATGGCTCACCTACTTCATCTACCTCCCCACCTCAAATCAACATGATCCACATTGCTACCCATGCTCAGAAAGGAGGAAAAGGAAAGGAAAAGGAAACCGACCCACCAACCAACCCTATACCCAACATACCATCTACACCCACACCTAAAGTCACTATCTATGGCCCCACATATCCTATTTCTAATGGGGTTACACATCACGTGATGCTCAAACAATTACACCAATCCTCCCTCAAAATGTCCCTATATGACCTCATCCAAACCTCTGAATCCCATCATCAAGCTCTCATGGAGGTTCTTCAGTCTATTGAGGTTTTACCCAATGACCCTACACCCGTAGCCTCCATTATTACACCTCATCATGTAGCCTCTCTCACCAAATTACCACCTTCTTCTACACCTCCACCTACTCACCAAGTAGCCACCCTCAAGCTTCTCAGATGAAGAGATCACACCACACCAAATTGATGACCCTGATCCAGCCCTTTTCATCTCCATCCATATTGATAATATATGTGTACGATGTGTTATGATCGATGGGGGCACTAGCATTAACATCATCTCCTCCCATGCATTGACCAAATGTGCATACCCAAAAATTACATGCATAAACATCCCATCATGTTACGTTCATTTAATGACTGTTATCACTTCTACACTTGGCACCATCATCCTCCATGTTTCGTGGGCCCCCATACTATTTCTAGAGTTATTTTACATCTTGGAGGGGAATTTCAATATAACTTGTTGCTTGGTAGACCCTGGATTTGTGTCATGGGTTGTGTTCCTTCCACTTTGCATCGTTGTGTGAAGTTTGAGCATGAAGGACACACCTATACCATTCTGGCTGACCCATCACCTTTCAAAACCTGCAACATGCTTTACTGACCCAATGACGTGCTTGTACCCATTAAGGCATCTACCTCCATGACCACTTCCTCTTCACCCACACCTCCACTCACCAGTGTTGCTACCTCAACCGCACCTAAATCCTCCATTCCTACCACTACCATGACCTCCACGGCTGACCCGTTAGCCTCCCAATCAGCTGGCTCCACCTCGATCAATCTCTAACACATCATCTATCCCAACTACCCACATATCGACCACCGATCCCTTGGAAGGTGTTTTTCAATGCCTCACTCTGGGGGAGTATCACCTATATAATGTCAACACATTCCTTACTCCACAAGAGTATGGAAGCCTTCACCAACACCCTCACTATGATCACCGCATAGGAGAGCATCTCCTTTATGGTCCTCCCCACCTTCGCACCAATCTCACCTATGGGGGACTTGATACTTCCACTTATACACCTGAACCACCATCACAAACCCACCCCTTTTCTGCTGACCTCTAGTCACTCACCAATCATCATTTCACCCACACCTTCCTACACCGATGTGTGTGGAAAGGTTTTGGTTTTGGATTTTTATGAGCAAGGCCGTCACATTGTTATTCCATGTACTACCCACAAACATAATGACCATAGTGGTATCGGCTTTGTTGAACTACCTACCAAGAAGGCCACATTGAACTCATTGAGGATATCGACCCTTCTCCACCTTCTTCACCTGCTCCACCTTCTTCACCACCTTCACCACCTTCACTGATAGAGTCGATGGATCAGAATCCATTCCTCCTAATTTTTTTTTCATAAACACCATTTCCTTGGGGCCTCTGACTTATCAACATGAGGGTGAGGCTCCCTCTTCTCTTCCCTTCTGTATCCTGAAATGATCGATGATGATACACCTTCTATTAATGTCATTCAATGTCAGGATGATGAATCTATACTCACCTATCTTGGTGTAGAAGACTCTTATATTCATCTAGTCATTACCATCTGAGATGTAAACCATGTTGAATGAATCGACTATTAAGTCAACATCCATACTCAGGATGACCCACACATTCTAAAGATCGGCCAATCTTTAGATACTGTTGAACAAGAAGCCATCACTTCTTTTCTCAAAAATCATAACCATGCTTTTTCACTTGGTCTTACGCTGACATGCCCGGTATTGACCCCACCATAGTGGTCCACAATATCATAACCATTCTCGATGCCAAACCCGTAAAAAAAAAGTTGAGGAAAATGCACCCTCGCATTGCTCTTTTGGTCAAAGAAGAACTCAGCACCTTCTTTCCATTTCCTTCATCTTACCCATTGATTATCCCGATGGATTTCTAACATTGTCCCTGTCACTAAGGTGATAGGGGACTTCACATTTGCACAGATTTCCATGACCTCAACCTAGCTTTCCCAAAGATGACTTTCCTCTACCCGGTATTGACCAGTTAGTTGACCTTACTTGCTGGTCATGAGATGCTTTATCACTCATGGATGGTTTCTCGGGTTATAACCAAATCTTGCTTGCCAGAGGATCAACACAAAACCACATTCATCACCCCTTGGGGACCTTTCTGCTATCGAGTCATGCCTTTTGGCCTTAAAAATGTTGGTGCCACATATCAGTGGGCTATGACTTACATCTTCCATGACATCATGCACCATATATTGGAAGATTACGTAGATGATCTCCTTGCCAAATCTAAATGCCGCTCCGAGCACCTCACCATCCTAAAAACCATCTTTGACCACCTCATTAAGTATTGTGTTCACCTTCAGCCCAAGAAGTGTGTCTTGTGGTTCTCTCTGGGAAAGCTCCTAGGATTTATCATTTCCTTATGTGGTATAGAGGTTGACCCTACTAAAGTCAAGGCCATTCTTGAAATGCCTCCACCCACTAACTATGGAAACTCGTAGCTTACAAGGTAAGTTATAGTCTATTCATTCACCATTTCATTTCATAACTTTCGATCGATGTCATCCATTTCATCATCTTCTCAAAAAGGATGTCTCCTTTAAATGGGATGATGACTACCATAAAGATTTTGAGGCCTTAAAACAATACCTTCTCCAACCACCCATACTCATTCCACCTAAAGATGATCAACCCTTCTACCTATACATCTCTGCTACCGATCACTCCTTAGGGGCCATGCTTGCTCATCGTGATGAACAACATAGGGAGAAGGTGGTTTATTACATAAGCCATACTCTTCTAGACTACAAAACCCGATACACCCATGTTGAAAAACTTTTCTTAGCCTTAGTTTTTGTTGCCACCAAACTCCGCCATTACCTACTCAACCACAAAACCTATGTTGTGACCAACACTGACCCCTTACACTTCATGTATGCCAAACCTTACCAAAATCAATGTGTTGCACGTTGGCTTATGCTTTTGGCCTGACCTCGACCTGAATTCATCCATAAAAATTCCATCAAGGGCTAAGCTATCACCGACCAATTGGCCGACGCACCTATTTTCGGGGATCAACCCTCTAACTTTGACTTTCTAGATGAGTCTATTGCTACCCTTTCCTGGATGAACCCACTTACCAAATGACACTCTTCTTGATGGTTCCAAGTGTCAGTGTGGGGGTGGGGCTGGTGTTATCCTCATTCCACTTGATGGTGAACCCATGCCTTTGTCTTTCAAACTTGATTTTGATTATACAAACAATATTTTGAATATGAAGCACTCGTATTGGGTCTCTCAGGCTGCTTATGCCTTAGATGTTAAGTCAATCAACATCTTTGGTGATTCTCAATTGGTCATAAACCAAGTCAATGGTATATACCAGTGTCGTAATGAGATACTTCAAAAGTATAAGCATCATGTGGACATACTTTTGACCACCTTCGACCATTACGCCCTTCAAACCACCCCATGTTCTACCAACAAATTTGTACAGATACCATGGCCTTCTTGGCTTCTCAGATACACCCACTTCTTCATTGACTCTAAAATCTTTGTCACCATATAAAGACTACAATCACCCTCTTATTTACCTCGTGAATTTTACTCTATCGGAACCATTACTCTGACCAAGTGACCTTTGGTATAAACAATACATAGACTATCTTTCCCTCTCCATCTTACCTCCCGACCTCACTCGTAATGGACAACATGCCTTTCTCAAAAGGGCCTCTCATTACGTCATCATGGGTGGCCTCCTCTATAAGTGTGGCTTTGATGGTATTCTCTTACGGTGCCTTATGAGTTCTGAAATTCCCTATACCATTAAGGAAGTTCATGATGGCATATGTGGAGGTCACTTTAGTGGTCTTGTGGTTGCTAAGTGTATTCTTCACCTAGGCTATTATTAGCCGACCCTTAACCATGATTGTTGTGACTACGTTAAGCATTGTGTAAAATGCCAACAACATGCCAATCTTCATCATACACCCAGTCATGCCTTATAGGTCACCCGTGACCTTTGGCCCTTCTCTCAATGGGGTTTGGATCTTGTCGGAGAGATCAATCCCCATTCTTCCTAGAGACATCAATGGATAATCACCGCTACTAAATATTACACCAAATGGGTTGAAGCCATACCTCTCATCTCCACAAAAGCTGAGAAAATATGTGAGTTCATCAATCATCACATTATCTATCGCTTTGGCATTCCACATCACCTCATCACTGATAATGGAAAACAATTCAAAAATAAAACCTTGTGAAAACTTTTGCGATGCCTTGGTATTCAACTAAGTTTCTCATCACCATATTACCCACAAACCAATGGCCAAGCCAAATCCACTAATAAAACCCTAAACAAAATTCTCATGAAAGTGGTTAATGATACTGGGAAGGACTGGCATACACACATTCCTTTCACCCTGTGGGCATACCGTACTAGTATTCACACTTCCACTACTGCCACTCCTTTTTCTCTGGTCTATGGTACAGAGGTTGTTCTACCTCTCGAAGTCTAGATTCCATCTCTTTGTATTTCTCTCCATGACATGCTCAATGATGATGACTTTTTCCAGGACCGTTTAGCACAACTTGAGTTATTAGATGAATGTCATCTTAATGCTCTTGACCATCTCAAGTTTACCAAAAATGTATCAAATGTGCCTATGAAAAATGTGTTCATGAATGAACCTTCCAAGTTGGTGATCTCGTCCTGAAGGAAAATCAACATGTAACCAAAGCAAGAAAAAAGTAAATGGGAAAATTTTCTCCTAATTGGCTTGGACCATACATCGTGACTCATGCTTATGGATTAGGTGCTTATCATTTATCTTCACTCGATGGTAAACCCAAACCTGAGCCCCTTAATGCCTTGCATCTTTGACCATTCTATTGTTGACTTTTAGTCCTACCTCACCTTCTGCCTCTTTTCATGCTCGTCCCTTGAGCACCATTCACTTCCCTCCTTTCACTATGCCATCCCCAATGATTAAACAAGAATCATGTGTGTACCCATCACTCTTTTACCCTCTCTTAAATATGTGTACCATGGCTCTACACATGGCATGATTCTCATGGATACTTTTCATCTTCTTTCAGATGAGATCCCATGGTCATTTTACCTTGCTTTCTATGAACAAGAATTTGATTCTTCACCTTAGTCTTGTCCATGACTTAAAATCCCTCACATAATTTCCACATGGGATCCAACTCCTTGAGTCAAACTTCCAATAAAAAGATGACTCCCTCAAAAAGGACATCTTTCTCTCTACATCATTGTTATAAATAGATTGCTCCCTCGAAGGACAAGCTATGTAAAGCTTGCTTAAAAAATAAAAAAAAAAAAAAACAAAGCTTCCGCATCGATCAGCTTCACGAAGACCTCAAGGAGATAATTTCCTCATCCCATATAGACTTTGCATCGATCAGTCTATCTCAAATACAAGTCAAAAAAAAAACTTTTTCATCATGGACTTGCTCATTGTGATCTTGGATCTCTTGCCAAAAGGCATGCTACCTCATACCATATAACCTAACCATTTTTCACCTTCTCACCCTTTGCACCTTCATTTCCTACCGCCTCAAGGGACCTCTTAAACTGACATTTGGTGATCATGTGACTATTCTTCACCTTTAGAATAATCAATCATGCAATGTCTTTAGGGTCTTACGTTCACCAACCTATCTAAGGTATGATCCACCCATTATGATCCTCACCAATTAGGTGGCTCTCTTGCCTCCTCTTATCTTTTAACTTCTTCATTATGTATTGATCATCCTATATAGGACTAGACCCTGATGCTTATCTCTAGGAAATTTTCCTCTTTCACCATAATCAACTTAAAATCACCCATACCTATTTTCCCACAATTCAACCATACCTAAAAGACCTCGACTCAATCATGCCTATAACCTACCAACCCATTCTCATACCTCCTCACATTTTCCCTAGCTTATGGGAGAACTACATCGGCCTGAGGTCCCCTTTTTTGGGACTATGTAGGTAGCACTTCGAGGGCATGGGGCCCTTGAAGGTTAGCTCGGCCACTCTCTACCCTCACCAATTTTCCCCTATTTTCCTATTCACATTATACCTAATTTTTTCCTTTTATATATCAAAACTGGAAGTAAGATCTCAACATACAATAACTAATACACATATCTACCATCCATGTTTCAAACATCATCATAACATTCACCAATTCATCATTTCATATTTCCACACACAACAAAAATTTGGAAATCTACATCATCACGTATATCTACATTACCATTTGTTATTTGTATTACCAATTACTTGCAATCTACACCAAAACTTGACTCCATCCATGCCTATGACCTGACTCAATCCAAACCTAAACAATCAATCCATGCCTATGACTGACTCCATCCATGCCTAAACCACTGACTCAATCCATGCCTCATGACTAACTCCATCCGACGAATCCATGCCTATGACTGACTCCATCCATGCCTAAACCAAAAACCTGACTCAATCCATGCCTAACCTGACTCCATCCATGCCTAAACCAAAAACCTGACTCAATCCATGCCTATGACCTGACTCCATCCATGCCTAAACCAAAAACCTGACTCGATCCATGCCTATGACCTGGCTCTATCATGCCTACACTACTTGGTTTCCATCACATATACAAATCATAATAGCAAGTTACACACAACCATATATACATCATGCCATAATCACCATCATCTCTATAAATAAATCATCCAAACATGTGTATCCATATACATGACTCTCAAATATCTTTGGCACATATACAGGTATATATAACAAAATCTCAAAAAATATCATGTACATCCTCACTATCTTTGCAGGCGGTATATATGTCAAAAATATGATGTCAAAAATAAACTAATCATACATGGAGCTCAATCATCTCCCCATCTGATATCTAGCATGTCTCATCTATCTCCTCCTCTCGCTCCTCTAGCTCGACATCTGGCTGACCTCTCTCCACCTCGCCCTGGTTTGGCCTCGATGGTCCTGCCTCTAGAGCTGGCCTCCATGCACTAGTGGCCTCACCTGACCCAGACCCCTAGGATTGTTGGCCCCCTATACTCTCCACACTATGTGTGTGGGATCTTCTCCTCTCACTCGAGGCTGTTGTGCTCTGTGCTTGGCATATGATAAGACATATATCCCCACTTTGCCATCAAGTGATCTGGTAGTATCTCACCTCACCCATGACATCTCTCAACCTAGCTGTAGGTACTATCTGTGGTGGTGCCATTGGCCTCTAACCCTACCCTACTCCTACCTGAATAATGGGACCTTGTCCCTAGCCCCTGTGGTGGTGCCATTGGCCCCGGAACCTGCACTGTACACTGGGCAGAAGGGCCACTATTATCTATGCTGTGTGTAGTAGCCAAATGGCCCCTGTAAACCTGTAACTATCTATCCCTACATCATGGCCAACTGGCCTGTGCAAACTGTCATCTACACTGTAAGGTGGCTACACCTATCCCCATCTCCATCTCCCCCTGGTGTGGGTACTGGTCCCTATACTCCCTATGCTTGAAAAGCAGCCACCTGTGCTTACAGAGTCATAACATGTACCTTGTCCCTGTTAGATGTCCCTATACTATGCCCTAATTGGGTCACAGGGTAGCCACCTACCCCTGTAGGGTCTCTCTAAATTATGATGGTGGCTAAATCCGGCTGCCCTAGCCTCGGTGGTACTACTCGTAGTTGTGCAGACCCACCACTATCTATACTTGTCTGTCACCCCAACATCATCTATCTCTATCGATCAACGGCTCCTCCTCTCTTTCGGTTAGCATCAGAGGTCATGGCGGAGACATAGGCCTCTCCACATCATCTCTCCTATACTATGGGAAGGGTGGGGTATATCTTGTGGTAATCCAAAACTGTCATCGACGGTCTATGGGTATCATCTCATGCTCCTACCTACCACCCCTCTATCCACCTATAAATTTGTAACCCATCCAACTCCACCACCATCTTCTTATATGAAGGGAAGCCCACATATGGCCTCCAAATGATGTCCATTTCAAAAACCCCTCCAGTAATCACTTGTAATAGGCTACATCATGTGTAGCTCTCACTGCTCGGTGCTCTCCCATAATCGACACCCATCACTGTAGCCCACTCGAACAAAACTTGGCTCGAATGCATCAGCCCAGGGCATACCAACTGGGCACACACACATAATGTGCTCATAGGCCCAACAATGTAATAGGAATGTGTAGCACAAGTTGAATCACCATAGTCACCCATAAGCCCACAGCTCCCTGTATAGTTGTACCAAGAACACATGCACCCATGCAAACCGAGTCCTACTCTCCACCATGTCATGTAGAACCCCATCAGTGACCATGGGAATCTCCCACCCTCTACATCTAGTAGTGTAAAATAGTAGACTACCTCCATCAGAAGCACTACTAGCCTCATCTCCTCGGGTAGGCTCGGTACATCACCCCGTAGCTCATACTAGCACTATGGAATCCTAACAATGCCATCCCCTCTCCAAACACTTGGTAACAAGTAACTCCTTGGATGCCTAAAGGAGATCGAGTAAACTTGTGTACCTACTATAGGTAGTCACAGGATCCTATAAACATCCTCTAGGGTGATCATGATCTCACCGTCGGTAAATGGAATGTATTGGTCACCGAATCCCATCTATCGATGAGGGAAACCATCAAACTCACCTCCCGGACTACGTGTGCGGTAGCGTCTGACCCCAATCAGGCCCACATCTGCAACATGGCTCCACTCCTCACATTTCATACTCCCTCATATCTCCATGAGAAAGGAGGTACCTATCCCTCATCCGTAGCTAGTCCCTAGCCTGCATATAACCAATCATATTATTAACACTTGACCATACCTGCATATGTAACCTTTCCACCCCCACTATACTACTTACCCTAACTAAATCAACCTTTCACCTATATCTATGCCCTAAATCAACACCACCTATCTACCCATGCCTCGGACCCTCACCTATTTTCATTTTCCCCCTCTCACCAATCTTCCTTATTCACCCACCTACCCATACCCATAACTCTTTCCCCTACCTAACTCTCCCTACCCCTACCTATATATTTGTAACCTGTCTATTTTAGCTCCTTTTGGGCTTACCTCTCTAGCTTGCTAACCGACATTGGTCATCATGACCGACCATGGTCTAACAATAACCAACATCGGTCACCGTATTCGTGATCGATATCTTTGGTCCTACCACCGATGCTGCGGCTAAGAGAAAACCGACATCGGTCATTGTTGTGGTGAAAAAACCATGATGCCCTACCCTATTTCTACCCACACTTCTCCTTTCTACCCATTTCCCCCACCAATGCCTACCCAATACCTATTCCCACCCCTCATTTACCTAAATCTACCCTCCCTTGTTCCCCTTTTTCATTAAATTCCCCGCATTCAAATTTTAATATTTTCCCCAAAACCCATTTTCCTCCTACCTAATTTCTACCCTCCACCTACTCAAACAAAAAAAGATAGGAATTGACTCTTACCTCATCACATTTACCATCTATGAGGTGGCACCTCGAAGGCTGTTACACGAGTCCACCCAATCCCTCTCCTGCCTTTGCCATCACCGACTTCCTCTAGCTCTCCACGCAATCAATCGATCATCACACCGAGCTCGTAGACCCACCTATCGACCAATGATCACTCACTCTGTGGCTCGCCAACTCAGCTCTTTGTGTCGCTTGGTCACTTTCCACCTCTTTCTCTCTCTCTTGTCATTTTCTCCTATGTGGAAAATGACAAATGATTTTCCAAAACACATAATTTTTTTTTATAACCTTCCCGACTTGACCGGTAATGGTTTCACCTTAACCGACATCGGTCATGTGCCCTATCCTTTTATGGTTAGTTCATGGCAATTGACATTGGTTAATTATGACCATTTTCGGTTATCTTGCTCAATCTTATTACTACCCATTACCCCTAATTTGTTGGCCTGAATCCTTTCTACCTCACCCACACCTAACTTGGACACTTCACTTTACCCTCTTGACCTCATCATTTACCACCTAACCTCTTCATCATTTGGGGACTCATTATTTTACCCATACCTTAGCCCTACCCATGCCGTGACCTAGCTACTTGGACTGGAACATTGCTAGTGACCTGTGACCTCATGTGCTTGTTATACCTTGTGACACTATTACCGTGTTGTTTGACCTAATGACCTTACCTTTCCTCTTTCCATGACCATTTATCCTGACCCAACCTTTGGTGTATCGGAACATACCTAAACATTCCTTCACGACTTACATCATGTTTCGACCATATCATTACCTTGGATACAAAAATCACCTCAACCTTGTTTGGATAAACCTATCAACCTTAGACAATGTAGATTTTGCATGCTCTTCAACCTGGTACCATGTTGTAGTTTATACGTGTGCGTGTGTTTGACTATTACTACCTTTGACCCTAACCCATTACCTAGATTAACCAATTGGACCTTTACCCCTTTACCCCCATTGTCCACCTTCCTCTTCATCACATTCACCTTTTATCAAACCACTCACCAATTCTATCTTCTGCCTCATCAGTTCCTAGTTTGAGGGGGATCACCTTCACCCACACATGGGGCAACCACATCTTATTTTTGTCAGCGTCGCTTACCAATACAAGCTACACAACAAAAAGGGGCAAAATGTAGACACCAAAATTGGGTCACACTCCCCTCGGTCCCTCATTAAATAACTACCTCAAACACACTCACCTAACCATGCCCCTTACATCCCACACTAATATTAATTTAATTAAATTAATCCATGTCCTCACAATATTTATTATTTAATTATCCTAATTAAGATAATTCCCACACCACCACCTCACCCCAAATATATTCTTAGTATGTTACCATAACTAACTAAGACCCAAATAAACCCTAAGAATCAAAGCCTACATTCCCTCTAACTAGATTCCCACGTGTTAGAAAATAAGCTTCCATTCTAATCTGTAAAAATAAACTAACTAGATCCAAGAAATCAAGTAGATCTACCCATTTTAGTAACCCTAGGAAATACCACCCTAACCGATGTTGGTCAACCCAAACTATCATCGGTTACCTTTTATTCCCTTTGGTAACCTTATTTTGAGGTTGGCACATTTCTGAGAGCAAGAGAGAATAATCACATCTGCATGCAATCAGAGTAAGCATCCGTTCATACCCAGACATCCACAACCATCTAAGTCAAGATCTGATTCAACCAAGCAAGGAGAAAATCCTAGGCAGCTCAAGAAAGAGTCTCCTATCAACCGGTGGCCCTTCACAGGAGAAATATCTCACCACCATCTCCTATCTGCATCCACAGTCGACTGGTAGAAAATTCCAAGTATACTGCTCTATTTAGTCCAGTTTTGTTTGAATACTTTCAGTATTTAGATTCTTCTGTGTGTTATTTCTTTCCTAGCCACTCACTACTTTCCCCTAATAACTATCCCCTATACCTCTTCCAAAACCCCTCAAAACCCTATCCTAGCAATCCAACACTCCATTCCAACCTACCCAACCCTTTGTGCAATCACAAAGAAGATCCAAAATCCATTCTGCAACATCTCCCACTTTCCCACAGTCATCGAGTGTTGGTCTCCCTAAACCACTATCGGTCGAGCCTATACCGACATCGATTTACCTACCTGATACTACCCCTTTTCTACCATTCACCAACTTACCCAATGTAGACACTAAAATTAGGTCACACTCACCTTTGGTCCCTCAACAAATAAGCACCCTTCATCACATTCACCTAGCCATGACCCATTTCACATCACAAATATTAATTTAATTAAATTAATGCATTATCCTCACTATATTTATTATTTAAATATCTTAGTTTAAATAATATCCACACATACAATTCACTTAGACACCTCATCAAGAAAACTCAACCTAAGACTTGTTCTTAGTAAGTTGCCATAATTAACTAAGACTTACCCAAACCCTAAAAATCAATGCCTACATTCCCTCTAACCACATTCCCGCATGCTCACAAGAAGCTCCCAGTCTAATCCATGGGTTAATGACATGAGATTTGAGGAAATCAAGAGGATCTCCCTAGTTTAGTAAACCTAGGAAATCATGCCTTGACCGACGCTGGTTACCCCTAACCATCGCCAGTTAAGCCGAGAACCACCGTCGGTTACCCTTTTAACCCCAAAACAACTTTATTCTCAAGGTTGGAAGTTGGAAGCAAAGAGGTTGGTGAGAATTATCACATCTTCGAGAGAATGAATTCCAAGGAGACCACACATGCAAGGAAGGAGATCAAACATCTTTTCCGCACAACGATGATATGATCTAACCAAGCAAAGAGCAATGCACATGCAACCCATGCAAAAGCTTTCCTTCAGCTAGTGATCATTTGCAAACTTAAAGCCTCTCATCAGCACCTCCATCCTTCACACACAAACATCCAGGACAAAATCCAAGTAAGTATAACATCATACTTCTCTGGTTTATTTCATTTCATCATTATTTTATCATCTATTACTTACCTAGCCACCTAATGACCTTCTCCAACATTTCCACCTGCATATACCCATTAAAGCCTCGCCGAAGCATACCCTAGTCACCCAATACCTCATCTCGACTAACCAAAGTCCTTTGTGTAATTAGAAAGGAGACCTAATGCTTGTTCTATGAAATTTTTAGATTTCATAAAGAATCGCACCGGTCACACCTAACCACCATCTGTTACCCTTGACCAACATCGGTCTCTATATTTTCACACACAGCCCATAATAGATACCTATCCACTTAATTTCATCTCACCCTCATCTACCGTGATCTACTCGAGACCTCTGTCAAACCTACTGAGAACCCAAAACCAATCATTTGACCTTTGGATTCTATTATAGCTTGCTTTGTTAGATTAGATCTATTTTCTTATTGTGTTTTAAGTGAGATACCTAAATCATTTCAAATTACAATAGGATTTACTTTGTTTACAACATTAAATTGTTTAAAAAAATGAATCGACAACCATCTAGGAAGTATCACACTTCCCAGTTCTAGTATACGTTAGGTAGTTCACTACCCTTATTATTTAATTCCTTCTAGTGGTCTTACTTTGCATTACAAGTAGTTCCTCCTAGCCAAAAGGAATCTCTCATGATTAGTTGTGGATTCGTAAGTCATACGCATGCAATAACCCATCAACCAGAATTTGAACAAGTATTCCTCCTATGCCCGTTACCTAATTTATTTCATCAACACTCCAAAGAAACAATCTAAGAAAAAGGTGAAACATTTTGGCACGCCATGGGACCCATCTAGGGTTCCTTGCATTTCATTCATTTCTAGGAAAAGTTGTGTTTGTTTCCCTTCTGAAAAATGTACACACTAATTTTCTTCCTTGGTAACCCATCTCTTCTTTCTATTTACTCTAAAGGAAACTTTTCTTTTGGTGTAATTAAAAGGAAACTTTTCTTTTGGTGTAATTAAAAAGAACCATTTCTTTATGTTTTCTACATTATAGTGAAAGAGCATCCCTAATCCTCTTCATTTTATTGTGTCATCCAATTTCACATTTTGATTTGGGCTTCAAAATAAGTGCATTCCATTTTGATTTATTGTATTAGCTCACATTAATTGAAGGCAACCTATATGCTTTGGAAGTCATGCCCAATGATGATTGAAAAACAAATCGTAGAAAAGCACTTCTTTCATTTTCTCTTTCTCTGAGTCTTACAAAACCTCACAAAAATTCAAAATACATACATTCTTAAACAACATCCTACCTAGAAGAAGTTGTAGCTAATCACATGATCATGACATAGTGGGCACCTAGCTTGTTGCTCTGTCGAGTCATAATTCAGAGTGAAGCCCACCCCCACCATAACATACCTGAAACTTTACCTTTTAGATCTCCTTCTTTGTAGGAAGCCATCCTTACCAAAAACTCTATTTCACAATTCATGTGTGTCATTCCCTAAATAGCATAAGCTAAACAAACATAATAGAAAAGGCACTCCTAGGATCACATTTTCTTAGTGTTTCTACTTGGCTTGAATTTTGAGGTGAGAGATCACGTTCTTCACTTTTTTTTGTTCATCCTTGCATGCTCCTCATCACAACTAGTGTATTTCAGCTTCACTGAGTGTTTTTAGGCCATATCATCATCATTATCAATTCGGGTCCGATTCTACATCAGATTTTAATTCACAACCACTTTTCTTTTATCGGTGTTCCTTGACCAAAACCCTTATGCCTTGAAGTTTTACCTTTCCCACTCGCCCACTCAAGATGCCTTGGGTCATTTGATATATGGCATACCCGTATCTATCCCCCAACTCTTGCACCCACTCCGCATCGGCCCCATCGGCTCTATGCTTCCCACATCTACCTTACCCCCAATCATTTTGTAGTTAGGTCCTATACCCACTATGATTGTCACGTCTGCATTACCCCTATGGCACCCATTACATCCATCGTACCCTCGATAACTACCCCAAACACAACATCATCTACCCCTAATGTCTCACACATACCTGTAGCTACATTACCACATCCAATGTCGATGACCCCTACCCTATTTCAGAATGTGGTCCTTTCCATTCAACAATCATTAGCCCCTATTACCACTAGGATTACCACAACCCTTCAACCCCCATATACATACTATCAACAACCTCCCATTTCATCCATTATTCACTCGAAGTACGTACTTCTATTTCACTTTCTTCTTCCTAATCAACCTACATGGAAAAACCATACATTGGAGTGGAACCCCATTATATGGCCAAAACTAACCCTCTCATGCTATAGGAGGCATCCAATCATCACAACCCACCAACAACCTAATTAAATTGATGTTGGACAAGATGCAGACATTGGAGGCATCGGTTTCTGGCTCCCGCAACACTCTCACCTATGACGAGATTTGCAATGAGCCCATTCACCCATCCATTCCTATCCATTCATACCCCATGCATTGGGAAATGCCTAAATTCAATTGTTTCAATAGCAAAGAAGACCCACAACAGCATTTGTGATCGTAAATGATGATGCCTTTCTCTTGAGAACCTTTCCCATGTCCCTCACTGGACTTGCATTAGATTGGTATAGTGGGTTACCTAAACACTCTATATTATCATTCAATCAGGTAGCCCAAGCCTTCTTGGATCATTTCTCTATCAATATCATTAAGAAGGTTACCATGACCGATCTATATTCCACACGTCAATATGAGGACGAATCTATCGCAGATTTTATCGCTCACTGGTGTAGCTTGATCAACTAACTTACCTTCCAACTGCCACAAATAGAACTCATCAAGCTCTTCACATGGGCTTATGCCAGGCATATCTCACTAACCTTATAGGTCCAAACCTTCCAAACATTCGACGAAGCATTCACTATGGCATGAAAGTTAGAGATTTAGGCTATCGAAGAGAAGAAAATCTAATTATGCAATAAGAATTCAACATTCAAGTCGAATGATACCTCTTCTTCTTCCAAACCACAAACCAATTATTCAAAAGCTAAGGTCACTTTGCTAACATAGTGGTACTCAAGGCCGCCCGACTCATCCGTAAAATTAGGTCATCCCTCATCTAATCTCTCACCTATCCGGACTTTTCAATTCGGATGAGAGTAGTGGAAATATACCCCAATCGGGAGCCTTACTCCTATGTCTTAAAAAAACCTTATCAAAGTCGAACCCATCACCCTTCCACCTATAAAACCACACATTAGTTTTTAACCTACTCACCCTATACCCACATGGTATAAAGAACATGATTTCTGTAACTATCATCAAGTAAAGGGTCATAGAATAAAGAATTCACATCACTTTTAAAAATATTGTCCAAGAAATGCTCGAGAAAGGCGATTTAACTATGGATAGTCCTAATGCACCTTCCAACCAAAACCTACATATCTTCAATAAACCATTTTCTAACCATACCCTTCATCTAATCAAACTAGTGAGACCTCCACTCACGATACCCAAACCCGCGAGGTTCACACTATCTTTAATGACACACCTGTCACCTCCCAATTAACCCATATTCCTTCCATAGAGGAGAGCCTAGCCTGAAATCCTCCTTCCGCATCGGAACCAACCTCCCTATTCCTTCACCAATAAAGGAACACCTTTCATCTCCTTCATCACCTACGGAGGAATCTTTCACTAACATTGAGACCATCTCACCCCTGACTTCACCACTTAAAGAGCCTTTAGCTACAGTACCTCCTCCACCCATAGAGGAGCACCCATTATCTCCACTTCATATCATAGAGCCAATTGAGATACCTTTGCCTCTTGGTGATCATTCTCCATTAGCCACCCAAGATCCTACAGACCTACTTTCAGCTCTCTTACCCACAAAAGCTGAAGCTAGCCAATTCCCCATCTCTAAGACACATTTTATAGGAATTGCCATTAGGTCCTCACCAACTCCACCTACAGAGGTTCTATTCTCATGTTTTGTTCTCGATCACTTAGATTATGTGGATAGGGCTATACTATGGGGGCACCATTTACTACCCATCTCAAACAGATGCGAGATCCCTCACGATACCTCCACAATCTACCCAAAAACATTTCGACCAATTGAACTAAACACAATCACCTTTATCACAACCCCTTCCATGACACCTGTTATAACTCACACCGCACCCTTACCCATAACTCAACCTACACCTAAAACCAAACCCATACCTACAACATTTTCTTCGACTAAACCCATTACCACTTTAGGGGTCACCCCGACCACTAGCCTTACTCATCCACCTATCAAACTAGATTTAGCCACATCCTCCAAAGTCAACACCATACCTACTCGACACCCAAAAAATCACCAAACCCATAGAACTCATACCTCGGATGTACCAATCACACCTATACTGTCTCATCCATCTAGGATCTCAGCTTCCCCACATGGTCAAGAAACCTCCACCCATCAATAAACCAAAAACACAACAGCTCATTCCTTCCTCACAAACCTCTAACCTACCCAGATGCCCAACCCGACTTACACCTACACCTACCACCTCTTTACCACCCATACCTCGATACCCTCAGCTATTGCTTCACTACCCACTACACTTCAGTTGTTGTCTCGCGCACCTCAAGCATGACCCGTGTCATCTACCTTCACAACACCCCCATTATCCCCATGGGTAACTCACCCTCTTCCTCCATCAACTTTTCCTTCTAGACCTCGTACAACCACATCACCTTTACCCAAGAAGGTGTAACCCAAAAACAAAACTCCACTACCCCACAATAAGGTAGTCAAAATGACCACACACCCTCCTACCCATCCATCTACTATACCCATACCTAAACAAACATGATCGACACCTAAAACCACACCAACACCCAAACCCATGGCTTGACCCCCTCCTCTTCTAAAGACCATTCCTACACAATCACCTACACCTACACCCAAACCCACATTTACTTCCCATTGTGATCCACTAGCAGGGTCTTATGCCAAAATTTTAAACAACCTCTTGGAAACCTCTGTCATCAAATTACCGCCACTCAGACCTTACGACCCCCTCAAACCTAAGCCAAAAGGGTTTGACGATACTAAAATTTATGCATACCATCATGTGCCGAGGACACAACGTGGAGAATCTGCGAGGCTTGAAAACTATCCTTATCAAATTATGTCCACCATAAACAAACTTTGATGATGACGACCTTCTCGACAAGGATCCTGCTTCACCAACACCCATTCCCACACTTCCCACTCAACAACCACAACCTCCACCCTCACCTCTCCTAGAGCCATCCCCAATATTTGAAATTAACATGGTTCACATCAAAGAACTTGCCACACCACCACCCAAATGTCATTGTGCCCAACTGACCTCACAAGGTTTTTCTCCTCCGGTAGGTTTTTTCCCATCGTGTCATTATACCACTCACCCTACACCTTCTCCATTTTCCAACTCCCCTCAGATCAACATGATACACATCACTACACATGCACAAAAGGGTAAAGAAAAGGAAACTAACCCACCAACCAATCCTATACCCAACATACCATTTACACCCATACATAAAATAACTATCTCATGGCCCACATACCCCATTTCTAATGGCATCATACATCACACCATGCTCAAAAAATTGCACCAATAACCCCTCAAAATGTCCTTATATGACCTCATCCAGACCTTGAAATCCCATCTTCAAGCTCTCATGGATGTTCTTCAATCAATTGAGGTTTTACCTAATGAACCTACACCTGTAGGCTCCATTATCACACCCCATCATGTAGCCTCTCTCACCAAATTACCACCTTCATCTTCACCCCACCTTGTTCACCAAGTGGCCTCCCTTAGCTTCTTAGAGGAAGAGATCATGCCACACCAAAACGATGACCCAGACCCAGCCCTCTTCATCTCTATCCACATCGATGACATATGGGTACGTTGTGTGATGATTGATGGGGGCACTAGTATTAACATCATTTCATCAAATGCATTTGCTCAAATGAAAATACTTGACAATTGCATGCATAAACACCCGGTCATGTTGCATTCATTCGATGATACCGTCACCTCTACACTAGGAATCATTATCCTCCACATTCGTTTGGGCCCCCACATTTTTCTTAAATTGTTTTATGTTTTGGAGGAGGAATTCCAATATAAATTTTTGCTTGGTAGACCTCGGATTCGTGTCATGGGTTGTGCTCCTTCCACTTTACATCCTTGTGTAAATTTTGAACATGAAGGACACACCTATACCATTCCAACTGACCCATCACCTTTTAAAACATGCAACATACTTTACCGACCTAATGATGTACTCATACCTATCAATCCATCTACCTCGTGACCACTATTGCTTCACCTACACCTCCACCTACCAGTACAACCGCTGCTTCTACCACACATACCTCCTCCATTCCTACCACGCCATAACCTCCACGTGACCCATCGCCTTCCCAATATGTTAACTCCACCTCCGCATCAACCTCGACACATTATCCATACGGACTACCTACATACCAATTATTGATCCCTTAGAAGGTATTTTTCAACGCCTCACTCTGTGGAGTACCACCTATATAGTGTCAACACATTTCTTACTCCATAAGAATATGGAAGCCTTCACCAACACCCTCACTATGATCACCATATAGGAGAACATCTCCTTTATGGTCCTCCTCACCTTTGTACTAGTCTCACCTATGGGGGACTTGATACTACCACTTACACACCAACCACCATCACAAACCTGCCCATTTTCCACCGACTTCTAATCACTTACCATCATCGTTGTTCGCCCTCACCTTCCCGCACCACTATGCATGGAAGGGTTTTGGTTTTGGCTTTTATGAGCAAGGATGCCATACCATTATTCCATGTACCACCCATAAACATAATGACCGTAGTGGTATTGGCTTCCCGAACCACCTACCAAACATGACCGCATTGAACTCATTAAGGATACTAGCCCTTCTCCGCCTTCTTCACCTGCTCCACCTTCATCACCACCTTCACCAATGAAGTCTATGGATCTTGAATCTATCCCTCCTAACTTTTTTTTTCATAAACACCATTTCTTGGGGCCTCTAACTTATCAACGCGAGGGCGAGGCCCTTCTACTCTTCCCTTCTTGTATCCTAAGATGATCAATGACGACACACCTACAATTAACATCGTTCAATTTCAGGATGATGAATCCATACTCACCTACCTTGGTGTAGAAGACTCATATATTCATCGGTCATTACCTCTGAGATGCAAACCATGTTGAATGAATTGACTATCGAGATCAACATTCATACTCATGATGACCCACACATCCTAAAGATCAGATAATCTTTAGATGCTACTGAACAGGAAGCCATCACTTCTTTTCTCAAAGATCATAACCACACTTTCACCTAGTCTTACATAGACATGCCCACTATTGACCCCACCATAGTGGTCCACAATATCGTAATCGCTGTTCCCGATGCTAAACCCGTTAAAAAAGTGAGGATAATTCACCCTCATATTACTCTTCTTGTCAAAGAAAAACTTCAGCACCTTCTTTTCATTTCCTTCATCTTACCCATTGATTATCCTCATTGAATTTCTAACATTTTCCCTGTTACTAAAGCAACAGGGGGACTCCACATTTGCAAGGACTTCCGTGACCCCAACCTAGCCTACCTGAAAGAGGACTTTCCCTTACCTAGTATTGATTAGTTGGTTGACCTCACCATTGGTCATGAGATGATATCACTCATGGATGGCTTCTCAGGTTATAACCAAATTTTGTTTACCCCAAAACATCAACACAAAACCTCATTCATCACACTCGTGGGGACATTTTGCTATCAAGTCATGCCTTTTGTCCTTAAAAACACTAGTGCCACATATCGCAAGCTATGACTTACATCTTCCATGACATCATGCATCGTATATTGGAAGATTACATGGATGATCTCTTGGCCAAATATAAACATCACTCTAAGCAACTTGTCATCCTCAAAATGATATTTAAATGCCTCATTAAATATTACATCCACCTTGAGCCTAAGAAGTTCATCTTCGTGGTTCTCTTAGGAAAGCTCCTAGGATTTATCATTTCCCTCTATGGTATAGAAGTTGACCTTGCTAAAGTCAAGGCCATTCTGGAAATGCCTCCGCCCACTAACCTTAAACAACTCTATAGCCTGTAAGGTAAGTTGCAGTCTATTCACCATTTCATTTCACAATTATCAGATCGGTGCCAACCGTTTCATCATATACTTAAGAAGGATGTCTCCTTTCAATGGGATGATGACTGTCACAAAGCTTTTGAGGCCTTAAAACAATACCTTCTCCAACCACCCATACTTATCCCACCTAAAGAAGATCAAAAATTTTATCTATACATATCTGCTACCGATTACTCCTTGGGAGCCATGCTTGCTCATTGCGATGAACAACACAGGAGAAGGCGTTTATTATATCGGTTGTAATATCTTAGACTACAAAACCCGATACACCCATCCTGAAAAAGTTTGCTTAGCCTTAGTTTTTGTTGCCACCAAACTCTGTCATTACCTACTCAACCACAAAACCTATGTTGTGACCAACACTCGACCCTTACACTTCATATACCAAACCTTATCAAAATCAGCGTGCCACATAATGGCTTATGCTTTTAGCTGATCTTGATCTCAAATTCATTAATCAAAAGTCCATCAAGGGCCAAGCTATCACCGACCAATTGGCCGATGCACCTATTTCTCGGGATCAACCCTCTAATTTTGACTTTCCGGATGAGTCGATTACTACCCTTTCCCTGGACGAACCTCCTTATCAAATGACATTCTTTTTTATGGTTCTAAGTGTCGCATGGGGGTGGAGCTGGTATTATCCTCATTCCTCTTGATGGAGAACCCATGCCTTTATATTTCAAACTATATTTTGAATACACCAACAATATTTCTGAATACGAAGCACTCGTAATAGGTCTCAATCTACCTATGCCCTAGATGTCAAATCAATCAACATCTTTGGTGATTCTCAATTGGTTGTAAACTAAGTCAATGCTATGTACCAATTTCCTAACAAGATACTTCAAAAGTATAGACATCCAAAAGTATAAACATCATATAGACATAATTTTGACCACCTTTGATCATTACACCCTTCAAATCATCCCATGTTCCACCAACAAATTTGTAGATACCATCTTCTCGCTTAGCTTCCCAAATACCCGCTTCACCCGCTGATTCAAAAATCTTTGTCACTGTATAATGCCTCCATTCACCTTCTTATTTACCTCACAATGTTTACTCGATTAGAACCAATACCCCTAACCTGAGTGACCTTTGGTATAAACAATACTCCGACTACCTTTCTCTCTCCATCTTACCTCCTGATCTCACCCATAACAGACAACACACCTTCCTTAAAAAGGTCTCTCATTACGTTATCCTGGGAGGACTCCTCTATAAGTGCAACTTTGATGGTATTCTCTTACGATGCCTCACAAGTTCTGAAATTCCTTATACCATTAAGGAGGTTCATGATGGCATATGTGGAGGTCACTTTAGTGGCCTTGTTGTTACTAAGCGTATTCTTTGCCTAGGCTATTCTTTAACCCTTAATCATGATTGTTGTGATTACGTCAAACCAACAAATCATGATTTCATGTGATTACCTTTGGCCCTTCTCGATCTTGTCGGAGAAATCAATCCTCATTCTTCCCAACACCATCAATGGATCATCACTACTACCGAATACTACACAAAATGGGTAGAAGCCATCCCACTCATTTCCATGAAAGCCAAGAAAATATGTGAGTTCATTAACCACCACATAATTTTTCACTTTGGTGTTCCCCATCGCCTCATCACTGACAATGGAAAACAATTCAAAAACAAAACATTGCAAAAACTTTGCGATGCCTTTGGCATTCAACTTAGTTTCTCATCACCCTACTACCCACAAATCAATAGCCAAGCTGCATCCACTAACAAAACCCTTAACAAAATTCTGATGAAAGTGGTTAACAATCTTTGGGAAGGATTGGCATACACACATTCCTTTTTGTCTCGTGGACATACCACACTAGTATTCATACTTCGATTGTGGCCACACCCTTTTCTCTAGTCTACGGTATAGAGGTCATTCTACTTCTCAAGTCTACATCCCCTCACTCTGTATTTCTCTTCATGACATGCTCACCGATGATGACTTTTTCAAGATCATTTTTAGCACAGCCTAGAGTTATTAGACGAACAGCTCTGGAGCACCTTCAAGTTTACCAACAATGTATCAAATGTGCCTATGAAAAATATGTTCATGAACAAACCTTCCAAGTTGGTGACCTTTTCTGAAAGAAAATCAACACGTAACCAAAGTAGAAAAAAGTAAACGGGGTAAATTTTCTCCTAATTGGCTTGGACCATACATCGTTACCAATACATATGGATTAGGTGCTTATCGTTTATCTTCTCTTGCGGGTAAACCCAAACCTGAGCCCCTTAATACCTTACATCTTTGACCATTTTATTATTGACTCGTCATCCTACCTCACCCTTTGTCTCTTTCCATGCTCCTCCCTTGAGCACCATTCACTCCATACACCTCCCTAATGATTAAACTAGAATTATAGTACTTGTCACTTGTTATCTTTCCTTGAATATGTGTACCTACAAAGATGCATATAACATGATTCTCATGGATACTTTTTGTCTACCTCTAGATGAGATCCCATGGTCATTTGACTCTACCCTTTAAACAAGAGTCCTATCTTTCACCTTGGTCTTGTCCATGACTGCAAAGACCTCGAATGGGACCAAACTCCTTGAGTCAAATTTCTAATAAAAACATGACTCCCTCAAAAGGACATCTTCCTCTTGACCAACTGCTACTATAAATAGACTACTCCCATAAAGGATGGCTATGAAAATATCTTTAAAAAAATGAGAGCAACCAAAGCTTCTCGCATCGACCAAATTCATGAATACCTTAAGGAGTTCAAGTTTTCCCATATAGACTTCCCGCATCGATCATCTATCTCGACTATAATTCAAAATAAAAAAATTAGTCATGGACTTTGTTGTGACCTAGTACCTCTTTCCCGAAGGGCCTACTACCTCACACCATATAAAAATTAAAAAACTCCCTAATCTTCACCTTGTGAACCATTCCCGCTCTCATTTCCTACTGCCTCAAGGGACTTCTTGGAGCTTAGACATTTGGTGAACATGTGACTAATTTTCATTGTAGAACATGTCAATCATGCAATGTATTTAGGGTCTTATATTCATCACCTCCTCCAAGGTATGATCTACTTGGTATGATCCTACCCAATCAAGTGGCTTTATTGCCCCCTTTTATCTTTTAACCATCTTTGTTTAAATTTTGATTACCTTATACAAGACTTGGTCCTCGCGCTTACCTTTGGGGTAATCCTCCTCTTTCACCATAATCTCTTTCACCTACATCATTTTACCTATAATATACCCACTCCTAACAAATCTAAACCCACAACATGCCCAAACACCTATCGACTCATTTTCACACCTTCTCATTTTCTTCCCAAGCTTATGGGAGAACTACATTAGCGTGAGGTCCCTTTTCACTAGGACTATGTAGGTAGTACTTCGAGGGCATGGGGCCCTTGGAGGTTAGCTCAACCATTCTCTACTATAAAAAATTCATCAACCATGCCTAACTCACCATTTACATCACATTTCACTTAGTTCCCTTTTTATATACAAAATTGGAAATTAAGCCACATACATAACAATTTACTACATATTTTATAAATTTATTACGCTTACCAATTTTCTATCATCACTATGCATGGATTATACCACATCTCACATATGACCCATAGCATTATTCATTGCAAAACAGTAATGAATCAAAACTTCACCTAATTTCAATACAACCATACCTAACCAAACCTAACTCAACCATGCTTAACCAACCTAACTCATCCATGCCTATAACTCCGACTCAACCATGCCTAATAAACCTAACTCATCCATGCCTATAACGACTCAACCATGCCTATAACCTTTGATTCAATCCATGCCTAAACCAACTTGACTCCATCATGCCTAACTCACACGATTTCCATCCACATCAAAGTAACAAATCCATATCTCATCTAACACAAGCCATAAACCAATTTCTCATAAATACATCAACAAATCACAAAATACCATATATCTCATCATATAAATCAATCAATATGTATCTCAACATACATGCCCATCTCATCATGTCCATCATCTCAAAATGTCGGCATGTAGGCCGATATAAAATAAAAAATGTCATTGGCACGCAGGCCAGTCTCATATATACATAAAATCATGAATCAATACAAAATCTCTTTGGCACGTAGGCCAGTATATGCTCAAAATATAAAAATCACTCGTACATCCTCACTATCTTTGGCACGTAGGCCAGTATGTGATAAAAAATACAACTATCTTCAGCACGCAAGCTAGTATATATATCAAAAAATAACTAATATACATCAAAAATCTGGTGACTGCATATCAGGCATCTCGCCGATGTCCTCCATCTCTGTGTCACCTGTACCCTTGGCCTCCTGTGTCCTTGCTAGCACCTCACCTAGAGTTGGTTTCCATGCGCTGGTGGCCTCTCCCTAATTGGGCCTCGGAGCTCACTGACCTCATGTGCTCTCCACACTATGAGTGCGGGATCTTGTCCTCTCACTAGACGCCTGTTGTGCCCTGTACTCGGCATAGGATATGAAATCTATCCCGACCGCCATAAGCTAGTCACGATAATATCTTGCCTCACCTAGGGCATCCCATAAAATGGATACAGACATGGTCTATGGTGGTCCCATAGGTCTCGGCCCCTATACCTTCCCTGCAGTAACACCCGCCTGTGCTGCTTGTGAACTAGGAACTACTCCTGGTGCCTATGGTGGTGCCCCTACCCCGTATTTCTTGTATCTAGGCCTGTAAGGCCCCAATGTGTTCTTGGGCTATGGCCAAATAGCCATATAAACCTGCCACTTGAGGCTGTAAGGCTGCCACCTGATCATCCCCTCGACCATCTCCATCTCCTCCATCTCCTCTATTCGCCATCGAGCCTATAGGTTGGCTACCTATATGCGTAGCTCTGCTACCTATACCTTCGATCCTCCACTGGGTCTATAATATACCCACCTAGGTAATAAGTGTAGCTACCTACCCCTATAGGGTGTCTCTCTGCACTATAATGGTAGGTAGGTCTCTGGTTGCCCTAGTTTAGGTAGTATGGCTCGAATCGAGTCACCCACCATTGCATGTATTTGTCTATATATCCGGTGTCATCTATCTACTAATCCATTGGGTACTCCTCCTCTCCCTGTGGGAAGCGTAGGCTGTGGTAGAGGTAAGGTCCTCTCCATGTCATCTCTCCGATACTGTGGGAAGGGCAGAGGAATGTCCTATAAGAGCCCAAACTACCATCGAGAATCGTCTCTTGGGATCATCACATCCTCCCCCACACGGTGACCTTATATCCACCTCTCTAGTTGGAGCTCAACTAGCTCCTCATGCATATGCCTATATGAGGGGAATCCCACATATGGCCTCCAGATAATGTCCACTCTAGACAACC
Organism: Taxus wallichiana var. yunnanensis; assembly: GCA_018340775.1. Lineage (NCBI taxonomy): Eukaryota > Viridiplantae > Streptophyta > Pinopsida > Cupressales > Taxaceae > Taxus > Taxus wallichiana. Next base: position 659,620,934 of record CM031244.1, on the reverse strand, counting down.
CCTCTAGTAACTACCGAAAATGGGCCACATCATGTGTCGACCTATCCAATCTCCACTCTCCTATCACTGGCACCCATCTCCTATATCCTACCCACACAAATTGTGTTGGGAATGCATCTTCTCGGGGCATCCCCGTAGGTTACACGCACATTATGTGCTTATACACCTAGTAGTGTAGTATAAATGTACAACACATAAAGCTAAACTCTTCGTGCAACTACCCATATGCCTACAACTCTCAGATAGTTGCACTAAGAATGTTGGTGCCTAGGAAAAGTGTGTCACATGCACCATCATATCATGGAGTACCCCCATCAGTGATCGGGGAAAGTGTCCTCCTCTACATTTGGCAATGCATAGCAAAGCACACTACCTCCATCAACAAAACCACTAGCCTTGTCTCATCCGGACGGGCTAGGTACATCTCTCTATAGCTCAAAATGGCACTATGGAATCTTAGATCAGCCACTCCCTCACCAAAAATATCCTAATCAACTCCTCTAAGGCCTTGGAGGAGATAGAATACACCTGGGCACCCAATATGGGTAGCCACAAAATCTGGAACACATCCTCCAAGGTGATAGTCATCTCACCTGTCAGAAGGTGGAACGTGTTGGTCACGGGATCCCATCTATCGATGAGCATGACCATCAATTTGGGCTTCCAAATAACATGGCGGTAGCACCAAATCCCACTCAAGCCCACTACCTCCACATGTTGGAGCTTCCAAAGGGTTGTTATGCCACTCAATGTCACCTAAGTCTGGTGAAACCCTGTCTCACATATGCAACTACAATCTCCCCTGCATCTAATCCAAGCACGACATTAATCCACATTTACCATGACCATATTCACCAATTATCATTATCCTCCACCCTATTTTCACTCTACCCATCTCAACTACCTAGCCCACATCACTTTTGGACCCTTGTGCCTCAAATCCCACCGGTGTTGGTTCATCCTAACCGACTCTGGTCACCCTTAAACCGACATCGGTCACCTATTTGGTGACCAATACCAGTTAACCTTTACCGACCATGGTTACCATGTAATCGCATCGGTCACCTATTTGGTGACCGATACCGGTTTTACCAAACCAACGCTTGGTCACCTGCATCACGGAAAATCCCGTGACTTCCCAAAACCCCCATTTTCTAAAAATCACCCCTTTCCCTTTTACCCCACCTACAATGACCTAAAACTACCCTTGGACCTCTACCCACCCCACCTATACCATTTACCACCCTTCCCCTCCCTCTTTTAGCCCGTTATTCCCCCATACCCAAATTTTATTTTTACCCACCCACAAAAACAAAAACCCACAAAAACCTTAAATAACAATACTCCAAACTCTAATCTATCTAATCAACAATGTAGCATTGGGTGCTTACCTCATCATGTTCCCGCCCGGTCTTGGTGGCACATCCAGCCACTATACCGGTGGCCCACCGATCCTCTCTCGGCCTCTCGCCATCATCGAATACTTCCTCATAACCTCGCCCAATCAAATCTCTTGCCCCGATCCGTAGACCCACTACTCACCAATCCAACCCTCGTCCAATCACACTGCCAACTCACTGTCCCATTTCCTTTGGACACTTTTCTCTCTTTTCTCTCCTTTTTTTCATTTTCTCACTTCACAAATAACAAATGAATAATCAAAACATGGATTTTTTTTTGTTTTTATAACCAACCCAACCTAACCGACATCGGTTACCAATGACCAGCATTGGTCGCATGCCCTACCTCACCATCGTCGGTTTTCCTATACCGACATCAATTTTCCATGACCACCATCAGTCATCCTCACCTGCACATTGCCCTCAATTAAGCCCCTTTTACCCCACCCTTTACCTTGATCCTTTACCCCACCCTTCACCCTGATCCTTTACCCAACCCATTTACCTTACCTTTCCTGACCTCCTCATATACTATCTCCATTTTTCCTCCTTTGGGGACTCATTATTTTACCCCTACCTTGGCCTTACCCACACTTTGTGACCTCGATATTTAGACCTAGACCATTCCTAGTGACCTTTGACCTCGGTGTTCACTATACCTTGTGACATCATTGTTACTGTGTTGATTGACCGATGACCCTACCTAACCTATTGCCATGATCTTTATCCTAACCCTACCTTTGGTGTACCAAAACATACCTAAACATTCCCGCACATAACCTCTCGTTGTGTTTCCGACCATATCCTATACCTTGTATACCAAATTCACTTCAACCTTGTTTGGGATAAACCTATCGACCTTAGACGATGTGGAGTTTTCCTACTCTTCAACCCGGTAGCGTGTTGTAGTTTATTCATGTGCGTGCGTTTGACTATTACTACCTTTGACCTGACACTTTACCTAGAAAGGCTTCGTAGACCTTTTACCCTTTTTTCCCGAGCCACATGCCTTTTCCTCGCGCATTTACCTTTTATCAAACCACTCACCGATTCTCGTGCGTTGCCTCACAGTTCCTTTTTTAAGGGGGATCACCTTCACCCACACATGGGGCAACCACATCTTATTTTTGTTAGCGTCGCTTACAATACAAGCTACGAAAAAAAAGGGGCAAAATGTAGACACTAAAATTAGGTCACATTCCCCTTTGGTCCCTTGATAAATAAGCACCCTTCATCACATTCACCTAGCCATGACCCCTCTCACCCCACAAATAATAATTTATTTAATTAAATTAAATTAATGCATTATCCTCACTATATTTATTATTTAAATATCATATTTTAAATAATATCCACACATCTGATTCACTTAGACACCTCACCAAGTGAACTCAACCTAAGACTCCTGTTCTTAGTAAGTTGTCATAATTAATTAAGACTTACCCAAACCCTAAAAATCAATGCCTACATTCACTCTAACCACATTCCCACATGCTCACAAGAAGCTCCTAGTCTAATATGTGGGTTAACGACATGAGATTTGAGGAAATCAAGAGGATCTCCCTAGTTTAGTAAACCTAGGAAATCCCACCTTGACCAACATCGGTTACCCCTAATGGTCACCGATTAAGTTGGAATTGTTGTCGGTTACCCTTTTAACCCCAAAACAACCTTATTCTCAAGGTTGGAAGTTGGAAGCAAAGAGTTTGGTGAGCATTATCACATCTTAGAGAGATAACACATCTTCAGAGAGTAAATTCCAATGAGACCACGCATGCAAGGAAGGAGATCAAACATCTTTTCTTGCATAGCCATGATCTGATCTAACCAAGCAAAGAGAAATGCACATGCAACCCATGCAGAAGCTTTCCTTCAGCTGGTGATCATTTACAGCCTTCAAGCCTCTCATCAGCACCTCCATCCTTCACACATAGGCATCCAAGACCAGAATCCAAGTAAGTATAACGTCATACTTCTCTAGTTTATTTCATTTCATCATTATTTTATCATCTATTGCTTACCTAGCCACCTATTGACCTTCTCCAACATTTCCACCTCCATATACCCATTAAAGCCTCACCAAATCCTACCCCAATCACCCAATACCTCATCCTAACCAACCAAATTCCTTTGTGCAATCACAAAAGAGACCTAAAGCTTGTTCTGTGACATTTCCAGATTTCACAGTAACCGGCACTGGTCACACCTGACCATCATCGGTTACCCTTGACCGACATTAGTCTCTATATTTTCCCACACAACCTAGAACAGAGACCTACCCACTTAATTTCATCTCACCCTCATCCACTTGTGATCTACCCGAGACCTCTGTCAAACTTACAGAACCTAGAACTAATCATTTGACCTTTGGATTCTATTATAGCTTAGCCTGTTAGATTAGATCTATTTTCTTATTGTGTTTTAAGTGAGATACCTAAATCATTTCAAATTACAATAGGATTTACTTTGTTTATAACATTAAATTGTTTAAAATAGTGGACTGATAGCCATCTAGGAAGTATCACACTTCCCGGATCTAGCATACGCTAGGCAGTTCACTGCCCATATTGTTTAATTCCTTCTGGTGGTCTTGCTTTGCATTACAAGTAGTTCCTCCTAGCCAAAAGGAAGCTCTCATGATCAATTGTGGATTCGGAAGTCATACGCACGTAACAACACATTAACCAGCAATTGAACAAGTATTCCTCCTATTCCTGTTACCCTATTTGTTTTGTCAACACTCCAAAGAAACAATCTAAGAAAAAGTTGAAATGCCCCATCAACTCGAAAACAAAGCGGACTTATATGACCCCTATCATTTCATCAACAACTACCATCGGTCATAATTAACTATCATCGGTCAAGCCTAGAATGACATTGGTACAAACCAGAAACCTATCTACTTACTCTAAGTTACCTATAATCACTTGTGACCTTCATCAGAACTCTGTTAGACCTACAAAGAACCTAGAACTATTTACCCAACCTCCGGATCTGATCCTAACCTAGCCTGTTAGATTATATTTTACTTATTGTGTTTATATGAGATGCCTAAATCATATTGACTACAATAGGAAAATATTTACCTTATTTCTCGCATTAATTTTTTTACAACAGTGGATTGATAACCTTCTAGGGAGTATCGCACTTCCGGATCTAGCATACGCTAGGTAGTCCACTACATATACTATTTAACTTCCATTTGGTTTTCTTGTTTTTATTCTAGGTAGTTCCTCCTAGCCAAAATAAATATCTCACAGTTAGCTTTGGATTAAGAAGTCATGTGCATGTAACAACCTTCAACTAGCTTTTCAACAAGTATTCCTCCTAGCCCTTTTACCCTTATCTATTTCGTCACATTCCAAGAAATGCTCTAAGAATCGGGTGAAAAACTTCCTCATTCCTAAGCATTCCTAAAATATTTATAGATCTCATAGACATCATTTGAATGTGCTTTCATCGCTCACGATCATCCTTCATGAGATTTATCATCATCTTTTTGTTATTTATGTGATATTTATCAAATTATCTTTGTATTGTTTGCATCTAACGTTTTGTAGGTTTATATCAGCTTCTGCAACACCCAGAGCTCCCTTAACAACATTATTTTCCATCTTCTTTTGTTGTTGATCTCCCATTTCATCATTTTGACCTCATCCTAATGAAACTCGATACCGTCATCACAAATCAACCAACACGGTCGCTATCGACCAAGGTTCTACTTACCAATCAATCCTTCATTACAATAATTTTCTAGCATTCCCTAGCATTTTATGCCTCTAAGAACATTTTGTAAGCCTACATACTCATTCTATGCTCCAAATATTCTCTCTTAGGTTTTCATCCACCGCCTTTATGTAGTCCGAGTCATCATTGACCTAGACAAAGTACTAATCTAACTTACAATTATTTTAATTAAATTAAATTCTAGATCACATCTTAATTATTGTATGAATCAAGAGTACTTTTGTTTCTACATGTTATCTATTATTTCATCCTTTATTTCTCTTCTTCTTTAAAGCAGAGGTTTACATCCTCAAAGGAAGTTAATGCTTCTTAGACCCACTTTTTTAGGAAACCCCGCATATCCCATCTAATCAATCTTCTTTTCATTCTATCTTATTTGTAGGTCATTAGCTGCAGTGATGATCAACTATTTGGCATCCATTTCTCCACATCATGCTTCTTAGTGTACTATAAACCCTCCATGTTATGGGTTTATAGTTGATTTCATGTTAGTTCATTAACTTGAATTGAACGAGAAATTACATCAACATTCTTGGCACGCATGGTCGGACTACCCTTTGGTAATCCCTTTTCATTTAGTTTCTATTTTTATTACTTCTTCTTTCTTCTACTAACACTACAATGTGAGGCCCTACCCCTTACTTGCTCATTGTTGGTTGGGTTGTTGGATCACTCTTCGCTAAAGTTTAGATAAAAAGGAAAAGCTTTATCCCGGTTTTGGTATTTTCCCTTATTTTCTCCTTTCCACATCATATTTCCCTTTCTTGTGTGTGTCCTCATCAAAATATCACACTTTGATTTGGTTTTGAAAAGAACCTTTTTATCATGCTTTCTCACATAGTTTAAGTAGGGGGTTTACTTAATGCATTTCACAATCCTCGCATCTAACCAAAAAATTACAAACCAATCAACACATAAAAACAACATCCTACCTAGTAGAATGATTGGGATTTCATCACCCAACAGGAAACCACTTGAGACTCTCCCAAGATAAAACAAACTTGAAACCAGACATAGACTACCTTCTCTTAGGTACCCTATTATCCATCCCTTTTTCTATTTTTCACATTTTCTTAATTAAAAACAATAAAAAGAATTGTTTACTTGATTCAAAATGGAACACAATTCATCCTTGAATAATTTTTCATGAACCATAATTGATATCTCACATTGGTCTCCTTCTAGCCTCATCTGTGACTTTTTTCTCCATAGATGACACCAACCAAGAAATCTATCATAACGCCTTTGACCACCCCGATTCATTTTATATCATCATACCTATCCAGCCTATTGACACTCCCATTCCTCATGTACCATATCTTCCCATCCAATCCCAAGCATCTTATAATCTTCCTCTTTCTCAATAGCATACATCCCCTCAAACAATATGATCTTCACCACTCCTCAACATTTTTAGACAACCCTTCCTAACCCACAACTGAAAAAAACCCATTTTCATCAACCACACCAGATAAATATAACCCATTTTCAATCAACACCATACATCGACACCTCCTTCCATATCTATCCCACTTATCTCATCATCACTTACTCCCATCCTTGATATTGTGCCCACGGATCCTTCAAGAGCTATCCCCGCATCAACCAGTATCCACCACCTTGACTTCCACCACTTCTCTCATATCTACATCTAGTCCTACTCTTACCACATCCGCATTGGCTTCGATTGCACCCACCTCTTCATCCACACCTATCCTACCCCAACTTACTATGACTATCCATTAGCCACATCTATCCCAAACACACCCATCACTACACTTATATCTACTACACCAACAAATCCACCCATGTATGTCTTGACATCATTATCACACATTTCTTTACCCATGCCCACATCCACCATTCCCACATCTACATCTACTATCACACCAATCCCTTCTTCCCAATCACAAACTATCCACAATTCCTCTTAAAAACCTAAGACAAACACTGAAGGAATTTCCACACCAAACAATCCAAAACCTACCTCACCTCCTTCTCACATAGACTTCATCAACTAAATTATCCAAAAACCCTTCTTCTATCCACATCTACGCTTGTGATCAATTCTACACCATTATATACCACATCCACTTCATTAGATACCAGTCCCTCATCCACCATTACCCATCATACCATCCGTAGAATCAGTCCCAAACCCTCTTTCTTCATTTCTACCTACACCTACCACATTGACCATCATTATTACATCTCCTACATCATCATATTATATTCCCACATCCTTCAAAAGATATTGGTGAGCACTACAACATGTGGAAACCATAGGTGACTCTCTATCTCATCTATAGCACCTGAGACATTTCTTGACCTTCCTTAGATCAAATCATGCAAAAATTACTTCCCCCATCAACCACAACATAATATTCAAATCCACCTCTAAAAATAATTATCGTCCCCTCCAAGGGTAATCCTTCACAAACCAAATATAAACACCTTGGTACCTTTCCAAAAAGGTCCCTTATACACCCGCATAGAAAGATATAGATTCCTCTAGCCAAGATAAAACCTACACCATCCATCTTAGGGCCACATCCATCTATCTTAGGACCACCTCCTTCATCATGAAAAATAAACCAATCCAATTCCAAATATTTTGACTCACTCCTAGGACTAGCTCCTTCATCTAGATCACTCCCATCCACCAACCAATCCAAACAACAATCATCCAATCCTTCTTCTTTAAAAACACCAATCACATTCAAAACTGAAAAACAAAACAACAAGATCTCAAAACAATACGACCTCATCCTCAACATCCAAAACATCTTCCAAACCATTTCCTGGAACATATATCAAATCTATGTGGAAATCCTATGACATCTACTTCTAAATTTCCACCATCACACTTCCACCTATTAGGGACTTTGATACTGCAATCTGAACTCATTATGATTCGATCCTCCGCATTGTACCTACCATCGTACCCGAGTGTCATGACACCAAATTTTAATACCTGTAAGTACAAATAATAATTTAACAAGATTGTCATCTTCGACCGATCATGACATCAAGCGGAAGAGGAAAAAGTGTTTTTAATAATGGTTAATAAAATAAGACAAAGGGAATGGTATGGTTATTAAGAACAAATATTGATCTTGTGATTATCTAAACTAAGGGTGTTGTTGATAATTAATGCCTTAGAATAGTATTATTGTTACTGGCTTAATCTTGTAAGCACTAAGTCAATAAGTCTCATGATGTATTGCGAATGACTTACGGGTCAAAAGTCTCTGCTTTATGATATACATTACTACAAATTAATCTTGGGCCATGATATCACATTAGGCATGGTCTATATATTTTTAAAACTAATATACATGTTTGTGAGATAATGTATCACTGTGACATCTTTAGAAGATAATGTGTTTTAAACATTGGAGTCGAGGGGAGAGATTCACTTAACCCATATTAATGATTAATCACTTTATAGACTAATTGACATGGGCTTGTAAATTCTGGGTCGAGATGTTAATTTTGGGACCTTTGAATTATTGAAAATTGATTGTGTGATTTTAGGCAATCCTATTAGGGTGCCGGAGATTTTGAACAATGATTTAATGACCGTAAAATGATAGAACCAAACCCACTATGTATAAATCTTTGATTACTTAAAGGAGATCATATAACTTAAAAGACTTGCCAACATAAGTAAAGTTATGTTGTAATCCATGGACTTTGAGAATAATGGGGCATTTAAATAAATGTTTTTAAGGCCATGCATGTTTTATAACGTTGGTATTATACTAAATTATAATTCATTCTCTCCAAAGGTTATTTGACCTATGTTATAGAAAGAAATTAAGTAAATGATATTTGGTTAATTTCATGGAAAAGGTAAATAAGGATTTAAACTACAGAAATCCTACCAATTTTGGAGGAGAGTTGGAGGGTAGTGGTAGTTGGATGAGTCACTGGTGTGGTACTCCAATAGTTAACACCATTAATTGTGCATTTAAAAATTATGAAAAATCTGTAAAGCTCCCTAAGGAAGCAAACCGCATGCAACTACTCCATTTTGTTTTATTGTTGAAATTTGGGGGAAAAGCTCCACTTCTAGTAGCTGTGCATGGTGATCAAGCTATGAGTTCCTGTAGCTATTTTCAGAAGAGGAAGTTCACTTATTTGGGAAAATTGATAGATGGGGGACATCATTATTTGGCTTTTAAGGAGGGTTGAATTGTTGGCTGGTTTAAGGTGTGTTGGGACCCTATCAGCTTCAAAATCTTAAAGCCACGTAGGTGTGCACAGCAGAAGAAGCGCGCAAGTTAAGGTGCACAAGGTAGGATTCAAAAAGGGTTCTTGGAGAACCAAGGACATGCACCCACAAAGCACAATTTGGGACTTAGCCATTTTCGGCCTTTTGGACAGAACACATGAAGAACATGTTCCATTTAGATAAGGTTCCTATAACACCCTGAACTATTGTTACTTTCTCCTGAGCATTCAAGTGTTGATATTTGATTTCTCTTGTATAAGGATGTGTTCCTTTGGTTTTGGGAAGTCATGCTTGATATGGATTATATCTTTTCTACTCTTAAGATCTTTGACTGAACCGGAATATGCTTGGACTCTTTTGTTTATTTCATTCTTCGCTTTTGAGTACAATCTGATTATGGAAGGTTGTGGATTTATCCACCCTTATGACTCAACCTTGGATCAGTTACATTGATCCAAGGGATGTTTTAATTTTATTCAGGATGAGCAAATGGTATTGACATTTCGAGAGTTACTAAGTCTGACTGAGCTTTGAATGTTCAATTCCGGAGGTTAACTCTGGCTGATCATGGTAATTAGAAACTAGTTCCAGTTATCATAGCATCGGGAAGGACCTAGACCGTAAGCCAGGTAAGATGTGTATGTTTTATATCTAAAGTTTAATTACTTGATGCCAAATAGAATCTGATACAGAATGTTTTATCTGTTTGAACTCTATTACTGATTAGTCCTATTTAGGGGACCTAGACTAGAATCAGTAAGGTTAGTAGTTTTAACCTAAACTATAACCTAATATTGCAAGGTTAGTTAATCTAACCTAGTCCTTAAACTATAAGCTTAATACTCCTAAGGGTTAACTAAACCTATCATTGTGGAGGGTGACTAATGTTATATCCTATGGAAATGAGACTAATGTCATATCCTATGATCTAACCTAAGTCACTAACCTATCCTAAACTAATGCTATGAAGGGCAACCTAAGGAGGGTCACGAGTCATGGGTGATGGTTTCCATGGAAATTAAGAATGGATAGGGATGAATGACAGGGAATGCTTCCGGGTTTAGCGGAGGGTAAATTTGCTAAGTGAGTCTTACATGACAAAAGATTCTAAGGATGGGAATGTTTGTTTTTTTTTTTGGTATTCACCAACTTTGGTAGTCGGTGGCAATGGAAAATAGGTGGGAGAATAAAAATAAATTCAATTAATGTGCATAGGGCCTCGAGCACAGATTACTTGGGAAGGCATGCAAGTGGAATGTTGTTTGGTTGTTTTGTTTTTCATGCATTCTGTTTTTCACTCTGCATGAGCACTGGTTCTTCGAACCAGCCGTCTACTCTTCGTTGCATGGAAATTTTTAGAGTTTCAAATTTACTTCTCTGTCAAGGGAAGTATATAAGGCATGGAGGTAACAATATTTTGTTGTTTAATATTTCATGGAAGAAGAAGAGAAGGTGCGAGTGCATTCAGAGGTCTTCTTCAAATTTTTAGTGACAATTATCGGGCATGATAGGCCCTAAGCTGTATTAAAAATCTTGCTTTCCTTTAAATGTTTTCCTTAGAATAACTCTGTTCGAGATAATTTGTGCACATCGGCTTGGCTGGTAGCAATATATTGGTTTTTCTTTTGTTGATTTGGGAATTCTGGGTTGTATGTAGATCCTGGATGAAACCTGCTTCTTAATTCTTGTTTCCATGATGTGAATACAATATGGGTTTCACTTTCTGTTGGAAGTGTTTTATGTTTTCTTTATCTAGCTGAGGTATTGGATTAAAATTGGCTCCATGATAGACTTCGTGCTTGATGATTTCATGTTTGAAAACACCACTGTAATTAATTGTTGTTTTGAATATGGTTGGAGTATTTGATTGTTGCTTCGTCGTATGAACTCTAACTATTACTGGACATGTTCAGGAAATTAAGTAGTTGATTTTGTGGTTGGAATGCTTGTTTATTTTGCAAACGTGACTGGTTTAGTCATGTGAGTTGGAAATATTTTTGAATTCTAAGTATGTACCTTTATTTTAAAGGGGTTTGAATGTTCTTATGGATATAGGTTCTGTGAGTAAGGAAGTATTTGGTGTAGCTTGTTGTTTTGTGATTTTTACATGGATATTAGGAACACGGCTATGTTTAGGAGGAACGTACTTGGAGGAACTTTGTTCCCGACAATTTTACGGTTGATCCTAGATCTACATGAATGGAAATTATGTTTAATATTTGGTTAAGAAAGGACTGTGTTTGATGTTACCTGAGGTGATTTTGAAATCTGTATTTAGAATTCAACTATTAACTTTGTACATGCATTTTGGTTTGGTATCTTGGAATGATTTAACAACCTAATAGTGTAATGGTTGGAAATAATTAGTTCGATCCATTGGTAAGTAATGGTAATGGGACAGTTACCCTAACTCTTAGTCCAAAATGATTCAAGTAATGGGTGAAATGTAGACTGTTTACTTAGATCAGGATTGTGGTCTGAGTTTAGAACATTTATAACATTTTGTAGTGAATATTGGTCTTTGTTTAATGTACAATCGTAAGACCATAGAGATCTATAGGTAACTTTTAAGGAAGTTCTACCTGACTGGAGCTATTGGTGAACTTAAGTGTTGTTTTACTTGCCTTCTTTTTCACTGATTGAATTAGAGAATATATATATTAGTTCTTGGAAGTTAATATAGCTCGAACTTGATTAAAATAGAGTTATGATCTCTCTGTTCCTTCCTCTGAGTTATGAAAGATAGTTGTTATAGGAATTCGAAGAAGGAAGGTATTTTCACTCTCTCTCTCTTGAAAAATTAATGAGCTCTTCTATAGAATTCTGTAAGGAACTCTACGGTATGGTTATGAGATGAAAAGAATGTTAAAAATTAAGTGGGAAGAGTGGTAAGTGGTGAAATCTTAACTTAGAAGTCTCCTTTCTTTTATTAGTAGGATTATTATCCTAATTTAGAATTTCATTTTATTATCTACTTGTATAAAAGTAGCCCGTAGTAAAAGTTTGTCTTACTTATCAATGTTTATGAATTTTAAATGATAGAGTTAAAGGAAATCCGCTAGACAAACTTGCTTGAGGCGATAATCTGTCCTTTGTTTAAATTATTTTTATGCAAACTGTAGGTTGCATACCTTAAGAAGGTTTCATTCTTTTTTTTTTAGAATGATTATAACATGATTGACACTGTTCTTGGTTTTTGGATGGCTAGGTACTTAAGATTCATATTGTTTCTTCTTATTTTCTGGTATAAGATGAATCATCCAAAAAAGATTTAAGTTGAAATTGTAACTATAATTTGAGTTATGTTATAAAGTCATATTATAATGGTAGAAAGAAAACTAGTGTGAATCATGATTTTGGATTTGATGAAATTGATGTCATTTAAATAGGATTGTTTAATGAAAACAATTGGTGGAATGCAATTGTTTTAAGGATTAGTGCTTATCATGCTCAGTTCACTGAACTGACCCATGCTAGCAATTTTTGCAGATGGTCATCTTAAGTGGTAAAGGCGGGTAGATCTGAAATGATGCAGATTGTTTAATCGGTTCTTATGAAGAGTTCGACATGATTTTTCTAATTGTACTATAGAGGATAGTTACTCTTTTGCTTATGACTATTGTATTAAAATATGCTTTGAAGTGCATAGATTGTAATTATATAGGTTTAGGAATAAATGAAATGGGGACATATTACTTATGTGGTTTGTGTACTTATTCGTGGAAATGATCTTCTTTTTGTCTCGTATGAATGAGAGTGCATTCTTACTATTATATGCAATGGGGTCTAGATGGATTCCTAAGTAAGCCCTGTATGATTATGTGGATGATTATTACATGTTTTTGGTTAGTAATTTTTATATGCTATGAATATGGTTAAATTAGAAATTAGACCACTAATCGCACTTTTTTTTAGGGAACATTGAGGTTGAACTACACCCTAAAATGTGGCTATAAGCTGGAAGAGTATTCTATTACTCTCTTAATGTTCTAATTCAAAGCAACGTAATTGATGGTTATAAATCACCATGTCTTAATGGTAATAAGTCTCGATATATTTCGGTCTTGAGATTGTTTGCTGGTTTAGTTATCTTCCTTATGGGAAAACTTAGGGCTGTTTTCCTATTATGAGGATACAAGGTTAATAGGAACCAATCGACAACTTGAAACAATCTTTAATCTTATTAAAACTTTTCTCTGCGAAATTTGAACTTAATTACATAAGGTAACTCAAGAAGTGTGGAACCTAGGATTAGGGAAGGCTACCCAATTAGGAGGGCCTGTAATCCAAATATAACTCAACACATGTGAATTCTTGGAGGTATGTACATCTTTCTGAGGCTATTTTGTAGGATGTTGACACATGTCAACTGCAGGGTTGTACCTTCGAGAAGATTAGGATCTTCTCGAGGATACAACAATGCAGATGACATATGGCAATACCCTTCTGCTTTGATCATTAAGATTTACACCTGAAACTTGATCAAGATTTCCCTTCGGGATCTGGTTAGGACCATAGATGTGTTATGAGGCAGCCCTTTGAGACTGGGTACCTTGACACACGGGGTTAACACTGGTTGACCCAGTATGTCAGCTTACCCCTAGTCTTCAAGGGCATCCTTATAACGTGAATTATGATATTAACCCAATCCAGAGTGAAAACTTGGGTCAAGGGGACTGACAGAAGTTAGTATAAGACATTCTATATAACATTGGAGTGGGGTGAAGGATGTATTCCAGATTGACGAGTATGCCATCAAGGAATAAGTAACATGAACAATATGTTTCAAATCTTTGGCCAAAGTATCGCAAGCTGCTGATTGCGTTGTCCTATGTCACCTAGTCTAAGGAACGTGATGCTGATGAATAATGGTAACAATTATTCAGATAGGTTCCTTGGACAGAGCACTCAGAATCCTAGATTAGGGAAGAGAACCACAAGAATGAAGTGTTCTGTTGAAAACACCAACTCTAAGATACACATGAATAGATCGGTAGTTCACCGAGTCATGGAATGAATAGATCGGTTATATACAAGTCATTACGGATTTGCATATGGTTATCTCTGTTATAAGAATGCTTGTTATGATCTATGTGTTCTAAATTATGTATTTAGAACTAGAAAACACTAATAAAAATAAATAAATTATCTTGTTCTAAAGTATTAAAATGTGGATGTTACGGTTCACTGGCAACAGGGTGTCTTGGAAGGAATATACCTTGTGATAAGAAGATCGAAAAAGCTAATCATGATATGGAGAGGCATACACCTAAGGTGATCCACACCTTGACACTTGGGGCCAGATCTGAGGTTGCAGAGCAGTTTTTGGAGCTCAAATGCCTATTTATACATGCACCCTTATCAAAGAAAAAGAGACACAAGTGAGGAAATGAAGCTTTGTAGAATTACTGCGAGAACTATGGGATAAAATGGGCAGAGGATTATAGGAAGGATGTAATGAGGGAATGGGGAATGAAAATTTTTTTTTGTGAGCATACATGTATGGATCTAGATATGGTGTATGACTGTGGTCTGCCACTCTGTGATGTTTTGTAGTAATACTATGAATGAATATGATAAGGTTACCACTGTGTTTATATTAAGATCTCCTTCTGTATTATCTACATGTTTCTATTATGATCTTGTTTTTGTATGATCAATGAACCTTAAATGTTTAGTCCCTTTGAAGATTTAGGACTTCTTAGTTCAGATTAATTCTATTACGTGCTTTGCTTTTGCTATGACTGAAGGGGTATAGAAGCCATTCTGAGCTCTATAGATTTTTCATTTCTTTTAAATCACTAAGTCAAGATCATGAAATATGCCTTCCACTAAACTCACATAAAAGAGAGACTTGGCTCCCTCTTGCATGCCTCGAGTGAGTGCCCAATGCCCACTGGGTGATAGACCAGCACACATGAGGTTCCCTTGTTCTTGGTGGGTGTAAAAATGACTACATCTCGGTTCCGTTATCGGGACCTCTTTTCGAAGTTATAGTGGAACATAGCATACATTGTGGTCTATTCAAAAAGTGATGACAGAGTACTTAACACTTGAAGGTGTTGAAAATTTGTTTAAAAGCATGGAGGATGAGTTCACTCAGAGATTTAGTACTAGACCTGAGTTTGATACGCGAAGATGGGTGGAAGACACTCTCTATCATGAGTTGTATGAAACCTTCTTCTATTGTTTCCCAGTAGAGTTATTTGATTGGCTCTTGGAATATGCTTCTAGGTCGTGGTGGTATTATAAATCACACCCTTGGACCCAAGAAACATACAGAACTTACAAGATGCTGATCTAACGTGGACTCGTGTTATAGATCATTAGTGGGAGTATTGGCTAGCTACACTTTGGAATACATAATTTCCTCATATTCTTGTCCAGAAGGTTGTTGAGTTTGAATTTTTGCAGAGCCTCAGAGGATCATTTTTGTGGGTTATCCCCTAGCAATGAAAATCTTGATGGTAACCATGAGTTTAGAGGCATTCCCAATGGCCAGCTAAACCACTCTCAGTGCTTAGCGAGGAAGCCAGGTTGAGGAAAGATGGCTGATATAACGACTAAAAAGGAAAGGGAGGAGAGATGGATTAAGTATGGTGAAGCGCATGAGAGGGAGATTGCAAGATGGCGTGAGATTGAATTTATGATGGATCCATGGAGGTTGATGTTTTTCGGAGAAGAGGTTCACATGGAGGATGTGGAGCAAGGCATGGTTTATGCTACCCCATCTTGGCAAGTATGGAAGAGAGAACCCTTGGCTTCGATGAGAGTCCGTCACATGGAGAAAGAAGAGTCAATGGCGCGCATCTGACCCCACCTAGTGACTAAACCTTGGTGCTTGGTTTGTTTGAATGAGGGAAAAGTATATTTGATCCATTTGATATTAGTGGAAGCAACCAATCGCTCGGAAGATACAACTTCTCGTTTAGGACTTCTATGGCTTCACACACTATTCCAGTATTTGGTGGAATGTTTAGACAAGGCATATATACATGTGGTTTTGGGAGTGCGTCAGGAAGTGGTGGAGGAAATACGACTGGGAGTGGAACTAGTTCACAAAATGTCGGTGCTCTATTTAGTGGGATGATGGGAACATCCGGCATGACAAACATAGGCCCTGTACCCAACACAGGAGGATCAGGAGGTGGAAGTGGTGGAGCTGGTGGCTTAGGATCTAGTGGATCCGGTGAGGGAGGAAACACCAAAGGAAATCAAGGAGGCTGGTCGGGAGGACAAGGGCCTCAATCACCTCCTCAAGTCTTTTTGAGATGTCTCTGCACTTACCATATTACAGTGGGATAGAAGATGTCACAGAGCATGTGCATAAGTGTGAGCTGTTATGGCGCGCGAAGGGGATCACAACCCAAGATCGAAAGGCCAGTCAATTTTTGACAACCTTAGAAGGATGCGCATATATTTGGTATAGAAAGTATGACCCTCATTAGACTATTGTGGATTATACTACACTGAAAAATGTATTCTTGGTAGAATTCCAGATACCTGAGTTTGAACAGAAGAGCATTAGGTCTCTCAAGGAAATCCAACAGGGAACGATAGAGAGCGTGTAGGAATATGATGCACACTTTAAAACTCTGTTGTCTAAATTGTCTTATTATATCCACCCTTCACAACATGCTCAGTGGTTTTTCGAAGGGTTGATCACACCCTTTAGGAGGGATTTTTCTCATAAAACAATCACAGACCCGCATGAAGCATTGGAAGCTGCTTTGCATGTTGAGGCAGTTG
Organism: Taxus wallichiana var. yunnanensis; assembly: GCA_018340775.1. Classification (NCBI taxonomy): domain Eukaryota; kingdom Viridiplantae; phylum Streptophyta; class Pinopsida; order Cupressales; family Taxaceae; genus Taxus; species Taxus wallichiana. Next base: position 659,603,801 of record CM031244.1, on the reverse strand, counting down.
GTAGTGTTGACACTAGTGTTAGCCCATTTCTAGAGGCTCTAATTGCTGCCATGGCTAAGCAATTGGAGAAATTATTTTACAACATAGTCCCATAGACTCATGGTGGGATGTGGTGCATAGATTGTAATGTAGAAGGGCACACAAAGGATAATGGAGGGATATGTACTTTGAAGGTGGTACGTAATGCCATAGCATGAAGAAATTATGAGATATGTCATAGGGATCATGATGCAAGTAAGTGCCCCCTTTTACAACGCGTGATCTGTAAAAATGTATCTTGTTATTACAAGATATGTACCTTAGCCACACATGACACCAAGGATTGTAGATTGATTGACAGATTCATGAGGTAATTGATCTTGGTGTGCGCCAGGTAGCATTGCCGCCAGATTCGAAAGGAGATGAATGTTGGTATGAAGAGTGCAGAGATGGAGGTGTGCATGGAAGAGGGTTTTGCAGAGGATTTCATGGTCGTGGTAACCGCGGGGGAAGAAGTGAGTTCCCACCTAGAACATGCTTTAATTATGGAGCCACAGACCATTATAAGAGTAAATGTCCAAATCTTCTATAATGCTCTTGGTGTGGAAAAAACTTAAGTACGAAGAGTTCCCAGAGTTATATGAACATATGAGTCAGCAGCACCGGAAGGATAAGGGCACTACCATGGTGAGTATTAAGAAGGCTGACATGTAATGGCTCCCGTAAGTAATACATGAATCAGAACTAGAGCCTGTTATGGTAACAACAAGGGTGGATTCCATGCACACAAGGGAAGCACCTAGGCAGAGACCTCTAGTTTCAAGGGAAGAAGTAGTACATGGGAAGTATCCAAACCCAGCTTACCAAAAAGAAGTCTACCTGGAAACCATGGGCATAATTTAAAGCTTACAAAGGGAGATCCAATGCTTAAAAGAGAAAACTAGAAAAGATGAGTAAAGAAGACCAGTAGAAGCACCAAAGGATGACTTAGACGAGGTTAAGGAGGTGTGTAAACTACTAAGGCAAGAGAATGCTATTCCCCTGTTAGGAGCATGGTTGAGAGAAAAGGTACCATGTGTGGGGGAAGAACATGATTATGATAAAGAGATCACCTTGAATGCAGTAGTGGATGGATGGCTGCTTACCAACATCCTCATTAACATAGGTGTGGAGGTTAATGTTCTCACTTTAGATGCCTAGCATCAAATGGGAAGACTGCATTACGGTCGTATTCAAATGTGTTGTATATGGCAAATATGACAAAGGCAATGCCCACAGTGTCTTGAAGGATACGACCATTACCATTTAAGGGACTAATTTCATTGGGGATTTTGAAGTCTTGGCGCTTGCCGAGGTAGATAATTTCCCAGCGTTACTTGGGCACTCGTGGTGCTATAAGAATAATGTAGATCTCCAGTTTAACAAGGGGTACATAAGCTTTAAAAACAAGGAAGAGAGGGTGATTATACCGCTTGCTGATGGAAATTCCACACCCTATACTAAACCCCTTGGAGAGGAAGTCTGAAAAAATAAATGTGCACTCCATAAGAGATCTAGAAACCATCCACCATACAGAAGGAGTCATCCAATTTGATGATGCTCAATCACAATGATACTACCAATATAACATGTGATAATAGGGTGCATGGGACTTATGAATTGATTGGGTGACATCTAAGAGGATCGGTGACGGGGTAACCACGGCAGTGCGTATAGTTCGGCACTGGGAGGAAAGGCAATAACCAAGTATTATGGGGATGTATACCCTAAGGTCTTTATGAGAAAAGTGGAAGATCATTGAGGGAGGACGAGTGATGAAGTATGTTGGGTTATGTTTTGATAGGCACAACAACAAGGTGGTGGGCCGTGTATAGAGAAAACTTATTGGAATGGTGTGAAGTTAGAATTGCGCTCACTGTCTGATTCTCAAAGAGCAATATACCCACCACTATCAAGGATTATAATGGCAATGAACCCACCTCTTCCCACATCCAGGCATGTGAGAGGATCTGGGGAGAAGGCGCAGAAGCTTTACCACCCTCCCTTTGGGTGCACAAGTTGTATTTGACACTACAAGGTTGTGCACACGCTTGGTACATCCATTCTAAAACTCACCACCAGATGGGAAATTGGTAGGAATTAGTGGCTAACCTAGTTCACACATTCGAGTACCCTGAAGTACCAAGCAACCGGTTGATGAGGCGTTGTAGGCTATCAAACGCCTCACTCTGGGGGATTGCACCATGGTAGAAGATAGATTAGTAAACTTACTTGGTGGACCTAGCTTGGAAGCATGGTTCGAAGAGGAGGAACTAGAAGACATATAATTGAAAGTGTATGTGTGCTAAAAAGGAGAAAGGAAAGATGGTATATGTTATTGATGGAGAGGAGATGGAGAGCCTAAATGTCAACCATTCGGTTGGGACGTGTGAGGTAGCTAATAGTGTGGATGCATGTGCACATGTGTATCATGAACCACTCAAAACCAAGAAATTTAACATCAACTAGGAGAAGGAGCCTAAGGAAGCTATCATTGGGGACTACTGGTCGGACAAGGAAGTATCAAAGATCATCAATCTCTTGCTTGAATTTGAGGATTTATTCTCATACGGATACCATGAGTTGAAAGGCGTCCACCATTCATTGGGGGAAATGAGAATAAAGTTGAAAGATGGTGCTTTAGTCGGGAAGAGGCCTTACATGATGGATCTTAACATGCACGTAAGGGTTAAAGAAGAGCTAGACAAAATGATAGCATCCAGTATCATTGAGGCTATGGAGGAATCATAATGGATAAGTCCAATGGTGATCAACATAAAGAAGGATGGGTGGATTAGGATATGTGTGGATTATAGGGAGTTGAACGCTATTTATATCATAGATCCTTTTCCCACCCCCTTCACTGAAGAGATTTTGGAAGGAGTTGTTGGGTGCGAGGTCTATTCCTTTACGGATGGATTCTTGGGATATCACCAAGTAAGGATTGCCAAGGAAGACCAAGAAAAGAAAACTTTCGCCATTGAGTGGGGAAGATTTACATACAGTCATGCCCTTTGGAGTGAGGAATGCGCTTGCTATATTTTTGTGCATAGTGGTACAAGCATTTAAGGACTTCATCCACAAGTTCCTTCAAGTATATTTGGATGATTGGACAGTGTATGGATTGGTAAGGGACCATTGTGATAACTTGAGATTGATGTTTGAAAGATGTCGGCAGTTGAGGATTTCCCTCAACATTAATAAATGTGTCTTTGTAACTCCTTTTGGAACTTTGTTGGGGCATATCATATGCAAAGAAGGCTTACTAGTGGATCCCGTGAAAGTTTTAGCTATTGTGTGATTAGGGGATCCCACCAGCCAAAGCACTGTGCATGGATTTATTGGACACACTGGGTACTATAGAAAGTTCATTAAGGGATACACCAAGATCACTGCACCTTTGGAAATATTTCTCAAACATAAGAGTGCCTTTCAGTGGGGAGAGGCGCAGCAGAGGGCATTTGACACTCTAAAAGAAAGGCTTATCACTGCACCTATTCTATGATTCTCATCATGGGATAAACCTTTCCATGTCCATGTGGATGCCTCTAGTACAACAATGGGATCCATTCTTGCTCAACCAGGAGAGGGGATTGTTGATCATCCCTTGTGTTTTGCAAGTAGAAAGTTGACACTAGTAGAATAGAATTATACAACGACCGAGCACGAGGCATTGTCAATGATCTACATGCTCCACAAATTTAGACAATATCTACTGGTGACTCCCTTCATATTCTACACTGACCATATGGCCTTGAAGTATCTAGTAAACAAAGTAGTGTTACAAGGGCACATATGCCATTGGGTACTTTTATTTCAGGAATTTGAATTCAGAGTGGTGGTAAAACCTGGAAAGAACAATTGTGGGCTAGATCATTTATCAAGGATTGATTCAGGAGAGGATGCACAAAGTATCGAGGAAACCATGCCAAATGCGCAACTATTCAGGTTACGGTGCATGCCCTCAGAGTTAGAAGACATTGTTGTTTTTCTCAAGGAAGGTGTGGCGCCCGAAGGGATGAATGCACTAGAAAGGAAAAGGTTATCCATACGCGCCACACCCTTCATGTTGATCAATGGGGATTTGTATAAAATGGGCCATGACGATGTTTTGTGCTGGTGTGTATTAGAACATGAACGCGTGGCCATAATAGAAGAAGCCCATGGTGGGATGACTGGAGGACACTATATGGGGAATGAAACCATGCACAAGATCCTAGTCACTGGACTATGGTGGGAGATGATTCACCAGGATTACATTGATTTTTGCAAGGCTGTGACCTTTGCCCGGTGCCTTAGCAAACCTAGAAGAAGGGTGAGATGCCCTTGTGCCCCATCGCTTGACATGAAAGCTTTTGAGAAATGGGCAATAGATTTTTTCAAACCAATCTCACCGGTGCACGAAGGACTAACTCGTGGTATATCATTACTTGTATCTTGATTATCTAACAAGGTGGGCAGAGGCCACACCCACTAAGGATTGCACCACAACCATGGCTACTAGATTTTTGTGGGAGAACATTTTCAACGAGTATGGGTGCCCATTAAGTTTAACAAGTGATAGGGGCTGTCACTTCTTAAATGAAACCATCAGGATTCTATTAGCAAAATTCATGGTATCCCATCACAAGACTACCCCTTATCACCCTCAGGAAAATGGGACTACTAGAGGCATTCAACAAAATCCTTAGTCACACATTGACTAAGATATGTGATGTGGGTAGGCAGGATTGGGATGACAAGGTGTCAGTAGTTCTTTGGGCATACAGAACAATGTATAAAAGATTGAACAAGGCCACACCATTTCAATTGGTGTTCGGCATGGAAGTAGTTTTGTCGGTTGAATTCATGCTACCATCTCTATGTATAACGTGCACAGGAGGGTTGGATGATGAGAAAGTGCTAGAAGAAAGAATAGATGAATTGATAAAGTTGGATGAAAGGAACTCACTAGCAAGATGGAGCCAAACAATTGAGAAGGCAAAGCAAAAGGCATGGCATGACCACCATATTAAGAACAAATAGTTTGAGGTTGGCCAGATGGTATTGCTATATGATTCAAAATTTCTACACCATCCTGGAAAGTTAAAGGTGCATTGGTTGGGTCCTTATGTAATTTCATACATCCTTGATTTAGGCACATGCCAGTTACAAGCACTAGATGGAACAAAATTACCTAGACACTTCTATGGGAGTAGGTTGAAGCACTATTATAAGTAACTATTCTTGGTGTTTGTAAATAAGGTAGTTTTTCTAGTTAGTTTAGAATTTCCTTTTATGCTTTTCCTTTCTTGTATTTCCCTTTCGCGTTGTTGTTTTGTTTTGCACCTTGGGCGTCGGTAACCTTATTACTTTTGACTTATTAATGCGCAGAGGACCATGCATTGTTTTAGTGTGGGGTGAGATGATGAAGAGAAACTTGGAGTTATTCTGCTAGGAGGATTTGGGTTGGTGGAAAAATAAGGTTACATTGGAAATCCACGTACAAAGGAGAAAAAGCGCAAAAACATGAGGTAGGTGAAAGAAAGAATCATGAGGATGGAAGAAGTGCCTTTGGTGTTGGTAACACACGTGTAAGAGTCTTCTATCAAGATGGATTGTTTGCGCGCAGAAGGTTGGAAAATTTTTCATGTAAGGATTGGGCGTGGGTGGAAAAGTTTTCATGCAAGGATTGGGCGCAGTGGAAAAGGTTTCTGCACAAGGATTGGGTGTGTAAGGAGAAGCGCTTGAAGTCAATTATTTTTGAAAACACCACATTAAATATTATCGTATGGTGCTAGGTAGCCTAGCCTTAAATGCATAAAAGTGGGAAAAGCTATAAATACAAGAGTGGGCATTTCATTATTTCACTTTGCGAACACAAGAAGATTGATTTTATTTCAAGAGCTAGGGTTTTGAGAACTAACTCGTACGAAGGAAAATCCTAAGAACTTAAGCACAATCGGTCCATTGGATCTAAAACCAAAGCAAAAGTGATTAATGGGTGTGAGGAACATTGTGAAGAAGCATCATGATCAAAGGAGAAAAATATGAGATTATGGTTTGTGTTTTAGGGCACAAGGTGCACGAGGAAAATGTTCAAACAACTCGCAAGTTAACCTAGGAATGAAAGCAAAGGGTGTAATGACGACCATGAAACTAGTTGATAAACCTATAGAACAATCCAAGAAGGGAATGGGTAAAGGAAAATGAAAGAAGAAACAAGAAGAAATGCCCTTCGATATAAATGAGGAATGGTACTCGAAGATGCAATACCTGGATGGGGTTTTTCTAGGGCAAGAGTGGGAGTCCCACATAAGACAGATGACCGTGATCGACTACAATCACCGGTCAAGTACAATCACGAAGGAAATGGCACTAGAGTTGGTGCACCCCACAAATAAATGAACACTTGACATGTTGATGATCTACAGTGACGTGGTCAAGGTGAAAATGGAGAAGGCAGTGATTCTCTAACTTTTCAAGTTGCCATATTTTGGGAGGTCCAAGCACTTATACCAGTGGTTGATGACGTGCATACATGAAGAATTCTTCTACTTCGTAGGGTGCAAAATGTACATAACTCCCCAACTAATTTCACGCTTCACATGCCTAAACTGTGAAGGGGATGCACTCAAAGATGACCTTCGGGCGAGGAAGAAATCAAAGAAACCATAACATCCCAAGGATTGAAGAAGGGATCAAGGTACTATGACATCTCGGATATCAGCGATCCAGTTATTAAGATGGCCACACACCTAGTCTCCAAGTTGAATGGACAAGAAAGGTGGACCCAGGTGAGCAAGCCACAGCTAATTATGCGTAGGAAAGTCATAAAAGGCACCATATACAACATCTCCCAATATAACCATAGAGCCTAAAAACACATGTATAGAATAGATAAGCCACCTGTGGTGCCTTATTCCCCCTTAGTCATAGAAAATAAATGGGCATACTCAAGTAAACCAATCAATCACCACATATATACAATCATTCATGTGTACTAAGGGAATCCCTATGATAAAATCCATAGATATTCTCTCCAACCACTGCTTCGGAATAGGAAGAGGTTGAAGTAGTCCTACTAGAGAAGAATGATCAACTTTAGTTTGCTAAAAAACTAAAAAATATATTATATTATTAAGGATGTCATCCTTCAACCCTTTCTATGAAAAAATTCTCCCTGATGTACCTATAGGTCTTAAAATACCTAGGATCTCCTACTAGGGGTATATCATGCACTACTAGAAGGATATTCTCCTTCATCTCGGATTCTAGTACATGAAAACTCATATCCTTGTAGTATATGAGGTCACTCAAGATCATGTATCTATCTTCCTATATAATTCCATCCATGATCTCAAATGAAAACTGATTTTTAGAATACTCAACAAGTATGTGAGCCTTCCAATTTGTTGAAATCACATACATATAACCAAGCATATAAGTGAGGTGAGGCCTCTTAGATAGTGCATCAACAACAAAATTATTCTTACCTTTGGTGTACTCTATTTTGAAGTCATAAGTTTGCACCTTATTCACCCATCTCTATTGGTAGTCATTAAGATGCTTCTACCCCACGAAAAACCTCAAAAGCTGTTTTGATCTATACGAACCAAAAATTCACTACTCACAAGGTACTATCTAAATTTGGCCAAAGCATGCATAATAGCCAAGATATATTTTTCATAAATTGAGTACCCCCTCTCCATAGGGATCAATTGTTTACTCTCATAGGAAATGGGATGTATATAGTACATAGTAATTGATCCATCACCCTCACTTGATGCATCACATTCAAGTATGAATGGACGAGAGAAATCGACAATACAAGAATGAGACATTAACTCATCATCCCCTTAAGATGATGAAAAACATGCTCAAATGATTCTAACCAAGAAAAAGGCCCTTTATTGGTCAAATATATCAATGGTGTAATCAAGCGAGATAATTTCTTCACAAAAAAATGTAGTATGTGTATAAACCCAATAATCCAATCAATCTGCGTCAATGTCTCAGGAGGTGTCCAATCTAATATCGATTGAATATTTTCCGTGTCAACATTGAATCTACCTCCACCAATCACATATTTGAAATACAATAACTCTGTCACACCCAACTCACACTTATAAGTTTTCCTATATAGCGAGTTAGCTTCCAATATACCCAAAACTTTATAAAAAGGTCTAAGATAGTCCTCCCAAGTTCTTTGTAGACCAATATGTTATCGAAGAAGACCAATACAAACTTCCAAAATGGTGGTTGAACACATGGTTCATACAAGATTGAAATTTTTTTGGTGCATTATACAAACCGAATGACATCACTAGAAAATCAAAGTGACCATAATGACATTTAAAATCCATCTTATGCACATCCTACTCTTTGACCTTAATATGGTAATATCCAGATCATAAATATAATTTAGAGAAATAGATTTTTCCCAATCGTTCATCTATTAACTCATCAATGTGTTGCACGGATGCTTATTTTTTATTTTCTATTTTTTCAATACATGATAATTTATACAAATACGCATGGTTATGTCCTTTTTCTTTACCAAAACTAGTTAAGAAGAAAAGGGAATAGAAGTATAATATGCCCCATCTCTATGAGCTCATGTATAGTTCTATCAATCTCAGTCTTAAACCATTTAGGATGATGGTAAGGAGTAGTAACCACCGATTTGTTGTCCTCAAGCTCAATCACATGCTCAAATCCTCTATCTGGAGGCACACCTAGAGGTATATAAATAAAAACTACACTATCTTTGTCTAGTAGCCCCCTGGACATCTACATGCTACTTTGGTCAACCGTCCCTCGACTTCTTGGTTTTAACTTAGCATTGCACTACCCAATCCACCCCGTTGTGCTTGTAAATCTTCTCAATCCACTTGGCTATGACCACCTTGGGTGCATCTATAGATAATCCCCTCAAGATCATGTTCCTCCATTTGGACTTAAACTTCAAATCCATAGTCTGAAAGTTATTAAGGAACTCACCAAGAGAATGGAGCTAGTGCACTCCTAGCACAAGGTTGGTCTCTCAAACACCAATGATATAAATTCATCGGCCCCTTTATAATTACCCATCGTAATGATAAAAACGGGACTTGTTGTGGAGACCTCATGGTCTCTTTGTTGGTTATAACCATGTTGAAGCCCTCAAAATTATCTACCTATAAACCTTGTCTCTCAACCAATGATGCATTAATTAAATTGTGGGTAACCCCACTATCAATGAGTACCACTACGCATTGAGCCTACATAACCTCCTCGACCTTAAATTCCTTGTGACTCAAGGTACTCAACAAAGTGGTGATAATTTCCTAAGGAAAGTATCATCCTCCTACTCAATACCAACACTACACAATGTATCTCCATATCCATCATCCAATCCTTGAGTATCCAAATCCTCATCTCCATCCCCGTCGGTCTCCTTAAATACCTTAATGAATTGGTCCTTTCCCTTTCTGTGTAATAATTTCCTAGATCCCAAGTACATACGACAATTGAAACATATTTTATTTCACCTGAACTCATCTCTATCCTCTTAGGATATGAATGGATTCTTAGTTGTATCCTACCTAGGTGGAGGAACCTTCTATTGAGAGCCATCAAGTCTAGATGGGGGTACTGTTGGTGCAATTTCTGGGTTTGCACATGTTGCCTTAATTTCCATGCTTCATTTTTGCTCCAAGACATCTTTTTGGCTCGAGCTGGTGATCTGCAACTCATTTTTTCAGTTGGATGCTTTCAAACTGCCCTCAATATTGTCATTTTTCCCTAATCTGAAACAAAATCTGAGTTGCTCTCTTTTTGTGCCCTAATTCCTTCCTTTTTCGGGCCATATCATTTTCCCCTTGTTAAATCGTTCAAAACTCATATTTTGGTCGATTTCCTTTTATGTGCAAATCAATTTCCAATCCCCTGGCTGAAATAGATGTAAAATCATGTTTCATTGGATTCAAAACCAAAAAATCTACCTTCCTTGTGAAAAAAATTGATTTCAGAAGCATCCCTTGCATTTTTGCATTTTTGGCGATCGTCATATGGACATTTACGCCCGTCAAATTTATCATTGCAGAGTTTATGCTGACGTGGCAGTCTCTCATTGGCCGGGGAAGGTCGAAAGAATATTATAACTTGTTGTTTTTTGAATTTTGGCAAAAGGAAAATTTTTTCCCGCGGCCCCACAGTGCTACAGGGATGTGCTTACGTGGCACGATGTGATTGGTCGAGGAGTGGCGGGTGGCGGAAGTCACTTAGGAAATTTTTCTTCCATTTTGGAAAAATTTCTCAAAATCAAATTTTGCCCAAAGGCCCACAGCAAATGGCATGATGACATGTGTCCAAGAGGGCTAGGCGGATGGCAAAGGACTTGGAAATTTTTTTGATGTTTTTTGGCTCATGGTGTTAGAGGAAAAATTTAGCCCGCATGAGCCCATGCCCAATGAGAAGTAGACATGTGGCAAAGGAAGGACAGGTGGAGAGGTGAGGGACTTTGAAAATTGTTGAAGTTTGTGGTTTCAAAATGTCACGGAACATATTTTCCCAGGGGCCCACGCCCAGTGGTAAGTGGACACATGTCCAGGGGAGCGAAGGAGATGCGGGGTTGTGTATGTTTTTGGAATTTTACCTTTGGAGGCAAAATCTCAAAGTAAAAATGTGAACGAAGGTCCGCAGCGAATAACAAAATGACACGTATGCAGGTGGGTGAAATGGAGAGGCAGAGGCTTGGAGGAATTTGAATTTTTTTTTAAACTTCAAAGGGTAAAAGGGAAAATTTCGGTTCAAGGTCCCGCCACCAATGAACAATGGACACGTGTCCAACATTTGATGGAAATTCAGAGCGCGGAGGAAAGATGGAAAATGTTCCAACTTTGGCGAAAATTTTCAAAGGAAACAATGAACCCGCGGAAAATATTGGAGGTTTTTCCCGCAACTAATCCACAGGTGACACGTGGCATTTTTCAAATGTCAAAAGAGAGAGGTCGGGCCCACATGGAGTTTTGATGCTTGCGGAGGTTTGAAGGAAGAATTTGGAGGGTCGGCCCGATAGCGAATGGGATAGCGACACATGGCAGAAGGAGCAATGGGTGTTCGGAGGCACGGAGAATTTTGAGAAAATTTTCTGTTTCTCAAAAAAGGAGAAAAACTCATCAAATTAGCCCACGATTTTTATGGGGCCCACATGAGGACATGTGGCGTGTCCAGGGGGCTCACGGGGAAAATGTTCAAAATTTTCCCGAGGTCAAAAAAGTTTTAAAATGCAAATTTTAAAATGAGGGCCTAGTCCAATGGTATTTGGACATGTGTCCCACCTCATCTAAAGGGGAAAAGGGGTATTTTCGAGGGAATATTCAATATTTGATCTAACACGTGGAGGAGAGATTTAAAGTTGATTTTAATCAATGGTTGCTGTGTATTTTCATTTTTTCGGTGCCATGGAAGCTCCAGGAAGTGTGGAATCGTTATTTTTGCACCAAATCACATGAAATTTTATATGATTTCACATCCCCTCGGCCTTCTGAGTGCAATGGAACCATTATTTTGAGATAATTCGGTGCCCTGAAGTGTTTTTCATGGAATATTTTCCTCAGCCCATGAAAAACACGTGAAAGGTAAAAAATGAAAAGTTGCAGAGTTAAAATGGTGAGGGAAAAGGGTGAAAAATGATTGTAAATGCATGTTGGCATGGTGGAATACCAAAAACATGACCCTGGGATGGATAAGGATCCAAGTTCATGCAATATTTTAAAATATTTGTGCATTTCTAGCATTTGTGTTTGTTTCACAATTTAATATCATTTTCATCAAATGGATAGGGTTTTGTAACAAATTTGATCCCTTTGGCATATTCTTTGCTTGGGATGCAAGGCTCCAAGCTGGAAGAAGGTATATCATGTATTTTGGAGGCATTTTGAAAGGTTTGTTGAGATATTTGGAAAAAGAGAAGAATTTTCACAAGGAAAACTGGAAGAAGTCCATTTTCTTTTGGAGAAACTGCCTGAGAGCCATTTTTGATTTCTGTTTGCATCAAATGTTCATCATGTTGAGTTGGTTTCAGTTGTAAAGCCATCAACAAGCTTTGAGATTGTCTAAATAAAATTCCCTTGTTGATATATTTGATCAAATTCTTGGATTAACTGGTTTTATCTCTTGGAAAAACTTGCATGCACTTGTATTTCAATATGTTTTCAATTTGTGTTTCATGCTCATGTTGCAATCTTGTGTTTGGGATCTTTATTGGTCATACATGGTCTCATTTCTTGTAGAGGGTTTGAAGGCATCTGCAATCTTCCATTTAGAAGAGCATTCATTTGAGTGAAGATAAATAAATTCATCTTACCTTCCTTGTAAATTGAGGGTGTTTGTAAACTTTTGGGTGTACCTTAAGTCATGATCTAACAAGGGTTTCTAAATGCTTCATTGATATTTTTCTTCAAGCCTTTGTGGTAGGTTATCAAAGTTTGTGTGGAATAGTGCAGATTTGGGCCTCCATTTGTGCACACATCCTAGTTGAAAGAGTACTTCAAACTCATTGAAACATCTCTGTTGTTTAGGTGTTGCAATTCTTTTGCAAAGCTTCCCAAAGAAGTGGGTAATTCCTTATCTTGTCTTGTCCAAACTTCTCCCATCAGAATATCATTTAAACTAACTCATCCTACCTATACTACCCCTGCATTTGCATTGTGTGTCCACAAAAGAATTCAATCCTTTCACAAAAATGCACAAAGTTGATTAGGGTTCTATCATGTCTTTAGCAGCTCTAGCTTTGTTTTGAAAACATTTCCATCATTTAGTAGTGACAAATCCTTTGAGATTGGATAATCGATACTTGATCATGTTTTCACAAGGCCTCTTCCACATCATATGCAAAACATAAGGATATCTCCATCTCCTCACCATATAGGGGCTGCAATATAGGTTCTCTTGCCTTGGTTGATAGGCACAACCTAAAATAGTGAGGGTTAGATCAAAACCCTTATGAAGGTGCTATCCACTCCCTCAATTCTTGAATGCAAACAAGCAGATAGGTGTGATCCCGGCTACAAATGACATATAAAACATCTATCTATCCTTGAGTGTCTTGTGCAGATTCATGATGATGTTCAAGTTATGAATGATATTAAATCTGGATACCAACACCCGAGTGGCACCATTGCTGGGGACTTCTTGCAATTTCTTGGTGGTTTTGAAGTATTTGGGAGGTTTGAGCATTTGTGTGATCAAGTATTTGAGTTGTTACATTCTTGAGATATCATTTCATACTTCAGATCTAGATGTTTTGGGTAAAAAATTTCAAACTCAGCCTACTCTTCTCATTTACCAGCAGTTTATATGATTTGGCTGCATTGTTTTTGGTTGAATTAAGAAGAAGAAAATCTGATTTGTAAATCCCTGCAAGTTTTCAATTATAGCATGCATTTGATAGAATATTTTTAGTGCTTTCTTGCACAACTAAGGTGAAAATCCTTAGTGGTGAATCCATGCTGTTGGGATCTTGAAATACCAGTTGTCTAACACATTTTTATCATTTGAAACTTGTTGTTTAAATCTATCAAACTAGAGGGAAGGAGATCCCTCTTCATCAAGGACTCTTCTAAGAAGTTTCTCACCGAATCAAGAAGCTCAAAACTAGAGGGGACAAGAGTATGGAAAGTGGTTGGTGATTTGGTTGTAAGGAAAGAAATCCCCATAGTTCAAATCTAAGGAGAGCAGCCTGTCATTGAAGATTATAATTCCTCTTCAAGTAGATCTGATTCAGAAAATCTTCTTACTGCTTTTCATTCTCCATCAGGTGAGGGACCTTCTTTTATATTTAAAAAACTTGTTCCTAAATCTGCTCCTGTGGTTTCTAAGTTTGCTAAAGTTTATCAAGAGGGAGAGCCTTTGGGGGGTTGTCATTTTAGAGATCATTCATCTATTCCAATCAGAACCATTACTACTCATCAGCTTGATTCACCTCCAAGATCACCCCCACCAAACAATATGGCTCAACCTAGACCTCCATTTGTTGTTAACACCTTTGGTCCTATAAATTTTGGAGGAATGGATGGTTATCCAAATGTTGTCCCACAGGATGTGAGAAATAGGTTAGCAAAATTCCAAGGTAACAATGTCATTACTAGAGATTAGCATCTTAAACTATTTGTGAACATGATGGAAGAATTTGAGATAGAGTTTGAGGATGTATATATTAAGTTGTTTATCCATACACTTAAGGAAGATGCTAGGGATTGGTACAAAGCTCTACCTGATAACTTTATTGATTCATGGACTGAGATGAGTAATGCATTCAGATTACAATATGGAGACAAAACAGATCCAAGGTTCCTTCTATCCGAGTTTGAGAACATCAAGAAGAACCCTAATGAGACCATTCATGATTTTAATACAAGATTTAATAAAACATTGAGAAGGTTGCCTGTCATTTTGAGGCCTTGTGATGAATCTTGCTTGATCAAATATGCAGATGCATTTGATAAAAAGGCAGCCTATTACTTGAGAGACAAAAATCCTACAAACTTGAGGCAAGCTTTCACCATGGCACTCCAAATTGAAAATAATATTAAGGCTATTGGTAAACCACTTAAGAGGGATGGTGTGAAGCTGATAAACCCTGAGAAGCCTCAAGCTAGCAAGGGTGCTGATTTAGAAGATGTTGTCAAGACTTTGGCAAGGGCTGTCAAAGAAATTTCTTACAAGTTAGCCTGGGCTGAGAAAGGAATTGGGCAAAGTTCACAAGGACAGCAAAGAACTCAAAACCATGATAGATTTGGCAATCATCCTAGGGGTGATCAAAGACAAGATGATAGAGGTAAAGGGCTTATTGGATCTGCAAATAGGCAACCCCAAGCACGTGAAAATAGAGTGGTGCCTGACCCTCTGACTGCAAGAGTTGCTGTTGTTCAAGAAATTGCTGATATGGATTGGTGTGATAGATGTTTTCTTCCTCATCCTCCATGTGAAATGGACCAGCAAGATATAAATTATGATAATGATAATGAAGTGGATGATGACATTTGTATGATGGGAAGTGCTTCGGGCTCATAAAAAGCAGCAACATTAATGAGATGTGATAAGTGCAAGGATTGCTGCAACCTTTTGGGACTGCATAAAGAGGGTACCATTTCTCTCTTTTCCTCAAACTCATGATGTAGATGTAGTTTAGGCCTTTGAAATTCCTAATAATGACTTTGAATATCTAAGGGCTTTAATGTTAAAGAAGTATGATGGTGGTATTCCTTGAAGGAAGATAGACAATTATTAATGAATGTTGTGGTTGGTCAAGAGAAAGAGTATAATACTAGAAGTAAAGTTGTTAGAGGAGTTGGTCCTCAAGCCAAGCCAAAGACACCCTTTCTCACAAGCATTCCTAAAGACAATCCTAGAAAAGAAACAATTTCCAAGAACCCTGCTGTCCCATGCAAAAATATCAGTCCTCTTCATGCCCAGGCTGCCAAGAATACTTCTCCATCTGATGAACCTTCTTGTTTCCCTTCTAATGTTGTTTTACCAAAGAGTGTTCCATATGATATTGCCCAAGTATTGAGCCAAATTAAAGTGAGTGTTCCAATTATTGAATTGCTTAGAATTCTGAGCATAAGAAGAGAGCATTTGAGTACTTGGGATTGAAAGAAGAAAAGGTTACCCCAAGCAGAAATATAAATGTTGTTGAGAATCCTATTCAAAGCATTACTAGCCTTGAAACACCACCACCAATAGAATATCTTAGAGAGGCACCTGAAGTGTATTTAGGGACATCCTTGGTTGATTCCCAATTGAATGTTGATCCATTCTTCACAACCTTGATCATAAAAAGGTAGGTTGTTTCATAATTGCATGTTTGATTCTCGTGCATTACTCGATTTTTTCGTTATTTTAAAAGCTGGTTATTTTCTAACATGTCTAATATTTTGATGAATGTCGTATTTCCATGCTTACTCGATTTAGACCAAAGCATGTGTATGCTCCTCTCTTGCACATTTTGGTGATATTGAGAATTAAAAACAACTTTGATCTCTATCTTGTTAACATTGGGATTAAACTTGGAAGCTTGATTATTCATTTTGCTTAAGGGAATGAACCGTTTACAAAGCATTTTTCAATGGTCCTTTGATTTGAAGTTTTCCATTTCTATATAGTTGGGATAAATTTTGTGTATGCTCTTCTCTTGCACCTTAGGGTGATCTTGAGAATCAAAAGTAACTTTAGTCTTCCTTTTATAACATTTGGTAGATTGGAAACTTCATCTTTCACTTTTAGTTTAGGGAATGAACATTTATCAATTATTTTGTATGGTTCATTGATTGAAAAGATTTTCTTTACTTTTTAGTTGGATTATTTGTTGTGTATGCTCTTCTCTTGCATCCTTGGATGATCTTGAGAATCAAAAACAACTCTTAATCTTCTTTTAAATAATGTGATTTTCTTGGAGAACTACTAATGCTTGAGTGCAGGACCTAAAAATGCTTGTCAAAGAAAAGAGGAACCAAAACAAAATCAAAAACTACTAATACAGTTGTTATACAGGTTACCAAAAGGTGTTCAAGTAAACCACACCTAATTAAATAAGATAAAAAGAACAACATATTTAAAACATTGTATTTCAGGTTTTGGAAAAGGGTACGTCCCTCTCCGCTCAACTGGAACATAACCCCTTTGGCATAACGCCTTAAGCTACAACAATGGGGGTGGTTCTAGGAACCCCAAAGTAGTCCACGCAAGAGGGAACCTTGTGGATGAAACGGGAAGTGCTCCGCACTACCTACTTGACTAGTGATTCCTTTGTGAGATAGAGTTACAAGGTTGTCGTTGTGGTGACCCCAGTGATAGTACACATAGATGCACTAGTTGCCTACTATTCTTGAAGGGGGTAAAGTAAAGCCGAGATACTCCCAAACTAGTTAGTGTGACTTTTTGGGTAAATCGCGCTCGCTCGTGGCAACTTTGTAACACCTAGGGCAAGAGAACCACCTAGGAGAATATACTTTGGCCAGGAGCCCACTTTGACCATTTGAAAATAGTGTTGAGTTGTGAACCTTCTTTTTGAGAAATGTGTGACGTATTACTTTTGCCTAGTTTTTACTTGCCTTAGGGTGAGGTGAAACTCTACTGAAGTGAGGCTAGCATTTTTCATCATTTTTCTTGATTTATTTCCTTCATATTCTTTTGACACTTTGTTGATCAAAAGAGGTGTGATTACCTTTGTGTTGCCATTCGACTGTTTCTCTCACTTTTATGTCCGTTTACGCCCATCCATGTTTGCGGTTAGGTTAGTTAAACATCTAAAGTGAGTGGAGGCATTTTCACGTCATTTGGTAGCCATTGTGATCTTGATACCCATGTCAAGATCGTCATTGTAGTTAGGCGTGGTTCATCACCGTGGACTTCCATAGAGGAGTTAGCTTGTTTGTCTCGTATCATTACAATTTTGATATTTACGTCTTGTTTCTTGTAAACTCGACATAAATACCTATATTGTACGGTTACGCTGCACACATTCTTAACTATTCCTAGCTATACTTTGAGCTTTTTTTTTGTTCAGTTTTATTATTACCTCGATTTCAAAAGGTGCTAGGCACTACCATTTGTGTGTGTTATATCAATAACACCTCGATATCAATACTTCACTTTCTTACAAAGTGGTTTAACATATCTTGGTGATATTGTTGTGTCATTCACAAATCGTAATTGGCACTTTTTGAGATATAGGTCTTAATCAGAATTGAGCTTGCTCATCATATATCTTGATTGGGAGATCACATTTAACTTCGTGTATTTACTTACGTCTTGTTCATTCCTTTGAACTTGGCATAAGTGGAGACATCTTGTTAATCATCTGGCGTCACAAATTACTTTGAAACGTAGTCTAGGAAGTACTTCATTTGATTAAGTTTTAATACCAAACGCTTGTATCACGGGTGATTTATCACTCTATCATATTGGTATTCTCACATTGGTGACACATTCATACTCTTAGCAATTTCATCTTGTGTTTCACTTAGGGGTAGTCATTGAATTTTGAACAAATCTACAACTTACCTTAGTGAAACTTATCACGAAAACATGGCTCCCAAAACACATCTAGGGTTGAAGAAACAGACATATGAGGAACAACAAGCACATGCTTGGGAGACCTCTAATAGACAAGGGTCAAACCCCTTCATTGGACACGACTTAGGGCCACTATTTTTTGTAGAAAAGGAAACCGAAGAGATGGTCGATCATAGTGGAAATGAATTAGAATCACCACACGCAGACTTTGATTTTGACCCCACTCTACTAGATGAGTTTCTCCTTAGAAACAAAGATAGAGTTTTGGCACGGGTCATGGAATTAGGGGCCAAATTGCCCACCGAGAATGAACCAATATTACCTATAAATGACACTACTAAGGAAGAACCCCCTTATCAATATGGAAGATATTTTAACAGGAGGGCATGCTTCCACTTCTTACGTAGAAAATGATAAAGTGATAGGGCATAGAATACCCCTCATCAAAGTGGCACGAAGAAATAAGATAGAACATGAAACAGGGGAAGAGCCTCCACAATACGAAGAGGAAGAACCTTTAGAAGAAGAAGACACAAACCAAGTCACAATCCAACAACAACTCAGTAACCTAAGCTGACAACTAGCTTTGCTTACTTTCTAGGTACAAAAAGACACAAACAAGAACATTCAAAAGTCAAAGCCTAAGTTTAGGATCCACGAACTCCATCGAGAAAACCAAGGAGAAGAAGACACGGGGTACCATCATGTACACATCCCCGCTTCTCCCACTAGAGAACAATTGCTCGCACAAGAAGTGCAATCTATGAAAGCAACTCTTGCGAGCATACAAGAAAGCAATATAGGGAGTATTAGGAAATACCAATACGAAGAACTATGCCCCTATCCTTTTGACAAGACAATGACCCTTCAACCCTTTCCAAAGAAATTTGATATGCCAAAGTTGAAAATACAAAGGAAAGGGAGACCCAAGGGATCATGTTAAATATTTCTACATGGCATGTCAAGAGGTGTCTTATAGTGATAATTACCTCATCAGAATTTTTCCTAAGAGTCTCGGAGGTCAAGCATTGGAATGGTTTACGCGCTTACCACGAGGATCAATTTTCACCTGGCCAGAATTGGTGGAAAGATTCGTGCGTCATTTCTCATATAACATAGAGAGTGACATCACCATGGCAGACTTGTGTGGCACAAAACAACGCCCAAATGAGACCTTCGCCAGCTTCCTCCAACGATGGAGAGGGATAGCTAGTCGCTTCCCTTGCGCTTTCCCTGAGAAGCAGCTGGTCAATATTTTCATCCCTAATCTCAACCCAGATATAGCTTTCCACCTCCAAATGCATTGTGTCCACACCTTTGAGGAGGTTATCGAGAAAGGGATTCAAATAGAAAAGGCTCTCATTGCCAAAGGCACCCTCAAAACCCAATCTAAAGACAACCAAAGTGTCAAACCCATTGAAAAGCCAAAGATCTTTAACAAAAACAAAAACGTGGTGGGAGACGGAATCACTGATTCCAAACGTGTTCAAATGGTCCAAACCAGTCAACCTTTTAAACTAACCAAGGGCCCAATTCAACCACCACCAAAGCGACGAACATTCACCTCCCTCAATGAACCGTTGTCCCTCATACTAAAATAGTTGGATGCGGCCAACATGATGACCTATCCTACAACACAACCATTTGATGACAACGCTCCTAAACCTTCATGGTATAAGGAGCATGAATATTGCGTGAAATGCATCGCGTTAAAGGTCATAAAATAGACAAATGTTTGCGACTTCACCACTATATTCAAGACCTCATTGACAACGGGGAGATAGAGGTGGATAACCCTGGCCACATGCAAACACCTAATGAGAAAATGGGGATTTATAAGGAACCATTCCCCAAGCATGATAAGTTGGAAAAGACAAAGCCGGATCGGGGAGAGTCATCCCAAACCTATAAAGCCACGAATTACTTATATACCAAAAGAGATAACAATCATTACGATTCACTTATCGGATGTATTCACTCCCCTGCTGACTGTGTCAATACCATCCGGATCAAGGGAAAGGACTGCGCTGCAGTAACAAGGCGTGCCCGCCTCGTGATTCCGAACCCTCTCTGTTGACCCCGCAAACTGATAAATATAACCTTTTAGAACAACTTGAGAGGACACCTGCTAAGATCTCGATCTTAGATCTTCTCAAGATATCCAATGTGCATAAGGACATTTTGTATCAAACTCTTCAAGGGTCGGGAGTGCCTTTAGAAGTCGATCCTACGTACCTTCAAGCCGCAGTGGCAAATATTGCATCAAGTGAGCATCTTACTTTCAACCATAGGGAGATCCCTGCCACGAATCCTACACATAATCTTCCCTTGTACATCGAGGTAGTTGTCACCCGCAGGAAAATCAAACGGGTGCTTGTGGACAATGGATCGGGATTGAACATCTACACGCTTAAGCTGGTCAAACAATTGGGACATACGGAGGAAGATCTTGAGTCCCATATTATTACTATCACCGCATACGACAACGCGGAAAGAGAGTCAGCAGGCACCATTACGCTACCCATGGAGGTGGGCCCCACTTGCCATCAGACAAAGTTTCACGTCCTAGACTTGGAACTTCCATATAATATGCTTCTAGGCCGACCATGGATTCATGCCATGCAGGCCGTGCCATCAACATTTCATCAATGCATCAAGCTGAAGCATGAGGGACATATGGTTACAATACCAGGAGATTCAGAGCCCTTTGCTCATTGTAGAGCTCTTAATAGCTTTACACGAAAGGGTACATATGCATGTCCCTCCACAGATATAGTTGTCCCTCTTCATTCTGAGGCCATGGAATCTCGAGTAGATTCAAATTCTCTTAATTCTTACGCTCATGGGGCATCCACTTCCACATCTCCATTTGATTCATGGGAGATGAAAATTCTGGAATATGGCTATGGGGAGTATAATGTACAACAAGCACTCTTGGTTTCTGACCTCTCCTTGTCGCCCAAGACTAGAGGTCGACCCAACTACCGCTTCAGGAGACCTAGAGAGGAACACACTATTGGGTCATTCCTACCTGGAGGCTTGTTAGCTGAGGAAAAATTACTTGATCCACCTACTACTTGGGTCCCTGAGGACACTCAACCATCTTGTTATCAAACCCTAGGAATATGAAAAATCTAGTAGAATGATGTACTCCATGGGCTACAAAGGCCTAGGATGTGGGAGGAATGAACAAGGACAAAGAGAACCAGTCCCTCTTCCACATTTCAAAATAGAAAGATATGGCATTGGGATTCACCCTTATGGAGCACACCCCAATGATCAAGATGTGACTTGTTCTGAGCATGAGGATAGCTTCGAGTACCTAGACAGTGATACGGATTCCCATTGTAGCCTATATGAGGATCTGGCCTCCACGAACCTTTTCATGAACAATGTTGTCCTGACCATAACCCCCACCGAACCGACCCTTGACCTTGTGTACCCTTCCCTTGTTGAATGGGACCAACAACGTCACATGCCACTAGATTTATTCGAGAATGACGAGGCTATTGCAGAGTTCATGGGCATAAGGGATACAATTCCCATTGGAGATCACAAGAAGGGTTTCTTTATCGACTTAGACACCTGCGCCTACTTCGGTGAGGAGGCTGAACTTCGTGGTCAAGCAAAATTTAAGAAAAGTGAGGGCAAGAGTTCTAAAGAAAAGCCTAAGAAAAAAATCAAAGTCCAAGTCACACAGTGAAAACCTCTTTCGAGGCACTCGGGCCGACAAACAAATAAGAAAATCAAAGGACAAACAAAGTGACCACGCCAAGGATGAAAAATCTCGTAGAGACATCCTGGATGAAGATCTCAACCTACCTCCCGATCCTACGCGTATGGAGGATTTATCAAAATTGTTAGTTGAAGAAACCATTGATGTCAATATTGGTACCGAAGAAGATCCCAAGATAGTAAAATTGGGAGCATCACTCTCGGCCAGAGAACAAAAGACGTTCACTATGCTACTGCGAGAGTTTATTGATGTGTTCGCATGGTCTTACAAAGACATGCCCGGCTTAGATCCAACTTTAGTCATGCACAACCTAGTTGTGCACGCAGATGCTAAGCCTATCAAACAGAAGCTCCAAAGATGCACCCAAGAGTGGCCTTGTTAGTTAAAGAAGAGTTGGAAAGGTTACTTGCAGCAGGATTCATCAGGCCAATTGATTATTCTGAATGGATATCGAACATTGTTCCTATCCAGAAGAAACCTATCGGTATCCGAATCTGCATAGATTTTAGGGACATCAATAAAGCTTTCCCTAAAGATGACTTTCCATTGCCCAACATTGACATGATTGTTGACTCAACCATAGGGTACGAAATGCTATCACTCATGGATGGCTTTTCAGGTTATAATCAAATTAAGATCGCTGAGGAAGACCAACACAAAACAACTTTCACAACTCCTTGGGGCACCTTCTGTTATCAGGTGATGCCATTTGGCCTTAAGAATGCGGGAGCAACTTATCAGTGGGCCATGACAAGTAATCTTTCATGATATGATTCATGACATCATGGAAGACTACGTAGATGACATCCTGGGAAAGTCCAAAACAAGAGAGGATCATCCTATCATTTTGCGGCATATCTTTGAACGCCTGCGTGAATACAAAGTCAGATTGAATCCAAAGAAATGTGTCTTCGGTGTGTTATCCGGGAAACTATTGGGCTTCATTGTGTCGAGACGAGGTATTGAGGTAGATCCCGCTAAAGTG
Source organism: Taxus wallichiana var. yunnanensis (assembly GCA_018340775.1). Classification (NCBI taxonomy): domain Eukaryota; kingdom Viridiplantae; phylum Streptophyta; class Pinopsida; order Cupressales; family Taxaceae; genus Taxus; species Taxus wallichiana. The sequence continues at coordinate 659,581,020 of CM031244.1, read as the reverse complement.
TCTGCCATCACTGAAATGCCTCCACCTGAGAATATCAAGCAACTGCATAGCTTGCAAGGGAAAATTCAAGCCATTCACCGCTTTATCTCCCAGCTTGCAGATAAATGTCACTCATTCACCCATTTGCTTAAAAAGGATGTCACTTTCCTTTGGGGACCCGAGCAACAGCAAGCCTTTGCTTTGCTTAAACAATACCTGGCTAATCCACCTGTCCTCATGCCTCCTACTCCAGGAGAACCACTTTTGCTCTATATTTCGCTACGCAATACGCTATTGGTGCGCTGCTCACCCAATATGACCTTAGCCATAAAGAGAAAGTGGTGTACTATCTGAGTCGCACCCTCATCACCTATGAACTTAATTATCCTCAGATTGAAAAGGCTTGCTTGGCCGTCATTTTTACCTTTCAGAAACTTCACCATTACCTGCTAAATACTAAGACCAAGCTCATATCCAAGGTCGACCCACTCAAGTATTTGTTGTCCAAACCCGCCCTCATAGGTAGAATGGCTAATTGGATCATTCTACTCAGTGAGTTTGATATAGAATTTGTCCATCAAAAATTAGTTAAAGGACAAGTACTTGCCGACCAGCTAGGAAGCACCTTTGCAAAGCACAAAACCTTTGAGTCTGGATCTGCCAGATGCATCTTTTCTCTACATTGAAGAATCTGTCATATGGCAGATACATTTTGATGGATCTTTTATGTTTCATGGTTCAGGTGCAGGAGTGGTCCTTATTACTCCTTCGGGTGATCCTATACCGCAGGCTTTCCACCTGGCCTTCCCTTACACGAACAACATTGCGGAATATGAAGCACTCATTGCAGGATGAAGCTAGCCATCAAGTGGAATATTCAACATGTTAAGGTTGTAGGTGATTCGCAGCTAATCATCAAACAAGTTAATGATGAGTATAAAGTTAAGGATGATAAGCTCATACCTTACAAAAAGTTAGTGGAAACTCTAAAGGAGTATTTTGTGTGCATCACCTTTGAGCAAATTCCAAGAGCACAGAACAGATCGGCGGATGCCATGGCAATGGTGGGATCTATGCTTCATATTCCACAGGGAACAATGATATGCCATTCTTCGTAGAAAATCTACGCCAGCCCGCGTATGACATGCCGGAATCTTGCCTAGCTTGTGAGGTTGTTGGTCCCCATTCCCCATGGTATGAACCCATCTTCACCTATCTTAAGGATAGTACTTTCCCTCCCAATATCTCCCATTCTGAAAAGCAAAGCCTGATTCGCCAGATAGCCCATTACACCCTTTTAGGAGGTACACTTTATCGTCGTGGCTACGATGGGAATTTGTTACGTTGTCTGGATGTGATGGAGTCAATCCAGGCAATTAAAGAAGTACACGAAGGAGTATGTAGAGCACATACAAATGGAATGGTCTTGGCTAAGAAACTGTTAAGAGTAGGTTACTATTGGCCCACCATGGAAACTGATTGTTGTAATTATGTTAGAAAATGTGTGCTTTGCCAAAAGTATGGAAATTTCATCCATGCTCCATCGCAACCATTGCAACCAATCACTACCCCATGGCCATTCTCTAAATGGGGACTTGATCTAATAGGGAAGCTTACTCCTACCTCATCTGATGGTCATACACATATCATCACAGCTACAGAATACTTTACAAAATGGGTGGAGGTCTGTCCCTTTAACCTATGTCACAGGAGCATAGATTTCTAAATTCATCATGAATCACATTATTTGCCGATATGGTATCCCGCAGCCATTGTCACAGATAATGGGAAGTCATTTAAGAACAAAACTATGAAAGGTCTTTTGCCAACGGTTCCAAATTAGATTAAAATGGTCCACGCCATATTACCCTCAGGGTAATGGACAAGCTGAGGCAACAAACAAGACTTTGGTAAGGATAATGGAGAAGATGGTTAGCAAAACCGGTCAAAACTGGCACCTACAAATCCACCCAGCCCTCTGGGCCTACCGAACATCAATTCGCACTCCTACGGGTGCGACGCCATATTCCCTAGTGTTCGGGACAGAATCTATCATCCCTTTAGAGATTGAACTCCCATCCCTACGAATTTCTCTTTGGGACTATTTGGATAAGGATGAAGATTATCGAGTGGCAAGATTGGCTGAGTTAGAGCTCCTAGATGAGAGGCGCATTCGCGCTCTTAATCACCTGAAGGTATATCAACACAGAATCTCCCGCAACTACAACAAGAGAATCATCCCTCGCCAGTTTGAGGTGGGTGATTTAGTTATGAAGGAGAACCAGTTCAACACCAGAGCAGAGCGAGAAAAGAAAGGGAAGTTCGAACCACACTGGTTAGGACCCTATGTCATAGTTGCCAAGTATGGCACAGGGGCATACAAGTTGGCTCACCCCAATGGTGATGAGCTCCGGGAGCCCATGAATGCCATGCATCTTAAGAGGTTTTATGCCTAAACATGGCACAAGAAAGTCATAAAAATCACAAAAAAAAAAAAAAAAATACAAAAACATCAAAAAAAAAAAAAAAAAAAAATCAAAAAAAAAGAAAAAGAGAAAACAGGTCATCCACTAGTGAAAACCACGCAATTGTGGCACTTTGGACAAGTCCTTGGGTGAAAACCGGTTTCCGGCGCCTCGGGAGGATTCGTTGTTCACAAGCATTCTGTATTAGAAGGGTAGTTGTCTTTGGCCTGGACCTGGTTCTGCCTTCGAGTTTCCTTGTGCACACCATTTTGTCCAGCCTTGATCCGGTTTTTTGCCTTCTTCTATTCATCTGTGAGGGATGTGGTCTTTCGTTATTTCCCATCTTATGCTAGGGGCAACTCAATGAGTTCACCTTCTTGTTCATTAAGCGCGTGGCTTCTGCCCTTGTATATTCCCCACCTAACGCTGGGGGCATCCATGCTTTCTTGGTTACCTGCACATAGCTTTGGAAAATCAAGAAAACCACAAAACAATATAAAACAGAAAAAAAACACAAAAATAATATAAAATTGTTTCGAGAAAAACACAAAAATAATATAAAATTGTTTCGAGAAAAACACAAAAACAATAGAAAATTGTTTCGAGAAAAACACAAAAACAATAGAACATTGTTTCGAGAAAACACAAAAACAATAGAAAATTGTTTCAGAAAACACAAAAACAATAGAAAATTGTTTCACAAAACACCAAAACAATATAAAATTGTTTCACAAAAACCTAAACAATAGAAAATCAGTTTATGAAAACATATCTTACAAAAACATTTACTTGCATTGTCTTGTTTTCTTGCTTTGCTTGTTGCTTGTATAGTGTTTTGCGTGCTCACTTTTGAGTTGTTTGTTACTTGGGTGTACTTTTTCATAGTTTATCTTTTCTTCCTTAGAATAGATTCATTCTTGCTTGTGCATATTGTAGTGGATTTCGACATGCTAGTGTGTTAATTCTTTCTTTCTTTCTTAATGCATTTGGTTGTGTTTTGTTACTTGTTAATAAGGCATGGTGATTCATGGTGTATTGCATTGATTCTTGGTGTTCTTTGTAGCATTTGGCTGTGTTTCTTGCATGTGCTCTATTTTTTTATCATTCACATCACATTACCATCACTATCATCACATCTAGCATCATCTATACATCATATATAAACAAAAATGCTAAGTTTTACATCATGCATGTATACTAAGCTAATCATCACATATCATATCATCAATGGGGGCAAGAGGGGTTGCGCATAATCAAAAATCTATCCCCCCGCACCAATATCATCATATCATCCCGTCCATAGACATCAAAATAACACTTGAAAACAACATTTGATATTGTCTATAGATCTATCATCTACAATCTACAGCACGCCTCAAACGATCACGTGCGATCACCATCTCTCCTGAGTGTCAGAGCCTCATGGTAAGTTTTCTAAACTAAGCGGTTAAAATGAACTGATTGTGATGTTTTTACCCCCCCTGGGGGGTATATTAGCCTATTTTTCACTGATCGGATGGCCAGGACACCCATTTCGCTCACCGTTTTCTCCTCTGTTCGCTGTGGAATAATTATTTTTAATTAAATAATTATTTTTATCTTATTTTTCACTGTATTGGGGCATTTTTTTGTCCAATACCCCTTTCTTCTCCCCTGAAAATTTTATTGCTCCCTGGTGATTTTTATTCTTCTTCACACCCTCGTAAATAATTATTTTTTCTTCATTTTTCCACTAAACAAGGACATTATTTGTCGTTTGTTTCTCTTTTCTTCCACCTAGGGCACTTTTTGTTGCCCCTAGGCCCTTCGCTTTCTTCTTCTACTTTTCACCATGGTTTGGAAAGCAAAAACAACACAAACAATATATATATATATATAAAAAAAAAAAAAAGGCAAAATTTTTCAAAAAATTCCTAAAAAGTAAAACACCCTACAAAATGGTAACTTGCTTCTTACGGCTAAAACTTGTGTCTTGCGCATGGTATTTTCTCCATATCCTGTTGGTTTGTCTCACATCTTCCCGATTAATATGACTCGTGGATCACCGGATTCACAACCATTCACAAAAGCTAGTTGCTTGCTTCGTCTGTACTCTGGGGCACTTTTGGTTGCCTGGTGTTGTTTCGTTGCGCACAAACGCTTTTCATGGACCCCGTGTCCATTTTCATTTCCCCTTGCATGTATCCTTGCTTGGGGCATCATTTTTAACCCTTTTCATCAATCACGAACTTGTGGATCTCTTCAACACTGATAACAAAACATTTGTACAACTGTCTTGACCATTGTTGGGTTGGATATGTGCGTTCGTACTTGTTTTCCCTGTTATATGAGCTTGTTTCCTTCTCGTATTGCATTGCATTATTATATGTTGCATGGAGTTGGTACTTTCAAGCAATGGAAAATTGTTCGTAGTATGGCTTTTCATGTCATTCTACCTTTGTCGTATGCTTATATTTTTCATAAGGACCGATGATGTAGTTCCTATGGCAATATGATGACATCAAATTTGTTCCAAACAAATAAGTGGCTAGAGGTTAAGCTCTTCTCTCCTCTCATCCATATTTCTTCTACACCACTTCCCTTTCACCCCTAATTCTCCCTCTCCTCGGGGCATCCTGCCTCGTCCCCATTCTTCTGCCTACTTCTCATCTTTTTCGATCGTCGATCGGCTTCCTTCATCACCCCATCGACACTCGAGGGGGCATCTCTCCCTCCTACTAATTTTTCTTCTATCCCTTCAAAATCTCTTCTGTCTACTATCTTTGAAGTGGCATCACTTACGCCACCCCAAAGAGGGGCAAATGTAGACACCTATAATTACGCCCAAGCAATTTAAATACTTAAATTGCGCTAATTATCCCCTTTCTCGCAAATCAACGACATATCGTCAAAAGCACTCATTTTCCCTCATATCATCATTAATTAATTACACTAAGCTAATTAATTAAGTTTCCTATCCAACAAATACCCTAATTAACGACCTTCCGTTAATAAATCACCTCTTCTATCTAGATTAATTAATTATTATTAATTAATTAGCTTTCCTTCCATTTAACTAGTAAATCAATATTTAATTGATTTAATCCCTTTCTAATAGCCTAAATCATACTAATATTCCTCTAATTAGCTTCTATAAGCTTACATCTACCTATTAATTAATCACCTTTGATTAATTAAAATACCCCCAACTCCCATGACTTGCTAAACATGTATTAAACCCTTCTAAAGTAAGGTTACCTTTAATAAAGCAACCTTATCCATTCCTAATCATGTTTTACCTTTATCCCACATTCATGAGAATGTGTTGAATCCTTTATCCTTTGGGCTATATAAAGAGCCCTCCACCTACCTTTTTACTTACACCTAAACTCCTAAGAGAGCAAATGCAAAGCATATAGCAAAGAGACTAAGAGCTTGCACCTTGCCCTTTTGAGAGTTCATCATCTTGAAGAGTTAAGCCTCTTTCTTAAAGTGCTTGGGTCATATGGGAGGTGTCAAAAGGGTCTTGTAGCCCAACTTTGATTAGCCCCCATTCCTAGGTTCTTGGAACATTAAGGACAACTATTTTGATAGCCATGGAGCTTACTTAGGTCCATTCATTTATTTTTTGTTAGAGAATAGAGGAGTTTAGATATTTAGCATTGTTAGTTTCAAAGTTTGTATTTATGTTTAATTCTTATCATGATGGTGTTTATGCTTTGTTTTAGCTAAATTGTAGAACTATTTTAGGTGGTAGTTCTTGCTTCATTTGATTTAGCATTAAGCAAAGTATACATGCACACAGCAATGTGCAATGAATATGGGATAAATCTGACCTATTCTTCAAACTACAACCCACAAGGAATGGGAAAGCTGAATCAAGTAACAAAAACTTGCTCAAGATTATTAGAAGGACTTTAGAAATCAACAAGAAGAAGTGGGGAGAGCAATTAAAATTTTCAGTATGGGCTGATAGAATAACTCCATAAAGAGCAAGCTGGTAAAAGTTGATTTGAATTGGTATATGGGACTCGGGATTTGCTGCCATTACACTGTGATTATCCACTTTTAGTTTTCCCAGCAGTTGGAAGATCAAGAACATGGTCCATATGAATCAAGAATCAATCAGATCATTGAGTTGGACAAAGAAAGGAGAGTTTCTCATCAAAGGCATGTCAGATTTAGGGAGAAATTGAAGAAGTTGTTTGATAAGAAGGTCACCCTAGAGCTTTCAGTGTTGGAGATCTAGTTTTGCTATGGGATAGTAGGCATGAAGACAAGGGGAAGCATGGCAAGTTTGATGCTCTATGGATGGGCCCTTATGCCATTGATATCAGGATTAGAGAAAATACATTTTTCTCAAGGATTTGGATGGGGATTTTCTGGAGCTGCTTGTTAATGGCAAACATTTAAAACATTTCTTGGATTAAATACCCATGTGAGGTATGCACAAGTTGTACATTTTGTATAGTCCTTGTTTTTTGTTTTGTCCTTTGCTGTTGTTAGCTCATGGGTTGCCCTTTTGTCCTTGGCAACCTTTTTGGTCCTGGTTTTCTCAATTTGTTTTGGTGAAAATTCTAGTTTTTGGGCTGCTCTGCATGTTTTGACTCCTTTCCCAATGGATTTCTAGCACTTGGTCTACGTTTTGATCTTGTGGCACTCACTGGGAGTGCCCATCCCTAAGCAGGAGCCAATGTTGGTGCAATTTTTGGGTTTGCACATGTTCCCTTAATTTCCATGCTTCATTTTTGCTCCAAAACGTCTTTTTGGCTTGAGTTGGTGATTTGCGACTCATTTTTTCAGTTAGATGCTTTTAAACTTCCCTCAACATTGTCATTTTTCCCTAATCTGAAACAAAATATGAGTTGCTCTCTTTTTGTGCCCTAATTCCTTCCTTTTTTGGGCCGTATCGTTTTCCCCTTGTTAAATCGTTTAAAAACTCGTATTTTGGTCGATTTCCTTTTATGGGCAAACGAATTTCCAATCCCCTGGATGAAATAGATGTAAAAGCATGTTTCATTGGGTTCAAAACCAAAAAATCTACCTTCCTTGTGAAAAAATCGATTTCAGAAGCATCCCTTGCGTTTTTGCATTTTTTACGGTCGTACGGGCTTTTTCTACCCATCAAATTTATCATTGTAGAGTTTATGCTGACATGACAGTCTCTCAATGGCCGGGAAGGTCGAATGAATATTATAGCTTGTTTTTAAAATTTTGGAAAAACGAAAATTTTTGCCCATGGCCTGCGGTGCTCTGAGGGATGTGCTTACGTGGCACGATGTGATTAGTCGAGGAGTGGCGGTGGCGGAAGTCACTTAGGAAATTTTTCTTCCATTTTGGAAAAATTTCTCAAAATCAAATTTTTGCCGAAGGCCCACAGTGAATGGCATGATGACATGTGTCCAGGAGGGCCAGGTGGATGGTGAAGGACTTGGAATTTTTTTGTTGTTTTTTGGCTCATGGTGTCAAAGGAAAAATTTGGCGTGAGCCCGTGCCCAATGAGAAGTACACACGTGGCAAATGAAGGACAGGTGGAGAGGTGGGGGACTTTGAAAATTGTTGAAGTTTGTGGTTTCAAAATGTCAAGGAACATATTTGCCTAGGGGCCCACGCCCAGTGGTAAGTGGACACGTGTCAGGGGAGCGAAGGAGATGCGGGGTTGTGTATGTTTTTGGAATTTTGCCTTTGGAGGCAAAATCTCAAAGTCAAAAATCTGAATGAAGGTCCGCAACGAATATCAAAATGACACATATGCAGGTGGGTGAAATGGAGAGGTGGAGGCTTAGAGGAATTTGAAGTTTTTTAAACTTCAAAGGGTAAAAGGAAAAATTTTGGTTCAAGGTCCCGCCACCAATGAACAATGGACACGTGTCCAACATTTGATGGAAATTCAGAGTGCAGAGGAAAGATGGAAAATGTTCCAACTTTGGCGAGAATTTTCAAAGGAAATAATGAATCCATGGAAATATTGGAGGTTTTTCCTTCAACTAATCCACAGGCGACACGTGGCATTTTTCAAATGTCAAAAGAGAGAGGTCAGGCCCGCATGAGGAAAACTCTTAAAAAAGGAGCAAAACTCATCAAATTAGCCCGTGGTTTTTTATGGGGCCCACATGAGGACATGTGGCATGTCCAGGGGGCTCGCGGGGAAAATGTTCAAAATTTTCCCGAGGTCAAAAAAATTTTAAAATGCAAATTTTAAAATGAGGGCCCGGTCCAATGGTATTTGGACACGTGTCCCACCTCATCCAGAGGGAAAAAGGGGTATTTTCAAGGGAATATTCAAGATTTGATCTGACACATGGAGGGTAAAGATTTAAAGTTGATTTTAATCAACGGTTGTTGTGAATTTTCATTTTTTGGGCGCCATGGAAGCACCAGGAAGTGTGGAATCATTATTTTTGCACCAAATCACATGAAATTTTTTATGATTTCACATCCCCTCAGCCTTTTGAGTGCAATGGCACCATTCTTTTGAGCTAATTCGGTACCCTGAAGTGTTTTTGTGGAATATTTTCCTCAGCCCATGAAAAACAAGTGAAAGGCAAAGAATGAAAAGTTGCAAAGTTAAAATGGTGAGGGAAAAAGGTGAAAAATGATTGCAAATGCATCTTTGGCATGGTGGAATGCCAAAAACATGACCCTGGGATGGATAAGGATCCAATTTCATGCAATATTTTAAAATATTTGTGCATTTCTGGCATTTGGCGAGCTGTTTCATAGTTTTATATCATTTTTCATCAAATGGATAGAGTTTTGTAACAAATTTGATCCCTTTGGCATATTCTTTGCTTGGGATGCAAGGCTCCAAGCTGGTAGAAGGTATATCATGTATTTTGGAGGCATTTTGAAAGGTTTGTTGAGATATTTGGAAAAAGAGAGAAGAATTTTCACAAGGAAAACTGGAAGAAGTCCATTTTCTTTTGGAGAAACTACCTGAGAGCCATTTTTTATTTCTATTTGCATCAAATGTTCATCATGTTGAGTTGGTTTCAGCTGTAAATCCATCAACAAGCTTTGATTGTCTAAATAACATTCCCTTGCTAATATATTTGATCAAATTCTTGGATTAACTGGTTTTATCTCTTGGAAAAACTTGCATGCACTTGTATTTCAATATGTTTTCAATTTGTGTTTCATGCTCATGTTGCAATCTTGTGTTTGGGATCTTTATTGGTCATACATGGTCTCATTTCTGGTAGAGGGTTTGAAGGCATCTACAATCTTCCATTCAGAAGAGCATTCATTTGAGTGAAGATAAACAGATTTAAATTCATCTTACCTTCCTTGTAAATTGAGGGTGTTTGTAAACTTTTGGGTGTACCTTAAGTCATGATCTAACAAGGGTTTCTAAATGCTTCATTGATATTTTTCTTCAAGCCTTTGTGGCAGGTTATCAAAGTTTGTGTGGAATAGTGTAGATTTGGGCCTCCATTTGTGCACACATCTTGGTTGAAAGAGTACTTCAAACTCATTGAAACATCTCTGTTGTTTAGGTGTTGCAATTCTTTTGCAAAGCTTCCCAAAGAAGTGGGTAATTCCTTATCTTGTCTTGTCCAAACTTCTCCCATCATAATTTCATTTTAAACTAACTCATCCTACCTACAATACCCCTGCATCTACATTATGTGTCCACAAAAGAATTCAATCCTTTCACAAAAATGCACAAAGTTGATTAGGGTTCTATCATGTCTTTAGCAGCTCTAGCTTTGTTTTGAAAACATTTCCATCATTTAGTAGTGACAACTCCTTTGAGTTTGGATAATGGATACTTGATCATGTTTTCACAAGGCCTCTTCCACATCATATGCAAAACATAAGGATATCTCCATCTCCTTACCATATAGGGGCTGCAATATAGGTTCTCTTGCCTTGGTTGATAGGCACAACCTAAAATAGTGAGGGCTAGATCAAAACCCTTATGAAGGTGCTATCCACTCCCTCAATTCTTGAATGCAAACAAGTAGATAGGTGTGATCCCTGGCTAAAAATGACATATCAAACATCTATCTATCCTTGAGTGTCTTGTGCAGATTCATGATGTTGTTCAAGTTATGAAGGAGATTAAATATGGATACCAAAGTACCCTCTCTCGAACTCATGGTGGAAACCTCAACTTTGGAGTAGATAACTCCAAATATGATGATATCCTAATAACATCATGTGATGAAGAAGGCTCAAATTCATTCACAAGTTGTGTTAGTGCATTTATCAACCCTGTTATGAAGAGTGAAGTCAATCTCATATATTAAACATCGAGAACCATGAGTGAAAACCTATAAAAGTCTGTAATGTACATGTCTAAGGAACATTTCTATCTTAAATGATTTAGCTCTCTGAAATAACTTTCGGGATCCCTCTATCAAACCCACTCATGAACCTCTCTATGAACTCCACATATGTACCAATATGCATGTCCCCCTGTTTACTACCAGTCATGTGCATCTCCCTCAAGGTGTATAATTTCAAACTTAATTACATCATCTTCATGCATGGGATTCAAGTCTAAGTATTTATTCAACATCTAAATCCAAGATTATGTTGTACACTTTTAGATCTATCAAAGTGTGAAATGCAAATTTGTCCCAATATCCTATGTAACTCTAAAACCTAAGTAGTGTGATCCTTCATGGGCTTACTACCAATCTCTATCTTGTAGTACTTTCTAAAAGGCATGTTAGCTCTAAAACCTTCACTAAAGGATTGATATTTCAGCCAACACTTCTCCTCATCAAAAATTTATGATTTTTTTCTCATTTGTGTAATTTCCGAATATTTCAAAAATGTGGGGTCATGCTTGCTTACATGTGTATTGGGGGAGTGAAGAATGTACTACCCTGAATTGCTATTTTACCTCTTTAACCATGTTGCCTCGTGTTACTATTTTATTCTCTCTTAGCATGATTCTCAACTCTTCCCTACGCTAATCTTTTAGTGAGTTAGCTCAAATAAATATTAGTGGTCTCCTTCTATTTAACTATATTGATAAATATTTTTTTATCATCTCTTCATTCAACTCATCATCATCACCCATTTTATGCCCCTCTTTTATAGTGCATTTCTCCTAGAATAAACTTTAATCAACACCCAATAGGCCGGAGGAAATTTTTCTTTGATACCACTAAAATATCCCTAGTGAGATATAACTTATAACTTCACAAATTAATAAAAAAATGCAGCAAATGATATTACGATTTTTCGGAATAAAACCTGAATAGGATAATGAAATGAAAAATAATGATAACTTCCAAACAAGTCTAAATCACACGAAATTTGATAGAAATATTTTTGAAATGATAATGAGACACTAGAAAAATATTTTTGGATTTTTTTGAATAATAGATAAATGCTAGTAATTTGCAGAATGCCCTAAATTGCTGAAATAATTTTAGAATTCATAACTATCTTAATATAACTAATAAAATGTTGATTTTCTATAAATAACATCAAATATATAGAAATAATCCCAACCTCAAAATCTGAAAATGTTCACCTAGACACCCTAGAAAACCGGTTACGCAATCTCTTAGGGATGTCGTCACCCTATGAAAGGGATTGGAAATCCTCCAAAACTCCTCCCAAAGTTACATCAAACTTTCCCTAAGTGTTGGGAAAAAAATATGAAATGCAAATGGCTGAAATATATGGGCAAATGATCTCCCTCAACATTTGAAATCAACCTTTGGAAACCTTACCTAAAAACCCTGTAAAATCTTCTTGAAAATTCTCTACGAATGGGCTCCTAATTAGTAAACTAGGGTGGATCTTTCGCCACCGAAGAGTTCTCTACTAGCTAGGGGTGTATCTCACAACACTAAAGCTAGGTTTGCTATGGGATCTTACTCCAAAAGAAAGAGAAGTGTAAAGAGTTGTTTCTCAAATATCACTATATGTGTGTGTATGAATGACCCCTTCTTCTTCCCAACACCACCTTTTATAACCTTCCAATGCAATAAAGGGCCCAAAAACCCTAATTGACCTTTAGGAAGAAACCACATAAACATAAAGTAACTTACATTAACTTTTTCCCCTAGGCTCAAAAAGTGACTTAAGTGACCCCAACGAAATATTAAAATAATAAAGTACCATGAGTCCCACCTCAACAACAAAATATAACAATAAATTTCCACCAAGTTGCCTAATACTAATGTAAATAGAAAACATATATTTAAAAAACAAGGTGGTAATCACACATCCATACCCAATATCCTCCATTGATGTTAGCCCCTTTGGTATGACCAAAGCTAAGACTCGAAAAATGGTTGTTATGCCCTCTCAGTAAAGGAATGGGTACATTGCAAATTCATAAGTGATAAAATGAGTAATTAAAAGCTACCTTTGGCCTCTTTAATTTGTTTCTTGTCTTTGTTCTAGTCTTTTACACCCTACATCCCAATCAGTACTTTACTTTCTTATCTTTCACAACTTCGGAAACCAGCACCTAGGTGTCCTCATCCCCTTTGGGCACCCCTAACCTCTTTTCACCTTACTCACTTTTTTGGGATTCTTTTTATCTTTTGGGAACCTTATTTTCTTATGGGTCGGCCTTCTAGTTGTCAATTATAAAATTTAACAAAGGGAATCATATAAATACAAAGGTATGTGACCAAAATAAAGGAAAAAGCTCTAAGAATTTATTATCATCACCTAAGCTTGCATCCAAAGGAATTTAAGAGATCTAAAGGCATCCATATAACATCCATACAAGGGACAAGGGACAATGTTTTTTTGCATACACTACATAGGAAGGGGAAGTTCATTATTCCATCCACATATCTATTTACATTGATACATCTAGATATTTCTCGCTATGAAGTAATCTTACACAAGGGCATCATAGGGCAAACTTATTTCAAACATTCACAAGAACTCCATGGAGTATTAGATGTAGTGCATCATTTGATCATAAGTTCACTCGGTCTAGTGACCATTGGGGTTAGTTCGACTCCTATATTGCATCTTTATTTTCTTTGATTTGTTGTGGTATCATAGGTTTACAGGCGAACCTTTATCTTGCTGGTTTTAGGTTTTTGATGATGAAGGTAGTCTTTGTTGGGACCCAAAATATCAGCTAAGAAGGTGAGTGGGTGCATGGGACCTAATCAAAGAAGGGCACACATGTTAAAGGTGTGAAGGGAAGAGTTATGGCAGGGTTTTATAGAACACATAGCGTGTGTGCAAAAGGAAAAATGGATTTTTACTTAGACGTATCTGGTCTCTAAGGCAACACATAAGAAAAATATGACCCTTGTGGATAAGGTGCTAGCTTGGTGATTGTGGGATCAAAAATGGAATATTCCAGGCATGTGATAGAAGGTTCCAAAATAAATCATTGTGAGGAGTGGAGAGCTCGGATCTGAGAAGGCATGCTTCCATGGAGGACCACTTTGACACTTGGTGACTGATCTGTAACTTCTAAAAGGCATGGCGGTGGGTGCTAAGGTTATAAATACAAGCACTCGGTAGAGGAAAAAAGGTGATACATTTAGGGAATGGGTTTTCATTCTTCCTTGTAATATGATGAGCATAATATAGCTATGATGCATGAATTGGCTCTACATAGTTAAATGAGGATCTTTTATGACCTTAAGGGATGTAATGTGGGTTATTTGACTTTGTTAGTATGAATAAAATGATCTATTATAAATCATGTGTGTTCGGGAGTATAATATTTATGTATGAACCAATTCCTTATATAATTTGGTATTTCTCTTTTACGGATGCAATAAGATAACTCAATCTAGAATATGACATGGTTCTTTCTTCTTATTTCCATTTAATTATCTATCATAAGATGATGCATTCTCATAAAAATCACATAAAGGAGAGACTCGATGCCCGCACATGCCTTAGGTGAGCACCTAGCACCTACTAGGTGATAGGTTGACACACATGGGATTAGACTATTGGTCTAAGGGTATAAAATATGACTACATTTTGGTTCTATTTCCGAGACCTCTTTTCAAATTTGTTGTGAGAAATGACATGCATCTTTGTCCCTGTGATGTGTGATGATAGAGCACTGACCTTAGAAAGTGTTGAAACATGGTTCAAGAGCATGGAGGGTGAGTTTGCTCAAATATTCAACATAGGAATTGAGTTTGATGCACGTAGATGAGTAGAAGAGAACCTATACCATGAGCTATATGAGACATTCTTTTGCTGCTTCCCAATAGAACTATATGAATGGATTTTAGCATACACATCCAGATTGATATGGTATTATAGATCGTGTGTATGGAACCAAGATTACTATCGAGAGGTTGTAGGATGAAGATCGACTTGGACGCATGATGTTGATCACCTTTGGTGGAAGAGAGTGTTGACTAGTTAGACTATTTAATACGCCATTTCTACATATTCTTGCCCATAATTTGTTTAGTTTGAGTTTCTAAGGGAGCCTAGAGGATCATTTTTTCATGTTATTCCTTTGGTTATGAAGCTCTTGGTCATTACTTTGAGTTTAGAAGCATTTCTCATGGTGACTAAATTTCTCTCGAGTGCTTTAGGAGAGGAAGCTAGGGTGGAGGAAGATGGCAGACATTGCGGTGAGAAGGAAAGGGAGGACATACGACTCATGTATAGTGAAGATCATGAAAGGGAGGTGACTAGACAATGCGAGGTTGCAAGTGTGATGGATCTATGGAGGTAGACGTTGTGGGAAGGAGTTGAGGTTCATGCAAAGGACATGGAAAATGAGCGATCTGTGCTACCCCATGTTTTCAAGTGTAGGAGAGAGGAACCTTCAGCTTCGATGATATTTTTTTGCATGGAGAAAGAAGAGTCATTGGAACACATCTAAACCCACCCGGTGACCAAACTCTAGTGCTTGGTTTTCTAGATCAAGGGAGAAGTATTGTTAACCTAGTTGGAATCGGTAGGAGTCACCGATCGGTGCCCGGAGACATAATTTCTTATTTGGAACATCCATGGATGTAAAATATATTCCTTTAGTTGAAGGAATATTTGGTCAAGTGCAAGTACACAAGGATTTGGTAAGGCATCCGGGAGTGGTGCGTAATTTACCACTAGAAGTGGGACAATATTGTAAAACATTGGTGCGTAGTTTAGTGGGATGTTGGGAACACTAGGAATGGCCACTTCTGGTCCTTTTTTACTACGGGAGGTGGATCGGTAGGTTAAGAGGAACAAAAGCTAGTGGATCCATTGGATCTGGTGGAGGAGAAAACACGAGATGGAACCAAGGCTCTGGAGTGGGAGGACAAGGACCCCAACCACCTCACCAAGTTATTTTTGAGATGTCTTTGCACTTATTAGACTATAGGGGTATTTAAGATGCTACAGAGCATGTGCACAAGTTTGAGTTACTATGGCACATAAAAGGAATCACTACCCCAGAGTAGAAGGAAAGTTAGTTGTAACAATGGTGCAAGGTCACGCACATAGTTGGTATAGGAAGTATGACCCCATCATGCGGTGGTAGAATACACCCCATTAAAGAAATCCTAGAAAATTTCCATATCCCTATGTTTGAGCAAATTACCATCGGTGCTCTTAAGGAGATTTAGTAAGGAATGGCGAGAGAGTGTCCAAGAGTATGATGCATATTTCAATACTCTCTTTTCAAAACTATATTATGACATTCACCCCTCTCAACATGCTCAATGGTTTTCAGAGGATTGATAACACCATTTAGAAGGTCTCTATCTTACAAGACTTTCACATACTTGTGTGAGGCATTGGAAGCTTCATTATGTCTTTGAAGCTATTGGGAGCATTGACACTAGTGTTAGCCCTTTTCTGGAGGCTCAAATTGCTGCAATGGCCAAGTAGTTGGAGAAGCTATCTGCAAATTCAACACATGAGGTTTGTAGTGGGATTTAGTGTACAAACTATGAAGTGGAGGGACATGCAGAGGATAATTTCCCTTTGAAGATGTTATGTGCTAAGGTGGTAGACTATGAGATCTACCATGCGGATCATGATGCAAGTAGGTTTCCTCTACTACAACTTGCAATCCATAAAATTGTTTCTTCCTATTACAATATATTTACCTCTACGACCCATGATACCAAGGATTGCATACTGATTGATCAAATCCATGATGTTATTGATCTGGGTGTGTGCCAGACTAGCCTTACAAGTAGTTCAAAGGATGATGATCATCATTATGAAGGGCATGCAGATGGAGGGCCACATGGAAGAGGTTTTCACGAGAGGATTTCATGGTCATAGTAACTGCGGTGGAGGATGGAGTGAGTTCCCACGAGGAATGTGTTATAATTGTGGATCTACAGAACATTACAAATGTGAGTGTCCTGATATGTTATAATGCTCATGGTGCGGAAAGAAACACAAGTATGAAGAGTGTCAGAACATTATAAAAATGTGAACCAGTAGCACCGAAAGGACAAAGGTGATGGGATGGTAAGCATCAATAAGGCCAATTCACAGTGGATGCCAAGAGTGGCATGTGAATCGGGGCTATAACCTATGCTAGTGATAACGTGAGTAGAGGCCATGTGCACTAAGGAGATAACAAGACAAAGGAAACTATTTTCAAGAGAGGAAGTAGTACATGGAAAGTATTCAGACCCTGCTCATCAGAAAGAAGTGTATCAAGAGACTATGGACATGATTCAGAGTTTACAAGGGGAGATCCAATGTTTGAAGGAGAAATCAAAGTAGTTGAGAGAAAGGAAGAATGTCAAGGTTCCAAAGGATGATCTAGATGAGGTCAAGGAAGTATGCAAGATGTTAAGGCAAGAGAATATTATTCCCTTACTAGGAGAATGGTTGAGAGAGAAGGTACCACATGTCGGAGTAGAGCATGAAAGGAAGGTTTTGCATGCAAACCTTCCTCCTCACAACCTTGACTATGATAAGGAGATTACTTTGAATGTGATTGTTAATGGATGGATTTTGAGTAATATTATCATATTCTTACCTTATATGCCTAACATCAGATGGGAAGGCCCGCATTTTATCCATCTTGAATGTGTTGTATATGGTGAACAAGACTAAGGCAATGCCCATTGGAGTCCTAAAGGATGCATTTATCACCATTCAAGGGGCCAAGTTCACTAGAGACTTTGAATTCTTGGCATTCCTCGAGGTAGACAACTTTCCAAAGTTACTGGGCACCCATGGTATTATAAGAATAATGTCAACTTGTAGTTTAAAAAAGTAGGTATATCAATTTTGAGCAAAAAGAAGAAAGGGTAATCATCCCTTTAATAGATGGGAATTCAGCACCCTATACTAAACCCTTAGGAGAATAATTTCTTGATAAAATCTATGTGTGCTCCATCAAAGATCCTAAGATAATTCAGCCCACGAAGGGAATTATCCAATTTGAAGATGCCCAGTCCTTGAGTGATACCAATTGTGTGGCATGTGAAAATTGGGCACATGGGATGTATGATTTTATAGGGAGATAGTTGATAGGATTGGTAATAAGGGTAATAAAGTCGAGCTCAGTCAAGTTCCTAGGATGAAATAATTTTCCAAGTTACTATGGGGAGCATATCCTGAAATTTTCTTGTGAGAAATGTAAGATCGGTGGAAAACCGAGGATGAGAGGAGGGGAATGCTCGGCCACAACCTACCGAGGCGAGGATGAGGGGGTGGACATATTTTCCATGTTTGATGTCCCGACCTAGGGGACATGAAGGACTTGAGTTTCCATGGTGGTCCTGGGGTGACACGTGGTTCTTGATCGACGACAGGGGAATGGATGCTCCAAAAATGCACCTAGGGGCTGAATCTGTCAAGTCTAGAAGTCTCGTGAGAATCCCGAGAGGTCACATGGGGGATGGGAAATTTTTAAGGGTACATGTACCGACCTCGGGGACATCGGGGACATGAAATCTCATCGGGATCTTGTTGTTGACACGTGTCCTCTGAAAAATGACAAAGTGTTGAACTACCTTTGAGAGGGAAACTTTAACGATGATAACATGAGCTCTCGGTGGAATTTATTGGTTAAATTTTATATGATACTTACTAGAATGGAATTTGGAATCCAATGGTAGGGGTCTCATGTGTTGATTCATCCATTTGATCCATGGAATTTGGAATCCAATGGTAGGTGTATGGAGGGTTGAGAGGTTATAGTTGATTATGTGGAGGCATTGGTAGGAGGGTGAAATATGATGGGATGCGAGGAGGCTAGAAATCCCAAACAGAGATGAATAAACTAATATAAATAAACATGGGAAGGTGTAGATCCAAATGTACTTACTTGTACTTGAATGAGACATGGTGGTTGGATGGAGGTGATGGTTGATCCGTGGAAATGATGGTCATTGTTGTGGCTATGCTTCCCAGGAATGTTACCGTGAATTCTTTCCCTTCAGATTAGTGCTTGATGTCGGTTTAGGATGTCTAGATGTGTAGGATTGCTCAGTATGTGCTTGCATACAGATTTCTCTTCTCTAAAACTTGAATAATTCTTCCAACCTCTCAAAAAAGGTTACCAAAGTGAATATATTGTAATTGAAGATAGTTTAGAGTGAGCAGCATTGGTTTTAGGTTGAACTACATTAGTTAAGGTGGGAAATCCCGGGTTTGCTAAAATGTCAGATCTTGGGAAACATTTTGGCCAATTCTGTCCATTTTGCGAGTTCAAAACTGAATGGTATGCTTAGATAAGTGGTCATGCAGTTAGAAGAAGAATAGGCATGTGATTTTAGGGTTGAACTAAGTCTTAGTTAATTAAGGTAGGTATAACTAAGTCTTATTTAAAAGGAAACATGCTAAGAATAGGTTTGTGATGAGGTGTCTAGGTGAGGTGGAAATTAATTTAATTAAGGTATTTATTAATGAATATTGTGAGAGTGGGAATTAATTTAATTGTAGGTAATTAAATTAATATACATGTGGGGTAAAGTGGGAGTGTGACCCAAATTTTGTGTCTACAAAGGTAATAAGCCATCTAAAGGAGGATTTATTTATTTAAATTTGTGTTCATAATCCTAACTATGTGTGCCCATTCTTAAGGACCTAGAGTATAATATTCATTGTAAAAGTTAATACTTATGATTTGGTAGAGTCCTTGATTAGTGTATATAAAGGTAATAAGAAGACCAAGAGTTTTAAAATCCATAGTACATGTTGGAATAAGAATAAAAGAAAATGAATGTGAAAATATAGTCTAGTATTGTTAATGCCTAGTTTGAGGGCTAGGAAGGATGTACTTTTAGATTAAAAAAGTTTGTATTCCATGTGTTTAAATTTGGTAGAGTCTCCGACAAGTTTGAGGAAGGCCTAAGGAAATTAAGGGGTCATAAAATCATGGCATAAGGATAGAGTATTTAGTGGTTAGTAGGTAAAGGAAGTAATATGCAATCATGCTTATTTCTTGAGTAATAATTATCTTAGGAAAGAAACTCGTAAGGAATTTGTATTTATAATTAAGAATTTGTCTTAGAAAATTTTGAATCCTTGAGTAATAGGGGAAAATACTTATAGAAATTTAATCAAGAAGACCTAAATTAAATTTCCTGCACAATATCATGAAGAAGTCTAGAGAGAGTAAGGGCTTGTCTTAAAATCCTTAAGTGAAACAAGAAGAGTTGAGTGATTTGCATTAGTGATTAGGAGAGGGGTAAGGAAAATGAGATGATTGAAAAGAAGATTGAGTAAAATTCAAGGTGAAGGTGAAAATCATAATTGAGAAGATTTTTAGAGCTTGAGAAAAAAGGAGTTTTAAAAAGTAAAAAGTTGAAAATATAGCAAGATGATGGATAAATTATTAATGGAGCATTGAGGTGTGCCTAAGTAAGGTGTATCAATGTGTTGAAAGGTGGATGTAATATTGAAAGGTGGATGTGGAGAAGAATCGATATCATTGCAAAGAAAACCCTTTTGATTAATTTTAGCCATGAGGAATTAGAACTTGAAGCTTAATCACATGTACCCAACCTACATAATGTATTGAGCTCATTACCAAGCACTAATTATGTGTTTAGTAACACTCTTGTGAGGTATGTATTGCTTCATAGTATGAGATTATTTCTAGCATCACCTTCGGTGGCCTTGGATAAAATTAAATTATACCACAATATAAAGTATTATTCATTATTTCTATTGCTTATTCATTTTCCTCCTAACTCCTTACGGAGCTCTCGGAATTAGTCGAAGAAGTCAAGGTTCACAATTTGTTGCTCATACCTTGCACTTGAAAAACCCGTTATTGAATAGAATATTCTTGAATGATCAAAACTTTCCTAAATCTTCCTAAACTACTTCCAATAACTTAAAGGATTTAAAATACCACCTTTTGATACTTAATACCTTTTCATAACCCTACCGTAGGATGCGCACAGGAACTCAAATGGCCAAAAATTGGCTTTTTAGGCTTTTCAGAGAATTAGTCATTTACTTCACTTGATAAATGGAATAATTAACCTTGTCAAACCTTTTGAAAACTTATACATGTTCACCAAATGCATTAGGAATACCTTCAAGGACAAGTTTATCATGACACATGAGGTAGGTTGTCTCGGAGAGGGATTCTAGAAGATTTGGGAGCAAGATTTCACATTGTGGCTTGGTTTTCATGGTTTAAGTTTTAGATTTTTGGGTTAGTCAATTCACATGACAAAATATTCATATGAATATCATCATCTTACCCTTCCAGGATTCAAAATCATCCTTAAATGGAATCCTATTTAGGATTTTTATATCCTTCTTTCTCATATCCCTCTCGTGAGAATATGTGACTTCTTGATCCTTCACATGTATGATGGTCCTACATGCCTCAGTAGCCTGCATAGCTCATTTTTATTTGTTTTTTTAATAGATTTAGAAAAAATGGTAAATTTAGGATATGTTGATCATTAATTCACTCCTTGAGCCTCACTTTTCACCTTTGAACATGATGATCTCTTCTTAATATCATAATTCACCTCCCTACCCAAGATGTCACCTGAGTGAAAGCATGTTTATGATGTCTGGACACCCTCTTTCTTAATTTATCCTCATGGAGATAGGTTTCCTCCTCATAATATAAGGATTGATCCCTAAATTAAACTTGGAGGAATGTCTGATAATGAATTCCATGTTCTTGACCTCCACATTATACGGAAACACTGTAAATTCCACCTCACTGACTTGTAAGATGTGAGGTTTATAAAATATATTTTTGAAACATTTAACACTCCTAAAGATGTTAGTAAACAATCTAAAATGCCCCAAAACCTAAACAATGACTGTATTATTTCCCAAAATAGAAATAAATTGTATAATTTAAACCCTAAAAACTTTAGGTTGGATGTTGAAATCCTGAAAAATGCGTATGTAATGACAAGATTAGAATATGAAAAACTATCTTCTAAAATGTGACTGATGGAGTTGTGAGACTAGTTCCATAAGGTGTTGAGAGACCCTAATTTCATTTATTATTCTTTTACTTGATTATTTATTATACTTAAACCTTTTATTTTAGTAAATATATCCCTTCCAAAACAATATATACCACATTGCAAACGGGAACCCGATCACGTTATAACACGCTTGAATTATAGTGCGACCATGTTATAAGTCTCATGTTTTAGGATTGGTAATTACCAAACCTAATCATTCATAATTTGATCGCGCTTTCACAAATGTGCTCGCATTTCACTTTAAATCAAAAAATTTCCCACTTTTTGCCCCCAACTCGTGCACTTACCCACAACTTAAATATGGTTTCCAAATTCTAATTTTTCATTGAGGTTTCACTTTTTGTCACTTAAGTAACTTCCACCTTCTATATTCCCATTGGTAAGCTCTTTATTGGTTCATGTGTCTTAATTTTTCATTTTCAATACTTAATGTTCCACTTGAAGCTTCCAAATATGCCAAAAACACCTTGGAGGTTCTATAAGGAGGTCCCAAGTGCACCCAAGAACCTTGGATTTCCATGTTACACTTCAAAATTAATCCTATAACCTTGTATCTTGATGCAGAGGTGAAAAGTGCACTCTAGTTTCTCTAAACATTCAAAAGTTTCTATCTAAAACCTTTAAGCCTCATGACTTAAAAATTTTCCAAGAACCTTAATGCAATTTTATAACATAAATTGCATGAGAAAAACTCCTTGAAAACTTCATTAAAAATCCAAGGAAGTGATTAAAACCTGATCCATGGCCTAGCTTCCAAAAACACTCTTTTTCTCCTTATCGGTGATCCCTTGTTCAAATAACCTTGAATATTTTCCAACATCATCCTCTCCATAATGCCTTCGTTTTGAGATATTACTTGGTGGTTTTCATAACATCATTTATCTTTTATTTAAGAAATAATTTTCCACCCAAGAACTCCATTTTCTTAGTGACTTAGTGATCCGAACTTCCAAAACTTGGATTAAGTGTTCTTCTTAAAATAAGATTTCATTTCAATTATCTCTTACATGATTATGTGGAGTATTTTTGGAGATATGAAGGAATAATTTTTCCTTAGTATTATTCCCACTAAATGGGGTTCTATAATTTCCCATTGATCTAGATGAGAGAATTGTCCCAAAATTGGAGCATCTCTTTCTTTTTACACCATATTTCAACTAAATCCATTCACAACTACATTCTTTCTCCATAATGACCACATTTATGTTACAAATAAAATAATAATTGAAGACCACTAAATATACCTAGCTATTAAGTTATTGTATTCTTCATGAATATATGCCTAGCTCGGAGAAGCAATCGAGGAAGATGCTAGTCGGTTGCAACATACACCTCCATAATCAAGGAAGGGAAGAAATTCATCCTGTAACATATTCTTCAGATCATACCTTCTCTCTCTTCTTTTCTCTTTATAACATTCCATTTCTCCATTAAGGAAATATTTTTGTAAGGTTGACTTAAGTCACTTAAATTTTCTATTCATCATTGAGATTACACTTGAATTTTAAAAAGTCACATGGGAAGTTGAAGAGCCACTTTTTTTGGTATATATTGGGATGGATTCTCCATTGCAAGGGATCATTTTTATTCCTCATGTAGCAAGTTGTATTTCTTATATTTCTTTATTAATGTATTCCTCTCTTTCTCAACTCCTAATCCAATAGAGCATTATAATCCTGCACAACGAGGGAAAGACTAAATATTTTGATAAATATTATATATTTAAACTTTGTGTTGATTTTATTTCATCCTACTTTTCTTATTGGTGTCTTCTCATTGAATCTTGAAATACATCTAGTTTTATGGTTAGTAAAATTGGAATTCTATTTATTATACAAAACCATCTCTCCATTTCTCTTCTCTTACTCATACCTCACACTCATTTTCCTACATACACTATTTTCAAAGGTTCGAGTGGATTGTTCTTGTGTGATCCCTGGTCTTCGAACACCTTGAGAATAGAATTAGTGTATAGTTTTTCTATCTTTGTATAAGTGGGAGCCTCCCGATTCCCAAGAGGAGGGACTTATTCCTAAAGCATTGGCAAAAAACCCCATATTTTCTGTAACAAAATATTTTGCCAACTATTTTTGGCACACACCATGGGGCATATTTTATTTATCTGCACCTATATGATCCACAAAATCCTAAAATTTAGATTTCCTAAATCCCTTAAAAATTAATCAAATATAAAACTCAAAATATATTATATTTGGTACTTGAAAACCCATTATTCATATTTTCACGAAACTCTTCATATCTCATTGTGTATTTTCATATTCCAAACTATAAATTTTCATATTCCTAATTGAAAAATCCTTTACAAGCTAGAAGAAATCGAATCAACAAATTTTATCAAGTTACCTTATCAATATTTTGTTTGAAGAAAAATAAACATATTTTAAACTCCCTTTTGTCTAAACAAAAAGACATGTTGGTAAAAATTATTCCCGAATTTAATCTTTACTTTCCTCTCAACGACCCTTTTAAAGGTCTAATTGCAGCATCTTTAGATATTATTCCTTTGAAATAATAATAAGAAGAAGGAATGGTTAGGCTAGTACCTTGGGGATGAAACACCGGTTTGTTGGCTTTAACTCCTCCACTTCACGAACTACTTAGAGGATCAAGAAAGAATTTTCCCAAATTTTATGGATATGAAAAGAAACAACCAGATGATAATATTATATCCTTTATCTTAGCCTACGGTGTTCATGGAGTGGAAAATGAAGATGTTGATGTTTGGCTATTCATGGATTCATTACAAGATGTTGTTGTAGAATGGTTCTAATATTTTCCATCTCTCTCAATCACTGATTGGGAAGATATGAAATATACATTTGAAGCATGGTTAAAGTTAGTAGAGCTCAATTGGCTCAAATGAAGAAAGAACCACATGATCCCATGAGAGAATTTGTGGCCAAATTCAATAATTTTATTAACAAGATTCCTATTGGTGTTCATCCTACTATAGAAAATCAAAATAGGTTCTTCATAAATTCTCAACTACTTGAAGTTGGGTTCATATTGTGAATAACTCGAACAAATAATTTGGATGATGCTCAAAAAAATTCAATTGAGGTGGAAGATGATCTTATCATGTTAGGAAAGATCAAGAACCATTCAACAAAAAATAAGGTCTAGAGTTCCTAGTATGAATGCATTGATTCATTACTACAGAAGTTGGTCAATGATTTGAATGTAATGAAGAATAAAATTTCTTAGCATGCCCCATATCAAAAAATAAATAGAATCGGGTTATTAGAGCATCCCAAAGGCTTTCCTTGGAAGCTCCAGCGATTAATGTAGCATGTTGAACCCGGGAATATGTAAAATGTAAAAGATAAAATTTTTAAATCATAACTTGAAAGAGAAGAATAAGTTGGATATGTGAACATTGGGTATTTTGGATACTCATCTAATGAATATTATAAAGATTTTATGGCTGATATGAATAACTACTATTGTACAGTGTTCACTCACTCACAAGCATAAAAACGAGTCTCTTATTATGTTTATGAACTGAAGCACTTGAATTCTATTTGACTCTAAAGAGGATCAACACTACCCACTTCCATACAAGTCAAATAATAAGAATCTTGAAACCAAATTATCCAAATACGTGTCTACTTCTTCAGGTAAGTTTCTTTCATCTTCCCTATTCAAATCAGTTTCTACTTCTTCTAAGAATGTAACTCTTACACCTTCCAATGATTTCGTTATTCCCTAAGTATCCATCTCTTCATACTTTAATATCATTTAACATGTGAAGAATTCCAAAGTCCAAATTTCTAATTCTGATTATCACGAGAACTCACCCCAAATAATTTGATAAACTTGTCTATTTTATCAAGGGAATTACTTTAAATTCTAGTTCCATCAATTTCACTACTAAAGAACCACTTCCCACTCCAAAAAATATTATTGCTTCAGCATCCTCTGCTTTTGAGAAAGTAGAACCCTTCTACCTCTCTTTATTGATCAATATTTTTAAATTGAGCCATTTTATCATTAACTTAGGTACTTCTGATAATGTTATTCCCACTCAAGTTTATAAGGATTTTGGTCTCACTCTGGATACGTTGTTTTTGGCCATTCTTACTTCATGGGGACCAAAGAAGTACCCCTCATTAAATAGGTAAAAGATGTCCAAGTAGCATTTTTCTATTTTCTTCATAAAAAATGAATATGAACATACTTGTGGCACACATTCTAACTTCATATGGGATTTATTTTAGCTAAAATTTATGTCGGGATGTCGGTGGAGATATACATATGAACTTGTCATATGACACCATACAAGTCAATGGAAAAATGAAGAATATTTTTCTTATAAGAAACATGAGATATAATATTCAAAATGAATAAGACCCAAGGGTAGATATTTTGTACCAATATTCAAGATGAGAAAATTATTGCATAACTTTAGAAGAAGGTGTTAAGCTGTTCATAGTGATGGAGGAGTACCTAGGTGTGATTAAGGCAATTGATAATCAACATGATGACTTGATAGACTATAATTTGACATGTAGGTTGTCTACTTGGTGATGATAAGGATAATATGTATCTTGACTTGCAACAAATCAAACTTGATATGATAAGTAATACTAACCATGAAAGGAAAGTTATTTCAAACAAGGTTTGGTAAGCCCCGAGTTTTCAATCATCTTCCCAAGATCTGATATGAAGATTTTTTGATGGATATGATTGTGAATATTAATATTTCTCTTTTCTATTTGTATAAAAATACCTTCGCAGTGATTAATGTATAGATAATAAGGTTTTGATTCTATCAAGGATTATTCTACTTAAGAATATAGTATCTCCATCATGGAGATGACTACTGTAGATCAAGATGGTCATGATGAGGAGAGTGATGATATCCATATTTTAGCCCCAACCTTGTGTTCATTATCCTTTCAAGAGGATGAAGCACTATGTAAGTCACATCATAGTGAGAAACATATTGAGGATGAGTTAGTGTGTGTGAAGGAGAGTTATCTTGAGAAACTAGTAAAATGAGACACCAAGAATCTTGTGATGGTGTCAAAATTCTCAAAAGCCAAATATCGGGAACCACTTCATGGAAACAATGGTAATGCAGAGCATGATAAAAAGGATTAAATTCACATCAAAATTACATGCCTAGTTGTGAATATACGAGTATGGTATGATCAAGAATCAATCTTGTAGAACTGAAGTGGAAAACAAGAAATCATCACCATGATTGAATTTTAAAATAGACTAGAAAATGGAAATGGAACTTCAGAAAAAAAAAAATACAATGATTTTTACAAGTGGATCCTCACTTGCATGAGAATTCATACAAACTTTCTCAAGAAGAACACACAACTTTATCTTTCTTAGGTATATGGAGATTCCTTATAGTAGTTGTATTTACCAAAAAATTGTTAAATGGGTGTTACTTTAATGATCCATTCAATTATTTTTCATAGAAACATCATTTTATGTTACCCATATATGGGTAACATTCGGAGAAAGAAAAAGTAATACATTCAAAATGGGTTATCCCTGCTGTACATAGGTGAGATAGCTTGTTTTTTTTTTTCCTATTTTGTTTCTTTTTTTTCCCTTTATGTGTTTTTTTGTTCTTTGTGTGTGTGTGTGGTGTTCACTAAGTATTCCACAAGTAGGTGTTTCCCTTTGATTCTATTATACCCAATGGATAAGGCATTGGTCTACTTAATGTTGTGAGATTCAAATGTTCCTACTTGTCTTGTTTACACTTTTTCCAACCCATAACATGTCCTTAAGTCATGGCTTGATTATTACCAAGTAAAATGTTCAATAATTTTAATTTTCAACCCTATTAAAAAAATTTCTTTTTCGGTCAAACTTGTCAAAACTGATCAACATTACCTATTTTCAAAAATCAACTTCTAGGAAAGGTTTTGGGAGCCTCAGATTATTTCAAAATCCCAAATTATATTCAAAGGAAATGTCTTAGAGATTTCTATGTGAAAATATAATTTAGAATAGATTATGTGAGCTTTAGAGTGCTCTTGGGAAATATTTCTCTCGAGGTAATTTTTGAGGAAAATGAATGAGTGAACATTAAAGAAGGGTCAACTTCTGGGAAAGGTTTCATGAAATGTAGGTGGTTTGAGGAGATAAAATCCTAGTCGTTGGAAATATTACGGGGTCTACTACATGATTCATTATGTAAGACAAAGTTTTAGGAGCATAAAATGGTGAAACCTTCCCAACACTAAAGCATGGTGGTATTTCAAGGAAAATAACTTATCTTGAAGATTTCGGGCACCTCAAGCATATGTGAGATCCTAAAAATGGACAATTTTAAGCACATTGAACCCCCTTCATGACCCACCCAAGTGATAGTTTAGTTCATACTTGTTTCCAACACCTTCAACAGTTCATCTCACTAGCGTATTTTCTAGGAAAAGGTGGTGATTTGAGAACAAATCCATGAAGACCTCATTTTGTGAGTGTATATCTCTAACTATATTATTTTTCTTGTTTCCAATAAATTTCATATATCGTACACCCATGGAATCCCTTATCTTTCTATCGGCATGAAATTTCTATATAGTTCCTATCTAGGCCTTTGGATACACTTTTGGGGAAAATTTAGTTCTAACTTTCACTCCAACATAAGCTTTAGAGGTTATAATTCATCAACGAGCTTGCACTTTTTGACCTTGGTTCCTCATGGGAACCAAAAGTGCACTTTTGGCACTTAAGTGGTTCCAAATTCTAATTTTTCATTGAGTTTTCACTTTTTACCACTTAAAGTTGGTTCCCAAATTCTAATTTGTTATTTAGGTTACACTTGGTATCGGTTAAGCGACTTCCACATTTTATTTTCCCATTTACATGCACGTTATTGGTTCTAGATTCCTAAATTTGCATTGAAATGACTTAAAGTTCCACTTGAAGCTCCCAAGTCCACCCAAGAACCTTGGAGGTTCCACAAGGAGGTCCCAAGTGCACCCAAGAACCTTGGAGTTCCAAGTGGAGGCAAAACATGCACTCTAGTTCCTCTTAACATTCTAAATTATGTTTTCCCTCCAAAACCTCCAATCTTGATGACTTACAACATTTATAATAACTTTAATGCAAGTTTATTAACTAAATTTCATGAGCCAAACTCCTGAAAACTCCATAGAAGCCATTAAAACTTGTTATATTCCTTAACTTCCAAAAAAATATCATTGTTGATGATCTCATAGTTAAAAGGCCTTGAAAATTTTCCCACCTCTTCATCTCCATAATGCCTTTATTTTGAGCTATTACTTGAGGGCTATCATAACATTGTTTGTTTTTAATTGAAGAAATAATTTTCCATCCAAGAACTCAATTTTACAAGTGACTCAATGATTTAAATTTCCTAAAATTTGGAGCAAGTGTTCTTCTTAAAATAATATTTCATTTGATCTATCTATTGCATGATTATGTGGATTATTTTTGGAGATATGGAGGAATGATTTATTCCTTAGTATTTTACCAAATTCACGGTTTTACATTTTTCCATCACTCTAGAGGAGAGAATTGTCCCAAAATTAGAGCATCTCTTCCTTTTTGCACCATCTTTCAAACAAATACATTCACACATGATTTGGATGAGTCCTTCATCTACATTTAATGCATCCATGTCACAACCGAAAGCATCACTTAAGACCATTGAATAAACCTAGATAGGAACTTCTTGTATTCTTTATGAAGACATTCCCTTATTAGAGAAGTAGCTGAGGAAAAATCTACTCAATTAAAACATCCACCTCCACGATGAAGGAAGAGAAGAAATCTATTCTAGAGCATCTTCTTTGGATCAAATTTTCTCTCCTCTTTTATCTCTCTAACATTCTATTTCTCTATTGAGGAATAAATTTTACAAAAGTGACTTACATCACTTAAACTTTCTATTTCTTCATTGAGATTACACGTTAAGTTGAATATTCACATGGCAAGGTGAAGAGTCACATTTTAGGCTATATATTTGAATGACTTATCCATTCCAAGGATCACCTTTTTGCTCCTCCTATAGTAAGTTGTATCTCTTTTATTTATCGTCTAATGTATTCCTCTCTTTCTCAAATCCTACTACGATAGATCATTGTAATCTTGCATAACTAGGGAAAGAATGAATATTTTGATGAGTTTAATATAGTTAAAAATTTTGTTGGTTTTTTTTTCATCTTACTTTTCTTATTAGTGTCTTCTCATTGAATCTCGAAATACATCTAGTTTTATGGTTAATAAAATCATAATTATATTTATTACTTGAAACCTCCTCGATATTTCTCTTCTCCTACTCATAAGTTACACTCATTTTCCTCTATAAACTATTTCCATAGGTTGATGGAGTGTTCTATGTGATTCCCTATCTGCATG
The DNA here is from genome assembly GCA_018340775.1 of Taxus wallichiana var. yunnanensis. Taxonomy (NCBI): domain Eukaryota; kingdom Viridiplantae; phylum Streptophyta; class Pinopsida; order Cupressales; family Taxaceae; genus Taxus; species Taxus wallichiana. The sequence goes on along the minus strand of CM031244.1, from coordinate 659,550,875 downwards.
ACCATCCCGAGAATAAAATTAGTGTAAAATATTTCTATCTTTCAATAAATGGGATCCTCCACATTCCCAAGAGGAGGGACTTAGTCCTAGAGCATTGGCGTAAAACCCCATATCTTTTCCTTGACAAAATATTTCACCAACAAGAAGTTTACTCATGACATAATCTACATTAGAATATATCACAATAATCATCCTTGAAATCTCTATCAAAATTAGGACTATGCATAAGAAGCGTGACAAGTCTATGTTTGATAATAAAGGTCAAAACCTACCATCGATGGACCTGATCTAGATTTACGCATGGATTTGAATTCTTAAATACATAGGATCATCACTCAATATTGGTCATAGTTTTTAACTAATGACATATGAAAAATTATGATAATGAAATCATTGAATGGAATATTTAGCTCTCTAATATGGAACATATCATATCTAAAAATAATAAAGACTTCACCATCACATATTTCTCTTCATAGGTAGGATTTCCATACTTTAATACCATTGATAGGATTTAGAGGAGATTTTATGTAGTGACAGGACTAAACATTCAAAGAGAATTTCATAGAATAATAGAAACAATATATATTATATTCATCTCATCAAACGAGCAATACCCAAAATAAATTCCTAACAAATAGGAAGAATAAATAAAAAACAATTCGTTAATGGATTTACAAGTATAAAAACTAGCCATTAACCTAGGTAATAAAACAACATAGTGTTATTTACCACATGGTAAGTAATCATGCAATGTAAATACTAATTTTTCCTTAAAAGTGGCCCTCTTACTAACATTATCGTTAATTTGGTGCAAGATGAGTATTTTTTCTTGCTCATATTTCACCTCTTTCTCCATGGCTTGAAAAATAGAAAAAACAATCCAATAAAATTTAATCTAAATGTATGCTTTATTACCAAATTCAACTATGTCTCTTTGGTATATCTTGGAGTTGCTTTTAAAAAATCCCACATTTTTTTGTTGGTTTGGTCTATGGTAACAAATAAACCCCAATTATCATGATCCTTGTGACATTAGAGGTGACACCCTAATGGAAGTGGCCCTATTACTAACATAATGATTTATTTATTGTGGGATGGGTATATTTTTTCTTGATCTTTTCCTTCCCCTCATTGACTTCATAATCTTAAAATATCAATTAAAATTATCTCTAAATAAATACATTAGTACTTAAATTTAGATATGCCTCTTCAATTCATTTTATAATTGCACTCATATAGATGTATTTAAGATATATGAGCTAATTAATTTACAATAAAAACAAAGTAAATATTATCTTGTTAGATGTATCATTAAATTAAACATGTCCACATGAATACATGTTATTAAAATTGAATAATAGTTGGACCTTCTGTACTTTGTTACAAAAATAAGTACCTGCTTATTTTGGAAACTAGTTATAAAAGGAATATTTATGTGACTTGGTGTCTCAAATATTTTTAAAATTAGTTGTGTGGATCACATCCAAGGTTTCATAGTTCATAATGGTTATAAAATTATCCATTTTCCTTCTTGTTTTGGAAGATTCAAAAGTTGTGGAACAGAGGAATGAAAACTTAGTGTTTCATGGGTTTACTCGAACCATGGAATAAAGGCTATGTGTTTTGTGGCATTGCAAGGATAAGAGAAGTGCCCCAAAGAAATGATCAGAAAAGTTATTCTTTTGTGGAAATGATAAAAAAACTCAATGCTCTCTAGATGTTGAAAACTCAATGTTCTATGAAATTTGAAAACTTAGTGTTCCACTTTGTAATAATATAACTTAGTGTTCTTTAGGTTTTCAAAACTTAGTGTTATCATAAGTTGGAAAAACTATAGAACAAAGGAACATGGTAACAAGGAAAACCACAAAACAAAGCAAAGCCACACAATAGATAAACAAGTCCATAGATTGTGCAAGGTGTTGTGTAGTTAGCAATTGTTTGTGTATTAAGGAAAATTTTAGGGACAAACTCGTGGATCACCAAAGTTATCCAAGCAGAACCCCACGAGATGAAGAAGTGGTTATCCATGGAGTAACAAAATTGTGAACTGCATAACATGGAATTATGCAAAGACTTTAGAAAGCCATGTAACAAAGGTGGTGTTTAGGAAAAAAGCTCCCTTTGAGAACAAAGGATTTTACGATATTGTAAGGAATCCTCATAACGCCATATATTTTGATCCATAACTCCTTTTAGATGGGAATAATCTCATTATAATCATTTTTAAATTCATTCACTAAAAGAATCACCTTTAAGGTGAATGATGGAGATACTTGGGATATTTTAATAACGAGGATTTAGGGTTGTTTTGAGTCACCTTCACAATCGAGTGATGCCCAAATTAGTTACAAATGCATTTTTGATTCCTTTTATCGATGATGTTATTTGGATAGCATATTATCCTTATGCCACAAAAAAGAATAAAGAGAATGGTTTGTGAAACAAGAAATGAGCTATTATCAGTGGTCCAATGCATGATTTTGGTTTAAATGGACATTTGGTAGCTCACTCTTCATCTATCTCCCCAAATTTCATGGACATCCATTGATTCAAGTTAGAGCTTATCCACATAGAAAATATCTAAAGGTTTTCTTGCAAACCAAGGCACCCCCATGGATGTGGATCATCATGAAATGGGGATATTATCTTTCGAGGCTAGTTTTGGGGTTGTTTAAAAGGTTCAACCATGTTTTTTTATTAAGGGAAAATATTTTTGAAGGGACTATACCCTGTATACAAAAGGGCTCAAAACCCAGATACCAAAAGCGGAAGAAACAGCCCAAAGAAGAGCAAAAAAACCAACATCGGAGGGCTCACACCGGAAAAGCAACATATTAAGAAAAAGGATCAAGATGTACAATGATCCAAAAAACAGCAGAAGAGACCAAAAAACAAACAAGAGATATCTATCACAGAATATCTCAACCAAAAAATAGCACCAAAACCGTCAGTCAACAACAACTTCGCAGCCAGTAAATAGCAGCACAACTCCACATCACTTGATAGCCCTGGTCAATCTTGGTTTTGATCATTTGAAGCGAGATAAAGAATGCAATGGTTGTGGCCTGAGAAGGGTCTTTCAGATCCACCTGAGCAATTTCCATATCTCTTTTCTCCTTGGGGCCCCAAATGTCCTCAGTAATCCCGCTGAGACTGCATACACTATGAACATGTTGTTCGATGAAATTGTAAATACTTTTAAGGGCAGATAGGATGTAGTCATTACGTCTTTTGCATTTCCCAGTCTACCATCCAAAGATTGTAGCTTCTTGAAAACTTCAGCAATAACATCCTCCTCATCATCATTTTGAAGTTTCCCTTTTCCCTTAGCTTTTTCCATATTTCTGATAACACTCTTAAGCTCTTGAATTTCCTTTTCCATCCTGCCCACTCTGACCAACAAATCCTCCTCCTTAGGCTCCTCCACCGGATGGCTGATGTGTAGGAGGTTCTCAGCAAGCTCGAGGTCTTTGTGACTTCTAAGAACCCTCTGAGAAGCAGGGACCTTAGTTTTCATACCCTTCCTTTTCTTGCTAGATGAAGCAGTGTCAATCTTCCTTTCGAGCGGGGGAATGGAGGCAGTGGGGGCAGGGGGAGGAATGAAGGGAGAGGGAGGAGCAGAATCCAAGCGGGGACAGGTTGAGTAGTGGCGGTGGATAAGAAGAATTAGCCCTTGATGGAGTGGAACTACCCTAGTATGATTTTGCACTTCCCGAACGGATTTCTCCAGTGAGTTTATCAAGTAATGAGGGAAGCTGATGATTATGTTTCTATGAAAGTGATTGAGAAAGATCAAATTTTTTGAGGAATAGTAACAAATCTCCCCTCAAGAGTTACATACCTAACAACCATCCTAGCGAGCTCAGCAAAAGGCTCAGGAATCGAAGTCAACTTGATGTCGGCTATCACAAATTCAAGATTTTCCCCTTCATCCAGGAATTTCTTTGTCTCCACCTCTCTATCCACCCTCTTGTTAAAGAATTTGGTGCCATCAAGACTGAGCCCCGTGACCTGAGTGATAAGCTCCTCCGTTATCTCAACCTCAATGTTGTTGTACTTAACTACCTGATTCTTCCATCCCTGAGCAAATTTAATAGAAATATCCTGATCAAAACCTTGTATTCTTTCAATAAAATTTGCAAGACCCCCAATTTGAAGATAGTTCCAGAGCCCTGCATCATCTTTCCATGCTGGATTATGGGTGGGCTCTATCTTGCAAGGCGGACCCCCATTTTTCTAGTGACTCTGCCGCAATGGTAAAAGTTTTAGCACTATGAGTATCAGACTTAGCTTTTTTTTAATCTCTCCCATTCGTGATAAAAGATGTAATTATTAGACCTTACTTTGTAATTAGTGACCCACTCCTTAGTGTTCTCCCTATGACAAGTAATGATGGTTGTCCAGTTCACAAAAATCACACAAATCACACAAATCTTAGATGATGTCATCATTCTGTACTTAAAAATCACTCCTTAGCATCAACATTACAGCCATTAGTGATTACTTTCCAAGCCATGTAAATCATTGATGATGTCTTTATTAACTTGAGTGGGAAGAATGTCCCCCTTAGCCAAGTTTGAAAAGTATTGTTAACCCCAAAGTTTGCCAAACCATCTGCGACCCTATTGCCTTCTGATAGGTGTGATTGATTTTAACATTTTCAAAACTCTTGCATATATCAGTAGCTTCAACAATAAAATCTCTAATTGACCAGCTGGGGGGTTGCTTTTTGTTTAAGAGATTGATAATGTTTAGAGAATCACCCTCAATTATAATATTCAGAATATTACAATCCCTAGCTAGCCTTATTCCCCATAGAGTAGCAAGAGCTTCAGAGTAATGATTAGTTTGCCTACCCATTTTCCCGAAAAAGTAGCAACAAAGTAGCCTCTTTGATCTCTGATGACTCCTCCACCTCAGAATCTCCCAGATTGCCTTTTGAGGCCCCATCAAAATTCAACTTATGCCAAGCATTGGGAGGCTTAATCCATCGGACAGTGGATCTATCCATACCATTGTTATTCTTTTTGAAGACAGTGTCAATATTCCAATCAGCCAGAATGTATTCTTCTTCCTCAGGGAAAAGTCTATTTTTAGGAGGTTTAAATCTTGCAATATTGTCCTGCACAGCAATGATAATTTCTTTGTAGACTTTGTTACATAACTTTCTAGTATTTCTGAAAATGCCATCATTACGAGCCTTCCAAACTCGCCACATGGTGTGAGGTAAAACTAGTTGCCATAATCTCCTCACCACACAATGTTTGTAAGGAGAGTCCCATTGTTCCCAGGCCTGAAGACAAGTAAGGGGAAAGATCCATTTCTGATTAAATTTTTCAAAAACAAGATGCCAAATTTTGGAAGTGTACTTACAATGAAGAAATAAATGTTTGATGTCTTCTGCTTCTTTCTGACACATGCAACATCTATTTGGCATGATGAATCCCTTCCTAATGAGGTTTTCATTAGTCAGTATCTTGCCTTTAATGATGAGCCACCAGAAAAAGTTCACTCTAGGGGTTAGCTCTGGCATCCACAACTTATGCCACTTAATTTCACTTTCAATAGAGGCAAAGAAAGAATTGTAGCCTGATTTAACCGAGTATTCTCCATCAAAAGAATCTTTCCAAATGAGCTCATCCTTATGATTTTGATTACTAATATGGAGGTTCAAGCATGTTAAGCATCTCTTATGTCATCTTAAAAAAATTTCTCTTCTCTTAAAAATTTAACAAGTTTTATAACGAAAAATATCCTCTCTTGAATGGAAATAATCTCTTCCCGATCAATTTTTGTATGTTACGAGTTATTGCAAGACCTTATGCTAAATTGTGTAATGTGTTCACTACCTTGTCAATGAATGTGATATATTTTTCTATCCTTAAGAAATAATATATAGTTGATTGTGATTATTATATATCCTTTGTCTTCTTTATTGTATTGTAAATTTCTCTCCTAATATCGTGTGATGTGTATAAATTATTTTTGATAAATCCATCTAATTGTGTCACTTATACATAGAGTTAAAGGATGATCGGAGGACATTTTGGGACTTTATGGAGTTCCCTAAATACATGTAATCCACAACATCATGGTAGATAATTCAACAATATTTCCATTAGTACCTAGAATGTAGAAAATAGACTTTGTATGCTCAAGATATGGCCAATCAAAGTTTGGTCAACATTCAATCTAGGAAGGATCAATTGACCAATGTGGCATTTAAAAATGGTAGAATTTTTGTAAATTTGGAGGAGAAAAAAAGAAAAAAACATTTTTGTGACGCCATTCTTGACACTCATATTTGGGACAGTGGACCCCACTTTTGCTAGCTGGGGCCCTCGGCCCAAGTTTGACACACTCTTTTCACGATGGGGTTCCTATATCGCCACATCGTTATAACACCACATGGTGGGGTCTCGAGCCACCATTATGAAGGTACATTGAAACTAAGCCAACTTGGTTTGGTATAGGTCAACTCGGATAAGTCATCATTCAACTCGGTTGTGCAAGTTATTCATCTCAAAGCAAGTTTATTATATTGTAGGATGATTCACTTATTTACAACTCAACTAGTTGTTACTTAGATTGGGTAAGCTCAAGGTTGTCTTGACATGGATATCTCTACGCATTTCTCAAAGAGGTCACCAAATATCTTGGTGAGCTATACCACAATATCAGTTTTATGCATGCACGATAGGCCACTTATGTGGCACTCTTTATTATGTCACCACCAAGGAATATAGACCACTTCTCAGGAATTCATGGGGAGACACAAGGGTTATTACATGGTCATCCCACGTATTATAAAGGGTGGCCAAGTTATTTTAAAACTCACCACCCACTTTATTACCATGGTATGTGGGACTATTATCCTAAGCGCTTAACATGGGGGTTTAAGGCCCGCGTGGAGAGAGGATTTGGTGGAGTCAATGTAATAGACTAGCCTCACTGTAAAAAGGTGAAAGCCATGTGGAGTGGCATTAAAAAACAAAGAGGTAATTAAGATAAAAATAAATCCTTAATAAGACTTCATCAATATCCACGGTTACGTGGATTAAAATTGTAATGATAATGGGGAGGATCAAACCCCCAACCACTCGCCTCTTAAAATATCCTTTCACCTTTGTGTTACATAGCTCATAGAGCTATAAAAGTGGCTCGGGAATATTTGTAACACAATTGTTATACAATAGCCTATATCCTAAAGACGAGTTTTTTTATATATCACCATTTTTCAAGAAGTTAGAGGCATTTTTCAGCCTTTAGTGTAAAAAGGAGATTTGTTCAGAATTTCTTCAAGCTCCCAATGACGGTATTGTTTTCCTAATTTGGAGGATTTTTAAGCTAATATATATTACAGAATTCATATCATCACTTGGAGTTCATTAGGATCCTTTCTCAAGTGTTTCTCTCATGAAAGGAAGACTATTTAGAGACTTGCTCTTCTTTTTGGTCACATCGAGCATAGTTTCTACTTCTTGGTGGAATTGGAGTAGTTATTGTCTTCCTCTTTCTAGTTCAATTTCATTGGTAATATGCTAGATCTTTGATAACTTTTCTAAAAGAAATGATAACCAGATTGTACCAAGCGAGAAACATAGATGATAATCAAACACCACGGTTAATAAGATGAAAGTAATTCACCGGAATAACTTTACATAAACCTTTGCTAACAAATGAGCGAAATATCATATATTACTATGGAACTCAATGAAATATAATGAGAATGGTCCTTTCTTATATAGGAAAGGAATAACAATCTAAGAACCAGTCAAGTTCCTAGATCAAACCATAAATCAAGGAAATAACTAGTTATCAAAGAACTAGTCAAGACCATAGATTTAAGAGTGAACTAAACATCAAGTATCTAGTCAATACCATAGATCAAGGAAAGAACTATACATAACAACTAGATAATATCCCCTAATATCTAAATAAATAAAAAGAAATATCCACACACATAAGTGGGTGCGGATAAATACAATAAAGGTAAATAAAGTACCTAGGTGAATATGAGCTAAGGTAAATACCTACTCTAACACCCCCCATCAAGTGAAGCTAGGGGAAAAAATAGGAGTGGCGTGTCTATAGTATGAGTCAACGAAACTAACCATGATGAGGTAATCATGTACGATAAATCCATCAAGAAATATTGAACTAAAAAGAAGGAAAGAATCTTGCTAAAAGGAAAGAGAAAGAAGAAGAAGAAGAAGAAGAAGAAGAAGGAAGATGTTCTCATGAACAACCCCAATAACAACTTCTGAAACCCCAAGCATTCCACATAACTCAAGGTAATGAGGTGATGCAAAAGGCTTCATAAAGATGTCGTAACTTCTTTGTTGAGTCGAGAATGTACTCCAAGAAATTAACTCCATCCTGAATGTGTTGATGAATGAAGTGGATGTGTATATCAATTTTCTTGGTATAATGGTACTCAACCTGGGTTGTGAGAAATGTGAATTACACTTTGGTTGTCACACTAAAGTATAGTCAATGAATCTGTGAGAATCTAAACTCTGTCAATAACTGTCAAAGCCAAAGAATCTATTGACTTCTGTAATTGTTTGCCTTGTACTTTGCCTCTGAAGATGAAAGTGTAATAGCATGTTGCTTTTTGCATGCCCAAGAAAATGGAGAAGAAATAAGACAAAAAAATATATCCAGAAGTATAATGCATGTCATCAATAGAACCTACCCAATCTAAATCTGTATACCCAATCAACTAAGTAGAACCCCTAATGTAGTGTAGGCAAAAGTGGGAAGTGCCCTACAAATAGCACAAAATCTTTCTAACAACCTAACGGTGACTACTATGAGGAGAATGTGCAAACCGAGATACAAGCCCTACGTAAATGAAATATCAAGGTGAGTACTCATCAAGTACATGAGACTCCCAACTAACTACCTATACAATGTAGGATCACAAAGTGGTGTGGTACATGTGGAAGTAAGAGTAACTCCAGACTGAAAAGGAGATGGACTTAGCTTGCAATCAGCCATATCAAAGCACCTAAGAAGATCATCGGTGTAATTTTTCTAACTCAAATGAATTCCTGAATTTGTCTAAGAAATATGGAAACCAAATAAATAATTTAATATCCCAAGATCTGTCATGTCAAATGTGTAGAAAGAGTCCTTTGAATACTCGAATGTGGGAAGAAGAGTTGCAAGTAAGTAACAAATCATCAACATACAAGACAAGTATCACAATATCCTCACCAACATGTTGGAGATACATTGTATGATCGGAGTGACAACAAACAAAACTAGTAGATAGAAGAAAAGAATCCATCTTCTCATACCAAGCTTGAGGGCTTGTTTGAGACCGTAGAGAGACCTTGAGCCTACAAATAAGAGAAGAATCCTAAAAAAATACAATTGGTTTCTCCATGTATATTTCCTCTTGTAGATCTCCATGTAAGAAGGCACTCTTCACATCCATCTAGTATACGGGCCACCCCTATGATGCAGCAATAACAAGTACAAGGCGTATAGAATCCATCTTGGTAATGGGTGCAAAAGTCTCAGAGTAATCAATACCTTCAACTTGTGAAAAACCCTTTGCAACAAGACAAGCCTTATATTTGTCAATGGACCCATCGGCTATGTATTTGGTTCGGTATACCCACTTACACCTAACCATATTTCTTCCTTTAGGAAGAGATACCAAATCCCAAGTATGATTCTTCATCAAAGAAGAATACTTAGCTACCATCACATCATCCCACTCCTGTATCCCATGAGCCTTTGAAAAATACTATGGATCCTCAGAAACTACCTGACACAAAATTCTAGAACCTGTAGAATGTGCATGATGATGCCTAGTGGGTGGAAGATCATGTATGAAAGGTGTTTCCTCGAAATTGTATACGAGTCCACCGAGGCATAGTGACAACATCAGTAGGAATATTATCCTCAATGACATATATAACCTCCTCATCAACCTCCTCAAAAAAATTATCCTCAAGATGAGATGATGAAGAAGGAGTCATCGAAGAAGATGAATAATCATGATGAGTGAAGCACTCATCAAAGCGAACATGTGTTTGAAAAATAATGTCATGAGTATCAAGATTTAAAAGTTGATAAGCCCTCATGTCTTCACAATACCCTATAAAGATCAAGGGTTTTCTCTTCTTATCTAAAGATTTCATTTTCTTCTTTGGCACAAAGGCCTAAGCATGGCTCCCAAAGACTCAAAAAAATGAGACATCGACTTAGTATTGGACCAATCTTCCTTTGGAGTCAAATGCTCAAGTTCTCTATGTGGTGTGTGATTTCTAAGTGTAGTTAGCACTATTAATTACTTTTTCCTAAATCTCTAGAATGCATCATAAAGTTAGCCATTTCCTTCAAAGTTCTATTCTTCTACTCTACTAAGCCATTATGTTGTGGAATATGAGGAATAGAATCTTGGTGAATAATGCCTTGAGTTGGCAAAAATGAGAAAACTCATTGTTGAATTACTCCCCCTCATTATTAGCGTAAAGATTTTTTATGCAACTCGAAGATTATTTCTGACCAAAGCCTTGAAGAATTTGAAGTGTGAAAAAACATCACTTTTATACTTGAGAAAATAAACCTAGTATGCATTGATAAATTATCAATAAAGGTAAGTGCATACTTAGCTCCATTGAAAGAGGGGGTAGGAAAAACCATCAAGTCACTATGCACAAGCTCAAGTGGTGAAGAAGATCTCTTAGAAAATTCTTAGGAAATGGATCTTGGTGTTATTTCCTAATGCACAACTAGAGAAAACTCCCTCAATACAATAAACTCTAGGAAGACCATCTACCATACCATGAGTGCTCAACTTCTTCAAATATATGTAATTAAGATGTTCAAATCTTTCATGTCAAAGCTTAATCTCTGAATATACATGAGAGACCAATCATGTCCCTATAGAAGAATTGTAATTAGAACCCTCAATGTGATATAGTCTAGAACTATTATCAACAATACCTTAATCAATAAGTGAATAAGGCTCCAAAAAAGTTCTTACTTCTGCTTCATGTGGTGTAAAAGTCACTATTTTCCCTTGACCAGAATGACATATTTGATATACAGAAATAAAATTTGTAGTTATGTTAGGAACATATAGTGCATCTTGGATATTGCCACCATCAAGTTATATATCACCTTTTCCCTGAACATAAATAAAGGAAGAATCTCTAACCTCAATTTTGGAAGTAGAACTCAAACCTAGAGAAACAAAAGACTCCTTGGAAGAAGTCATGTGATGAGATACACAGAATCTATAACCCAACTGTCTACAAGTGGTGAAAGAGATATCCCAACAACATTAAGTGTTTTTCCATGTTGATTAGGAGGAGTGGAGATAAAAAAATTGTGTTTCTTGACTACATCCTCTAAGGCTTCCATTCACTTATAACACCTATGTTCTTCATGACCAATACCCCCACAAAAATAAAATGAAAGGCTAGACTTATTCTAGAATTTAGAAGACTCCTTTAGGCTAGAGTTGTTTTCTTTGGATTTAGGAGCACTTTGAGATGGAGAAGGGGTGGATTTTGTTTTACTTTTTGGTTTCCCTTTCCTTTAGCATTAGATGCAACTAATGCCTTTTGAGAGCTGGAAGACTCAAGGTGAGACAATTTGGATTCTTCCCTAGTAAGTATTTCACAAAATGTTTCTAAGTCAGGTATTTTGAATGTGTCACCTAAGGCATCCATGCTAGAGAAAAAGGTAGAAGAAAATATTTTCAATGGTCCTCTCAACTTGGATAGAATCAATTAAACACACTCTTCATCTTTCTTATCATTCCACTCCCCTTCAAATTTTCAACAAAATGCTTGAACTTGGTAAGATAGTCTATAATTGTTGGAAAATCTTCAAGATTAAGATAGGTGATCTCAATTTCAAGTTACATGGCTCTCATATGATCCACCTTACTAAATAAATCCTCCAATTTCTCCCATATTTTGAAAGGAGAGTCACATTTTTACAAATGAAACAAAAGAATATCACTTACATAAGTTCTTATCAAACCCATACACTCATCAAATTTACATTGGTACTAAGATTTCTTATATTCTCTAGTGAACACTTGTTGTTACGAAGAAGTTAAAGCCCATAATCATTTCCTCTTAATTAGTGTTTCTATTCTTAGTTTCCATGTGTGGTAATTATGTGTTGTTAATAGCTCAACAAGATCTAATGCAGAAGTAGACGTCATCCTAAAAAAATCACCAAAATAAATGCAAGAACCAAACAATACAACAAGACCCTCCCAAGAAATGCAACAAGAGCCTCCTAGATTTTGGCACTTTATAATGAATGTGTGTTACAAAATGGCACTTTATAATTATATTTATATTCTCAAAATAAACATTTTCAATGGAAAGAACACAAAAAAAAAAAGCACTTTTGCAAAAACGGCACCCAAAACCGAGTTACCGATCAAAAAATACAAGTTTTTCAATATTATGCTCTACTATTTATTTTAGTTGCCACTAAAAGCAGAACAAAATACTCTTTCCTTCACCACACAAATAAAATGGTAGGGGGTTAGAGTTAATTTCCTACTAGTAGGAATCACAAAATTTAAGCCCTCATATGACCATACCATATGACCAAGGGCTAAGGATTTTAATGGGTTAGCTATCATGGGGAGAAATCCCTATAAAAATATCATATGAGTGGAATCCCTTTATAAACTATCATTGTAGGTTATTAGATCAGATACGTTCATTGGTATCCTCATTAGGTTCATTACTTCATTATATTTTTGTACTTGTTTGCAAATCATAAGTGCTGATGAATCAATTCATTTGAACTCGAGAGACGTTGGCATTTCTAAACTTTGTTATCAATTTTCTTTTGTGTGTGTGTGTGTGTGTGTGTGTGTGTGTGTGTGTGTGTGTGTGTGTGTGTGTGTGTGTTCTTTACATTGCATTTTCACTAAAATTGATAATATTTTGGAGTTTTATACATGTGCATATAGTGGTCGTTAAAGTGGATATTTTGAAACATTTACCCCTATTTATGGATCAAGTTGGTATCAAAGCTCATTGATTTCATGATTGCTTCATTTTTATTTAGACACCGATTCATAATTTGCTAAGCCCATTAGTGTAGACTATTTTTATTTATCTTCTTACCTAGAAGTTTTGTAGTATTCGGAAGCTAGTTGGTTTGTAGATAATTATAGGGAAAGCATTGAAGAGGGAAATCTTTGGAATAGCCCGAGAGCATAAATCAACAAATTCAAGAAGAAAATTCACTCCTTTTATGCAAGATCTATTCCCTTGAAGAGTGAGTTAATTGGTTAAAAAGTAGCTAGCATCAAAGGATGAGCTCATGATCAAGTTACAGTGTGGTGACTAGAATAAGGAAAATCCTTCTACTTCATATGCATAGACCATGAAAAAATTCAACGTAATTTTTCACCACGTGAATCTTCTTCTTCCTCCCATTTGGTTTTGGATTCGGGTGATGATGTCTTTGGTTCATTTAAAAGCATACTAGAGGCATTGGATCTAAATTGTTAATTAATATGGGATATGATATAAGAGGTCATGGAAAATATAGTCAAGGAATTTCTAACCCAATAAAAGTTAAGGATCATCCTTGTTTTACAGGATTTGGTTTTACTAGTGTGGGAGTGGCTATTGTAGATTTCTCCAAGCACACCAATGGAAGACAAGCTTAGAGAGGCCAAGTGAGTACCTAAATAGTCTTACAGGTAGATTTGATGTAGGAATTAGGTGTTTATTCATCAAAGGATGGAGTTGGTAAAAAAATTCAACATAGAGGTATCAATATTCCACCTCAAATTTCTTACCATAATCATGAGCACAATGAATGTTGTAAAAATTTTGATCCACTCTTTCAATTTAAGAAGTTTGGCTTTGATATTAAGAAAATGTGGCATGTGTTTCCTTATACGTTTTTGGGATGCATAACCATTATGTTGCAAGATGTTGGAAGAGAAGGACTTTGTTGAAGATTTTTTTCATTCATCATTTATAAGGAAAATAAGAAACCTTCATCTTGTCATTCGAGAGGTGAGAAAGGATAAGCAGATTTCTCATCATCGAGAAGAAGGTAACGAGGAAATTTTGTGCTCATTGTCATGTGAATGGGCATCGAGTGGACACTTGTTGGAAACTTCATCCATCTCACCATCAGAGTAATGGTAAGAAAAAGATGGAATACAAACTGTGGCAAGAGGTAATTGAAGTTGTGACTCCACCACCAGTTGAAAACTCAAAACCGAGATCAAGTAATACCTGAAAATGAAAGTTTGTTAAAATGGGTTAGGCAACAATTTTTCAACTTTATATGACATAACTCTTAATTGTTGTATAACATGCATTTGTAAGACCCATTTTTAGGAACTATTTGTATATATGAAGCTTCTAAATATGACCCCCTAGAGGTAATATTATGTGCTAATCCATCATTTTGTGAGTATCAAAAATTTCTTTTATAAGAAATAGTGTGGATAGTTGATATTTTTGACATCAGCTCTGGATTTCATTATGTGTATAGGTTTATGGTTATATATCAAAATGAAGATTACCATGAGATGTCAATAAAATGGTGCGGAGTGCCACATGTGATAGGATTGAGTCACCAATGTTTTTGATCATGGAGTAGCGAGTGTGGGACTATTTGAGCCAATTGTATAGTCCTCTTCTTAGCAAAACCAAGTTCATGGTTCACAAGATGTTTTTGGACAAAAATCCTTCTCCTTTGGGGAGGTTTGACACGAAGGAAATTTTGGGATGTTTATGAGTTCCCTAAACCTCCCTAAAACATAAAATAGTGGTATAGCATTCAACAAGCTTTCTATCGGTACCTAAAATGTAGAAAATGGACTCGCATATGCTCAAGATATGGCAGTCAAAGTTTGGTCAACATTCAGTCCAGGAAAGGTCAATTGACCAATGTGGCAGCAACACATGGAATAATCAAAGTGCATTCGAAGGAGAAATTTTATTTTTTGGAACGCCAATCTTCAAAACTCATATTCGAGATGGATGGACCATGCTTTTGCTAGCCTAGGGCCCTTAGCCGAGTTCGACACACTCTTTTCACGAGAGGGGTGCCTTTGCCACCACATCATTACTATGCCATGTGGTGGAGCCTCTAGCCATCACATGACCTGCTACCACAATTAAGGTGTATTGGAAACCGAGCTAACTAGATTTGGTATTGGTTAGCTTGGATGATTCGAGTATTCAAATCGAGTTAGGTGAGTTATTCACTCATCAATCTTATTATATTGGAGAATGAGTCATTTATTTACAACTCGACAAGTTATTACATGTATTAGGTGAGCTCATGGGTTAACTCAACATGGAAAGATCTATAAATGTCTCGCGAGCACACCTAATAGATCGGTGAGATATCTCATGGATCGGGCTTATGTATACACATTAGGCCATATACATGGAATTATTTATTATGCCACCACCTATGAATATAGACCATCGCTCAAGCATTCATGGGGAGAAAAAGGGTTATTTTGTGTACATGCCATGTATTACATAGGGCATCCAAGTTATTTTAAACCTCACCGCCCACTTTATTACCATTGTATGTGGGATTATTAGCCTAAGCGTGTAACTTGGGGGTATAAGGCCCTTTGGATAGAGAATTCGGTGGATTCAACATAACAGACCAACCTCACCACTCAAAGGTGAAATCCACGTGGAGTGGCATTAAAAAACAAAGTGGTCATTAAGATAAAAAAATTAAGCCTTAATAAGACTTTATCAACATCCATTGTTATATGGATTAAAATTATAATAGTGGTGGGGAGGATCAAACCCCCAGTCACTCACTTCTAAAAATATCCCTTCACCATTGTGTTGCATAGCTCAACAAGCTATCTGATGGGCTCGGGAATATTTGTAACACAATTGTTCTAGGCAATAGTATATATCCTAAAGGGCAATTTTTTATATATCACCATTTTGAAGGAGTTAGAGGCATTTTCAGCCTTTATTGTAAAAAGAAGATTTGTTCATAATTTCATCACGCTCCCAATGGTGGTATTTTTTTCCTAATTTGGATATTTTTGACATTGTTCTACCTTACAAAAGTCATATCGAGTGCTTGGAGTTCATCTCAAACCTTTGTCAAATGTGCCTCTCATCAAAGCAAGACTATTTGGAGAATTGTTATTCTACGTTGGTCACATCTCGTATAGTTTCTACTTCTCAATGGACTTGAATAATTTATTGTCTTTAACTTCTTGGTTAAAGTTCATTGGTAATCTACTGGATCTTTGATCACTTTTCTTTATCTATTTCAGATTCATGGGTAATCAGCTAGGTATATGATCATAAGGGAAGAATCCTTATAAAACTATCATGGGGTGTAATGCTTATAAAATTATCATGAGAAAAAATCCATACAAAACTATCATAGGAAAAATCCCTATAAAACTATCATATGTGCAAAATCCCTTTATAAAATATCATTGTAGGTTATAAGATCAGATAAGTTCATTGATATCCTCATTAGGTTCATCACTTCATTGTATGTTTGTACATGTTTACAAATCAAAAGTGTATTGAATAAGTTCATTTGAACACAGATAAATAGGCATTTCTGAACTCCATTATCGATTTTCTTTGTAGTGTGTGTGTGTGTGTGTTCTTTACATTACATTTTCACTAAAATTGATCATGTTTGTGGATTTTTATACAAGTTCTTATAGGGGTTTGTGGATAGTTTTAAAAATTTACCCTTGTCTATGGATCAAAGTATTATAGAATGTAGTGTCGATTTTTAATTGTATACTGCCTCTCTATCACTATGTTCATCCCTTATACCTTGATCTCAAAGAGTGGTCCCTACATACTTTGGTGTATCACCATTATTATCAAATTTGGACACTCTTTCTCCCTCAACCTTACAAAGTTTTATAGTTATATTATATTAGTGTTCAAACTAGAGATGTTAAGGAATGAATTTATTAATTCGGAGGTTTATCTCAAAGGTTAGGGTCCCACACCTCAATGTTGTTGTAGGTATTTTTAGGCACTTGAATATTTCCTAAATCGAAGGGTGCACACAAATATCTTCCAACAATTATTTGGCATGATTGGTGGTGCTCTTTAGTCAATTATAACTCATTTCATTAAGATTGATGTGTTTCTTAGTGATCTCTATCCTTCTAAGGCATTATCCCAACACATCTAGCTAATCCACTTATCTAGTGACCCAATTCTTTCACTTGCACACCATTTCCATCCATCCTTTTCCTTAATTTCATGAATTTTTTCAATCATGACTTTATTTCCTCATTGGGATCCTCAATTTCAAGAGAAATATCATTCCTTCCACCTTCGTGTTTATAAAATTTTCCTCTAGATCAAATCTATGAGCCTTACCATGATGAAGCTGTATATACACCAAACCCTATGGTTCCATATGGTTATCCTTTTACTATGATGTTTTTCAAGGTTAAGGATATGCGAGATAATGGAGGTTGTTTCAAATCTGATGATGATTTTAAGCTATGAGTTCAAAAATTGGATGGAATCATGTAAAGAGTAGTAGAGATGTTTCAAAGCATAATAACTAAACTACTGGTCTTGGAAGACCTTGACCATGGCACGATCCTCTACCAATATGGTATATCCCTCAACAAAAGTATCTCAACCTGATTCCTTAGCATCTCCATAGTATATTATGGTGATACTCCTCATGTTTGTACTAAGAATATATATCCTAGCTTGGATGAATGCAATCCAATCACATAACTCTCAAATCTTCTTATGTAAATCCTTATTTTCAAACTTATAAGGACCTTTACTAAGCATTGTAGCCATTTTATGTTATCATTATTCAACAAAAATGTACCTTCTCCATAATCCTTTGGTTAAGAGCCTCTTTTACATCATTTAAAGGATAAAATAAATCAAAAATGTGAATTTTTACATTCTCAAACTTACCATATGAATGATTTAACATTTATCTCTTTGATTTCATATGAACTCTATGATCCAAATGAGCTCATATTTCATGTCGTTGACCATCCTCTCTTCATCTCCTTTAATATTGATAATGTGCAATTCAAAAGGGCTCTTGTCAAAGACAACTCCATAACATGTGTTCATTATTTAGATTTCATTAAATCCATAGGTTATTCAATCAATAACCTACATTTAACCTACAAACATGTCAACAATATGATCAAAGGTTAATTTACCCATTGTGTTTTATTTTATGCCCATCATTACCTCCTCTCACAATTGGCGTAAAGGTTATGATCTATAACATTATTTTATCTTATAACAACCTCCTTGGATGACCATAGACACATCGAATGTGTTTCATTACTTCATCCATGTGTTGATATGTTAAATTACTAAGTACTTACATTCCAAGTATAATATCCAAGGTGACGTAACCCCATCAATATTTAAACAATTAAATAATGTGGCATCTTCAAGGTCTGTGCATGCGGGAACTATTTTATATTTAATTCCAAGAGTATCAAGTATCTACCTCATCAACTCCTTGGAATATATAATGGAAATTCCAAACTAGTTAGGAGGGATTGAGAGAACCCCCATAATTTGGATGATGACAAGCCCAAGAATATCAACCCATGGATTAAACATCTAATCTTCCCAATGTTATCAATGCATATTCACGCTTTCTATGCAACCTCAGTTTTTCCTTAAGTAAATTGATTCAATTTTTGAACTTGATTTAATTTAATTTGAATTAAATATATATTTCAGAGTAACTATTGTAATATGTAATTTACAAATGCTAATAGTAAGACACAAGAAAACAAGCATGTAAAATGTGAAACCCTAAGTAAGAGAAGGAGATAGGAAGACTTAGCAGATTCTGAGGAATCTAGAAGTGATCTAAGCAAGTGAATAGCTAAAATAGACTATAGGTAGTGTCCTCAAATCTTGCTAGAGATTCTGGAACTCAAAAATGGGTAGGACAAAAGTGCCCATAGGAGGAAAGGAGCTCATATGTTCCAGTGTCTCGCTAAAATACTCATGTCTTGAATTTTTACGGGTCGAAAGTCTTCACTCCAATATTCATTTTATCACTCTAACTTCGTTGTTAGGATTTCGATTATACTTGTAATATGCAAAACAAATATCTACATGTACATGTCCACAAACCACATCAAATATAATAAAAAAAAAGTAGAATGTGGAGTCTGAATGACCCTGATAGTCACCTAAAGAGTTAACTTACTACCAAACAACGCACTACATCTCATACCCCATGTAGTTCTTGTGTTTGTAGAAATGATACTCGAGGATTCCCTTGCACAAGTTACATGGCGATAATGGGTTAGATATATAATGTTGCGATAATGGATGGAATGAGAAGACTTCCCCTCCTATGTAATGTATTAGATATATAATGTTGAAATGTATGGATTATTGATGGATTCATTTGAAGTGCTTTAGTGCCTTTAGAATGCAAGCTCATCTAATGATAGTAATGTTTAGTGCTTGGAGGATTCCTTGCACAAGTTACATGGCGATAATGGGTTAGATATATAATGTTGAAATGTATAGTATGTGTGGATGGAATAGAGAAGACTTCCCCTCCTATGTAATGTATGCAGAAGTGACTCAAACCTTGTCCCTTATATGGATTATTGATGGATTCATTTGAAGTGCTTTAGTGCCTTTAGAATGCAAGCTCATCTAATGATAGTAATGTTTAGTGCTTGGTCCTTATTTTTAGAAGTAGCTAAGTATATATATGATTCCCTTGTTTGAAGTTTGTAATTGGCGTTTGGAAAGATGACACATAAGTTAAAAGTATTCCCTAAAGATAAAAGAGACACAAAAAGAGTGAATAAAGCTAAGAAAAGGTAAGGAGTGCTCGGTATGGATAGAAGCACCTCAGCGTTGTTTTCCTTACCAAGAGCCAGTGTTTGAGGCCATAAAGGATAAATCAGTCAAGTTTCATCAGGGATGTAGGGTGTGTAAGACCAAATATAAAGTAAGAAATAAATAAAAGAGGCCAAATATAGTTTCCACCACTAGTTTCATTACTTAGGAATCATGTATACATTAGTATTCTTTTAGACCTAGAAATGTACCCAAGTGCACGATTTTATGTGTATCGAACTACCATTTTTACGGTTTAATGTCCTCTCAAGGAGGTCACTTCTTCAACTCCTAACGAAACCATTATTGAATCTATTAATGTAGACACCTAAAATATTCTTATGTAGTTATACTAAGATTGCACTAACTACACCCTTTACATCCATTTCCATTATAATTAGTGATTTTATACTAATTAACTAACATTTCCCTCCATTTGGGTCGATTAACAACACTTCTTTAGTTATAATCCTCCTCCAATAAATTATTAACTATCATTAGTTAATTAAGCCTTAATAACTTTACATTTAATTAATAAACCCTCTTATTAATTAAATCCCCCTTTTATATGATCCAAATCCTACTTGTTTTCCTCTTTAAATCACCTCTAAATAGATTTCTAAGCTTATCCTAGCCTATTCATTAATCCTAGTTGATTAATTAAATTATCTCCAACTCCCATGAGTTGTTAATTCTATTTAAATCTTTCTAATCATGATTATCTTTTCAAATTCTACTTTATATTTTATCCCACATTCCCTAGGTTTCTAGTATCTCCCAAATTGGAAATCTATATAAATGGCCTACCCCCTTCCTTCCAAAATTACACCATACCTTTATGTTGAGCATATGATAAGATCATTCTCCACCATTGAAGAAGATTGTTAATCTTTCCTCCATTCAACCACTCTTTGCATTAGAGTAGTAAAGAAAGATCCATATATGGCCTTATAGCCATTTTGGAGACATCTTTTCCTCTTGTGAAAGATAGCCATCCTTTGATCTATTTGTGATCTTAATGATAAACTTACAATTTAGAAGGCATATCCAATTTAGTAATAATTAGCTTGATGTTTTCATAGCTCCATTTGGATACATTAGTTTAAGCTTTTTATCTTGCATAGAATTATCATGATGTTAATGGTAGATTAGATTAGTGCATTTGAACATAATTAGTTTTAGGTTACATTAAATTATCTTAGCTTATTTAGCATACATACATTTGGCACACCGGTGGGACTTACTCCATTGTCTCATGCATTTATTTCAATTTTTGTAGTTTAGTTTCATTTTTGCTTTACTAACCCTCTTTTAAGCATTTATTGATAAATCTTGTGATTATTAACTTGTTTTTTAAGTTTTCATGTGTTGAGTGTTCCTTACAGGAATAAGGGAGGTGAGGTGCTGCCAAATTTGAAGTTAAACAACAAAGATTTGAGATTTTTGACATTCTTTTTGTCAAAATCTTATGTTTTTGAAGTTACACAAGTGCCTTGCATTAGTGTTGAAAATATTGTGCTACTATTAAGATGTTCTCCCAACTGTTAAGATGCTTGTGTTATCGTTTCTAGGCTTTCGTAATCGTTCTTTGGATTTTTTGGCCTATGTGTAGCTCAAGCATTCTTTGTAGAACTAGGTTTGTGTTAGTGTCTCTCTTCTTGCACCAGTGTTAAACTTTTTTTTTCTTCTCTGTCTACATAGACAAGTGCCTTTAACTACTGCTATTTTCTATTTTATTCGTTTCTAATCTTGTGTTACTATTTTCAAGCTTGTGCTAATGTTAAAAGGCTTGTGCTAGTGTTCTATGTGAAACTTTGGCTCAGATTTCAAGAAATTCCATAATCTGATTTTTAATTTTTGTTATTATTTTGCAAGTTTTTTTACTTCTATTTTGTAGGTTTTGAGTTGAATCAAGTTTCTAACATGTATAATATTTTAATAAAAAAAAATCCATGCTTTACTTGATTTAGGATAAAGTTTGTGTATGATATTCTCTTACACCTTTGGGGATCTTGCGAATCAAAAGAATATTTAGTCTTCTTTATCTAACATTTGGATTAATTTGATCATTTCTTCTTTTGATTTTTACTTAAGGGAATGAACCTTTTACAAATATTTTTTGTGTTCTTTTGATTAAAGTTTTCTATTTCTATCTAGTTGGATTAATTGTTATGTATTCTCTTCTCTTGTGTCTTTGGATGATCTTCAAAATAAAAAACAACCTGTAATCCTCCTTCATACTCTTGGAAAACTACTAACTTTTTTAGTGCATGACCTAATTAACTTTTCAAACAATTAGGATCTAAAAAATACTAAATACATCTGTGTTTCAAGCTTCCGATGGAGTTCTAAACCACATTTTTAATCAAATAATTAAAAAAATGCACCATTTATTCAAGACATTATATTTGCACATTCGGATAAGAGTTGTGGCTCATCTACTTTAAACTATAGGAAGTATCTTAGAATAAGCCAAAAATGCATTATGAGGATTACCACAAGAACCCACATGTAGTCCACACCTTGAGAGGTGGTGGATGAAATGTGAAGTGCCCCACTACCCACTTGATTAGAACAAAAACCTGTGAGAATAAGATTCAAGTTTCTTGTATGAGGCCCCATTCAGTAATTTGATTGTGGGGTAATAGTCCTTTTTCTATTTTACTAGAAAATTGTACCTCTCTTAGGAAATAATTGGCGAGTGTTGTGAACAAAATCTTAGGAAACTATTTTCATTGGGGCCAATTTGAATTTATCCATTGTGTTCTAAAGAGATTTCATAAAGCAATGACTTTCTCGAAGTCAAAACCTTGTTATTCGAATAAGGGGAGAGTCAATTAAATTTGACATCGCATGACATTTATCATGAAACTTACAAGACATAACTTTGTCTTAGTTTCTACCTTGTTTTTAAACAAGGTGAAACTTTGCTAAAGTTAGGTTAAGTATTTTTCATCCCCATTTGATTTATCTCCTTTGTTCTCTTGTTTCCATTTTTGGACAAAATAGAACAACAATATGTAGAACTGCTAAAAATAATCATGTCCACCACTTTTGTATTCACTTACATGACCATGTTGTGGCAAGAATGTTAAGTGTTGAAAGTGTGTTGGTATGTCCTTGTGTTTTGGTAAGCCTTTATCTTGATACCCATGTCAAGATCATATCATTGTAGTTAGGTTGTCTCATCATTGATTTTCCCTTAATTTGTTGCCTTTGCTCACATCATATCCATAGATTTTGGATGCTTACATCTTGTTTTCTTACAAAACTTGATATAAGTTCATAGATTGTATTATTACTGCTTTGCATAGGATAAAATCATTATTATACTTAGACCTTGTTTTTATCCAAACATTGCCTTAAGTTTTGGAATGTGTTGTTGTTACACTACTCGTATTATATGAATACCATTTTGATACTAACATATCACTTTTCTAAAAGAATGATTAAAGTATCTAAGTTGTATTGTTGCACTGCTTGCATTTGTAACCGCCATTTTCAAAACTTGGACTTTGTTTGTCTCAAAATCTTTTGGGTATACCTTGAATCAGAATCACTTCAACCTCATTTTAGTACTTGAACCTTGTTTATTCTAAAACTTGATTAAGGTATTAAAATGTTTGTTGTCATTTTGAGCCAAACCACCTTTGAGATTTAAGTAGTAGATTATTTATGATTGGATTATTATTCGGGCCTTATTTTGGTACTTATCACCCTACAATTTCATATACTTAGAGTATTATTTGATTCTTTATTTCAGATTGCCTTGATTCCTTGAGTTTCCTTGGCATTTGTTATAACATTTTCATTGTCATGCTACTCAATTTTCAAGGGTCCTTATAGTATTTATACACATTTATCAACCTTAGCGAAAATTTTCCCAATATGCCTCCTATTACTAGAATGGGGCACTGAAAAAAATAGGGTTGAATCCTTTTGTCAATAAAAAATTAAACCCCTTATTTGAAGAAGAAAACATGGTTGACCATAGTGGAGACAAAGGTAACTTCCCCAAGAAGACTTTGAATTTGACCCGCCCATGTGGATAAATTTTTATTTCAAAACCGAAATGAAGTATTAGTGTATTTCATAGAATTAGGGGATAAAATGCCACCTAAATTTGACCCTTCTCTCCTCAAAAACATGGTTCACAAAGAAGAATAAGTAGAATGACCCATTTGTTCCTTTGATGAAATATTAAATTAGGGACTTCCTTCTACTTCTAGCCAACAAAATGAAGAAGATGCACCTTCTAAGAACATTGGTAGCTATTGCATACCAATCGTTTGGATTAATCATGATGGGAATGTAGAAAATTAGGAACATGAAGAACATGAAAAACCACCACCTCAACATAAAATTCACGAAGAGACCCGAAACAATGAGGTCATGGTTCAACAACAACCTGAAAACCCTTATCCACTAATTGGTGATTTTAGCTTCTCATGTTCACAAAGATGCTACTAAAAATCAACGTAACGAGAAACATAGGGATACATATCGGGATTTTTACATTAAAACTCTGCGTCACAAAAAAACCTAAGGCTTCATATCATGAGCTATACACGATAATCGTGGTAATGAAATAATAAGATCTAAGCGTGTATATGTGCTATCTTCACCTACGTGTGAAAATATTTTTATTAAGAATGGAAATTCATGAATAATTCCCTCACCAATTTTGAGAAAGTAATGTGGGACATACTAAAAGTACCGATTCGAAGAACTATGCCCATATCTTTTTGATAGAGTGATGTTAAGAACACCCTTTCCTCGCCACTTTGAATCTCCTAAATTTAATAAATATAGGGGTAAAGGTGATCCACGTGATGATATTAAATATTTCTTCATGGCTTGCAAAAGAAGTTATCTACGGTGATAATTACCTTATACGTCTATTCCCACCAAGTCTTAGAAGCCAATCGCTTGAATGGTTCCTTCACATACCTAAAGGGTCAATCTTCACATGGGCTGAATTAATGGAAACATTTATGTGCCACTTTTCATTCAATATGGAAAGTGACGTCACCATGTTAGACTTGTGAAATTCCAAAAAATGAAATAATGAGAACTTCACTGGTTTTTACAAATATAGTGAGGGTTAGCTAGTCGCTTCCCTTGCTTAATACTAGAGAAATGGTTAGTTAGAATTTTTGTGCCAAATCTAAATCCTAAAATGATTTCCACTTGCGAGATGTTCTATATTAATACTTTGAGGGTCATTGAAAAGGAAGCCAAATCGAAAAGGATTTGTTGGCTAAAGGGACATTAAAACCCTAATCAATAGAAGCTCATGAAACCAAACCTATAGAAAAATCTAAATTATTTCAAAACAAGTAAAAAAATTCATGGGAGATGGTATAATCGACTCAAAATTAGTGCAAGAAGTGCAAGACATCACTCCCTTAAAACTTATTAAAGGACCAACTGCACTGAATTCAACGCGTCGTGCATTCACTCCTCTCATGGATTCCTTATCATCGATATTAAAACAACTAGACGCAGTGAACATGATAAATTTCCTAATACTACACCCTTCACACATGATTTTAGTACACGATATGGTATAGAGACCATGAATAATGTGAGTATCATCATGTTAAGGCTTACTGCAACACTCATAAATGTTTGAAGTTAAAGAACTTCATAAAATACTTCATCGATAGAGGAGGGGTTGAAATGGACTTTTACGGACCCAAAAATATTCTAATAAATAGTTTATAATTAACAAAGATCCATTTCCTAAACATAAATAAGGGGAGAGAAATTTAGATCAAGGTAAGTCTTCCCGAGAATAAAAGTGTCAATCACGATCTTTGAATCTTCTAATCCCTTTGATTCCCTTATTGGTTGTGTTAGTCTATTTGTTGAGCATGTAAACACTATTAAGATCAAGGCACAAGGGTGTGTCATGGCAACGTGACATGTTCGACTTATCATCCTAGAACCTCCTTTTCCTACCCCTTAGGATTGTCACTATGATATTTTAAAACAGCTTGAGAAGACCACTGTTAAGATTTCAATCTTAGATCTTCTCAAAATATCCAATGTTCATAAATATATCCTTTGCAAAACATTCCATGGGTCAAAAGTTTCAACTAATATATATCCTAGACACTTCCAAGTCTTGGTTGCACAAATTTCTCTTTTAGAGCACATTACCTTGATCAACATGAGGTTCCTAATGATGATAATACACACCATTTACCCATATATGAAGCCATTATTAATCATAAAAATATAAAAAAGTGTGATTATGGATGGTGGATCTAGCCTAAATATTTGTAATTTGAAACTTGTTAGATGGTTGGGTCACACGGATGTGTATACGGAGCAAAAATCATCATGATCAAGGTTTATGATAACGAAGAGCAACAATTAGCTGGTATGATCAATTTTCCTATGGAAGTGAGGCCTATTAATGCGGGATCATCATTGATGCTTATAAATTCAGGTGTGTCAATAATTCTATGAGGTTTTAGAAAACCATTAAGCATGTTTATATCATTTAGGGGAGTTATTAGTGAGTTAAATTACTTGTTTATGTAAGAATAAAACAATTTTTGTAAAAGAGATACTAGGAAGGTAAAGGAGTGAAATAGTTGTTTTATGCCTTATTTGGATTAAATGAAGTGTCACCATAGAGTGAAGTCAGGTTAGTAAATTAATGAAATATTTTTGGAATGTTGTTGTATCCCATTCTAATCATAGTATATGGTTAAAACTTTCTTAGGAGCAAAAATAGGAAGTTTGGTAGTCTAGTCAAGATAGAATAAAGATGAATGGAATGAAGATTAGTTAAGGGGATACCATGTGATGGATGTAGAAATGATTTTAAATAAGTAATAAAGATGCTAAAGGTGAATTGCAAGTATTAAGTTATCAAATTTGTATTTTTTGTTTATATTCAAAGATTGTATATTGAAGACCTTGTTCGAGGCCAAGAGCGGGAACTTAATAGTGAAAAAAATGAAATCATTTCATGTATCTTTGAAGGTTTGGTTAGGAGGGCAGACATGGGGGAGAAAACACATATTTTCTCAGCCCATGAATTTACTTTTTATATGCTTGTAGCTCAATTTGTTAGGTCTCGGGTCCTATTTAGGGAATCATATATCTTGAATTCTAACTAGTGGAAAAACACAAAATTTGCTTAACATCTCTGCATTGATGATTTATAAAAAAATTTGAAGTTTCAAGGTATGGCTCGCACGTGTGAGAAATTTGTACAAGGTTTCACAGATCATTTGTGAATGTACATAGTTTTGACAAGTAAAGAGTTGCATGCATGACAAAACCATGGATTCAAGATCCCCGATTTGGTAAAGACCATCCTATTAACATATTAGAGGTTGATCCATAGTGTTTTAGCAAAAATCATGCCAAAAACTATCATTGTTATAGTCATAGGGGCTAAATAGACCTAATTTGAATAATGCTTTACAAAAGAAGTAAAATTTTGTATAAAGGAGTAGTCTTGAGATTTGGACACATCCAATAACCCCTGTAGAGGTTCTTAAAATCCATCTAGAATGAGTGTCATTATTTCAGAGGAAATTGAGCTATAACATGTTTTGTGTGTTGGAAGACCTAGTAGGTCTTAAGGTCTAATATTAGGAGTAGTCAATAATCATATAGTTTGGTGACCCAAAGGTCCAAACACCCTATAACAGGATAGAGGAGGTGATCTAAGGGTATTAGGAGTGCTTCAAACCCTAGCTACATAATTTTGAGTATTTTGACGTTTGGAAGCCAATATAAGCCATGATTAGTAAGACAAGAGCGAGGGCCATGAGCAGGGTTATGGATTTATTGTTGCGGGAGTATAGAGAAGTGAGGATTAAACATTGACATGCTCTGTTAAAACTAGTAATCAGGTAACATTTCTATGTTTACATGTAACTTGTTAGAACAAGCTAGCAATGTGAAATGATGTGATGTTCATCAAAGAAGAGAGTAAGTTTACCTAAGTGATTTGGATTAAAATGACTTGTAGTACACCTCATAGGATTAATTTTGGAGATCCTCATAGTAGGATATATAGGATGAAGGTCTTGTAAATGTAAGAAATCATTTAGAATCTTATGTGTGTGAAGTTTCCATAGTGAAGGACTAGTGGGTCATATAAGACCTCTTAGAGAAAAATCATTCTAAGATCCTCTACACCACCTACTAATCATGATACTCGATTTCATGTCTTGGACTTGGAGCTACCCTACTGACATGCTTCTCGAGACACCCATGGATCCATGCCATGTAGGTCGTGTCATCTACCTTCCATCAATGTCTTAAATTATTCCATGAAGGACAAACTATTACTATTATTAGGGATCCCCAACCCTTTACCCATTACGAGACATTATTAGGTTATTTTTCCCACTACATATGATCGTCCTTCAACTAATATAGTTTTTCAATTCCAATTAGAGACTCTTTCCTCCCATATTGATCTAGATACATTGGGCCCACAGGATCATGGTGCTTCCACATCAACATCTCCATTTACTTCATGGAGATGAAGGTCCTTACAAATGGCTTGAGATAATATAACCTCCAACAGGACCTCTTAATTTCCAACATCTCCTATCACCCAAAATGTGAGGTACACCTTGTTATAAATATCAACAATCTTGGGAGCATTGAAATATTAAGACTTTAACTATTGGTGACCTATTGTCATATGAAAAGTTGCTAGAAACTTATGTATCACGGCCTCTGGATGATGAGATGGCTCAATGATATCAATCACCTAAATATTTATCGAAACAAAAATGATGTATGCTATAAGATACAAAGGATATGGATGTGGCATACACAAGAAAGGGATACGGGAATCTCTTCCAATACCACATCGCAAAGTAGAAAAATATGGTATTGGTATCCAGTCATATGGTTCCCATCCTCCAAAGGTCGAAGCCACCTCTTTTTGAGTGTGAAGATAGATCATCTGATTATGACAGTGAAATAGATTTCCAATTTATCCTCTATGAAAACCTTGCCTCTAAAAACCTATTTCTTGACATGGTTATCCTAACCATATCCCCTGCTACTCCACGAACTGAATCTTATCCATGCTTCCCTTGTTGGTGGGACCAAAAACAACATGTACTAATTGAATTATTTGAGAATGATGAAGCAATTGGTGAGTTTATGGGTCTCTGTGATAACATTCCTATTGGTGATCATAAGAAGGGATTCTCTATTAATCTTGATGCGTATGTGTACTTTGGGGAGGGGGCTCAATTTTATGGTCAGCAAAATTTAAAAGAGAACAAGGGCAAGATATCATCAAAGAAGCCTTGTAAAAATAAAAATTTCAAGTCCTATAGTGAAAACATCTTCGAGGAACTTGTGGAAAAATACATTAAAACATTGAAGGACATAAAAATTGACCATTCTAAAGGTTAAAATCTTGTTGAGACAACTTTAGATGAAGATCTAAATCTCCCCATAATCCTACACATATAGAGGAAGAATCCAAACTACTCGTGGAGGAGACTATAGATGTGAATATTGGAATAGAGGATCAACCTAGAATTGTTAAGTTGGGAGATTCCCTCTCAGCATAAGAACAAAAGACCTTTGTCATGCTTCTAAGAGAATTTTCAGACATATTTTCTTGGTCCTATGTGGACATGTTAGGCTTAGATCCCTCATTAGTAGTGCATAACCTAGTTGTGCATGAAGAAGAAAATCCTATCAAGCAAAATCTTATAAAGATGCATTTGTGTGTTGCTCTCTTATTTAAGGAAGAGCTAAAAACTATTGCGATAGGCTTCATCAGGCCTATTGATTATTTAGAATGGATATCTAATATAGTGTCTATGCAAAATAAACCCATTGGCATTAGAATCTTTACGCACTTCAAAGATATCAATAAGATGGGTCCTAAAGATGATTTTCCTTTACCTAACATTGACATGATTGTTAACTCAACTGTGGTTATGAAATGATATCCCTCACGAATGGCTTTTCGAGTTATAACCAGATCTCAATTATAGAGGAGGAACAACATAAGAATACCTTCACAACCCCTTGAGGAAAAATTTTTATCAAGTAAGTCCCTTCAGCCTCAAGAACGTAGGTGTGACCTATCAAAGGGATATGATTGTCATCTTTCACGACATGATTAATGTTATAATGGAAGTTTATGTTGATGGCATCCTAGGAAAGTCCCGAATAAGGGAAGATCATCCTAAAATCTCATGGTAGATCTTTAAGTGTCTTAGGGATTATAAGGTTATATTGAATCCAAAGAAATGTGTCTTTGGTGTGTTATCTGGAAATTTACTATGTTTTATTGTATCAACAAGAAGAATTGAGGTTGGCCCAACAAAGGTCATTGTCATTACTTGAAATGCCTCCACCAAATAATCTCAAGTAAGCTGCGTAGTTTACATGGAAAAATTCAATCTATTTGTCAATTCATTTCTCAACTCGCAAAAAAAATTCATTCCTTTACACATCTTCTCAAGAAATATGTTGATTTCCATTGGGGTATTGAACAACAACAATCATTTACCTTACTTAAGGAATATTTGGCCAAACCACATTGTTCTTATGTTTCTACTACTGGACAATCCCCTACTATTGTATATTTCAACAATCGAATGTGCTATAGGCACACTTTTAGCTTAGTATGATATAAATCAAAAATAAAAATCCATGTACTATCTCAATCACACTTTGATTTCTTATGAGCTTAACTACCCACAAATTGAGAAAGATTTATTGGCTGTTGTTTTTGCTTTCCAAAAATATGACATTGTTGAATAACAAGACTAAGCTCATATCTAAAATTGATCCAATCAAGTACTTTTATAAACCAACACTTACTGGGAGGATGGCTAATTGGATCATCTTACTTAGTGAGTTTAATATTGAGTATATCATTAAAAATTCAATCAAAGGGAAGGTACTTACTGAGATCAACTAAAAGAAGCTCCTTTATAAGGACCAAAAACCTTGATTCTGGAAATTTCATATGCTTATATGATGTATGTTGAGGAATCCATCAAATGGAAAATATACTTTGATGGGTCCTTTAATTTGTCTAGTTCGGGAGTAGGAGTTGTGGTTATCACCCCTGCGGGTGATCTAATTTCTCAAGAATTCAAGCTTGGCTACCCATTCACTAATAATATAGCCAAATATGAATCCCTAATTGTAGGACTAAAATTTTCTATATGATGGGACATTAGACATGTTATTGTTATTGGTGATTCTTAGTTTATTATCAAGCGGGTTTACGAATAATATAAGGTTAATGATGATAAGCTCATCCCTTACAAGAAAGTGGTGGATACTTTGAAGGAGTTCTTTGTACAAATCACATTCCAACAAATTCCTAGAGCACAAAATCACTTGGCGGGTGCCATGGAAATAATTGGATCTTTGTTGTAGATTCCACCAGTGAAAAATGATATGCCTTTCTTTGTGGAGAAATTAATGACATGAACATATGACATGTCATAGTCTTGTTTGGTATGTGAATTTGTTGGTCCCTTATCCTCCTGGTACCTTGATATTTTTAATTACCTACATGGTGATCGAACAGCGTGTGTTGTATTTTTTTCACTTTTAAAAGTTTCCAAAGATCATGATTTTCTTAACCAATTTTAAGTATTCTAAACTCCAAAAATTTATTAAATTCTAATTAATATGCATTGATAGAAGTGCGGAAAACTTGGGTAACAAATAAATAATCAGAAAACTGAAAACACTTAGATAACAAACAAGATTGTTTACGGGGTTCAGAAATTCATACGTCCCTGGGTTCAGATTGAAGCGATCCATTAATAATATTGAAATTTAAGTACAATAACTCTTAAAAACAACCAATAATGAATCACAACCTGTAAATGAGTTGATCAATGTCCCAAGAATGATCTGTGGCTCCTACAGTGTTTTCACAATGTGATCTCCCTGCAACTGTGTTAGAAAAACACCTAAAAATGGAGATTTAAAAACATTATATGAAAACAAATAATATATCTAAGATCATCTCTGAATTCTGAACACTTTTCATGTTTACACCAAGTCACTTTTCGGACCAGAAGTGCATTGAAATTCATGTTTTCCAACTAGCTATCTTGTAGATCCTGTTAAAAACTGCATTCAAAGCTTCCAAAAACAGGTTAAAACTCAACAAAAAAACATCAAATCTTACATCATTGGAATTGTATCAGAATTCCCTCCATTTCACCTTTTTACTTTGAGTTCCCAATCTGAGTGCAAGGCCTTCAAAAATGGCATTTTCTGAGAATTGCCTCCTTATGGCTTTACATGAGACTGGCCTTGTCTTGTATAAAACCCTGCGAGCTCCTTTTATAGCACTTCATTAAAGGTGGCGGGTTGGTAAGTCTACCTATTATTTTGGCACAGGTCAAGGGTTCAAATCCCTTTGATTGTATTATCCACTATACATAGCAAATGGAAATCTTTTATCCTTATATGGGAATCAATCCCATAGTCCACGAGGAGATAATTTTAGCCAAACCTTTTAATAAGGCTCAACCATCCTATTTTTATGTGGAATGACTACTCATAGCATTTTGATACCAAAATTGGAGGTCCATGTGCTCAAATGGAGTGCTGCCATGTGTCATCATGTGATTGGTTCACCTTTTGTCACGTCACTTTTTCTCACAAGTTTGACCCGAACTTTGATTGACCATATCTTTTGCATACGAACTTGGATTTTATCCGTTCAAAATGCGTCAGAAAGATCATGAAAATATCTATGCAATAGAAGTTATTTTTGAGATTAAAAGACAATTAATTTTATAGTTTGACCAACTTTGACCAGACGTATCGGATCTCAAAGTGTATGCATTTTCACGTTCTTTTAGTCGTCAAAAATCTCTCTAAAATATCTACTACATTTTCATGTTTAAGGAAATTTAGGGAAAATTTAACACTAAAATTGATCCCCTAATCAATGAAAGAACCTTTCCCCCTAAAATTTCACATTCTAATAAACGAAACTTAATCCAACGCATAACCCACTAAACCTACTTGGGGACACGCTCTATCGTAGAGGTTATGATGAGAATATGTTATGTTGACGTAATTTGGAAGAATATATTTTAGTAGTCAATGATGTGTATGAAGGAATCTATGGGACCCACACAATTGGAATGGCTCTTGCTAACAAGCTATTGAGAGGAGGATATTATTGGCCTTGTGAAATTGATTGTTGTCGGTATGTTAAGAAATTCTTGTTGTGTCAAAAGTATGAAAATCTAATACATGCTCTAGCACATTCATTACAAACCATTACAACACCATGGTCATTTTCGAAGTGGGGACTTGATCTCATTGGGAAACTTACATCCACTTTCTCTAATGCCCACACTCACATCATAACTTCCAACGAGTATTTCATGAAATGGGTAGAGGTTGTTCCTCTTACCTATGTCAGCGATGCAAAAATTTAAAAATTCATAATGAACTACATCATCTGTCACTATGGAATTCCCATTATCATTGTATCGAAAATGGTAAGACTTTCTAGAATAAGGCAGGTGAAGGTGTTGTGCAGCACTTCCAAATCAAATTTAAATGGTCAATTGTTGTTGGGTTGAGTGCATTAGCTAATTATTTGAAGATCACGGGGAGTTGAGTCATGCAAGTGGGGCACAAAACTATGCGCAATGGCGGAGTTAAGGAGGTGTGTGCCCAGAAGATCAAATCCTAGGAATTAGCTAAAATTGCATGATATGGGCTAGAAATAAGGAAAACAATAGAGTATGACTCTAGTAAAGATGAAAACAAGAAGACTTTGTGGCTAAGAAATAGTTATTTTGGGACCAAAGTGAAGATCAAAGGCCATGCATATAGTGTGCTAATAATAGGATTAAAGAAGAGTTTGTTATAGATTAATTTATTATTAGCCTCTTTGTAAAAGTATACAACTACTAGTGCATTGCTATTTTGGGCATGCGATCTATTTTTGAGATGCGTGGGTGGTGAAGGAAAAATCCCCACCCCTATAAATATAATTGATATGCATATTTTTAGACATTGAATGTGTTGTAGAGTTATGTTTATCTAATGAACTGGTGTGCATGACTCTATGGAAACTATTGTGTTGTATTCAGCTTCTGTTATGTAATATTTTAGTTATTAATGGATAATTGTGGGTCAATTCTAGTTATTGATGTATTCAAGTATGGTGGTGCATTAGTAAAAGTGATCTTAGTTCTTATGTCATCTATTATGTTTTCTTATTACATGTATTTCCTTATGATTTCTACAATGATCTATGATTGAATGAAAATTTGGTAATGGTAATCATGATCATGCATGCTAAAATCTTGAAAAGACAGTGAAAATGAGGGACCTAGTAGGCTTCACACGCTTTAGGTGAGTGTTCATATCTCTTGCATGAAGTGACAGCGTGCACAGAAAATTTAGTATAAACAAAAAGACTACATTTTGGTTCCGTTTTTGGGACCTCTTTTGAAATTTATCTGTTGGGATGTTGCATGTAGATGGCGCACCGATTGACTCTTAAGAGCATTAAATGTTGGGTGGAAGATGGACAAGACAAATTTGTAAAGAGATATAGTTCTGGACCTAATTTCAATGCACATAAGTGGGTGGAAGATCATCTTTATCATGAGCTCTATGAGACATTTTTCATCCTTTTTCCAATAGAATTATACGAGTGGTTGTCAGCATACGCATCAAAGAAAAATTGGGGATACAAGCCAATCGTTTGGACACAGGAAGATTACCAAACATTGTTTGATGCAGATGAATCTTGGACTTGTGTTGTAGATCGTTGGTGGGTTAGTGTATTATGCAATTACACTTTTTGTACACCATCTCTAATTATTCATGACTATAGGTTAATGAGTTTGAGCTCTTGCATGAGCCGGATGGTCTTACTTATGTGTTATTCCTATGTAAATTAAGATCTTGATGGCGGTATTGAGTTTAGAGCAACTACCTATGGCTAGCTAAACTTCCACCGTGCGTAAGCACGGAAGTAGGTGTGGTGAATATGGTGGACTTGGTGGCAACAATGGAGAGAGAGGAAATATGGATTAGATATAATGAAGCATGGGAAAATGAGATAGAAAGAGAAGTTGTAAATTCAATTACATTGAGAGAAGAGATGGCTCGCCAGGAATTTGGAGCTCTCATGGAAGATGAGGAATTGTAACATCAAGTTCCCCCAATATTGGGCAAGTGTAGTAGATAATCCCCTTTGGCTTAAAATCAAAGCGCATCAGAAGAAATCATGAAGATCGCAGGAGTGTATCTTATCCCACATGGCCACCTAGCCCTTGTGCTTGGTGTTTTAGATCTAGTAGTCATTGAGAAGTAGGATAGTGCAAGTAAACAATCAGAGATAAGTAGGTATCATTTTGTGTTGAATTCAAGAGATAAATTTAATAGTGCACCCATGTCGACACAGTCAACATCATTGTTTGGAGGTCCGATTGGAGGAATATTTTTAGGCATGTCATCATGATAGAGTGTGGGCATGTAGAATATTGGGAATACATCTAGAAGTACTACAAATTCATACATTGTTGGAGTTTGTTTTAGCACTATTGTTGGGATGTAAGGAAGTACATCTACTAGTCGATGCCCTCTATAGGAGGATTGATATCAAGTAGATCAAGTGGCTCTAGAGGTGGAGGAAATATTGGTGGAGATTTTGGTTCTGGATCTAGAGGACAAGGCCCACATGCATAGTAACTCCCACATAAACCTCGAGAAAATTTATTATGAGGTTTCTCTCCACTTACTAGAGTATAGAGGAATTGAGGATGTAGCGAGCATGTGCACAATTGGGAGTTATTGTGGCACACTAAATGGATTACGACCTTAGATAGGAAGGTTAGTAAGTTTTCTTCTACTCTACAAGGGCATGCCCATAAGCTGGTACGAAAGTATGACCTACATTAGACTACATTAGATTATGATGATCGGTGTTCTATGTTTCTCATTGAGTTCCGTATTCTAGAGTTTGACAAAAATAATCTCATCTCACTTAAGGACATTAAGAAAGGCTTATTTGAGAGTCTAAGGGAATATGACGCACATTTTAAAACTTTGTTGTCAAATTTATCTTATGATATACACCTCGGTCGAGAATACATAGTGGTTTGATGGTGGATTGGTGATTCCTTTCGGAAGGGTGTTATCTCATAAGATATTTATAGATTTGTGTGATGCCTTGGAAGAATCCCTATGTGATGAGTAGGTAGGAGTGTAGGTAATGGATTAAGTATATTTTTAGAAGCATGGTTTGCATCCATGGAAAAGTAGTTAGAGAAGTTCTATGCTAATTCACCTCATGAGATATGTAATGGTATATGGTGTACATATTGTGAGGTTGAGGGACATACTAAGGATATATTCCCTCGCAAGTCGGTGTGTGCCATGTTCTTTGGATTTTGAAATTCGTCACTTGGACCATAATGTGAGTAGATGCCCTCTCTTGCGGTGCACAATCTGTAAAAATGTGTTTATGTATTGTAAGATTTACAAAACCCATACTCATGACACCTCGACTACATACTAATCGATCATATTCATGAGGCCATTGAAAGGCGGTGTGCGTCGGACTAGTATAACAAGTGGCTCTAAGGAATAGGGAAAATAGCATAATAAAGAGTGCACTAAAGGGGATAATAGGAACAAAGGTCTTTATGGAGGATATAGAGGTCGAGGTCACAACAATGGTAGAGGAGTATTTTCTCAATGAAATTTTTATCCTTGTGGATCCCTTGATCATTATCGGTGTGAGTGCATTCGAGAATGTGGTTTTCTCATGGTGCAAAAAGCAATACAAGTTCGAATAATTCCCAATTTATATGAGCACATGAGTAATCATCATAATAAATTCAAGGGTGTAGAAGTTATTAAGGTATAACGTGCGGTTGAAGGTCAACGAGATGTCAAGGGTAGAAACTAGTCTAGCATTACAACTGTTTTAGTTACTACATGCACTGAAGTTGCACACACATGTGAACCTCTGAAGTATAAGCATACTATAAAAAAGAAAGAAGTTATAAACTCATAATATCCATATGTTCCATATAAGAAAGAGGTCTACTAAGAGACTATGGATATCATCAAGGATCTACGAGGAGAGATTCATATTACGAAGGAGCGGGCGCACGTTATGGAACAAGAAAATAAGGTTAAACTCCACAGAATGATGTGGATGACTTGAAGGAGGTATGTCAAATATTGCGCTAGGATAACATCATCCCTTTTTTAGGAGAATGGTTACGAGAAAAACTACTGCACGCGAGTTTCTAAGCATGAGAGGTAGATACTTCATGTAAATCTTCCCCCACATAATCATGAATTTTACAAGGAGATCTCACTTAATGCATTCGTAGATGGATGGCTTATGAGAAACATTTTGATAAATACATGTGCGAGAGGTTAATGTGTTCATGTTGGATGCATGGAATCAGATGGGAAGACCACCATTGCAGCCTTCTTTGAATGTGTTGTCTATGGAAAATAGAATGAGGGATATGCTTATTGGAGTACTAAAGGATGCAACCATTACAATTTAGGGGGCCAAGTTTACTGGGGACTTTGATGTATTAGAGCTTTCTGTAGAAGAGAACTTCCCCACACTACTTGGGTGACCCTAGTGTTATGCCAATAATGTTGTTTTATGCTTCAAAAGGGGTACACTAGCTTTGAGAGTAAAGAAGAGTTTTTCATTATACCTTTTATCGATGCAAAGGTTGCCCCATATGTTGAACCTTTGAGTGAAGAGGAATTGAGCAGGGATATATACGCACAATAAAATACCATGAGGTAATTGATCCATCTAAGGAATGCGTTATATAATGGGATGATGTTCATTCGATTAGTGATACCACAAG
The DNA here is from genome assembly GCA_018340775.1 of Taxus wallichiana var. yunnanensis. Classification (NCBI taxonomy): domain Eukaryota; kingdom Viridiplantae; phylum Streptophyta; class Pinopsida; order Cupressales; family Taxaceae; genus Taxus; species Taxus wallichiana. Next base: position 659,513,137 of record CM031244.1, on the reverse strand, counting down.
AATTGCTTGTGAAAATTGGGGACATGGGACTTATGAAGTGGTTGGGAGAGGAATAATGAACACAATGATTTACATGATCATGTTGCACATGTTTAGGCACTTAGGAAAGAACACGGTAACTAGCTACATTGGTGAAGGAAACATTTTTGTATTTCTATGTGTCATGGAATCCCGGTGTACAAACAAAGGAGATAAAATAAATATGGTGGTCTATACTCTGCGCTTGGACAATAGAGCACCTTTGGTGGGAAACACATAGAGGCAACTTACTAGAATAGAAAGAAGTGAGAATTACCTATTCTACTAGGTTCCTAAGGATCAATGTACCTTCTCAACTATGTGAATTTAAAGGAAGTCCCCTTCCTTGCATCACGTCCATAATTGTGAGATAATTTAGATGGAGGGACAGGAGACCTTACCACCATCACTTTGGGTACACAAGTTCTACTCCACTTTAAGAGGTTGCATGTGCATGGTATGTCCATGCATATTTAATAAGGGCAACAACTAATTAGAAATAAATTACCTTAGTTATGATTCATACTTTTGATTATTTTTCTACCAAGCCTCTGGTCAATGAAGCACTATAGATTATGAAGTGCCTTACTTTGGGAGATAACGTGAAGGTTGAATAAGTTTTGATCAAATTTTTGGAGAGCTTGATCTCGAGGAGTGCATTGATCTTGAAGAAACAAAGGATGAAGAAATAATCATCTACGTGGCTTGGAAGAAAAGGAAACTAGAATACTAGTATGTATGATCAATGATGATGATGAGGGTAATAACCTAGATATTAGCCACACTGAAGGTATGTGTGAGGTAATGGATATAATAGATGAGAAGGCACACACGTGTATCATGGCCCTATGAAAACAAATAAGGTTAACATTAGAATAGAGGTAGAGCCTAAGGAGGCCATTCTTGGTAATTACTAGTCAAAGCAAGAGGTGGCTAAAATTATTGAGCTTTGCGTGACTTTCAGGACTTATTTTTGAGTGGATATCATGGGTTAAAAGGAGTACACCATTCTTTAGGTGACAAGAAAATTAATATTAAAGAAGGTGCGCACCCAGTTAGGAAGATGCCTTATGGGATGAATCCTAATCTGCGCATGAAGGTAAAGGAAGAAATTGACAAAATTCTCAAGTCTAGTTTAATTGAGCCTATTGAGGAATCTAAGTGGGTAAGTCCCATGGTTATAAGCATTATGAAGTAGGGGAGGATAAGGACTTGTGTAGATTATAGGAAATCAATGCTTCATGTGCAATAGATCCTTTTCCTACTCCATTCACATAAGAGATCCTTGAGAGAGTTATTGGCATGAGATTTACTCTTTCACATATGGATTTTCTAGTTATCACCAGTGCACGTAACTACGCATTGAGAAGGAAGATTAAGAGAAAACTAATTTTACCACTAAGTGGGGTAGTTTTCATATACAACTATGCTATTTGGACTGGAAAATGTGTCGGCAGTGTTCTCGTGCATTGTTGTTAATCAAGCTCTTCAAGATTTTATTCACAAGTTTTTTTCAGTGTATTTGAATGATTGGACGTCTATAGATTAGTTAGGGACCATTATGAAAACCTAAGGCTCATGTTTGAAAGGTGCAAGTAGTTTAGAATCTATCTCAACATTAATAAATGCATATTTACAAAACCTTTTAGCACTTTAATTGGGTATATAATTTGTAAAGAAGGATTATTAGTAGATCCATCCAAAGTAGTTGTGATCTTTGGTTTAGAAGATCCTAACAATAAGAGTGAGGTGTGTGGATTCTTAGGACATATAGGATATTACAAAAAATTAATTAAGGGGTATACAAAGATTGTCGTACCCTTGGAAGAATTGTTGATAACTAAAGGGAAATTCTATTTGGGTGAAACACAAAAATAGGCATTTAAAACATTAAAGGAAAGGATGACTACTGCACCTATTTTTCTCTTTCCTTTGTGGGTCAAACCATTTCATGTTCATGTTAATGCTTACGGAATGGAAATGGGTGCGTGTTAGAGAAACTAGGAGAAGGAATTGTATACCATCCCATTTTCTTTGTAATCGGGAAGTTGACACCGAGAGGATCATAATTATACAACTATTAAGCGTGAGGCTTTTTCTATGATCTACAGGCTACACAAATTCAAACAATATTTTTGGCCATGCCATTTATCTTCTTTAAGGATCATATGAAACTCAAGTATTTATTAAACAAGAATGTTTTGTAAGGTTGTATTTGCAAATGGATCTTTGCTATTTTAGGATTTTGAGTTTGTAGTTGTTGTGAGATGTGGAAAGAGTAATTCGGGACTTGACCATTTATTAAGGATCACTTAGTGAGGATCCGTAGAGAATTGAGGATATAATTCCGGATGCACAGTTATTTAGATTAAACCACGTGCCCAAAGAAATAGAGGACATTGCAATATTTTTGAACATTGGTTAGGCCTCTGCAGGAATGAAAACTTTAGAAAAGAAACATCTTGCAATACGTACTGACACCTTACCATTTGATTGGTGGAGACCTCTACAAGTTAGGTCATGATGAATTCTTGTGTCGTTGTGTGCTAGATCATGAGTGTGAAGCCATTATGGAAGAAGATAATGCTGGAATTATAGGAGGAAATTATGTCGGTGATGCAACCGTACATAATATTCGATGGTTGGAATTTGGTGTGAAACCTTATAAGGATACCAAGGAATGTGTGAAGCTATGTAACCATTTTCAGTACCTTGGGAAGCCTAGAAACAGAGATGAGATGTCATTGAATCCTATTACAATCACTAAGCCTTTTAAGAAGTGGGTGATAGAATATTTAAGCCCTATGTCAACACCCGCTCGTAGGACTAACACGTGATATATCATTACTTGTATAGAATCTATTACAAGGTGGGAAGAGGCAACACCTATAGAGGATTACACAATAGGCACCATAGTAATATTTTGTGCGAACACATTATTAGCAGGTATGGTTGTCCTTTTATCCATACTAGTGACATACGATCTCATTTTCTTAATGAAACAATAAGAATTCTATTGGCTGAGTTTATGGTGGCACATCATAAGACTACTCTTTATCACCCTTACGCTAATGATACTTAGAAACCTTGATGAGATCTTGGGCCAAACATTGACAAAAAAATGATGATGTTGGATGGAAATATTGGGATGAAAAAGTATCTGTTTTACTTTGGGCATACAAGACTACTTATAAGAGATTGAACAAGGCCACACCCTTTTCATTTGGTGTTTGGTGCAAAGGTTGTATTTCCTATTCAATTCATATTACCATCCCTACGTATGGCATGCGTGGGAGGATTAGCTGATGAGCATGTCATTGAAGAGTGCTTTGACAAACATATGTAGTTGGATGAGTGACACGCTATTGCAAGATGGATCTATAATCGAGAAGGCACGCAAGAAGTGTTACATTATAGGAACATCGGGAACAAAACATTTGAAGTAGAAAAAATGGTTCTTCTCTATAATTCTAATTTTACGCGTCACCTAGGGAAATTGAGAGTGCATTGGTTGGCACCTTTTCTAGTAATGAAGATACTTGAGTCAGACACTTGTCAATTGCATGTGTTGGATGGCACCATGTTTCTCGGTTACTTCAATGGGATTAGGATGAATCCTACTATAAATAAAGCTTCTTGGTGTTTGTAATAAGGAAATATTGTCACTTAGATTAGATTTCCCTTTCATGTGTTTCCTTTCATTGTTGTTATGCTTTGTCAATTTTAGTTCTATGTTTTGTTGTAATAAACATGTTTGCATGTAGAATCACGAGTACTATCTTTTGAGTTCATGCACAGAGGACCGTGCATGCTTTTAGTGTGGGGTTGATTGAAATTACACGTAGAAGAGTAAATTTTTTGGTGTTGAATTTTGACTAAGAACTGAAGGAGTGCACTCATTGATGAAAGTGTTGGTTCTTTAGAGAGAAAGGTGCTACAAATAATGAGAAGGATGGTGATAATAAGGATTTGAAGAGAATTGCTTAGGAGGAAGACCACACATAAGAGAAAGGTTTACACAATCTAACGTGAGGTAGGAAGTATCATGTGAAACTACCTATTATGAGGCCTGAGAGGGTTATGAACTTTGGCACACGAAGCGCGTGGAAGGAGGTATGTGGCTGAGAAGTAGTGAGTGATCCAGAAAGTTATGTTGCATGTGGAAGAAAGCAACAAAAAGTGTAGAAAAAGAAAAATGTCATTAAATCTAAAGTACGGTGGTAGGTGAGGAGCAATCAATGCGAAAAAATTTGTAAAATCTATAAAAGGGGTGCATGTAAGTTCATTATTACCTTTCATATTTAATTTTTGAGCTATGAAGTGTGATTTGAAGTGCGATCAAGTGCAAATTCGAGTGCAAATGAGTAAAATAGCAAACCGGTGATTTTGTACACAATCGTGGTGAAGATCCACTAAGAAGGTGTTTGAGCTATTTGGAGGTGTGTGAGAAGAGAGTTCAAAGGGTTAGGGTTTGAGAAAAAACCACTTTGCAGCTAGGGCACGTGAATTTGGAGTTGTAGAGGTAGAAAAATGCAAGGATAATTTGAAAGGATTAAAATGGCACCCAAGAGAGCACCAAGAGCATCCACTAGAGGAAAGAAGAAAATTGAAGAAGAAAAGAGCGTTTAATAAGTTACCAAAAGAAGGTTTTTAGAGATGCAATACCCTGAAGGAGTCATCATGGGATGGGACTGGGAATCCCATGTTAAGAAAAGAAAGGTGAGCAACTACAATCACTTTGCACCAACGTAAATTCAAACCAGATTGAGAAAGAGCTCCAAGAATCTCTTCATGAAGTTACTAGTGAGATATTTTTAGCATGTAACTAAAGATCCATTCTTGAATCTGATAAGAATAGAGCTCTGTATTTTTAATGAGATTTTAGTTGAAGGTGAGGATTACGTGCTAGCAAGTAGAAGAAGCTTGGGGGAGGTTTTATCAAAAATATTTGCTTAAGTTTTTTTAGGCTAGTTGATCAACTGTAGTAGATATTTTAAAGGAAGAAATGGAAAAAGCTTGGGGTCCTTATTTTACAAACATGATTCATTATTTTTCCCCCTTTGTAGCTTATTCCATATTGTGTTTACATGTAATGAACCTTTGCATCAATTTTTATTTTTGTGATCTTGTTGAAGCTGAGTTTTAAGTTTGTAGGAATGGTACTATTATTGGGTTTTGTTTGTTTATTTTACCATTTAGAAGCGTGATGGAACATATATTTGATGGCTTCTTGTATTGACTAGTAAAGCTTGCATAATGATATTTGGTTGAATAAATATAATTTTTTTCTTCTTAGTTCCTATTATTCTATTATGAGGAATATTTTTAAGTTGGTTTATACCCGGAGGCTTGATATATATTACTACCACATTTACATTAAATGTTGTGTGTTGTAACTTGTTATATTAATGGGTAAACTCCTAGCTCTTTCTTTGGTGAAAAGCGTGTTTTGGGGTTTCGTCATCATGGCTGTTATGGATCTTATCGAGCATCGAGTTCTTGATAGTCTTTGTATTTAAACCCATTATGATTTTATGGACTCTTAAAATAGAAAACAACATTCCTTGACATTGAGTTTCATATTTTTGATAACCTTTTCATTTGAGGCCTAACCTTGTGTTCATTGATATGTTATAGTTAGGACCTTGAGGTTTGAGTGTGAGAAAAATGTTTCTTATTTTATTGATTAAATTATGAACATTGATTTCTGCTATGGAAGTTGTGTGTTGTCATTGTTGGATGGAAACAAGAATGAAATCTAGGTTATCCCAAATAGTAAAGTCACTTTGCACATTTTATGATAGACATTATTTGTTTTACTACAAAGTACTAATGGATAAAATCCCGAGGATAATTTTGGGGTCTGTATTATTTTCGCCCTTCTTTTTATCGACTCGATATCTTTGAGTCACCGTTTTACGGATGATTTATTGATTTAGATAAAGTATAGGAGATTTGGGTGGTATTCATTAAGATGAAAGTAAATCTTTGAATGAATATGGAAAATTGTTATCACCTTTACGCTCTTTGATTCCTTTAAGGTAAGTGATGCTTACCTTAATTATTTCGAATACCCTTGATGATTATTGCTAAAATTTGTTATATCTACTTGATTACTATTTGACTCTAAATGTTAAGGATAGGCCAATGTTTTTGGTTAGAATAATAATATTTAGTGATAAGTAATCATGCTTCATTCGTACATCATTAATACTATTTTAGGATGACCTTCAGAGGAGTATATCGAATACCCTTAGAAGTAGCCTATATTTGACCTTGGAAAAGATAGTAGTTTGTCTATATAAACATTTTAATCCAACTAAAAGGGAAATTTTGTGTCGGCTAAACTCCATTAATAGACTTATAAACAATAAAGTATTTTGAGGTGAATTGGGTGACATGCATTATTTTGTTAAGAAATAATGTATTCCGTTATGGTGATTCACTCATTAAGGTACTCAAAATTTAAGGCTATGAATAGATTTTTTTGGATGCAAAGTAAATTATTCTAAGGATAAATGATTTGATCCTTTGTACTATTATGATTATATATGTTTGATATTGCAATATTTCATTTATTCAAATATTATATGGCATAAGTTGTTAAGAAGGAAAGAGAACCTTTCATGTCGGTTCATTTGAGTTGACCTCTTCTAACATTACGTAGATGGGGAAAATTAAGTATTCTTAGAGGATGTTGTTGAAAGATATTTATGCATTTTTGCATTGTTGGAGCTAATGCTTTATTTTATTAATGTTGTTGCAAATCAGCAGCACCCCTGGATGCAAATCAAGGCTCTAAGTTGATGTTTAGGGCATCCAGTGTGATTGCACAACATTGAAACCTCTCTCCAAGTGTGGGACTTGTAAAAATGAGAGAGGAATCTCCAGATTAGAGGCTGGTTCCTCAAACTCCTCTGATTAGATCTATTATTTGCACAACTGCAGAGGTTCAAAGCCTAATCCTACTCTAAATTGTAAGGAGACAGAGATAGAAGATGTAAAAATTGAAACTAAACTAATAAGGGTGATACACCAAAGGAGTGGTGAACATTTTTGCTCTTGCAGATTGACACAAATCAGAAATTGCAACACAAAACATCATGCACAGGCTGATAAGCTGTAATCAAAGGTTTGAAATGAGGCAAACAACACATGCAAAGGACTGAAAACATTCACAGAGCCTGCATTGTGATTTTCAACATCAAAATCCTTGCATTACAACACCAAAGAGGTAGAAAAACCTGTTACAATCCTTCAAAGGTCTGATACTTGCAAAAAATCACTTGTTGAAGGTGAAAGAAGAAGCCTGCTATGCAAAAAGTGTTCCACCTTTTCAAAATGAGCCAAATCTGGCTTTTACAATGCATGGGTCGAGCCCAGGAGAGAGAAAACATGAAAAAACATGGGAGCCATTACCCATTGAATGAAGATGCATTAAAACAGCATGGGCATCCTTACAAACCCATGCCACGACATTTTTGGCCATCTTTGAAGAAGAATACGACCCATTTTGCATTAAAACTGGTTGTTGAAACGTCATTTCTGGCCATTACCATGTTCCAGAGGAATTTCTTGATTTTATCTCTTTAAATTGAACCAAAATTTTAAAATGACCATAGAATCTTGTAGATAATTTCACCATCTTTCCATTGATATAAAGAACATGAAAATCTGAGCTCTGGATCAAAAGTTATGGCCATTTGAAGATTTAGGGCAAAAAAAGGCCCAAAACGGATCGACGGGAAAAAAATTTGAATTTTACCTCTTTTTGCATTTTGGAAAATTTTCCAAAAAATTCCCGTGCTCCGCCATTTGAGTGACACGTGTCGGGCTCGATTGGCTCGGGCCATCCTTTGAAATTTTCTCTTTCGGGTCCTTCCTTAAAATTTTTTGCTACTTGGACACGTGGCGGGTTTTGATTGGCTTGGGCCTGAGGGGCACATTTTGCCTTTTAAAACTTTACATTTTTCACCTTGGGAAAATTTTCATTTTCCCCCCCGCACCCCACCACTCTAGGACACGTGGCATTTTTTCATTCGTCGCGGGCCATGCGGGCAAAAGTTTACATTTGAATTTTTTGACAAAACTTAGCAAAATTTCTAACCTTTCCTCCGACGTCCGCGACCCTCCTCTGGACACGTGGCAACACGCCATTGGCCCAGACCAAATTTCAAAATTTTTCCCGCACAAAACACTTAGTTGATTTTTTCACTTCACCTCCCCTTCCGACATGTGGCACGCCCGATTCGCCCGCGGGAAAAAAATTTCCTTTGAAAATTTTGACCAAAACTTGGAAAATTTTCTAAGTTATCCTCCGAACCCCGCCACTTCCTGGGACACGTGGCAGCTTCCTATTGGCTGTGGGACTCCTAGGGAAAATTTCCCACAAAAACTCCACTGAGCCATAACTTGAAAAATATGAGGAGTTAGGAGGAAAATTTTACCTTTACGGAAAATTTGAGAGAGAGCTCTATCTAAGGGTGCCATTTCGAGAAAGATTTGAGTGCTTGAAAATCAAAAATGGAGACGAGGCACAAGAGATGTAAGAACACAAGGAGTTAGCCACAAAATTAGTAGGGGCACATTTTGGATAACAATTAATTATCATGATTTTATGAGAATGTATTCGTTGTTATGTTTTGAAGAATGAAAGGCTACTTTTAAGCCTAATATGATTACGGAACTATTTTGAGAAGGGAATAAATTAGTTGTATTTATTATTTAGTGATGCTCCATTATGGATCATATTTCGTTGGAAAGTGCTATCATATTTAATTGATGAAATATTATTTAACCTATGTTTTACTAATTTAGAATAATGTTTATTTATAAAATATAACATATTTAATGGTTAACATATAAACATGTTATAAAAAAATTATTGGTAAAACATTTTGGAGGACCTTACCCAAGAGTACAACCAAAGGATCAATAGCCAAGATAGACAATACAGAGCAAAGTGGCTAAAAAAAAAGAGGGCCACACCCCAACCAAAAGTAGAAACTAACAAAGTACTAGGGCTAGGGGCCATCTACCAATAAGAAGACCTACTACAAGAAAAACTACAAAAGCTGCGGTCTTGCTACAACAACATTACAAAAGTTTCACTAAACATAGAGAAACACATACACTAATTGATGGATTTATTGTAGACCTTGATAGTAATTTTGAGTGCCTTGTGTAGATTCAAAGTAGCAGTGATGTTTGGATCCCAATTTGAGGCTTTGAAATTTTTGGTGAGCTTCCCATTCTTCCACGCAAAGGTCGGTATTCCATTGACATCGCAGATATGTCAAATGTGCACTTGTAGGAGGTTGAGAAGCTGCTCTATGGTTGACATTGAGGTTGTTATGTTTATCTTCCAAAGTTTTGAAATTGGTGGCAAGGGTGTTAAACTCTATCGATGCTTGAGATGGAGTCAACAATGAGTTTTTAATGTTGGATTTGAGAAGAAAATCCACATTATTCTCTTGATTTTTTTGAGTCTCGAGTTTTAAATTTCATTTTTCTAGGACAATGTCACGATCACTAACAACAATAACAATAGGGAACTACCAACCACCATGACTTATTTTCCTTTGCTACTCCTAATAACCCTTTTAGGGGTGGCTCAATAACAGGGTCTCGATACATGGGGTTCTTAGAATGGATATAGGGTTGTTATGGGGGTGGTGGGGCAAGTGGGGGACGAGGATCATTGGCCATGACATCAATAATGTACTGGTGGATGAGATATATGACCCCTTGATGTAAAGGCACAATCCTTTTATGACCCTAAACCTCCTCAACCTGAATTTTCCAAAGATTACAGGATATAGTAAGACAAACTCACCTTGGCCTCATGCCTAAAATGATTTAGCAGCACCATGTGATGAAGCGAGATTGTAGAAAACCATCCCTTGAGAGTGATATAATGAACCATCATACATGCTACATCATCAAAGGGATTCAAAATTGTGTCACAAACAATGCCTTCCTTCTTAATTTCTAGGTGTTCCCCATCATCTAGGAAGATTTTTTCCTCAACTTCTTTATCGAATTTGTTCTAAGAACTTATTTCCATCCATGCTAAGCCCAGTTATAAAAGAGATGAACTGCTCATAGATATTGAAATATCTTCCTCTATACTGGATGTTCCTCCCTTTCCAATTTTCCACAAATTGGAGAGATATGTGTTGGTCATGCCCCTTGATCCTCTGAATAAAATATGGAAAACCCCAATGTTAAGGGTTTCCCGAGCTCTACATTTTCCTTCAACTGAGGATCAAAAATAGGCTCAACATGACATGAAGGTCCCCCATAGTGAAAAATGAAGACAAACGTGAATCGTACCACTAATAACAACTACAAATAGTCTTATCGACAACACGTCGAAGCCTAAAAGCTTCGTAGTTACAGAAATGAACCCCAAAACCTTCCTTGATTCTGTTTGAAAAGAAAAAATCACTCTTTTTTGAGGTGAAGGGGCAATAAGGACTTTTAATATTCATCTACTTCAAAAATCCATGCCAAGGATTCCACACGTGAGAGAAAGCGATCGGTAGGGATTTGTATTCTCTTCTTTAATGTTGATTTGGTGAGCTTCATAAGTTGGGTCATGTAAATCATACTATTTTATTATTACATACCCCTACATTAGCCAAGATGTCCACCGATTTATTCCCCTCCCTATATACATGTTGAAACATGATGTTAATACCATTGCATATAGAAAGGGCTTCATTGATAAAATCACTTATGCTTCTACTAGGAATTTGGGTCTTAGAAAGATTATTGATAATGTTCATTGAGTCACCTTCCACAATGATGTTAGCCACTTTGAGGTTCCTAGCAATTCTGATTCCCCATAGGAATACGAGATCTTATGAGTAGTGGTTGGTTTGTTTGCCCATAGAACTTTCATAAGCGGCAATGAGGTGACCCAAATGATTTCTAATAAGACCACCACCACCTGCTGACCTAGATTTCCTTTGGAAGCACCATCGAAGTTCAGCTTATGCCAACCTTTCGGGGGGAATCCCTTTGCACAAGAGATCTATCAATGCTAGAGGATAAACATGATATAATTAAATATACATGAGTAAGTACATTATGTATTGTTGTTTATTCATTTTGATATTTAGATCTATAAGTAACTTCTGCGAAAAGATATTGTACTAGAGTAAACAAACATAGGTCTGCAGAATTAATGTTGTAAGCCAATTAAAATCTAAAATAAAGAGGTAAAAATAATGTAAAACTATAACATTAATATGCAGTCAACTTACTTTAATATCATGACTTATAACCCTAGGAACGTATATAAAGGCGATAAGAGTATTGTCATGACCTAGGGTAACTTTTGTAGTAATTTAATCAAATTACTTTAAAACAACTAAGATACGATATTGCAATTAATGAAAATCAATGGGACAAATCACTATGGCTGCTATAGAGTAGTATCCATTTAATGACGAAGGTCATTAATTAGATATTGTTGTATAGAAGCTATACTAAGTTGCCTCGTCAGGTTCCACATATTGTGATATTCGTAATACCTTTAAGAACAAGTTTCATTAGAGTTACAAAGGCTGATCATTTTGCACGTAAAAGTACCACGATGCAAATTTATGTTGGCTATAGGAAAGGAAGTGGATTCATTATTAATCAAATCATTACAGAGACATTTACTCTCCCATAGAAATCCTAAGCTAGCATAGTGACACTTCTTCATGCGGAGTTGATCGGTTTTGTAACTTGTACACAACTTGTAACTAATAATAACTCCAATATATGATCTTAATCTAATTAACAATAATTGAGTGATATGGTGAAATAAAAGTTCCAATTGATGAATGTGTCATCATGGAACTGAGTATGGAAAACATGTCTCTAAAACTCTTTCCGAAGTAGTGTAAGCTATTGATTACATTGTCCTGATTTCACCAGGATCTAAGTTGTAGGATGTCAGATGAGATTTCGTGATGGATACCTAGGTATACAACTAGATTGCAACACCTGATTATCCTTTTTTGAAAAAGGAAACCACTAGAATACTTGGTATACTTACTCTAACAAATAGGATATGAGAGATTAGGAATTAATCCAAATCACATAGTTGCACATGGTTAACTGTTATAGGATGGATTGATTTAGGTGATGTTGGTTTTAAACTCGTAAATTTGGGTTAGGAAACATGAGATATGATTATAAATTGATGTTGGATTTAAATACTTGGTATTTAAATCATTGAATCATGAAGCTAATGCAAAAGATAATTAACAAATGTTGATATATTTCGGTGGGCTGTAAATAATGCTACTCATTTCAGCGTAAGATAACTTAAGGGAATTTCTAACTCTTGTGTTTTTAAATTTAATGGTTACGTGTTAAATTCATTGAAGGCATAAAATGAGTTAGTAGAAATTTTTAAACAATTTCTAGTTGAGAAGTGTAATAAGTATTTTGTTACATTTTTGTATCAAAACTGAAGGTTCTAACTATTTGACTTATTAGGTCCATACACTAATGGAATATCTTAATTTGTTAACTACGATCAAGGAATAAGGAAGGATGTACCATGGAGAATGAACTAGACCAAATTATGCTTTAGGTTCAATGGTAAATAAGTTATATAATACTCTAACAGTCTTTCATGACACACGAAACTAGAAGGATGTTGGGAGCAACTAGTAAAGTGTGAGCATGATTAGCCAAGGTAAACAACTTGAACTGATTGGTAACAATCAATAGACGATTTCTCAATTGTTAAAATTTTTGATGACAAATTTTGGAACTTGAATTCTATAGGAAATAAAAACCCGTAAAGGGGTAGATGAAGTAGATAGGAGAGGACCATTTGTTATAGTGGTAGTGATTTGAAAGGCCAAAAGGCTAGAATGAAATCTGCAATAAATTATGACTCAAAAAGAGTAAAAGTAAACAAGAACATTACTCTTCTTCACCATTGAATTTTGGGGAAAAGGTAATGGAAATGAAAAGGACAGAAAATATGAACTATCAGGAAGAAATACAGTAGTTAAATATGTTGTAATTTCTAGAAGAAGAGAACAAAACCATTAATTATTTAGTAAAACCAGTTGTAGAATGGAACATCATTGGGGAACAATTCAAAGAAAATAGTAATTGTATAAGGAAATGTCGAGAAAAACAAGTGATTAACGAAACAAAACAACTAGGAAGACCTTGGGAAAATAGAGAAACAATGTTTCCTTGTTTGTTTCAGCTTTATAAAACTTGTTTTTGACTATTTCTTTTGTATATATCACATTATATCGCATGTTATGACTAGCTTAAATGACAAATATTATGTAATGTTTACGAATGTGTAACAATTTTGCTAGTTGAAAGGTTGTTACAGCTAATAAAATTTATTTTTGATGATCAAAAATATTGAAAAATTACGAGTTAAGGATGAAAATGTTGACTATTCTCCTTAATTATCGGATATAATTCAGCGTTTTATTATTTTGATTGCATTAATAAGTGAAAATCATCGGGAAGATGATTCATTAAGGGGGAAGTATGTCATATCCCACAATTTCTGTTTGTTTCTTGAAAGGAATGAAGCGACGACTTACTTATGCATTTTTCCTATATTTTATCCACTATTACGGTTCATGATCGAATTGATTTCAATGATAAAGATTGTTGGAAACAATGAAATTATTGCTCTAACTTCGAGCATGATTTTATAAACATTGTTAGAATGATATTATTTTCTTATTTTACAACTAATTTGATGGCATGGTAAATAAGTTAGCCTATCCTAACTTGCACCTATGTAGTGCCACATCATGGTTGTCATACTAGATTATTTGAATAACGCAAAATGTAAACTGGATCGTGGTAGAAGATATGAGATATACATCTTAAGGTAAATTGAACCATGTTTGTTTTATGGATATTCCCGGGGCCTTAATTATATGATTAAGCTATAAAATTGGTACTCTAAGTGCTTTAGTAATATGATCTTTTTGTCACAAAGTGCATGAGCTGAATAATAAATTTTATGTTGTAAGATATATGGAAGGGTCTAATGTCTAAAAGGTATGGCCATTAATATTATAGGGCATATACTAGGGCAAAACAAATTTTGATGGGTATTGGAACCTATATGGTTAAAATTATGGGTAAAATCTATATTAGGAAGGTCTCGGTCATATCGATGATAAGGTATTCGAGCATTATACTATTACCTTAGGGTATTTAGGTCTTGAACCAACTCATGCATGAGTTAGTGTTTTGGCACCACTTAGATGACACTACCGCCAATTTTGGGAGGTGACTAATAGATTTAAATTGCAAGCCACTACGTGGCCGTGGAGTGAATTAAATTCATTAATGGAAGTCTCGAACCCCAAAAATGGGAGCTTCTATGGAAGATAAACCTCATACGAGACATAGGGGTTTCATTTTTGTTTTTGTTTTTACATTTAGAGCTCCTCAAAGCTTTGCATAAATTCTTTCTTTGAGATATTTTTAGCATGCAATTAAAGATCCATTCTTGACTCTTGATAAAAATGAACTTTGCATTTATTTAATGAGATGTTAGTTGAAGGTGAGGGTTACGTGATAACAAGTATAAGAAGCTTGAGGAGGTTTTATCGGGAATATTTTCTCAAGCTTTCTACAAGCTCGTTGATCGACTTACGGTAGAGATTTGAAAGGAAGAAGCAGAAAAATATTCATGGTCTTTATTTTCGAGGCATGAATTGTTCTTTGTCCCCCTTTTGCAACTTATTCCATGTCGTATTAGCATGAAATGAACCTTTGTATCAAATTTTTATTTGTGTGATCTTGTTGAAGCTGGGTTTTAAGTTTGTAGGAATGGTACTATTGTTGGGTTTTGTTTGTTTTTTTTTCACCAATTAGAAGCTGTGATCGTACATATATTCGATGGCTTACTTTATTGACTAATAAAGCTTCCATAATGCTATTTGGTTGAATAAATACAAATTTTTCTTCCGAGTTCCTATTATTCTATTATGAGGAATATTATTAAGTTGGGTCATACCCAGAGGCTTGATATATATTACTTTGTGACATTTATATTAAATGGTGTGCATTGTAACTTTTATATTAATGGGTAAAGTCCTAGCTTTTTGTTGGGTGAAAATTGTGTTTTTGTGTAACACCCTGAACTGTTGTTACTTTCTCCTAAGCATTCAAGTGTTGATATGTGATTTCTTGTAAAAGGATGTGTTCCTCGATTCAGAAATCATGCTTGATATGTATTGAATTTCTTGCAGATTGCAGATCTTGACTGAGTCAGAATATGATTAGACTCTTTTATTTATTTCATTTTGTGTCTGAATATTAATCTGATCACGGAATGAATTATAGAGATATTCATCTATAATATCTAGACTTGGATCAGTGGAATTGATCCAAGTAATGCTTTAAATCTGTTTGTGATAAATTAGATCACAGACCTTGAACAGGTTGCAAGGTATGGAAGCATTTATTAAGCTGGTCAGGAGTATGACTCAGGCTGATCTTGAGAAATGAATTGGTTCCCGATATGGAGGTATATCTGGAAGGTCTCGGACGTGGACCAAGTAATAATTCTATCATGTATATTCTGTAGCCTAACTTGGTGTATAGGAGTAAATCATTCGGAGATGCATGATTTTAGGTCTTTTCTTGGCATATAAAATGTTATACCTAACTGGAATTATTAATGGTTAGTAACCTAAAAACTAAAACCTAACCTAGGGGTTAGATTATTGTTAAGCTAACCTAGACCTAGGCTATGTGTTAATGTTAATGTATCTATGTGTAAATTGGTTAGTATGGGTATTACCTAAATTCTAACCTAAGATACTAACCTAACTATTGAGGAGGATGTAAAGGGGCCTATGGAGGGGTGCGAACCATGGGCGGCGTTTTCTATGGCAATTAATGCTGGGGATAAGGATGAGGGACGGAGTCATGGCGGAGGCTTAAGCGGCGGCTAACTTTTTGTGCGAGGCAGACGTGGCAATTTGCTAAGTTTGGAAATGAGCATGAGTTGTAGTTGGACTGCCGCCATTCGGCGGTCGGTGGAAGTTGAGTTTAAGCGGGAAAGTTGGTTTAATGGCATTCAATGTTCTAGGGAGACGAGCTCGGAACTCGCGAGAAGGCATGCAAACGGGAAGTTGAAGGTTTGTTTGGTTTGTCGCGATTTTCGGTCTTCTCTCTCTCTGCTTGTTTTTGGTTCTTCGCTTTTTTCTCCTTGATTTGCATGGCAAGAATGAATTTCTCGGCTCTTTTCTCTGTCATGGAAGATATATATGTGATGGAGACAGCGAAATTTTGTTGGTCGCTTTATCTTGGAAAAAGAAAAGGAAGTTTGAGCTCTTCCAGTGGTCTGCTTCGGAAATTTGATCAAAAATACAGGCATGTTAGGCCCTAACCTTTAAATTTCTTGCTGTCTTTCAAGTGATTTCATTAGAACAACTCTGTTCAAATGTTTTGAGAAAATAAAGGATTTTCTATGGAGATCTTGTTTAAATTTTGGTACTGTATCTCTTCAGGTTCGATTTTTCAATTTCCTCTAGATGGGTGTTTGTTAAAATCGAATTGTGGCTCTATTCCTTTGTGTATTCTTTCTGGTTTAAATATATGAGATATTTATATGTAAAGAGCATGAATGCTCGGCCTGTTTGGCGTGAGCCCAAAGAATATACTTGTGTTGAGAATAGACCACTGTATGTTGTTGATTTGTGGTCATTTGTTTCTTCTTTGTGAAAGCTGTATGGAATGATTTTGATGGATCTTGTAAGATTGATCGTGTATTATTGCTTCTTTGGGAAACTGTCGTGGTTTTTGTTGTGAGTGTATAATGATACTTTTTGGGTTTTAATTTGTCTTCTAATTTTTGCTAGGATCAGTAAACTGTTGTGTTACCGTAGTCTATACGACCTAGCGGAAGTTGTTCTTCCTTGTTATTGTGGTAACGGGATTATTTGTTTGTGTATAATATAGATACATCTCGTACTTTATTTTATCGACTCGAGTGGAGTCCATGATTGAATCGTATATTGCTATCTATTCTTTGAGAATGTAGATTCATCCATAAGTTTTGTGAATTGATTTTCGTGGAAGCTTTGGTAAGAAGAAAGCAGGTCTTTTGATCACCGTTATTTGAATGAATAAAGGATATAGACTTCCTAGGTATGCATTTGCATTTCTTTGTGTAAAGCTGTTCGAAAGTTTCGAAGCGGCTCAGTTGATTTCTTTGCTTTGAAAGGGGTATTCGATTTGCTTACACTTGTTTTTATTCTGAATGTTTGCCATAGCTGGCATAGAAGGATTCATCACCAATTTCATAACTGTAGGGTTCAGCGGTTATGGGTATAAACCCGTTAACAGTATACAGCGTGTGCATATATATGTATATATTTACAATCGTTGTAATCTGAACGACTATGAGGAGTCGATTGTATGTTTTATATTTGAATCTTATTCAAGTTGAATATATTTAAATAGTTGGTGATTGTTGAACCTGCGACTTGAAGGAATAACACGTAATAGACCTCTGTTATTTTCGGGAATTACTCTTGTGTTGCATGGGTTTTGTGGTACAGAATCTTAGGTGAACATTTACGTCTTCGACCTGTACAAATTTGTGTAAAAAGATTGGCAGAGTTCAGTCGGGTTCTTGGTGTGAAATCAGAGATTAATTTGTTTGTCTGATTCTTGTTATGCTTCATTGATGAATATCGTGTATGAATTCATATGCATTTGCTTGAATTGTTACCTCGTTTGAATCATTTGGAATTACGGAAAGGTATTTGGTACTTGTCTCTTTCGAACTTGACATTGGACACTGTCTTTGTCACTATTTGAGATCCTTGAGTATGGATGATTGTTTCGTGTTCTGACCTTGTTTGGGTAAGTCACGAATACCACACTAAGACTTGCATGCGCCAAGGTAAGGATCGATTGGTTGTATTCCCTTCTTTTACTTCAGTTTGATTTTGAGTGAGCAAGAATAAGTATGCTATGTTCTTTTCCATTTAATCAGTCCGATTTGAGTGAGCATGATTTGGAAATACTTTGTGTGGTCAACATAGCATAGTCTCTAGGAAACCTCAAATTGCTTGATGCAATAAGGTTGTTGTTTACAGCGATACGCTTGTAGTTTCTTGTTTTCAACTTGTGTCAAAGCCCTTTGTGTAAAAGGAACTAGCATTGGGCTTAGGGTTGATACATGAATTGTTGATGTGTTAGTTCTTTGTACGGGAGTTTCTTTGTGTTTCTATTTCTTGATTTAGAACAGCGATCTTGCTTGCGGCTTGTCTAACTTGTTCATTTATATCTTTGGATAAATGTTTTCATAGGAGAAGATGAGTACAGTGATGAATTTATGTGAAAGGAAGTATGAATGGATTGGTTCTTTCTCTTCATTTATTTAATATTTGTTGATATTTGTCTAACAGTGGGAAATTGTTTTGTAACATATTGGTGGAATCCGAATTGTTATGTTATTTCCTTTTTGGAAGAATGAAACAATCTGACCAATGTTGTGATTTTGGATTCAATGATTGTTTGTGTACATTCGTTCCTTGTTTCTTAATATTTGATGAAATATTAGAAAGTGATTAAGACTATTTTGTAACAATGACAGAGTTACATATTTGTAATCATTTTGTATTACAAGGGCATAGTCTGAGTATGTTTACTTATGTGAATATCTGATCTCATTTAAACAGGGTGTTTAATGAAAACAATTGATGGATTGCAATTGTTTTAAAAGTTAGTGCTTATCATGCTCAGTTCATTGAACTGACTCATGTTGACTATTTTTGCAGATGGTTACCGTAAGAGGTAAAAGCAATGCGATCGACAAGGTGATCATTGTTTATTTGATTTATAATGAATTACTGACTTGATTTTACAGATGTACTATATGAGAAAAGATGTTTCTTTTCCGTTAGCATTATATCAAGTATGCTGTTGCATAAAATGTAATTGTATAGTTTTGAAAGGAATGGAAATAAGTGTTTGATACTTATGTGTTGTATTCTATTTCTGAAAGTTGACCTTCTTCGGTTTATGTAACGAAGGGGCATTTTTATCATTGTATAATATGGATGCTTTTGTGATTGACAATGAAAGCTTGCAAGTAAATGAGATTGAATTCTTATGAGTGTTTAGTAGTTCTAATTTGTTCTAGCAAAAGCAATATTGGATTTAAATAATTGTCTTTCTAGAAGATAGGTTAAAAATGAGCCTAAAAGAGAACGCTAAACAAGCTGGATTAAATTACTAATCCCTAGTCCTAAGTATGACAGGACAATATTAAATTGGATTCTTAATCATTTATATCTTTATACTAAAAAGTATGATATAAATTCAGTTAAGAGAACTGATATACAATCAAATGGAGTTCAGACGGCAATCTCTAGCAAAGGTTATGAGATATTGTCCCATTCTGTTGTTTTAGAATCAGGTGTATTCTAATGACTCCTTGATGAGAACTGACCGTAATACCTCTACCATGTAATGGGTTTTATAGAGGAGGGTCGTCTTAAGACGAAGAATCCAGGGATTTGGAAAGGCTAACCTTAGGGAAAAGTCTTTAAAAGTAATTTAAACTCAAGTGCGTAATGCTGCATTCTTGAGTAGATCTTTTCGAGGCGGATTTAAAGGTTGACGACATAAGTCAACTGCAGAGTTGTACCTCCGAGAAGATTAGGATCTTCTTGAAGTTACAATAATGCAGATGACTTATGGCGACACCCTTTGCATTGATCGCTAAGATTTACACTTGATTTCGCACGAGTTACCCTGGGACCGATTAAGAACGTGGTCATGTTATAAGGCTGCCTAGGAGATTCGGGGTATCATGACACACTGGTTGAACTGCAAGGTTGAACCAGTATGTCATCATATCCCTAATCCTCGTGGTCATCCATATAACATTATCACCTTGTTAATCTGCCTCCGAGTGATTCAGTTGTGAAAGGAAGGACTGACAGTAGTCAGTATAAGACATTCTATATAACATATGAATGGGGTGAAGGACGTATTCATGGTTGACGAGTATGCCGTTAAGGAATACGAGACATGAACAGTATGTTTCAAATCTTTGGCCAAAGTATCGCAAGCTGCTGATTGCGTTGTCCTAATTCACCTAGTCTAAGGGATGAGATGCCGATGAATAATAGTAACAATTATTCAGTTAGATTCCTTGGACAGAGCATTCTGAATCCCAGATTAGGGAAGAGAACCGCAAGAGTAATGTGTTAAATAAAAACACCGACTCTTATTACTCATGAATAGATCGGTAGATTACCGAGTCATGGAATGAATAGATCGGAGAGTACTAAAACTGCATAGTCATTATATGAATGGTTATTGCATATGGTGTATTTAGCATGCAATTATATGAATGGGCTCTTAAAATAGAAAATGACAGTCCTTGACCATTGACTTCATATTTTTATTACCTTTTCATTTGAGGCCTCACCTTGTGTTCATTGATTTGTTCTAGTTGAAATATTGATGTTTCAAAGTGTGGTAAAAAAACTTCTCGTTTATTGATTAAATTATGAACATTGATTATGCATTATGGAAGTTGTGTGTTGTCATTGTGGGATAGAAATGAGAATTAAATCTCGGTTATCCCAAATAGTAAATTCACCATTTATGACAGTCATCTATTTTACTATAAAGTACTAATGGAGAAGATCTCTAGGATAATTGTGGGGTTTGTATTATTTTCACCTTTCTTCTTTTTATTGACTCAATATATTTGAGTCACCATTTTGTGGATGATTATTGATTAAGATAAAGTGTAGGAGATTTATGTGGTCTTCATCAAGATGAAGGTAAATAATATTATATTAATATTCTCAAATGGGAAAATAACTACTTCTTGGGATGTCATTTCCACTTTCGTAATTATGTGACCTTATCCTTGTCAATAGGGTAAATTGTTTGTCCTTAGGTGACATTTATTTTAAAAAGAGAATTTTTCTAGGTTTTATTAATAGGGGGAATAATCTTTGAGATTTTCGTGCAATTTATATCTTGAACATCCCCTTGTGGTATTTTATTTTTAACTAATAAGAAAGATTTTTGTCACCTTTACATTCTTTGATTTCTTTAAGGTAAGTGATACTTACCTTAATTCTATCAAACACCCATGATTATTATTGTTAAAAGTTTTTATATCTACTTGATTATTGTTTGACTCTAAATGTTATGGATAGGCCAATGTTTATGGTTGGAATAATAATATTTAGTGAGAAGTAATCATGCTTCAGTTGTATATCATTAATATTGTTTTAGGCTCATCTTCTAGAAGGGCATATCAAATACCCAGTAGAAGTAGCCTAAATTTGACCTTGGAAAAGATAGCAATTTGTCTATATAAAAATTTGAATGTAACTAAAAGGAAAATTGTGTGTCACCTAAACTCCATTAATATACTTATAAACAAGTAAAGTATTTAGAGGTGAATTTGGTGACATGCATTATTTTGTTATGCGATATAGTATTTCATTCGGTTGTTCATTCATTAAGATACTTAAAATGTAAGGTTGTTAATAGATATTTTGTGGATGCAAAGTAAATTATTCTAAAGATAAATGATTTGATCCTTTGTACTATTATGATTAAATATGTTTGATATTGCAATATTTCATTATTCAAATATTGTATGCCATAAGTTGTTAAGAAGGAAAGACAACATTTCATGCTAGTTCATTCAATTGACCTCTTCTAACATTTTTCGGATGGCAAAAATGAAGTCTTCTTGGTAGATGTTGTTCAAAGATATTGTATGTTTCGAATTGTTGGATCTAATGTTTTATTGTATTAATTATCATGATTGTATGCGAGTGTATTCTCATTATTATGTTTTGATTAATGAAAGCCTAGTTAGCCTAATTTGATTTTCGAACTATTTTGAGAAGGGAATAAATCAATTGTATTTATTATTTAGTGATGCTCCATTATGGATCATATTTTGTTGGAAAGTGATATCCTATTTAATTGATGAAATATTATTTAACCTATGTTTGATTAATTTGGAATAATGTTGAGTTATAAATCATAACATGTTTAATGGCTAACATATAAACATGCTATAATTAAATATACATAAGTACATTATGGATTGTTGTTTATTTATTTTGATATTTAGATCTATAAGTAACTTCTATGAAAAGATATTATACTACGGTAAAAAACATAGGTCTACGGAATTAATGTTATATGCCAATTAAAATCTGCAACAAAGAGGTAAAAATAATGTAAAATTATAAGATTAATCGCATTGACTTACATGAATATCATGATTTAGAACCCTTGGATCATATATAAAGGTGATAAGAGCATCGACGTGACCTAGGGGTAGCTTTGTATTAATTTAATTAAATTACTTTAAAACAAATAAGATACAATGTTCTAATTAATGAAAGCGGTGGACCAACTCACTAGAGTAGTATCCATTTAATGATGAAGGTCATTAATTGGATATTATTCTACAACAACTATACTGAGTTGCCTCGTCAAGTTCCACATATTGTGGCAATCATAATAACTTTAAGAACAAGTTTCGTTTGAGTTACAAAGGTTGATCGTTATGCATGGAAAAGTACCTCAATGCCAATTTATGTTGGATATAGGAAAGGAATTGGATTCACTATGATGTGAATCATTACAAAGACATTTACTCTCCCTTAGACATCCTAAGCTGACATAGTCTCACTTCTTCATGTAGGTTGATCCAGTTTTGTACCATGTACGTAACTTGTAACTAATCATAAATCCACTATCTGATCTTAATCTAGATAACATTAATTAAGTTATATGGTGAAATACAAGTTCCAATCGATAAATGTGTTGTCATGGAACTGAGCATGGAAAACATGTCTTTTAAACTGGTAAGAGTAGTATAAGTTATTGATGTTAGGATTATGGAGTTGAATTTCTTTATAAATAGCTTGTTTTTACATGTTATTGGTTTTGACAGTAAATGGCATCGGTCATGGTGTAACCACCATCGGTCAACATAAGAACCATCATTGGTTAGCAAATGAACCGCCATCGGTTAGGGCAAACTACGTCGGTTACTTGTGCGGGAGTGTTTTAATTAACTCTCGAGAATTAGATCTATTTTTAGCATTAAAGTATATCTATTGATTGTAATTGCATGGCTAAGTTCCCTAAGTTTATAAATGACTATATAAACATGAAAGCTAGGGTTTAGAAAGAGAATTAAGAGAAGGATTGAATTAGATCCTTGATTCTCCTAGATTGAGAGGATGAAGAAGAAGAAGAGAAAGAAAGAATAGGTTACATGAAGACAAAGTCTCCATGGAGAGGAGCTAGACAGAAGGAAATAATAGGTACATTTGAATGGTGAGAAGAGGGTAACGTCTTCTACTGTATTTTCTTTGTATAGTTATTGTCTCATTGTAATAGCTTGCATAATATGCAAAGCACATAGAGTTTCTTCTTGTAGATCCACATGTTGGTGAGATATTGTATTATAGATCTATGTAGATCTAGTCTTGTATTATAGATCCATGAGATCATATTGTATTGTTGATCCATGTAGATCTAGATATTGTAGAGGAGGTTGTCTTCATGTTTGCACAGGTTATATAGTGATGGAGAGACAGACTTACTTCTTGGTGCACAATTATAGTTGCACATATGGTAGACCCATGTGAGAGGTCTTGTTACAGATCCACAGAGAACTTGGTAGCAGTTCAGAGATGCAGTAGTTCTTGGTTATGTGAGATCTGTTGGTGGTGTTGGAGGCACGGTTGTAGTGCACTCATAGAGATCCATTTAAAGATATTGAGGAGAGGAGATACTCTTGGATAGATGCATTATACTCTTGTATTAAAGAGTTGGTTTGTACTCTTGTTGTATTATATATATGAGATCTCTATCTTTGGTGGGTGTAGCCCACCTGGGTGAACCATGGTACATGTTGTGTTATGTGTGTGTACTTTTTTTTTATTTGGATTATTCTAGTTTATACTTCCACTACTTTAGATTTGGGGGAATTTTTTAGATCATGTGTGCATGATTTTGTTTGTTATTAAATCATAGCACTATTCCGCAGTCCCAAATTCCCAATAATTGATTACACTATATTGATTTCACCAAGAGCTAAGTTGTAGGATGTCAAATGGGATCCTGTGATGAATACCTAGGTAGACACTTAGATTGCAACACTTGATTATCCTTGTATGAAAAAGGAAACCAACTAGTATATTGGGTATACTTACTCTAACGAGCAATATATGAGGGATCAGAAATTAATCTAACTCATATAGTTGCACATGGTTAATTTTTATAGGATGGATTGATTTAGATTGATGTTGGTTCTAAATTCTATAAATTTAGGACAAGGAAACATGAGATATGATTATAAATTGATGTTGGATTTAAATGTTTTGTGTTTAAATCAGTGAAGCATGAAGCTAATACAAAATATAATTAAAAATGTTGATATATTTCAGCAAGGGTTGTAAATGATGCTACTCATTTTGGCATAAGATAACTTGAGGGAATTTCTAACTCTTATGTGTTGGAATTTAATGGCTGCGTGTTAAATTCATTGGAGGCATAAAATGAGTTAGTAATTTTTTTTTTTAAATCCCTAATTAAGTAGAGTTATTAAGAGTTTGTAATAACTTATCAAGAAATGTTGGAGCTATGGTACACATGTCAGTGCAAATCATTTGAGTATAAGTGGTGTATACCAAAGGACTTTCCTGCAATAGTTGAAGGAGAAGTATGATTTTCCATGTTCCAACACTTCTTTGTTGGGATATTTAAATTGAAGGTAGATAAATGGAGCCCTTGGTGTAAGCTCCTTATGCTTTCACTACGAACTATTTCTAAGCCTCTGTCAATCAGTTTTTAGACCCATGTAGGCTTTGTTTTGATGTAGATAAGGTAGATTGTGAATACCACACCCTCCAAAAGACCTATGTATATCTGGGTAAGTCTGCATATATTGAAACCATGATATCGGATATATCAATATCAATTCTATAACTTTGGCAATTGGGAAGTTAGATGTGGCTAAGGTGTACATTAACCTTAAGCCTAAATTGGTTAACGGGAAATATATTGAGAATGAGTTTAATATCCTTGAGGAACCAAAAGGGAAAAGTACGGTGGGCACAAAAAGGAGCGTGACCCCACTCCTCCATAAGAAGAAGAAGAATAATAGGGTAATGATGAGGAGGAGGATAATGGCACATTGGAACATGGAACGAGGAAACAACCAAATGTACGAACAAAAAGGCCATGAGAAGATACCCCTCAAGACTAGAAGAGGAAGAAATAAGAACTAGACCAAAGGTCAAGGATATAGAAAAAGAGGAAGGTGGCATAGTGAACCGGGGGCTTGAGAAGAGTACCAAGTGAAAATAGGAAGTAGGGTGCTGACATGGGACCCTCTCAATCATTAAGGAGGTCACCAAGGTTATCACTGGAAAACCGAGCCTATAGTAGAAGAAAAAGAGAAGGTGTAAGTATGTGCCTAGGAAAGAAAGTGAGGAAGATCTTTCGGATGAGACGGTGCATATTGTGGGGACAACATCAATTATTAATGTAGGAGGAGATGAGGAGATTAGAGAAGAAGAATTTTGGGATAATACAAAGGTGCTTAATGAGTGAGATGAAGAAAAAGGCCCAACGTGAGAAGAGGAGGAGAAGAAGAAGAGTATTGGTGAGCCATCGGTGAGCCTTGAGAGAAATGCATGGCAATGACACAAGTGAAGGCCTACTTCTGATTGCAGAGCACATATTCCTAAGGGAAATAAATATGATGGGAGTAGGGGAGATGATATTTTGATGATGCTAGACTTCGGATATGTAAATGATCCTTTGGAGATTATTTAGGTGAGGTTTTGAGTACCCTTATGCGAGAAATTATATGGTTAAGAGTTGATCGATCCCAAGAATTTGAATATGCGCATGCAAAAGTAACTTTCTTGGATAATGCGAGACACATATGGACGAACCAATTTTGATGTTAGGAAGGAAGCGTGCGATGAGAGGTGCAAGATGAAGAAGTGATTCTAAGTAAAGCACAGTTTGATAGTAAAGCCAAGCTGAATTCAGCGATGAACATGCAAGCAATCCCTTGACTAAGATGACAACAGAGGTGGCACGAGAGGAATTTAGATAAAGTGGTTGCGCATGAGAATATTTCTATAAGACAATAAGAATATGAAGGAAAAAATTGAACTACTAAGCTGAGGCATGTAGTAGGGATAAGGAATGAAAATAGGAGCTTATGGAGTTTGTTGTTGAGATTAGAGGAGAGATTATAGAGGTACATCTAGAATTTGATGTACATATGAATAAAACTTACCCATCAACCTTACACTTTCTATAGGATTGCATCCAAATTTTGTTGAAGGAGAGGCCGGTGGCGTGGGAGGAGACACAGGAAATTATTGTGGCAAGAAGGATACGACTAATAAGACCATAGTGCGCTAGATTGCATAGTATGATGTCATAATCCGGACATTAAAGGAAGAATTAAAGGATTCTATTTAGGTATTGGGTAATCTGTGAAGATCAAGAACAGATCATCAAGATAAGGACACTACATGAATAAAATTAAGTCCTTATGGCTAAGAAGGATGAAACCCTAGGTTGGGAGGAGAAGTTAGCTATGGTAGAAAAGAAGTTTGATGTGCTCAAGGAAGTCAAGGACCCCCATGAATAATGAATCAAGGATTTGGGAAATATAGTCATGTGAAAGATGGACTTCATGGAGGGCATGATTTTAGGGTTGGATGGAGTGATAAGGGAATTGAAGAATAAGGGTGAAGATATGACCCTGGAAGAGATGAATGAAGTGCTTGGAGATGTCCCTAATAAATCCAAGAAAGGGCTAGGAGAATGGAATGAATTAGAGGTTGATATTAATAAGGATTACCCTGAACTACTACTACTAGATGAGGAGTGAAGCAGGCTGGTTACTCTTTTATTCCTTCTATTCTTTCATTCTTTCCTAGTCATTCTTTATTCTTCTATATTCTTTGGAGAGATAAGTTGAGAAACCCCATTTCCAAGGATGGCAATGTAATTAGTGTGGGGTAATTTTGGGTTAGAATAGATTGGTTGAGTATTTGAAGAGCATATAGGGAGTTGAGGCACACAAGCGGGGTATAGAGCGCACACCGGGGTAGGTTAAAGAGGCACGCACCCGAGAAGATAAAATCTAAGGAATTAGCCAAATTTATATGATACATGATAAAATGGGAAAAGCAAAGTGGAGTATGAATCAAGTAATTATGAAAGAAAGAATACTTTGTGGCTAAACAAGATCTATTTTAGGACCAAAGTGAAGATCAAAGGTCATGCATAGACTACGCTAATAATAAGATTAAAGAAGAGTTTGTTATAGATTAATCTATTATTAGCCTCTTTGTAAAATCATGCAGCTACTAGTGCATGGATGTTTTGGGCATGTAGTCTTTTTTTGAGATGCATGGGTGGTGAAGGGAAAGTCCCCGCCGCTATAAATATAGTTGATTTGCATAGTTTTAGAAACCAAATGTATCAGAGTTATGTTTATCGATGAACCGACACACATGACTCTGTGGAAACTATTGTGTTGTATTCAACTTCTGCTATGTAATATTTTAGTTATTAATGGATTATTACGAGTGGATTTTGGTCATTAACATATTTGCGTATGGTGATGTATTGATGAAATTGATCTTAATTCTTATTTGGTCTATCATGTTTCCTTATTACATGTGTTTCCTTACAACTTATGCAATGATCTATGATTGAATGAATAGTTGGTAATGGTAATCATGATCATGCATGTTAACATCTTGACATGCTAGGATGAAGGAGGGACCTAGTAGGATTCACACGCTTCGGTGAGCGTTCAGATCTGTTGAATGAAGTGTCAATGCACCTAGGCAATTTAGTATAAACAAATAGACTACAACTCCATATTACCCTCAACGTAATGGATACGTTGAAGCCTCAAAAAATATTCTTGTTCACATCATGTAGAATATTTTTAACAAAAATGGTCATATTTGACACCTAAAAATTCATCCCACCCTATGGGATTATCGAACATCCATCTGCACCTCTATTGGTGCTACTCCATATTCACTTGTTTTCAACACATGGGCTATTCTTACCCTTGAGATCAAGCTCCCATCTTTGTTCATATATTTTTTAGACTATCTAGACAAACAGGAGAACTATAGAGTTTCCAAATTTACAAAAATAGAGTTACTAGATGGAAAGAGCCTTCACGTACTAGACCATTTAAAAGTGTATCAGAATCGAGTGTGTTGAATCTATAAAAAATGAATCATACCTTGCACCTTTGAGGTGGGAGGCCTTGTCTTGAAATAGAATCAGTTCAACACTACCAAAGACCACGAAAAGAAAGGAAATTTTTAACCTAAGTGGTAGGGACTATATGTTTTGGTCACAAAATCTGGTTTAAGAGAATATAAACTTATCGATTCCTATGGTGATGAACTTAGGGAGCCTATGAATGCCATACATCTCGAGTGTTTCTATGCCTAAGCATGGGGATCCTTCAAAAATAAAAAATAAAAAAAGATACAAATAAAGTAAAGAGAAATAAATTCATCCAAGTGTGAAAACCACACAATTGTGGCACTTTGGAGAGGTCCTTTGGTGAAAACCGGTTTTCGGCGCCATAGGAGGGTTTGTTGTTTATAAGCATCTCACATATGGGAGTACAATGGTTTTATCCTAAGCTAGTGTTTTCTCGTGTCTATGATCCTTTTCAACTTATCCTTCGTGGGCTTGATCGACTTATCCTAGACTTGTAAATATGCGAAGATTTTTCCTTTGTACATTCCCATCTAATGTTGGGGGAAATCCTTTACATCTTCACTTTCTTATACATATGTGTGATGTTTTCCCTTGTACATTCCTCATCTAACACTGGGGTATCCACGCATCTGTGTTTTTCATGTACATATCTTTGAAAAACTTTGAAAAATCCTAAACATTCAAATACACTTTCAGAAAACTTCAATAAAAATTGAAATAGGTGTTCTCAAAAATAAACTCAAAAAAAATGTAACATTGTCTTGTGAAAATCCCAAAAACATTCATTTAAACTTTGAAAAATCCTATGTATTCAAATACACTTTCAATTAATGTCAAAAAAATTCAAATATGTTTTACCAAATTCCCAAAAACAACACAAAATGGTCCCACGAAAACAAAATAGTATTTTTCTTACTTGATTATTTGTTTATGCATAGTTTTGTCTATATGGTGTGTTATCTTACAAGATTTTTTAGATTAATTCTTGCTTTAATTTTTTGTGAAATTCATTAGGTTGATTATGTTTGTTTGTTTATTTGTTTGTACATACTTGTGTTGTTATTTTAGCGTGTGTGCTTATTAGATTTTGTTAACTTCTGTTTGTGCTTGTGTTGTTTGCTGGTACATTATTTTTTATCATTTCATCATATCATCACATCTAAACATCATGTATCATCAGTAAATTGATAAACTACATCATCATACAATGAAAAATCAACATATATGCTAAGCTAACATCATATAATATCATCAATGGGGAAATAGGGATTATCTTTATCACCCCATCATAGACCATAATAAAAACATGGGTTAAGTCTGTTATCTCATAAAAAATAAATTGTAATAAATTATCAAAGTCCATCATCATCATATCCATGTCAACCATATAAATGATCATATATATAAGTGTGTGTCTTGATATATATCGAGATACAAAACAAGCCACTTTGGGCATGGATAAAAAAATGTGCCTTCATCACGAGACATACATAAAAATAATGCATATACATTGTGTCAAAATTATGTACCTTCATCATGAGGTATATACGCAAAAATATACAATAAAGAGTCAATCTTGACTCTCACCAACACCTGGACTACCTAGCATGTGACTTAGTGGTGGAATCGGCTAGGGGACGCATCCGAACCGACCTAGCTAATCTCGATGGTCTGTGTGATTTGGACCTCAACCGCTTACCTGTAATCTAATTATATGGGGTTTCCTATATCCCTCCTGGAACTAAAGCATGGTATAAAAACATGTAGTGCGTTGCCTCGGCTCACACTATTACAAAATCATATACCAAATCTAAGGATACTGTTGCTAATGTTACATGATGTAGAGCATCACACTCTATGATTCTAATCATATCCACCTGTAGTTGAGTCCTCTCAAATCCCCATTGAATTCTCTCTATCACAATATGGTCTCACTCTACACTAACCAATTACACTCATCGATGTAAGGTCCTGCACCGTAATAAACACAATATAACCACATTGTAGGGCCATGTCTCTTTGCACTGTAACACAACCACCGATGGCCCACCTACTCCTAGGATAACCCTAAATCTAGGTACCTATATATTTAATGACCTAGATGGTTATCCCCATACCCCACCTGATGTAATATGTGGAGGTGGTGATCCCCATCCATCTCCATCACCCCCACCTGCTACAATATGTGGAATCGTTACTCGAGGAGATGAGGGCGAGAACCTAAATCAAGGGAACATATTGTGCCTAACTGTATAACTAGCACTTGTTGTGCCTGCATTTGAACATATTGTTGAACAACCTCTTGTAATGCATGCATCTTTACATGTGCCTAAACCACCTACTACATCGGTGTCATTTGCGGTAGCACCAATGGATGTATCGGTAGAACTTGTTGTGTAGAGGCACATGTATCTATTGTGGAGGAGGTTGTTGTGGAGGAGGTTGTACCTATGGACCTTTTTTGCTAGCCCTTGTGGCTATGTAGGTCCCTAATCCTGCACTGGTCTTTGTAATGCTGCCTCGGCCAGGCTACCCTAATTTGGCCCTATCTCATAAGGCTTGACCCTAAATTCTGTTACTACGGTAGCTATGGTGACCTGCGAGAATGGTGATTCTTCTAAGTAAAATTCCCTCGTGGTCTAATGTGGGACCTAAAGTCGAAAGTATCACATACTCTATGTGCATACCACATCTCATTCCCAAGAATTCCCTAGATGAGGCCGAATTGCTCTTGAACCCTGTTAATGTGATACCACTCTAAAATATGTCTACGAAGACCTCTAAGAAATTGCTCCACCTCGACAATGCTAAGCTTTGTGGAATCTTCGCGCCTTGGTATAGATGGTATGGTTGTCAGGTCACCATCCGTAGTTGTAGGTCATCAAATACTTGTCTATAGTACGTTGTGTCTCTAGATGAGATCTAAAATCTTGTCTAGCTAACTCTCATCCCCTACAAGATGGCTCATCTCTGCTGCTCTCTAGCTCGTAGATTACCAAGTGGATGTCTAATAACAATGCGGTCCTTTGACCAAATATTTAGAAGCATAGTGGGACTCGGGATCCTCATCTTTCTATATGCAATCGATGAAGATCCCTATAAAAATGAACTAGTATACACCGACCTAAAACAAATACCTCCCCATTCATAAGTCTTTGCACCACTCCTATCAAGCCGAGTGGAAAGTGAGTCTCAATCTTGTCGGGTAGTAGATAGTTGCTTTGATAAAATCCAAAAAATACACTTTGGTATGCATGCAATCCTCTCGGTCCTCAAAACACCTATATAATTATACAATCATGCCCTATCAAGGAATGTCATCTAGCTAGTAGGAACTTTGAATGTTTGGCTCTCACTATGTCACATCTCTACTAAGGCAAGTAAGGAGACTATGTTCCAAAGCATGATGTGTGGCGGTTGTGCAATATGTGCTAATCCCATCGCCTCTAAAATAGCAATCAATCTTCGCTTCTCTCATCAAGAGAAGATATTCTCATATGCTCAAAGGTGTCCATGTTTTTCGTGAAAATCTAAATTCTATAATCTCGCCTCCAAGATTACCCAAGATTGAACAATTAACATCATTTCCTCTAAAAGAAAATTTCTAAGATGTTCTAATCACTCTTAGTTCTTCTAAGCATCTCCTAATTTCTTCTAATACCTTCTCAAAGGCTGAACTATGTGCTAGCATGATCCTTTTAGCACTAGCACATTCAATGCTAGCTTAGGCATGTTAACTCTCTTTCTCTCATTTTAACGCTAGCACATGCCACAC
Source organism: Taxus wallichiana var. yunnanensis (assembly GCA_018340775.1). Classification (NCBI taxonomy): domain Eukaryota; kingdom Viridiplantae; phylum Streptophyta; class Pinopsida; order Cupressales; family Taxaceae; genus Taxus; species Taxus wallichiana. The sequence goes on along the minus strand of CM031244.1, from coordinate 659,481,027 downwards.
TAGCGGGCCTCTTTTCATGCTCATGTTATCATTTTGACACAAGTGTGTGCCCTATTCTACCTAATTCACAATGTAATGCCCATGCTTGTATTTTAATGCTATCGCATGGCCCTTCACACTAGTGCATGTTAAGCTACACTTGCATGCTTTAAGCCTTATGCTAGCATTAACACACTAACTTCTCCTAGGTAAAATAAGTAGTAAATGCACTAATAATTTAAATTATTTTGTGTTTGTATCGGGATACCGTCTGTTGGGACCCTCCCGAACTCTCGAAATCCATGAGCGTGATGTCTATGGTTCAAAATTTGTGTCATCTCTTTCATAGGTCAGAGAAAAATCTCTCATAAAGGTAGTAGAGTGTAACAAAAAATAATGGGTTGCGATGGATTTTACCCCTCCCACCCTACTATTTATACCCTTCAAGCCCTAATTATTCATTTTTATCACCCCTTAGGAAATTTGGATAACTAATGTGATCTTCTATTTTCTTCCCACCATGTACTATGTTTTGTCGCGATGATTATTTTTATTAAATGATCATTTTTCTAACATTTTCACCTTGTTGGGGCATATTTTTGCTTCTCGATGACCTTTTCCTCTACTCAAGGCATATTTTTACTTCCCATGGATTTTTTTGATGCCCCATGCGTATCATCATTCTTCTATATCACATTCTTCCCAAAATATCAAAAAAATAAAAAATCATCAAAATCATTAAAAATTCAAAACATTGGTAAAATTTAAAAATCCAAAAAATTGGTAAACTACAAAAATCCCATCTATAGTTAGTAAAAATCATTCACACATCCGAATCATTTACTGGACATAACATCCTAAAACATCAAAAATTATCCTACAAAATATTTTCTTGGGTTCTCACTTGTTCTTTGCGCGTGACTTGCAGATCATTTTGATCTACCTCCATTAACAAAGTTTGTTTGCTTACTATGTTTGTATTCCCTTATACAAGCAGTTGCTTGAGGAAATTTCATAGTGCACAATTTATTTTTCATAGGACTTCTACATCCTCCATTTATTCACCTCGCATGTATCCTTGCTTGGGGTGCCATTTTTAACCCTTGTAATTAACTTGAACATTTGGGAATTATAGTTAGATAACAAAAACATTGGTACAACTATCTTGAACATTGTTTATTTGAGTACATTTGTTTGTGCTTGTTTCTTTATTGGTCTACTTGTTTACTTTCTCGTATTGCATTACATTTTGTATGTTACATTGGGTGATTCTTTGCATTAAATAAAGTTACTCCCGAACCAATGGGTTCATTGATTACACTGAGAAATGATGAAAACATGCGGCTCTTGAGCCGAGATGGGTTGAAAGATATCTTTGTTTTCTTCACTTCCACATTTATTTATCACCATTCTCTTCTATAACAATTTTTCGCAATACCACGGGGTAGTAGGGATTATATTTATCTACCCCTCCCCCTTGTTTCTTTTATTCATTGAAACACATGCTCTTCCTTTCGATCACTTACATTACACACTTGTCTCTTAGGCTTGGGTCTCGATTCTTCTTATTTCCTTCTTCTTTTCAATCATCGATTGAACTCTTTCATCACCCCATCAACACTCAAGGGGGCATCCTTCATTCTACTAATTTTTCTTCCATTCCTTCAAAATTTACTTGTATGTAATTGTCTACTATCTTTGAAGTGGTTTCTCTTATGCCACCCCAAAGAGAAATATAGACACCTAAAATCCGCTTACAGTTTTAATACTAAAATTGCACTAATTACCCTCTTTCCCATCATTTCTATTATAATTGGTGATTTTCCACTAATTAACTAATGTTTCCCTCCATTTTGGTCAATTAATGACACTTTGTTAATTAACTAGCCTTTACCCCATTCCGGATACCAATTAATGACACTTTGTTAATTATAATCTTCCTCCAATCAATTAATTTACTATCATTAGTTAAGTAATTCTTTATAACCTTACATTTAATTAATAAACCCTCTTATTAATTAAATCCCCCTTTGAATCATCCAAATCTTACCTATTTTCCTCTAAATCACCTCGAAATAGTTTTCTAAGCTTATCCTAGCCTATTAATTAATCCTACTTGATTAATTAAATCATCTCCAACTCCCATGAGTTGTTAATTCTACTTAATTCTTTCTAATCATGCTTATCTCTTCTAATTCTACTTTATCTTTTATCCCACATTCACTAGGTTTCTAGCTTCTCCCAAATTGGAAAGCTATATAAAGGACCTACCCCCTTCCTTCCAAACTTACACCATACCTTTATGTTGAGCATATGATAAGAGAATTCTCCACCATTGAAGAAGCTTGTTAATCTTGCCTCCATTCATCCACTCTTTGCATTAGAGTAGTAAAGGAAGATCCATATATGGCCTTGTAGCCATTTTGGAGAGATCCTTTCCTCTTGTGAGAGATAGCCATCCTTTGATCTCTTTGTGATCTTAAGGAGCAACTTACAATTTAGAAGGCATATCCAATTTAGCAAGAATTAGCTTGATGTTTTCAAAGCTCCATTTGGATGCATTAGTTTAAGATTTTTATCTTGCATAGCCTTATCATGATGTTAATGGTAGATTATCTTAGTTCATTTGAAACTACTTGGTGTTAGTTTCCATTAAATTAGCTTAGCTTATTTAGCATACATACAATTAACATCAACATTATCACTATTTGCTATGATGTTGGTTTTTGCTAGATGATCCCTTCTTGATTTGTCATGCCTAAGCTAAGAATGTATAAATCTTATTATACTAACATTCATTGCAAACTACTTTGAACCTTAGTGATTTTTAAGAGTGGGGACCCTTCATTAGTGCATATTATTTAGGATCCTTAGAATTTACCATCAACTCCAATATTATTAATATTAGTTTTTTCATGATCCAGAAGTAGAGGACATGATGGATGATGAATTCTTTCCACTTCTACACCCATACCATAAACTAAAACCATGTTAACTATTGTGGTTAAATCTCATATCCTCCATCTTTCTTATAACCTAGATCATGAACCACCAACCATGTTGGTTCTTTTGGTTAGATATCTAGACATAGAATTTATCTTTCTTCCTCCCATGACATCCATACTCCCACCCACTATCATGACTACTATACACTCTTTTGATAAGCCTATAACAAAATCATAACTAACGAGCACATAAATTAATGGATTATCTAATATGTCACTAGATCTAATAATATGACCCGTATTATTCGATTCTTATCTTAACTACAATATTTTGTATTAAAATCCTTATCTTAATTGAGTGAGAATTCATCTTTATTAAAATTCAAAGCAATATGCATAATACTATGCATTCCATTGTGTTAATAAAGGTTATACAATAAAGGTATAATATTAGGAGTAATCCTATGAGGCATAAAGGACTTCATATGATGTATGGGATGGCCCTTAGTAACGATGACTTCATAGGAGGACCCTTAGTAATTAATGAGTAAGTTATGGTGCCCACATAGTATGTTTACTAGGTGTAGGCACCACTTGAGAAGCCATAGGTGTAGGTACACAAGTATGAGAAATAGTTGTATTAGTCTGCACACTTGGGATGGAATGTGAGCCTTTAATATTTAGTAAATTAACAATTAAAGGTGTATTATGTACCTCCTCATGTATGCTAGAATATCAATTTTATGTTTAAGAACATTAATCGTTGTATCAATCTCATCTACATGTAACTTCAGATGTTTTTAAATTTATCCATATCCTCTTTATCAAAATCCAATGTACTTTGAAGATGATTTAGTATTACAAACAAGGAGATTGTGTCCATCACAAATAAATCCACCTATAATATGGACACTAGAACTATTGCCATTATAATTTGTATGAATTACATTGAAAGCATGATCATCATTGGCATTTTTGACATTTGCATCAATAGAAGGAGAAGAATAAATATAATTAACAATTACCAATTTATTTTTTAAAATAGTAGGATATTAAGTCAAATGATTATGAGTGTGATCAGCAATTACACCACTCACTCGGAGCACTTCACTAATAGGTCTAAGTGACCTACCTTCTTACATGCCATAGTATGTAAACATGAAAACACCAAGAAAATTGGGGCTAATAATATAAGAAAATTATAAATTTTCACTCATTTAGAAAAGGGGAAATTGAAATTCAATCTATAATTTAGATCATAAAAGAGTAAAATATTAAATAGTAGAAAGAGAAATGAAACACTAATGTGTATGTATTCGATAAAAATAATTGAATTTACCAAAAATATTTGAATCTGTTTACCATTTTAGTGCCTAAATAATTAAGATTAATTGTGTATAATTCAAAATTTATAAATAGATAGATTTTAAATAAGGTTAAAAGGAGGGGTGTTTTTAGGGCCCGAACCTTTGTACAATCCTAGAAACTTAAGATATAACAATACAAGGCTCATAGAAGAATGAAAATAATGACATATGTATAAGAATACCCCATCCAAAAAAAAGGTTGATAAGCTAAAGTATAATTATTAAATAGTTAGAACAAATTTGCAATTTAGTCTTCCCATCCCAAACTAATTTCCATTCTTCATTGAGGAAGTCCAAGTTCTTCTCAAACATCTACATGTCCACCCCTTGGTTATTATAATTATTTTCCTTTCCTTTCTATCTAACTCTTTTCTTCGACTGTCCTCTTCCCCTATCTCTTTTCTCTTTATAGTACACTCTTTCATCATGAAAATACTTGTGGCAATATTTTAACAATATTCTTACTCATATTAACCACCTTCTTAAGAGATTCTTTAATACTAGTCTTCTCTAATTCTAATTTTTCAGCCCTCTCCTTCAACCTATTTGTCTCCAATACCACTTCATTTTTTTTACTAAAGGCAAAAGGTTTTGGAGGGACCTTACCCATAATTACAACCAAAGGCTCGAAGCCAAGATATTAGAGTATAACAATGTGGTTTTTTGATCTATGGGGTCCACACCCCAACCAAAAGATAAGAAACATGAAAATGATAAGGAATGGGCCATTTGCCTACAAAGAACCCTACTATAAACCAACAACAACAAAACCACAAACAAAACAAATAGTTGCACCAATAACATTTTATTTTGATAGAAATGAGGTTATGTGGTTAGGAGGCATTATATAGAAACTTAAGTGAAGAAATTAGAAATTAACCATACATCGAGATGGTGTGCAATGCATTCATTCGATAAGAGAAAGATAGCCTGAGATATAGAGAACTCATTTGTAAAGGAAATGTAGGGAAGGACTACTCAATAAGAACACAAGACCACAAGATTTTGATTAATAATAAATGAGGTTTCACTCGAAATGTTTCGCCTCGGGAATAAAGGCTTCTATCCTTTCAGAAATATAAAACTTCCATTTTCGAAGGTGGTACCGTAGAGAAAGATCGCTAATATGAATTAACACAAAAGAACACAAGACCAAAATATCAATTAAATTGTCTTGGGCCCGAAATATAAAACTTCCGGGTAGGGGAAATATGAATTAACACAAAAGGCGCAAAATATTTGATTGATGGGTAGGGGATGGTTTTTCGGTTTTGATCGAGATAACCGATGCGTTATCGATAACCGATACCGGTGGGTTCTAGGATCTTTTGGTAGCTATGGTGTTTTGTAAGGCTGGTTTATGGATGATATTAGGAAATGGGATGATTAGAAGCAAAAGAATAACAGTTAGATGCAATGACACGTTGGGTAGTAGATTCAGAGACGGATTTAGGAGGACCGAAATTCAAGAGAGCATAAGAAATGTTATAACAGAGGACATGCAAGATGTGACTTATCGGTTTTGGCGAAGATGCAAGTTGATATCCTCACCGCAAGCACTTCGGTTTCTTTACTCGTCTCGCTTGATTCAAATGAAGATCTCGACTGCTCTCGCTCCCAATGCTCTCTCGTTGATCAGTAAATCCTTCGACCGATCTCCAAAATGAAATTCCGATCCGTTGTTTTGGTTGGGGAGCCCATTTACAGGAACCGATGGCGGTTGCGTAACCGACGGCGGTCGAGTAGCAGAACCGCATTCCAGAAGGAAAAAGTAGGCTATTTTTAGTAAAATAGCCCACCTTCCCCGCTTTCTCCCGAGAGATCTGGCCAAGGGCTTGGTCAAGTGGCTAGAAGGTCGGCTTTGGGTGTGAGTAAGGAGGCATTAGTTATGGATGTGAGTCTAGACCAAGTCATGGGTCTTAATTAGGTTAGTTTAGGTTAGGGCTAGGTCATGATGAGGTGGCAAAGTGAGGTGGCGGGGGTGTGTGTGGATTTATCAATTATAAGGTAATTAATAAATAATTGTGTAAGGTTTAGGTGATGAGGTTAGATTGCGAAATGGGATGCGGGTCACAAGGGGTCGTAAGACACGAATTTGGTGTCTACATTAGCCCCTTATTGTCGTAGCTTGTTCTCGTAAAAGTCGCATGACAATAATATGAAGTGGTTTCTCATGTTAAAGATATAGGTAATCCCCCTCAAATCTATCGTAGATTGAGTGAACGGGAAATCAGGGATAGGGTTGATAAAGGGTATATGTTGTAGAGAGGATGGTAAGGTGGTGGGGTAGGTCCAAGGAAGCAGACGCATGTTGAAATGCAATAGTACGACGAGGGTACATGATTTGACAAGCAAACCAGCAATGTGTAGGCAAAGGTCGATAGTTTATCCAAACAAGGGTGATATAATCCTGGTATCCAAGGCATAGGAAGTAGCTCCAGGGTATATAACAGGTGAGGTACAGGAACGTTTAGGCATGTTCGGCAGTACCAAATGGTTGGTTTGGTTGAGATAAACGTCACGGCCCAGGTCTAGGCAAAGTTGGTCGACGATCAAGTCAAGGACCCTAATCATGCTAAAACACGAACAGGTGAGCTCGATTGAACAAAAGGTACATGATGGATGGATAAAATAAAACGTTGATTGTGGGTATGGTATTGAAGTGATGCGGCCGTGGGTCGGGCCAAGTGGTTGGGTGGTGGCCCCTGGGGGTCGGCCATAAGGGTAAAGGAGGCCTGGGTCGGGCCAAATTGGTAGGGCGAGGCCTGGGTCGGGCCAATGGGTAGGCGAGGCCTGGGTCGGGCCAAATGGTAGGCGAGGCCTTGGGTCGGGCCAAATGGTAGGCGAGGCCTTGGGTCGGGCCAAATGGGTAGGGCGAGGCCTGGGTCGGGCCAAATGGGTAGGCGAGGCCTCTGGGGCCGAATAGGTAGGCGAGGCCTCGGGGGCCAAATGGGTAGGCGAGGCCTTGGGTCGGGCCAAATAGGTAGGCCGAGGCCTGGCCAGGTCGGTAGGGCGAGGCCTGGTCGGGGTAGGGCGAGGCCTGGGTCGGGCCGACAGGTAGGTAGGCGAGGCCTCGAGGTCGGGCCAAATAGAGTAGGCGAGGCCTGGGGGCCAATGGGTAGCCGAGGCCTTGGGTCGGGCCAAATGGGTAGGGCGAGGCCTTGGCCGGGGGCCGACATGGGTAGGCCGAGGCCTCGGGCCGGCCAATAGGTAGGCCGAGGCCTTGGGTCGGGCCAACAGGTAGGCCGAGGCCTTGGTCGGGCCAAACAGGTAGGCGAGGCCTGGGTCGAGGCCTAGGCGAGGTCTTAGGTTGGGGGCCAAATAGGGTAGGTAGGCGAGGCCTTAGGTCGGGCCGAATAGGTAGGTTGAGGCCTTAGGTCGGGCCGAATAGGTAGGTTGAGGCCTTAGGTCAGGCTGGACAAGTGAACAAATGGTGTGCAGCAAAGGTGGATAGAGGCGATATTGGTGAAAAAGAGGCAAGGAGTAAATAAGGGCAAAGAATGGGGTGAAAGTTGGGTAGAGAACCGATGTCGATTCTGCATGACCGATATCGGTTAAGGGACCGATACCGGTTCCTTAGGGCAAAATGAAACCGATATCGGTGAAAGGCGAAAAACCTATAAAAAGAAAAATACGGCTTGTCATTGTCACTTTTGTTATTTGCAAACCAAATCGACTTGTCTGACGTGGAGAGTTGGGATTAGAGGCTTGATTGAGTGAGGTGGAGCTATTGTATTGGCGGAGAGAGTTGATAGTGGGCCCGATTAAGGAGGAGGCAGTAGTTGATTGGCCGGGGACCCAGCAGATCAGGATTGGAGCCATGGCACAGGCAGGAGGAGCTGGAGGGGCTGGACCAGCTGGACCGCCACCACCCATCCCACCACGACGACGTGTCGTCGTTCGGGTAGATTCGAAACTCTTTAATTTGGTGATTTGGTTGTATTATGCTAAATTGGGGGTTTGGGTAGGAATTAACCTTTTTTAGGAAATAATGAGAAAATGGAAATGATTTGAAAAAGGGAGAGGGTAGATAGGCTAGATAGGCTAAGGTGGGTAGGTGGGTAAGTTTTTAGGGTATTTGGGTGGGTAGATGGGTAGAAATAGGTAAAAAATGGGTTTTGGGGGCCGCGAGGGGGTTCGGCTCCGGGAGAGGGAATGACCGATGTCGGTCACTAAGCGACCGGCATCGGTCGCACAATTTTAGGGAAAGGGAAGACTTGTTGTTGGTGACCGACCGCGTCGGTCATGTATCTACGGCATCGGCGTGGTGGTTGGTTTTGGGGGTTTTGGGTTTCAGGGTGGGTTGGGTTTTTTTGGGTTGGGGGTTTGGGTGGGAGGGTTGGGAGAAGGGTTTGGTGGGTTGGGGTTGGGTTTTGGGTTTGGGTGGGGTTGGGGGGTAGGGTTGGCAAGGGTTAGGTGGGGTTTTGGGTTGGGGTGGGGGTGGGTTGGGGGTTGGGGGTTGGGTTGGGTTGGGGTAGGGGTGGAGAAGGGTTTTGGGGTGGGTTTGGGGTTGGGTTGGGTCGGTGTGGGTTTGGTGGGGTTTGGGGGTTGGGGTTTTAGGGTTTTGGGTTGGGTTTTTTTTGGGGTTTGTTTTTGTTGGTTTTGGGTGGGATGGTTTTGGGTTTTTAGGGTGGTAGGTTGCTAGAGGGGGGTGGGAGAGAGTTGGGGTATGGTCGGGGGGATAAAAAAGGGTGTTTAGATGATAAAGTAGATGTTGTAATAAAGAGTAGGTCTAAGGATGTGGGTTGGTTTTGCAGGCACGTCAGCAGTTGACGATGCGGGATAGGATGCCCCCGCTGTTGGTGCGGATGAGGCCACACGTATCTGCGGCTCATTGGGCCATCATGCGCGAGGTGGGACTCGGTGGAGTCCAGAGGTACAGAGCGATAGAGAGAGATCACAGCCTGATGGTCGCCCTCATCGAGAGATGGGATCCGGCGACCAATGTGTTCCATCTCCCGACTGGGGAGATGACCGTCACATTGGAGGATGTGTATCGCATCCTTCGGTTACCTATCGAGGGAGAGGCAGTCTTCCAGGTAGATTCAGAGACTGCCATGGACAGCATACTGCAGGTTTTTGGGGATGCAGCCGCGCTACTGACCTACCATAGCGCGAGTATCGGGTACGGTGACATGTACCGTGCGCATCGACACGAGACACGACTGGCTGTGTTGATGATGGTTGGGATCACCTGCTTCACCCTCCCGGACTCAGAGGGAGGCCGCTTCCCATGAGCATTGATGGGGGTACTGCTGGAGATGGTGGAGGAGCACACCTGTTACGCCTGGGCACCAGTATATCTGGTGCAATTATACAGGGAGCTATGGGGCTATCGCCGGAGGAGGCGATTTGGTATTTGTTCTACATTTTTGTTGCATTGTTGGGCATACGAGCACATCGTATGCATCAGGCCAGTAGGGTTACCCCAGCAGCCAGGGCCACAGGTCATATACCGATATGGCTTTCAGAGGTGGTTGGGGGTCGTGGGCCACCACGAGCAAGCTATGGCAGTCGGGATGTGGCATACTATAGACATTTGCAGAGGGCCTTACAAAGCAAAGAGACATTGTATGGAGACCCTACAGAGGTCACCATCCTGGCAGAGGAGCCCGCTTACAGTTGCGCCTAATCCAGTACACATTCTGGATAGCAGGACGGAGGCCAGGAGAGTACGAGCGGATACCCCTGGAGAGGGTACGCAGGCAGATGGGGCTGCGACAGGACGAGCCACCTCCCGTTCCTCAGTACAGGAGAGATGATGTAGAGGCCCCACTGCCTGCACCACAGCCTTTGGATCCAGATTGGGTAGCAGAGAGGCCAGCAGGTGAGGGTGTAGATGATGCTGGGTGCACGGGAGCATACAGGGTGTGGTGGGCAGCAGAGCAGCCAGATAGTACCGCCCGCATGCCTGCACTTGGCTGGCAAAGTGATAGGAGAGAGAGATCAGCTCAGGGGTCAGTGCAGCTTTTTACAGTAAGTAAGTGCTAAAGCAAAGACAGTACGTATAGGTGTCTTACAGGGCAATAGAAAGCTCAGCTCAGCATGTGCACATGTGCAAAGACCACCACCAAAGACCACACCACAAAGTGCAGTGGTGTGCAGCAGCAAAGAAAGTGTACTCAAAGACCACCACCAGCAATGTACCCACAGCCCTCTGTGCATTGTGCAGTATTGTACATGTGTACAGTACACCCACAGCACCACCAATGCAAGACCAAAGACAGCACAGTGGGGGCACCGGGTAGAGGTGTCGGGACCAGCCCCAAGACTACTACGGTGGCTCGAGAGCGTTACATGGAGGCTAGAGCGGAGGCCCGATACTATCAGGATATTCTTGATGGTACCGGGGCTGATTATCAGCCCTATGCGGCACATAGAGCAGAGACCTCTCGGAGCCAGAGGTCTCAGGGAGGTGCAGCCACAGCTGGTGGGTCCGTCACAGGCAGGAGGCGAGAGGCACCACAGGGACCAGCGGGGAGAGGTGCCGAGGGCGGTGGGGAGAGCTGAGAGATCCCAGACATGGTGTATTGATAGATGGGCACCGGTCTGCGAACCGGTGTATTGACAGAGGCCTGCGTGCCTATGTATTATTCATGTATTCATTTATTCATTTATTGTATACCGGCCTGCGAGCCGAGTAGGGGTTGTATAGTGGATACCGGCCTGCGAGCCGAGTATATATCTATTTTTGATACGAGGGACCGGCCTGCGAGCCGAGTCGAGATTTTTTGACAGTTATTGCGGCCTGCGTGCCGGCTTTGGTGGATTATGAGATCACAGAGGCCCCGATGTAGGGCACATTGTATTTTTGAAAATTTGTATATATATAGAGACGATGTTTTGATCCACATGCAGTGTTCAAAATGTGTTTAAATATTTTGTTAATGGTTGGTAATATATAATGTATGATAAGTTTTAGTTGACATGTTGATAGATGGATGATGTTGATGTTTTTGTTTTTGCACGTATATATGAATGACAGGTTATGTGATGAATTGTTGGTTTTGTGACATTGTGATATATGTAACTGATGAGTTGGATCCAAATGATGTATAGATTGATAGTTTCTTGATATCCGTAGTTGATGGTTTGTGTATTTGTATAAAATAAATGATGTTAATGAAAGTGTAATGCTATATGTGGTGGATGAACAAATGTGGTAAATTGTGTTGTTTATGCAGGAAAAGAGGCGGGCGCGACAAAAATTTAGGTGAGAAATGAAGAAAAGAACGTTGTTGAGAAAAGATAGTGTGTAACCGATATCGGTTAAGGAACCGATATCAGATTCGATAGACCGATATCGGTTAAGTAACCGATACCGGTTATTTAGGTATGAGCTTTTCTAAAAATAGAAAAGCTAGGGTGGCAACTTAAGTTTTAATTTTAGAGCCATGCAAGAGGTTAAATACGCGAACGCGACGCTTTTGACGACTGAGAGAGTATTTGCATGAGAGATTTGAGTGATAAGGAGAAGAGAGACAGAAATTGTATGAGAGATTTGGGTGATAAGAAAAGAGACTCGGGAAGGTGAATGCGATCGAGATTCGTAAAGTAGAAAGGTGAATTTGAAAAGAGTGGTGATAATGGCAGACGAGGAGAAACATCCAGCAGGCAGGGACAAGAGGGAAGACAAGGGCCACCTCAAGCTACTGCAACCCAAGAGGTAAATGATTTTGGTTGTGATTTGATTTTTGCATGTGTTATGAATAAGAGATTAAGTGGGTAGATATGAAGAAGAAAACATGATAAAGCAAGGGTTATAGGTGAGGTAAGTGTTACGTGGTAGGTAATCAAGGGTTTTGGGTATGTCTGTGTATACAGAGAGGAATAAACGAGCAATTTATTGTCGTAGGTGGTTGTTTTAGGCAAGATGTATGTAATCGATAAAGGACCGTATGGTTAGAGGTAACCGGTATCGTTACTCAACCGATACGGTTATGTATAACCGATACCTAAGCATCGGAGGAATTTCCGAATGTTTGAAAACCCCGACGGATTGAATGGTTGTTTGTTGTTTTGGTGTATGCAGCAGAGGCGTGGTTGAGGATGAATGATAGTGTGCCGTCATTGTTGTCACTTAATCCGAGCGGATGTAACACCAGCTGAATGGACATTGATAAATCGTTTGGGGTTAAGTGGAATCCGCTATTATTCACGAATTGCACGGAACCATGCTATGTTGCAGGCATTGATTGAGAGATGGAATCCCGAGACAAATACCTTCTATCTGCCAACAGGGGAGATGACAGTAACATTGGAAGATGTGTTTCGTATTTTGAGACTCCCTATTACAGGAAAACTAGTATATCAGGCACTACCTAGCGCGGCACGGGGAGCGATAACAGCAGTATTTGGTCCATACGCACGAGATTTGACACAGCGAGGTTTATCCTTTACGTATGGGGTAATGTATGCAGCACACCCTGAGGAGACAAGGTTAGCAGTGATATTAATGATAGCGGTAGGGTATTATGCATTACCGAGGGCAGAAGGAGGAAGATTTCCAAAGGCATTGATGTGTGTTATCTGGGAGATGGTAGAAAGGAACGTTACGTTTGCATGGGCACCTGCATATTTGGCGGAGCTATACAGGGGTTTATGGGCTTGTAGGTGAAATCACAGGACGACGCTGGATTGTTCATACTTATTACACTTGTTGGGCCTATGAGCACATTGTTTGTGTGCGACCAATAGGCCAATCCCTCCAGCAGAGAGACCGGAGAGGCAGAGGTGGGATTCGACGATGGGTCCAGCAGTAACAAGAGGCCGATCCCAAGCCGTGACGGGTGATATTGAGTATTACAGCAGTGTATGGGAGAGAGTGACGGTTCATGACATCTCGCTGAGGCCTTACGGGAACTATATGATAACAGAGAGCATAGCTGAGGAGTTAAGGGGTGTAGAGCGAATGAGGTGGATCGCGGGGCACAGGCCAGGTGAATATGAGAGGATTCCTATAGATCGCGCGGCGACAATTTGATTTGTGCAGATATACCCCGGCTTATAGACCATATATGAGGATCGACGCCGAGGCAAAGATTCTCACCTCCCCGCCAACACCTCCAGAAGGGCCTGAAGAGGTAGCAGCCGATCGCAGGGTAATGGATGCAGGAACGACAGAGGCCTATAGATTATGGTGGGTAGCAGAACTGCGAGGTGTACGTGATTGCCCGACATAGCGGTGATTACAGCAGAGAGGGATCGTCTCGCAGCGTTTGGTTCAAAGCAGCTCCAAACGCAGTGAATGAGACAAGAGGATTGTTAGTGGTCATGAGTCACAAGGGAGAGAGACTAGAGGCTGGAGTCCTCCATGCGAGAGGGCGTATTCATATGTTACAGGAGAGATTGGCAGATCAGTGGGCGGTACCAATAGCCGTGGTACCTTTGAGGACAGAGAGGCCCGGCGAGAGGGGTCGACGATCACGATCATCACCTAGTTCGGGATGAGGCGTGAGGGTCTGAGTAAATGTTAGCAAGGTATAAGAATAAATAAGAGTACCGACCTGCGTGTCGATGATAGAGAAGATGTATTTGTTTAACATCTAAATAAAACGAGATATGTATGTTGATTTGAGTTATAATAATAAGAATGTTTTGTTTTGATTTTCGGTGTTTTGAAAAAGGATAAAGAGGAATGTGATTAAATAGAAATACACAAAAATATTTATATTTACCACACATGATAGGTTATGGTAGGGGATGGTCGAGCTAACCTTGGGAGACCCCATGTCTCCGAAGTGCTGCCTACATAGCCCATTGCACAAAGCAAGGAGGGGCCTCAGACCGATGTAGTTCTCCCTTAGGATCAGGGAGAGGCGAATTCAGGCAATTGGGTACGGTTTAGGCAATTGGTTGGTTGGTAAAAATATTAAGATTAGTAAAGGTAAGGTGGATGGTGTTGGTAATGAATTGGTGATGTTGTAAAAGGTATAAGGGAAGCGAAAGTTAGCCTACCCAAGTAGAAGGGAATCATGTCCTGATTAAGGTCAACACACAATCCTAGATGCGAGGCAAAGTAGAAAGAGTGCTCCGTAGATGAAGAGAGCTAAACAAACCACACCACGTAGAACGAGCTTGGAGCCCTAGGTACCGTGCATAGACGAGAAGTCAATAGGTGAAAAGAGTTGTGTGATCACAATATATCGAGCGTACATTACGTCCCTTGAGTTGAAACAAATGGTGAGGTGAGGTGGATGATATAGCTGAGGTACAGAGAACTTATTACAAAGTGAGTGTTCTAACGAAAGAGAACCTACCCTAAATAGACAAGTCCATGACTCAAAAGTCCTTTTGAATGAGGCTTTTATTTTATTGAATGTAGACTGATCGATGCGGGAAGTCTACAAGGGATATTGATTGTATTATTCTTGAGGTCTTCACGAAGCTGATCAATGCGAGAAGCTTCTGATAAAGGCTGACTGTGTATAGCTGTCCTTCGAGGGAGCAGTCTATTTATAGTAGCAGATATGATTTTAATGCATAGCTGTCCTTCGGGGGAGCAGTCTATATATAATAGCAGCAATAGTTTGGCATATAGCTGTCCTTCGAGGGAGCAGTCTATATTTAATTTAGATGACTAGATGTTCTTTTGGCGTGAAGCATCTAGTTTAGTAGGAAGTTTGACTCAAGAAAATCCCATAAGAATACGGCTTATTTTAATACTTTGAAGTCATGGACTAGACTAAAAAGGGGAAGGCATCATCAAGGGGAGGTGAGAATCAAACTATGTGAGCTTGATTGTTATTATGAGGTGTAGGAAACAGAGTGTATGTAGTGGTAAGTGAGCTCAAGGGATGAGCGGCAGGTAGATAAGAAGTGATATAACACTAATTTCAACAGTAGAATGGTCGAAGATGCAAGGCATAAGGGGTTCAGCTCAGTTTACCATTGCTTAAGCTAAACGATAAGCCCGATCCATAGGTGTGAGTGATTATATAAGGCCCAATCCAATTGGGAGCAAATTTTCCACGTTTGCTCTTTTCTAGTTTGGTTACATGTTGATTCTCTTTGAGGACAAGATCACCAACCTTAAAGGTACGCTCATGAAGTCGCTTATCATAAGCACGTTTAATGCGTTTTTGATAGATTTGAAGGTGATCAAGAGCTGTAAGACGGCGTCGCGTCAAGAAGCTCCATTGGGCTAACCGCTCTTGGCGGAAATCATTGGTGAGAATATCCCAAGAGATATTCTAAGGGAGGGTATTTGTATTTCGAGAGGCAAAACAGCCCTCTGCACCGTATACCAAAGAAAAAGGTGTGGCATTAGTAGAGGTACGAATGCTAGTACGATAAGCCCAAAGGGCAAAGGGAATGTGATCGTGCCAATTTCTTCCGGATTCATTGACAACTTTCATGAGGATTTTGGTTAGTGTTTTATTAGAGGACTCGGCTTGCCCATTGGCTTGTGGATAGTAGGGTGATGAGAAACTAAGTTTGATACCAAAGTTGTCGCAAAGGTCTTGCAACAACTTGTTTTTGAAAGATTTTCCATTATCTCGTTATCGCGATGAGGAACACCAAAACGACAGATAATGTGGTGGTTAATGAACTCGACAATTTTTTCTTTTTTGATTGAAATGAGTGGAATAGCCTCCACCCATTTTGTGTAATATTCGGTCGCTGTGATTATCCAACGGTGACGTTGTGAAGAGGTCGGGTGAATCTCACCAATAAGGTCTAAACCCCATTGTGAGAAGGGCCAAAGATCTCGAGCGATCTGGAGCGGGTGGCTAGGAGTATGTTGAAGGTTGGCATGTTGCTGACACATAACACAACGCTTAACATATTCGTAGCAGTCGTTATTGAGAGTAGGCCAATAATAACCAAGGCGAAGGATTCGTTTGGCCACGGCAAGGCCGCTAAAATGTCCACCACAAATACCGTCATGGACCTGTTGGATGGTATGAGTGGCCTCCGCGCCAGTTAGACAGCGAAGGAGGATGCCATCAAAGCCACGTTTATAGAGGAGTCCCCCCATGACAACATAACGCGAAACACTTTTAAGAAAAGCACGTTTGCCGTTACTAGTAAGGTCAGGTGGGAGGACAGAGATTGTAAGGTAGTCGTGAAATTGGTGGTACCAGGTATCCTGTGAATTAGTAGACAGATTTATCATACAAACTACCGGGGTTGAATAGATGGGGCAAAAAGTCATTTGACCACAACGAATAATTCAGAGTCAGGCATGCAAGGGAATTTGCGAGGCTAGGCAAGCCATAGTGTCCGCAAATTTGTTAGTGGAGCGTGGAATGGTTTGTATAGAATAGTGAGTAAATAAGGCTAGAAGTGAATCCACGTAGTGTTTGTATTTTTGAAGTTCCTCATTTTTGCATTGGTAGACGCCCATAACTTGATTGACTACCAATGAGAGTCGCCAAAAATGTTGATAGATTTGATACCTAAGTGTAACGCAACTGGAGACCAGTAACAAGGGCCTCGTATTCCGCCTGTATTATTAGTGCAAGGGAAATCGAGTCGGAATGAAAGAGGCATAGGTTCAGCGTCGAGAGGAATGAGAACAACGCCGGCTCCTCCGCCGCGGTGGCATTTAGATCCATCGAAGAAGAGGGTCATTGGGTACGACTCCTCCGTGAGGGAAAGAGTAGCGATGAGTTCGCTGGGAAATGTGAAATTGGTAAATTGTTCCCTGTAAAGGAGCTTCTGCAAGTTGGTCTGCGATGGTTTGTCCTTTGATTGATTTCTGGTGGACAAACTCAAGGTCGAGGTCGGCGAGAAGCATGAGCCATCTGGCAATGCGTTGGTTCAGATGAGGTTTGGCATACATGTAATGGATGGGGTCAGATTGGTGATGACGAAAGTCTTGTGATTTAGAAGGTAGTGTCGGAGTTTGGTGGCCACGAATGATAGGGCTAGGCATAACTTTTCTATATGTGTGTACCTAGTCTCATAGTCCACCAAAGTACGACTTATATAATAAACGGCTTGTTCGCGATTCTCAGAGTCACGATGTGCAAGCATGGCTCCTACACAAATGGTGGTGGTGGCGGAAAGGTAAAGGTAGAAAGGGCGGTCGTCTTGAGGTGGGATAAGCACAGGTGGCTGTAAGAGATACGTTTTGAGAGCGTCAAAGGCTTGGTGGCATTCTTCGCTCCATTGGAATGCAATATCCTTTTTAAGGAGGTGATGGAAAGGTTGACATCGATCCAAAAGTGGGAGATGAAACGTCGGATAGATCGAGCTTACCTTGTAAACTACGCAATTGTTTGAGATTTTGGGTGGGGGCATTTCTAGGATAGCTTTGACTTTAGATGGATCGACCTCAATGCCACGCAAAGAGACGATAAAGCCAAGAAGTTTTCCAAAGAACACCAAAGACACATTTCTTTTGGTCAAGGTGACAGTAATATTGTAACAAAGCATCAAAAATAATGGTTAAAACATCGAGATGTTCACTACGATGTTTAGACTTGCCGAGAAGATCGTCGACATAATCTTCAAGGATAGTGTGCATAATGTCATGAAAATGTAGGTCATAGCCCGCCGATAGGTAGCACCAAAGATTCTTAAGGCCAAATGGCATGACACGATAATGTAAGGTTCCCAAGGAGTTATGAAGGTAGTTTTGTGTTGATCGGGCAGGGCAACCAAAATTTGGTCAGATCCTCGAAAAGCCATCCATGAGAGAGAGCATCTCATGACCTGCAGCTAGATCAACAAGTTGGTCAATGCTAGGTAAGGGGAAGTCATCCTTAGGGCAAGCGAGGTTAAGATCCCGGAAACTGCGTGCATATCCGAAGTCCCCTGCCGCTTTAAGTGATGTGTACGATGTTAGAAATCCATTGAGGATAGTCAATAGCAAGATGAAGGAAACAAAGGAGTCGTTGAGCTCCTCTTGACCAAGAGAGCAATGCGTGGATGCATTTTTCTCAATTTCGTTTGACTGGTTTGGAATCGGGTTTAGGGTGATGTTATGGACGGCAATGGTAGGATCAATTCCCGGCATGTCGCCGTAAGACCATGCGAAAGCTTGATCATGAGCACGGAGAAAGGTAGTAAAGGCGGCTTGTTCGATGTGTTAAGGGATTGTCCAATCTTCACAATGTGAGGATCCTCCTCCGTGTGGATGTTGATTTCTATGGTAGATTCTGCTCAAAGATGGTTTGGGTTTCGATGGTAAGGCGCTGTCAATATAAGAATCATCCGCGCCAAGGTAAGTGAGGATGGAGTCATCATCCTGGCATTCAACAACATTAATCAAAGGTGAATCCTCTTCGATCATGTCTGGATACAGAAGGGGAAGAGAAGATGGGTCCTCATTATCGCGTTGATAAGTGAGAGGACCTATGAAGATAGCATTTATGAAAAAAAAAAGTTAGGAGGGATGGATTCAGGGTCTATAGATTCTGTGGGTGATGATGGCAAAGTGGGTGATGATGGTTTGGTAGGGGCGACGTCTTCTTCTTCCAGGATACAGCTGACAGGAGGTGTCTCCTGTGTAGGTGTTTCGGGAAAACCGAGACCACTGCGATCATTATGTTTACGGGTAGTCACGGGAATGAGTGTATGTCGGCCTTGTTCGTAAAGGCCAAAACCAAAGCCTTTCCACGCACAGCGAGTCAAGAAGGTGAGGGTGAAACGACGATTTGTCAAGTATTGAAAATCGGATTGGAAAGGAACCACACCAAGAGGAGGTTCAGGGGTAATGGAGGATGCGTCAACACCCCCATACGTTAGGTTAGTGCGGCAATGGGGTGGTCCGTAAGAGATTACCTCCCCCACGCGACGGTCGTAGGTGGGATGTGCATGTAATTGTCCGTACTCCTGCGGGGTAGGGAAAGAACTAACGTTATATAGGCGGTACTCCCAGCATAAGGCGCTGAAAAACATCTACTAAGGGGTCGGAGGTTGGAATGTTAGCTGCGGGAAGGGAAGTGGTTTTTGCGATGGTGGTTTCATCAAGGCAAGGCGTAGGTTGAGGTGAGGGATGGTTGAGGTACATTTGAAGAGGATGGTTGGGTTGAATGTATGGGTGTCTTGATTGGTATAAGCACATCGTTAGGGCGGTATAACATATTGCAGGTTTTAAAGGGGGGAGGGTCAGCTTTTACGGTGTAGGACTTCCCCTCGTACTCAAATTTTATGCATCTATGTAATGTTGAGGGAACGCATCCCATGGCTCGGATCCAAGGACGACCCAGCAATATATTATATTGGAACTCTCCCTCCAAGACATAGAAGAGTTCGGGTAAAGTACGTGGTCCTACCCGAATGTTGAGGATCACGGTGCCTAAGGTAGAAGTAATAGCGTCATTGAATGACCGCAACATGATGGGGTTGGCACACATGCAACTAGAAGGGATATTCATTTGTTGGAAGGCTTTTGAAGAGATGATGTTTAGGCTAGCGCCCCCGTCAATCATAACCCGACGTACTCGAATGTCCCGGACGTAAGCGGAGATGAAAAGGGCAGTGGTCGTGGTCTTCGTACTCAAAGTCAACAATTTCATCTTCGAGAAACGACGCAGCAGCAGCTTGTTGTACAGAGACGTAAGTGTGGGGAGATGGATTGTTTGGTGAGAGAAGCAACGTGATTGGGTGTTAGAATGGAGGCGACAGCAGTGGTTTCATTAGGTAAAACCTCTATCCTCAAGGATCTCAACGAGAGCTTGTCGATGAGATTCAAGTCCGAATGAGATCATACAATGTCATTTTTACGGGCGATGGTGAAGCCGTTTAATCATATTTCGGTGGGCAATGCCATTAGAGACGGATAGGCGGGTCCGCGAATGACCACTTTAGGTGGTGGTGCAATCGGGATGTTTGACTTGAGAAAGAGATGCCGCAGTGTGTTTTCTTTTGCTTTCCCATTGTTTTTCTCGCCCTCGAGTAATGACACTAATCATATTAATCTCGTAGACCGAGATGAGGAAGATGGTTGGGATAACTCATGGTCTTCAAGAGGTGGGGTTGTAATAATGATAGATCTTGGTGAGGCGGGGATGATGGTATAGGAGAGGGAATGGAAACTAAAGGTCTCTCCCTTCGTAAGTTGTCTTTCTAATCTTTCTATCCGGGAGAGGTGACTCGACGAAGGATGGTTTTTAGAGCTTTGCATCCCTCCACATCATGTCCTGGTGTGCGGTGATAAGCGCAGATTTTAGACTCATCGTAACCCATAGGTCGGGGTTTAGACGGGTCATAAGGTCTAAGTGGAGGTAGGGAAATGGTCGCATTCTCCACCAACATAGCAAGGATTTTGGCGTAAGATCCTTTGAGTGGGTCAAAATCGGAAGAGGATGAGGGTATTGGTTGTGCGGGTTTTGGTAATGTTTGGGCATGGTTGGTTCGCACGGGTGGTGGTTTAGCCGAGGGGGTGTTGATACGTGGTTTTCACTAAACGTGATTTCTTTGGCGCGCAGGCTTATGTGGATGATGAGGCCGCAGATGATGTGGTATCAGAAAACAACCACGGGGAAATAGGAGTGACCGAAAACAAATCTTTTGATGATGGAATTTGTTTAGGGTTGATAGGTGGACAGGATACGCGGAGTGACGGTGTTGATACCCCGGAATTTCGTATGGGTGCGGAAGGCGAGGTTGTTTTGAAGAAAACGCAGGAGGTATGATATATTGATGTAAGGTAGAGGGATGGGGTCCCAATATGGAAGGTAGGTATGACGATGATGGTTTTGATTGTGATAGGGGCACGGATTGAGTTTGTCTCCTAGGTGGCGGGACGGATTTATTTTTGGATAGATCGAGTCGCTTAGGCGGGCATTAGATCGGGCATTGGTGAGGTCCAAGCGTAGGGAAGATCTCGGTTAAGTTGATAGAAGTGGACGGGGCATTTGGTAGAGGTGAGGGGGGTGAAGGTGAGAACAGGGGCATTTTAAGCTTTCGTAAACACTTCGGGTATATGGTGGAGACATCAGATCACCATTTGCATTTGAGTAGAAAAAGGGGTACTCAAACGTTCCCATAGGGCCCCGTCTATCTTCTCGTGGGAATGACAAGCCTCTGTGTGTGATTTGTAATTTTTGTACTAAGAAAGGTGGGTTGTAATTCCCCACCGGTGTGATACAAGAGGTAGATGAGGCATCGTATCAATAGATGTTAAGAGGTCAACCGGTCGTTGAAAAGATTTAGGCGATGAGGGACTAATAGGTAGGAGGGCGTGTTTGAGGGGATCCGTCATGTTTAAAGAATGTGGTGATGTTAGTGTAAGAGATTTTCTGCCTAAGGATGTCAAAAGGAGTGGTGAGCCTTCCTCTGTGCAAAGCAAGAGCGGTAGAAGGGGACGTTTGGGAAATAGATAAATTAGATAACATCCGCTCACGCCTTCAGTAGGGATGTGGTGTAAGAAGACTCGTCGATGAGAAGAGAAGTCCGGCAGTTAACTCTTCTATGGGTAAAGGAATGATTTCACTTTGGCTTGATGGTGGTGAAGGAGGTTCAGACTCCTGTGTTGGTGGAGAGGCTTGATTCAAAAAATTTTCAATAGAGGCTTTTGGCTGAGAATCGAAGACTGCATGGATCTCATGAACACTCTCCTCGGCTAAGATATCTTGGTTTACGTTACTGTTGGACGAGTGATTCGGGAATGGCTTGTTGAAAATTTTCAGATTTCGGTTAGCAGGGGCGTTAGGATTATCGAGGGTTATATCCCCCGCATCAACCATTTCCTGCACTATGTTTTTCAACATCTTGCAGTTTTCATGACTATGTCCTTTTACGCGGTGAAAGTTACAAAAGTCATTTTCTTTGTACCAGGAAGGTATTGCATGGGTGGAGTCAAACCCAGAGTGAGGTTTAACAGGGGGCAAGGTGATAGCCCCAGCTTTGAGCAATTTCTCCAGGATGACGCCATAAGTTTCTCCCAAGGGAGTGTAATTGGTGGGCTCGGCTTTGTACTTATAAGTGGTTTTCGGATGAGTATGGACGGTGTTTGAGATTTGACCATTACCGCGTGGACAGCTCCTTTTGATTTAGAAGAAGTGGACGCGTGAGGAGTGGTGGTGTTTGGCTTGTTGGTAGAATCAGGAGTTCGGAAATTGGGGTTTTTGTTACGCAACCGCAATTTCTCTTCTTCTAAGGCTCGAATTTCTAGTTTCCGAGCCATGGTAAAGGCCTCGTCGAATGTGCGGAAAGTTTGAATTTGGAGGGTAGGGGAGACAGCTTAGCGCAGCCCGCGTAAATAGTTCGATAAGTTCGGTTTGAGGCAAGGCATACGTAAGTTGGTTGATAAGGCCCCGCCATCGTCCAACGAAATCTGCGATAGATTCATCTTCAAATTGTCGGATGGCATAGAGGTCGGTGATAGATACTTTCTTGGCAATGTTAATGGAGAAATGATCCAAGAAAGATTGGGCTAGTTGGTTAAAAGAGAAGATCGAGTGCTGGGTTAAAGCACTGTACCACTCCAAGGCGGGTCCTGATAAGGACATGGGGAAGGTGCGGAGTAACAAGGCATCATCATGGGCAATCAAATAACAAGCATGTCTAAATGATCGCAAGTGTTGTTGAGGATCCTCTTTACTGTTAAAACGAGTAAATTTTGGCAACTCCCATTGAGGAGGATATGAATGAAGGGGGACAGAAGGGTGAATGGGCTCCCGACAAACTTGCTCGTATGTCAAGGCGCTACGACTTCCCGAAACAGAAGCCTCCAGGTTGTGCATTTTGTCCATCATTTGTTTGATGAAATCTGTGGTTGGATGAGATGATGGTGCCACAGAATAGGGATGTCCCATATAAGGTGTTGAGGTTACTGGATACGTGTATGGGAATGAAAAGGTAGGCGGAGCTTGAGAAGGAAAGCTCGTGTGAATAGGTGGCAGAGAGTAAGTCATGAATGGAGTGGTCTGAAAGAGAGATGAGGTAGGGGCAGTTGGTGGTAACGATACGTGGGGTCCAAGATTAACCAAAGGAAAGCTAATCGGGGTCGTATGAACCTCTGAAGCCGTCGGATTGGGAGACGGGGCTAGAGATGCAGGAAGTAAGGCAGTGTTATCAGGAGGAGTGGGAGCTAAATGAGCAGCTATACTAATAGGCATGCCAATAAGGAGCTGACCATCAAAGCGACGGTCGTGGGCATGAGACAAATAGTATCAGACAAATACCGCTGGGATTAGCATCCGTAAATTTGGCAAAGTCCTTGTCTCCTACAGAATTTGGGGATCTCACTGGTGTCCGTAGGGTTCCCTATAGAATGTGAAGGGGGTGATTCAGGCAAAGACACAGAGCAGGCATGTGAAACCATGGCGGCGGCTTGCTTCCGAGTGATGACAACCATGGACAAGAACACACAGGAAAGTTTCAATCTATCAAGAACAAAAACAACCTCAGAATGATGAATTTGGCAGGTTGCTGGTTTGTCAGGGACTGATGAAGACAGTAACCGATATCGGTTTACTAACCGGTGTCGGTCACAGAGCAAACGACGTCGGTCCCTTAACCGATGCCGGTGTCAAAAGTCTAGGATAAGAAGATATAAAAGGCTGCTAATTTGATTTTTAGCAACGTTGAGTATATTTATCAACTTATTGATCACAGAAGACAAAGTATGATAGAGAAAACAGAATTTGAAAACAAGCAAGATGCACACGCAAATCCAGAGACTAATCCTAGGGTTAATTTTAGTTATCGTGGGCTTATGCCTTTAGACGTAAGATGATGTCGGAATCCTAAACAACAAGACCTAGGGAAATGTCAAGTTTGTTTTGGCTTATAAGGTTACCTCAATCAGGTGAGGAATACCGCGGAAAAGGGGGGATGTTTGAGCTGTTGTGTTAATTGTGAAGTGATTCGGTATGTGTTGTGCAGTGAAACTAGGGTTAATTTCCTGTCAATACCGTGGATATCACCCCCACGTGTACGACCTGTTACTTAATCTATGTTCACTAGAATTGAAGAACAACAAGCAGGAATGCAATGCATGTGTTTTAAACCCAAATCGAAAATTATGTTCGATGAAGCAAGAGAGATGACTTTCACTAATGCGAAACTAGGAAAGCAAGACAAATTCTTTACGAAATATATAACAAAAGCAGCAACAACAAATATGCTTCCTAAAATGAAAATAAGCAAGAGAAAGAAACCCAAAATGGGTCCCACCGGGCGTGCCAAAATGTTTCACTCGGAATGTTTCGGCTTCTGGGAATAGAGTTGCTTCTATCCTTTCATTCCTTTTAGAAACAGATGAGGTTAGGGTTAGGAGGAATACCTGTTGAATGTCGAGATGGTGTGCGCGTACCGTAGAGAAAGATCAGCCGATCATGAGAACTCCTTTTTGTCTTGGAAGGACTACCCGCAAATAAGAACACAAGACCACAAGATTTTGATTAAACAATAAATGAGGAAACGCCTTGGGCCCTGTGAAATATAAAACTTCCTTTCGAAGGTGGTCGGCCCTCGCTAATATGAATTAACACAAAAGACCGCAAAATATCAATTAAATTGTCTCGTTGAACCGGGTAGGGAAAGGCTGGTTTTCTCGGTTTTGATCGAGGAACCGATGCCTGTTATCGATAACCGATGCGTTAATAATAATCGATAACCGATACCGGTGGGTTCTAGGATCTTTTGGTAGCTATGGTGTTTTGTAAGGCTGGTTTATGGATGATATTAGGAAATGGGATGATTAGAAGCAAAAAAGAATAGTTAGATGCAATGACACGTTGGGTAGTAGATTAAGAGACGGATTTAGGAGGACCGAAATTCAAGAGCATAAGAAATGTTATAACAGAGGACATGCAAGATGTGACTTATCGGGTTTTGGCGAAGATGCAAGTTGATATCCCTCTACCGCAAGCACTTCTCGGTTTCTTTACTCGTCTCTCTGATTAAATGAAGATCTCGACTCGTTTCTCGCTCCCAATGCTCTGTTGATCCAGAAATCCTTCGACCGATCTCCAAAATGAAATTCGATCCGTTGTTTTGGTTTGGGAGCCCATTTACAGGAACCGATGGCGGTGTTGCAGAACCGACGGCGGTCGAGTAGAACCGGCATCGGTAAGGAAAAAGTAGGCTATTTTTAGTAAAATAGCCCACCTTCCCCGCTTTTCTCCCGAGAGATCGTTGCGGGCTTGGTCAAGTGGCTAGAAGGTCGGCCTTGGGGTGCGAGTAAGGAGGCATTAGTTATGGATGTGAGTCTAGACCAAGTCATGGGTCCTAATTAGGTTAGTTTAGGTTAGGGCTAGGTCATGATGAGGTGGCAAAGTGAGGTGGCGGGTAAGGTGATGTGGATTTATCAATTATAAGGTAATTAATAAATAATTGTGTAAGGTTTAGGTGATGAGGTTAGATTGCGAAATGGGATGTGGGTCACAAGGGGTCGTAAGACACGAATTTGGTGTCTACAATTTGGAACCATATATATCCATATTAAATATGTTTGGTAATCACATTAGATGCCTTGAGGCTATCATAGATCCATATAATAGTGCGAGACTAATGTCATGCATCGAATCGGACTTAAGCCCCTCATTATACAACGAAAAATATTTAGACCCATCCCCACGATACATCATACTCCTACTACAGATCCTCTAAGTCCAACCCATAGAACTCTCAAAGAAAATCTACATAGCTTCACCTCTTCCCATTCTATAGGTATCTTTGCATATATCTATCTTCTACCATGTGCTTATATATATATATATATATATATATATATATATATATATATATATATATATATAGCCTCAAAGCAAGCATTGCCATGCCTTTATGAATTTGTAGATCGGTTGCCAAGTGTCCAAGTGGTCCTCCATGGGAGCATGCTCCTTCATACTCGAGCTCTCCATTCTTCACCATGATGACCTTCTGGAATCTTCTATCGCAAGGTATATTCCTTTCGTGGGCACCAAGTTGCCAAGTTGGCACCTTATCCACTCCGCATGCACAGTCGGGTCATGCTTTCCTCGTGTTCTTCCCGATATGCCAAATATGGCTAAGTCCCAAAACCTTTGCTCTACCTTGCTGCGCGCACATGCCATTGGTTCTACTAAAACCCTCTTAAAACCTTGTCATGTGTGTTTTCTCCTTACGCACCCTTCTTCAAATAGGCCTTGTGCACCCACATGCCTTCTTGTACTTAGCCAATATTTTAGGGGCCCAACATCACCCCACACTATGCCTATTCTCCGCCCTCGAAACATTTTCTTAATTAATAAAGAATGACTATTCTGAATAGTTTGGGGAAAGAATAAAGGAATGAAGAATTTGGGGAAGAATGAAAGAATGAGGAAACTATGATTACTTTTGCAAGAGGAGTAGGAAATCTTTCTTCAATTCTACCTCCAACTTATTATAGGTATCAATTTCATTTTGTGCACTTGTGACAGAGGTCGTCGACTAGGCGCTCACCTCTTCAAAGCTTAGAGATTCTCCTTGGGTATTCATTGTTTCCACAATCCCCTCCAATTGTTTAACCATATCCTTAAGTGTGTCCATCCTTCAAGTGATGGGGATATAACTCCTTCATCGGTTCTTGATTGAACCCCGAAAGGTCTCAATAGTCTCTGATTTCTTCTCAACCTTAGCTAGGATTCTGTCACGTTCCGCTCTATTCCCCTTGTTCTTCTCTTGGAAAACTTGGAGGTCGGCTTCATGGGTGGTAACGAGAATGCTCGCAACTCTATCTCTATCGGTGCGGTTGTCATAGGTGGCCTCGGTGACTTGGGCGGCGGATTTTGCATCGGTGAGGAATTTATTATCTTGAACAACAATTCGCGACAACCTTCATCTTGTCCTCCTCTTTGTGCACCGATTCCTCTTCTGAGTATTCTAGGGTGGTGGTCACCTTTCCATTGTGAGGACGCGGGTCAAGTCCTCTAGGCACTCCAAGGTGGATCCATACTTCTACGCCTGGTGGTGTCGATCTGGATGCTTCAAGATAATGAAATTTGTGATCATATCCACTTTACGGGTCAAAGCATACAAGTGTGTCCCACTTTGTGGCCATAAATATTTTAAAATCTGACTAGTAAATAAATAATTAAAAATACTATAAAAATTTTAAAAATCAGGTAAATTTTGGATGCCCTGCACCTTGGTATTTATAGCCTCTTAAAAATGCATGTTTGGTCATTTTATATGTGTTTGCTCATGTTTTGGTTGTCAGACATAGTTTGCTGAAAGTACAGAAACTACAAAAAAGTGGGACACAGTTATATGCTTTGACCCTTCTTGTAAACTGTGTGCACCCTTGTCTTCTCATCTTTTAACTCACGCCTTAGTTGAGCATTGATTAGTTCCTCCCACTTTAAGTCCTTGGTTCTTTCCTCAAGCTCTTATTCCTTCTTCTCCAGTTCTACCTCTAAGAACTTCACCCTTTCATTCCTCCCAAAGAGCCTAGATTCTACTTCAACTGAAACCTTGTTCATTAAATTACGATTTGTTTGTCTGATATCTACTAAGCATTTACCAAGGGGTTGATTCCTTTTGAATCGATACCTTCATTATTTCCCCTTGGCTTACTTCGAACTCTGGCTCATCAATGTGGGACTCAAATTCCCAAGAAAGCATTTTCCTCGTCTAAGGGTATGCACCTTCTTCATCAAATGATGTCATAGCCAAGAGTTGTTCTGTTGGTAAGGTGCTTTGAAAGTGCGTGCACAACACCTTGTTCAGATCATCAATATAGCCCATCCTTGAACCTATGATGCTTCTATGCTCTTTCTCCCCATGCACGTGGCCTTAGAAAAGCTTACAGCCAAACTGGGATCTCCTCCCATGCTGCCATATTCTTTTTCTGCGTTCTCCTTCTCAGCTTCCTTCATCACCATGTCCAAGTTGCATTCCATTTCTTTCTCTACCAGGTCTTCGATGATCTTTGCTACTTCTTTCTCCATGGCCTCATCTACCTATTCCTTTGTGAGGCTTGGGGTCCTTTTTCTTTGTAAATTCTTTGCTTACCCCTCTATTCTTTGGGGTCCTTTGTTATTTTTTAGCTTCTTTGCTTACCCCTCTATCATGATCATCCTCCTCTTCCTTGTCATTCTTCCTCTTGACAAAGATGTATTCATCTTTCTCTTCCTCTCCTTCCTCATCTAAGTCATTTACTTTGAATCTTTGGAGGGCCTACTACCTCAAGTTCATCATCATCATCTCTTTCTCCTCTATAGGCCTCCAAGCTCTCTGTATCCTCTCGAGTCATCCTTCTCTATCACCTTCTACTTCTTCCTAACAAGAGATTTTGCTTTCTCTTCCTCCTCCTCTAGTGACTTCTCCTCTGGCACTTCCCCTTGAGCGTGTGGCTCTCCTTGCTCTAATGCCTCATCTTATGGGGTCTTCGCCTCACCGAGGACTTTTTCGGCATGCGTAGGTGCTTGGCTTGGCACTTACCTCCTACACACCCACTGATTGTGCAGTCTGGACACTTGGGGCCTTTTTCTCTTGCACCTCCTCTCTTTCTCTCTTCTTTGGCACGGGCTTCCTCCTTCCTATAGGGTCTTTAGGGATGGATACATCATTTTCCAAGTATGCACCCTTTTCAAATTTTGGCTGATGCACATATACACTCACGCCATGGTCCTTACAATTGGTAAAGTCAGGGGCTTCATCATCTAGATCTCGTGGGATACATACTTTTCCACGTATGTGCACTTTTTGGGGTAGATGAGATTCTGTGTAACTCTTTGTGGTCTTGATCCACCTCACTAAGGTCAAACCTTAGTCTCTTGGCCTCTTTAAAATTATTCACCCCACTTGGAAGTATTGTGAGGTGAAAGAGAAGGGAAGTTTGCACCAGGGGCTCATTGTTTCATCTATTAATTTGAATCTGCCAATGCAGAAGTGTTGGTACACTGCAAACTCTACTTCTCCATCCAAGAGCACTATTATTTTTTCTAGAACCCTCCATTTCGTCCTGAACGTGTCCCTCATGCACTTGTACCACTTCTTTAAGTGCGCTTTGTGAGTGGCTATCATGGTCTCACAAGTATATTTTGTGAACCTCTTCGCGGGCGAGGGATCCTCTTCTAGGTACTCCCAAACAAACCTTTTCGGCCCATCGGGCACTCCGATCTCTGAGAAAAAATGTGAGGAGGAAATTTCCAAATAGTATCTTCTCACCCTCTTACGCACTGCTAATGATTTCATCTCGTGATGAAAGTGGACAAGTTGTAGATGGTCCCCTCAGATATTTTCTAGCATATGTTTAGCCATGCCTTGTTCACTTGAGTCCATCTTTCTTGATCATTGAGCTTGGTTATCAAGTGCATAACCATCCTCATCACGGGGTCTGGAATCTTTGTGATGTCAAAGTATCGCGATCCTTTCTTGTAGTCATACATAGATATTGTTTCCTTGATGGCCTCCTTGTCTCTTAGGTCATCATCAATGTTATCCCCCTCACAGATAAGGCCTGTGAACTTGGAAATCAACTGGGGAGTTATGTGCATCTTGCGCCCCGTGAAATAAAAATGGTCTTCGTGAACATGCAACATCAGCCACTGATAGAGGTGCTTAGGTTTTCCGAAGTAGGGTAATTCGTAAAGTTATAGTAACCTTGCCTTCTCTAATTTAACTTTTACTTCATCATTGTATATGGGCATGCCCTCTAGTGTCCTCTTGTTTTTTGGGTGAACCAACTCCAAATCCATTTCTTTTCTGTTGTCTTGGGTGCGATGATTATAGTCACTCACAGTCATTTTCCACAAATGAGACTCCCATTCTTTTCCTAGCAATACCCCATTTGGGTATTGCATCCCCAGTACCACTCTTCATTTGTGCTTGCAACAACAGCCATTTGCTTCCCCTTACCCTTTCCCTTCTACTTTTTAGGTGAGATGGTTGATTTCTTTGGTGCCATTCTTTTGGTTAGGTTAACACTTCAAACATCTTCTCCTTGCTCTACTCTACCACTCTATCCAACCTCAAAACTCAATCTTGCGAAGAAACCCTCCTAACTTCATGCCCTAGCCGTCAAACCCTAACTGGAATAATTTTTTTCACAAGGTGACCTTCTCAACAACTTACTCCACACCCGTGTACTCCTTTCCTACTGGTTTACGGATCTACTCTAGTCACGCCCTCTTAGATTTCTTAAATTCTTCTTCGCACAGATCACTTTTGGATGCCCTAGTTTGTGAGAGCTCTTTGCACTTTGTAATCACAAGGTAAAATAATTATGTGCCCTACTTATTTATAGCTTTTCCTTCTTTCCAGCATTAAATGCTATTTTACCTACCACCATACTTAACACTAAATGCAGATTTTTCCACCAAGCTGGCCTTACATGCCTTCACTTACATGCCCAATCTTGCGTGAAACATTCTACAACCTTATGGCATGAAAACAATCCATCCCGATTGAAGACTCTTACGCGCATGTCAACAATGTCAAAGGAACTTCTTCTGTCCTTCACCTGATTTTTGCTCTCACCTACCCCTGTGTTGTTCCTACACTTCTTCCTCCTCTGTACGTGGTTTCTCTGAAGTATTATCCTGACACCAACCTTTTTCGTCCACCTCTTCTTCCATGTGCTTCCTTCATCCTTACACGCTTTGTATCCATCAATCAAGCCATTTATCGCAACTTCTTATGCTTGCCGAGTTTAACTTGTGTTACGAGGACTATACTTCGCATCACTCCACCCCACACTAAAATATATGTGAGGTCCTCTACGTATGCACAACCTTCAAAAATTAATGTTGTTACAAAGTGCCCAAAGTGAAAAATAAACAACAGAACAAATGATGAGAAAGGGAAACATAAGAAAGGAAATTGCATAAAGGGAAATTCTAAACTAACTGGCAATACTACCTTATTACAAACACCAAGAAGACTTATTTATAGTAGGGCTTTAGCCTACTCCCATTGAAATGGCCTAGAAATCTCGTCCCATCCAGCGCTCTCAACTGGCACGCACCTGAATCAAGGATGTCCGAGATGATATAGGGCCCCACTAATGGACTTTCAACTTTCGGGATGGCGCAAAAATTGGAATCATATAACAATACCATCTGCCCAACCTCAAATTGTTTGTTTTTGATGTGGTGATCATGCCATGCTTTTTGTTTAGCCTTTTCAGCCTTTTGACTCCACTTGGCCAATGATCATCTCTCATCTAATTTCATCAATTCGTTAGTCATTTCCTCCAGCCGCTTGTTTTTCAGCCAATCATCTGCCGCGCGCGTTATACGCAGAGAATGTAACATGAATTCAATGAGTAGGAAAGCCTCGCACCAAACACTAATTGAAATGGTATGGCTTTATTCAACCTCTTATAGGTTATCCTATACGCTCATAGAACTGCAGATACTTTGTCATCCTAATCTTGTCTACCAATGTCACAAATTTTGGTCAAGGTATGACTCAAGTATTTTGTTAAATGCCTCGGCAGTTCCATTTGCTTGTGGATGGTAAGGGGTAGTCTTATGATGAGCCACCATGAACTCTGCTAACAAAATCCTAACGGTCTCATTTAGGAAATGCGTACCCCTATCACTAGTTAAGATTAACGAGCATTCATACCTTGTAATAATATTTTCCCATAGAAACCTGGATGTTGTAGCCATTTTACAATCCTTCGTAGGTATTGCTTCTTCATCTTGTCAAATAATCCATGCAAGTGATTACATAGCGTGATCCCATCCTACGCGTGGCTAGTGAAATGGGGCCTACAAAATCTATGACACACTTTTCAAATGGTTTTATACTTGGAATAGGGCGTAAAGAAATTTCATTCCTTCACCCTGGATTGCAAGGTGTTGACAATGATCACATGCCTTACAATACTCTTTGCAATCTTGATATAGGGTCTCCCGCTATAACCTGCTTGACTTGTAATATCTTACACGCAGTGGCATCCCTTGCATAGTGTCCACCTGCACTCCCTCATGCACCTCCTCCATAATAGCCAAGCGTAACACTTCATCACGTCCTAGCTTGTACAAATCACCACTAACCAACATGTAGGGTGTGGCACATATGGCTAACTGCTTCCTCTCTAATGCTTTCATCCCTTCTGGCGCCATACCCATTTTGAGAAACACCACAATATCCTCTAAGTCCAAGGGTGTGTGCCGCAACCTAAACAATTATGGGTATGGCATGGTATCTTCAATGCTTTGCACATCCTCTCCTGAGTCAATTCTAGACAAGTGATTAGGTCCAGAATTACTCTTTCCTGGCTTGACAACCACTGTGAACTCAAATTCTTGAAATAGCAAGACCCATCGACATATGCACCCTTGCGAACGGGCTTGTTTACCAAGTATTTTAATTCCATGTGGTCCATGTAGAATACAAATGGTGTCTTAGTAGATATTTCTGAACTTGTATAGTGCATAGATCATGAATAATGCTTCGCACTCGGTAGTGGTGTAATTTTGTTCTATTGATGTTAACTTTTTGCTTACAAAACACAAGGGATGGTCAATAATCCCTTCACCAGGTTGTGCAAGTATTGCTCCAATGGCTATACCAGAGGCATCCACATGAACATGGAAAGGCTTATCCTAAATAGGGAAACAGTATGGGTGTGGTGACAAGCCTATCCTTCAAAGTGTCGAATGCCCTCTGTTGTGCCTCTCCCTAATGAAAGGCACTCTTGTGTCTAAGAAATTCCTCCAAGGGTGTGGCAATCTTGGCATATCCCTTGATGAACTTCCTATAGTAACCCGTATGCCCAAGGAATTTGCGCACGACGCTTTGGCTAGTAGGCTCCCCTAAACCCATAATGATTGCAACCTTGGCGGGATCTACTAGTAAGCCTTCCTTGCATATGATATGTCCCAATAAGGTTCCAAATGGGGTAACAAAGACACACTTCTTGATGTTGAGGGATATCCTCAACTATCGACACCTTTCAAACATTAGTCTTAAGTTATTGTTAGTGTAAATCAGCAGCACCCCTGGATGTTTTCTCAAATTTCTAGTTTGATAATGGGCATCCAGTGTGA
Source organism: Taxus wallichiana var. yunnanensis (assembly GCA_018340775.1). Lineage (NCBI taxonomy): Eukaryota > Viridiplantae > Streptophyta > Pinopsida > Cupressales > Taxaceae > Taxus > Taxus wallichiana. Next base: position 659,447,865 of record CM031244.1, on the reverse strand, counting down.
TTGCACAACATTGAATCTTTTCCCCAAGTGTGGGACTTGTAAAAATGGGAAAAGACTCTCCAGATTAAAGGTTGGTTCCTCTACTCCTTTGATCAGATGTATACATGAAATTTACAGAGGTTTAACTCAAAATCCTACTCTAATTCTGCCAAGGAGACAAGGATAGAAGAGAGAAAAGAAGGTAAAACTAAACTAACAAGGTGATACACCAAAGGAGTGATGGACATCTATTTCTGCAAATTGACACAGATTATAAAAATGCAACATACATCATGCACAAATTGCTAAAATGTAATGAAGGATCAGAATGAAGCAAACAACACAAGAAAGGATTGAAAACTCATTCACAAAGCTTGCATTGTCATTTCCATTTTTAAATACAATGCATTACAACAAAGAAGGAGGTAGAAAACATGTTGTAGCTTCTAAAAGAGGGCTCATATTCCACAAATCCACTTTCCGGGGTGAAGGAGGGAGCCTACAGATCATAAAAATGTCCAACCTTTTACCAATGAGCCAAATCTGGCTTTTAACAATGAAAACTCAAGGTCAGGAAGGAGAAACATGAGAAAAATGAAATAAACCATTCAACCACTAACCGAGATCCATCAAAAAGGCATAGGTACCCTTAAAAGATCATTCCCCAAGATTTTTGACCATGCTGGAGAAGAATGGAAGCCATACTGCATTAAAAATGGTGGTTGAATGTCGGTTCTGCTCTTTTCCCCATGCCAAAGGCATTTTTTGATTTTTCTCTCACCAAAATCCATCAAAAACAAAATTGAAGACTCCATCATGTAGAGGACTTTGATAGCTTTCCAATGACACAAAATTGAGAAAAATCAAGCTCTGGATTGAAAGATATGCCCCTCTGAAGATTTAGGGCAAAATAGGGCAAAAATCGGGTCGGCAGGCTGAAACCCAAAATTTTCCCATTTTTGAATTTGGGAAAATTTTCCCAAAAACTCTACCCCCCACCACTCCGATGCCACGTGGCACATTCTCGTTAGTCGTCAGGCTCAAATGACCATTTTACGTCTTTTTGCATTTTGGAAAAATTCCAAAGTCGCATTTGCGCTCCGCTACTACGTGTCATCCTCCTATTGGCCGTGGGGTTGCGCTCCAAATTTTCTATTTCCTCCTTGGCGGGCCTGTGGGCCAAATATTTCCCTTGCACCATTTGCAACACTTTAGCAAAATTTTCAATTTCCCCGCACCCTCGACCTCCACTGAGAATAGGACATGTGGCACATTTTGATTGGCACGGTGTTTAAATTAAAAAAATCATTTCGCCATCCTTTGGAAATTTTTAACTCCACCCCCCACCAGTCTAACCTCCGATGCCACATAGCACTTCCTCATTCATCACGAGCCTTTGGGCCGGGTTTTCCTTTTTCGCCCTTAACTATTTTTGGCAAAAAACCAAATTTTTTCGCGCTCTCTCGACTCCCACCGGCCTCATGGACACGTGGCGGCCTCCTATTGGTGCGTGGGGCTTCGGGCCAAATTTTTTTCTTTGTGCCTCTAATGATCCTTTGGTAAAAATTTCTAACTTGCCTCCACCGACCTGCCATTCCACCACCATGTGGCACATTCTCATTGGTGGCGGACCTTCCTAGGGAAAATTTCCCTCAAAACTCTGTTGAGCCATAACTTGCAAAATACAAGGAGTTAGAAGGAAAACTTTACCTTTCTGGAAAGGTGAGAAAATTCTCTATCTAATGAAGCCATTTCCAGAAAATTTTGAGTGCCTAAAAAGTGGAAAAATTTGGTGAGGCAAAGTGGAAAAATTTAGCCAAAAATAAGAGGCTTATTTTGGATAACAATTATCACAATGGTCTTTGACTAGACCATACACTGTCTAATAATCCAAATAGTTCTGGAGAAATTTATGGATGAAGTCCTGAAAGGCTTGTACTATAATGTGCGAGAACATAGTAGGTGTATTCTTCAACCCAAAAGGCATGACTGTATAGGAAAAACTTCCCCATTCAGTGGCAAAAGTTGTCTTTCTCTGGTCTTCCTTTGCAATCCTCACCTAGTGGTACCTTGAGAACCCATCCGTGAAAGAGTAGACTTCGCGCCGGCTACTCCCTCTAGGATTTCTTCAGTAAATGGGGTTGGGAAGGGATCAATGACACATACCACATTTAGGTCTCTATAGTCAACATAGATATTGATCCTCCCGTCCTTCTTGATGCTGATGATCATTGGGCTTATCCATTCTGACTCTTCAACAGCCTCAATGATACCTGATGTTATCATTTTTTCTATGTCCTCCTTGACCCGTACGTGAAAATTATGATTCATCTGATATGGCCTCTTCCGGATTGGGCACACACCTTCCTTCAGTTTTATCCTCATCTCCCCAAGGAACGGTGGATCTTTGTTAAGTTTATGGTACCCACGTGGGAAAAAATATTGGAACTCATGTAACAGATCAATGATCTTTGAGACCTCCTTCTCCGACCAATAGTCTCTAATGATAGCTTCCTTAGGTTCTGCTTCTGACCCAATGTTAACCTTCTTCATTTTTAGGGGCTCATGGTAGGCGCATGTCCTTTCATCAGCGCTATCTATAACATCATGTGTACCTATAAAGTGGTTAACATCTAGACCTTCCATTTCCTCTCCATCTATGACATAAACCATCTTTCCTTTTTCCTTCTCTATGCATGCGTGCTCAAACTACATCTCCTCTGACTCATCCTCATCGAAGCGTGCCTCTAAACTGGGATCACCTAGAAAATCTAGTAGTCTGTCTTCGCCATGGCACTATCCCCCATCATAAGGTGCTTGATCACTTACAATGCCTTATCCACTGATGGCTTTATGCTCCGATATTAAAAATCTTGGATGAGATCAGTTGTTAGCTTCTACCAAATCCTCGTGCGGTGGCATGTTTCGAGTGGATATACCATGCATGCGCACAACCTTGTAGTGTGGAATATAACTTATGCACCCATAATGATGGTGGTAAGGCTTTTGTGCCTCCTATCCAAGCCTTCTCACAAGCTTGGATGTGGAACAAGGCGGGCTCCTTGCCATGATATTCTTGGATGACAGTGGGCACGTTGCTTCTAGAGAATTTGACAGAGAAGGTAATCCTCACTTCACACCATTCTAAAAGACTCTCATGGTGTGTATCCCACCACCGTGCTATAGTCCTAAGTAGGACATAGTTCAACATCCCCCTTCTTTCATCCTCACTCCTCCACTGAGCTTCCATGTCCCGTAAGAAAATTTTAGGGTATGCCCCTCCGAGTAACTTGGAAACTTCTTTCCTCCTAGGCGCTTGAGTGAGTGCACCTTGGTCACTCTTGTTACAGACCCCCTCAATTGTCACCCAATTAACTCATAGGTCCCATGTGCCCAATTGTCACATGCCATGCTTGTTGTATCACTCACAGATTGAGCATCCTCAAATTGGATAACTCCTTCTATAGGGTGAATTATCTCTCGGGTCTTTGATGGAGTGCACATAAATTCTATCAAGGACCTCTTCTCCCAAAGGTTCATTGTAAGGTGTTGACTTCCCATCCACAAAGGGATGATGACCCATTCTTCCTTGTTCTCAAAACTGATATATCCTTTGTTGAACCTCAAAGTCAACGTTGTTCTTATAACACCATGGGCACCCAAGCAATGTTATAAAATTGTCTGCCTCGACAAGTGTCAAGACTTCAAAGTCCCCAGTAAACTTGGCCCCCTGAATGGTGATCACTACATCCTTTAATACTCCAATGGGAATTTCCTTAGTTTTTTTTGCCATATACAACACATTCAAAGATGGTTGTAATGTGGGCCTTCCCATTTGATGTTAGGCATCTAATGTAATAACATTGAACTCTACCTCTATGTCAATCAATATGTTACTCAGCAGCCAACCATCCACAATTGCATTCAATATGATCTCTTTGTCATAGTCAAGGCTATGGGGAGGAGGTTTACATGTAACACCTCCCTTCGTGCTCTACTTCGACGTGTGGTACCTTCTCCCGTAGCCATTCTCCTAGCAAGGGAATAATATTCTCTTGCCTTAACATTTTGCACACTTCCTTGACCTCATCCATGTCTTTCTGTGGAGCCTCAACATTCCTCCTTTGCTCTCCGCTGCCTAGAATACTCCTTTAGACACTAAATTTCTCCCTGCAAGCTCCGAATGAAATCCATTATCTCTTGATATACTTCCTTCTGATGGGAAGGGTCTGGATACTTCTCGTGCACCACTTCTTCTCTTGAGACTAGAGTCCTTTTCCTTGGTACCTCCTTGGCGCGTGTAGCCTCTGCTCGTGTTGTCACCAAAATAGGTTCTAACCCTGACTCATGTGCCACTCTAGGCATCCATTGTGTGTCATTTTTTTATACTCACCATCCCAAAGTGCCTTTTTCCTTTTGGTGTTGTTGGCTCATGTGCTCAAACAACTCAGGGAACTCCTCATACTTATGCTTCTTCCCGCACCATGAGCACTGTAATAAATTTGGACACTCGCACTGTAATGTTCTGTAGATCCACAATTATAGCAAGTTCCTCATGGGAACTCACTTCTCCCTCCTCTATGGTTACTACGACCATGGAATCCTCCGTAAAAACCTCTCCCACACACCCCTCCATCCGCATGTCCTTCATAATGGTGATCATCTTCCTTAGAACTATTGGCAAGGCTGGTCTAGCACACACCATGATCAATGGCCTCATGGATTTGGTCAATAAGCCTACAATCCTTAGTATCATGGGTCGTAGAGGTACATATCTTGTAATAGCAAGACACATTCTTCTAGATTGTGTGTTGTAATAAGGGACATCTACTTGCATCATGGTCCCCGTGAAAACTTCACAATCTACTGCTATGGCACGTATTGACTTCTAAGGGCAACTATCCTTGGCATGCCCTCTACTTCACAATATATGCACCAAAGACCACTATGAGTCTCATGTGCTAAGTTTGCAAACAACTTCTCCAATTGCTTGGCCATTGTAGTGATTTGAGCCTCTAGAAAAGGGCTCACACTAATATCAATGCTCCCAACTACTTTAGCACATAAGGCAACCTCTAAATCCTTGTGCGGGTCAGTGAATGTTTTATGTGACAATGCCCTCCTAAATGGAGTGATCAACCCTCCAACAAACCATTAAGCATGTTGTGAAGGGTGAATGTCATATGACAGATTTTTGACAGGAGAGTTTTAAACCATGCATCATACTCCCACACACTCTCTACCATTCCTGTTAGATCTCCTTCAAAGCATTGATGCTCTTCTACTCAAACTCTGGTATATAGAACTCTGCTAGGAAGGCATTCTTCAATGTAGTGTAGTCTACCACCATATGATAGGGTTCATACTTCCTATACCAGCTATGTGCGTGCCCTTGCAACGTTGTTACAAACTGACTTGCCTTCCACTCTCGGGGTAGTGATCCCCTTTGCATGCCATAGTAATTCACACTTGTGCACATGTTTTGCAACATCCTCTATACCTTAGTAATCTGGTAAGTGTAAAGACATCTCAAAGAACACCTAAGGAGGTGGTTGAGGCCCCTATCCTCCGATCTAGATCCTTGGTTCCCTTCGGTGTTTCCTCCTCCACTAGATCCATTGGATCCACTAGGTCCTATGCCTTCAAATCCATTAGGTCGTGCCTAGTGTTCCCAATGTTCCACTAAACTATGCGCTAATGGTTTGCGAGATTTCCCCACTACTAGAAGTGTATCTCGTGCCACTCCCAGATGCGTTGCCCAAACCTTGCATACTTGTACTTTGCCCAAAAATTCCTCCAAACACCAAAATGGTATGTGCAGCCATGGATGTTCCAAATGAAAAATAATATCTCCTGGGCGATCGGTCACTCCCACCGATACCAAATGGGTTTTCAAGTACTTCTCCTTTGATTTGGAAAACCAAGTGCTAGGGGTTGGTCGTCAGGTGGGTTCAGATGTGTGCCAACGGCTCTTCTTTCTCCATGCGACGAAATCTCATCAGAAGTTGAAGGGGCCTCTCTCCCATGCTTGCCAAGATGGGGTAACATAGACTTCTCAAGCTCCACATCCTCTACGTGAACTTCAACACCCTCTCGTAATGTTTACCTCCATAGATCCATCACACTTGCAACCTCATGTTGTCTAGTCATCTCCCTTTCACGAGCTTCGCTATACTTGATTCGTCTCTCCTCCCTTTCCTTTTCAGCCGTAATGTCCGCCATCTTCCTCCACCCTAGCTTCCTCACCCAACACTTAGAGTAGCTTAGCCAACCATGGGGAATGCTTCTAAACTCAAAGTAACGACCAAGATCTTCATAGCCAGAGGAATAACACTCAAAAATGATCCTCTAGGCTCCCTCAGAAACTCGAACTTAGCAACTTCTGGGAATACATCGAAATGGCGTATTCTAAAGTGTAAGCGGCCAAGCACTTCCTTCCACGGTGATCAATAACACGCGTCCAAGTCAGATTTACATCTTACGACCTCTCGATAGTCATCTTGGGTCCACATGTGTGATCTATAGTACTAGCTTGATCTCGGATGCATATCTTTGAAAGCCATTCATATAGCTCTCGGGAAGTAGTAAAAGAATGTCTCATACAACTCATGAAATAGGTTATCTTCCACCCATCTACACGCATTGAACTCAGGTCCAATGTTGAATCTTTAAGAAAACTCATCCTCCGTGCTCTTGAACCACATTTCAACACTTTCTAAAGTCAAGAGCTCTGTCATCACACATCACAAGGAAAAAGATGCATGTCATTTCTCACGAAAACTTAAAAAAAAGAGGCCCTAGCAATGGAACCAAGATGTAGTCATTTTTATGCCCTTTCAAAGAACAAAGAAATCCCATGCGCATCGGCCTATCACCCAATGGGCGCACGACACTCACCCAAGGCACATGTGAGCGTCGAGCCCCTCATTTATGTGAGTTGTGTGAGAATGCATTATTTACGACATAAACTTAAGTTAAGATAATAAAAATGAACCATACATGCATTTTAGAGCTCAAAACGGGCTTCTAGACCAATGTATTCATTCGAGATAAGATAAGCATTATAGAACATAGATTTAAATTATAATGTAAAGGAAATTCACAGGGTTTACATCCACTCATATGAAATATATATAAACCTGATCCATACAGATAAAAAGATCACTAGAACCACATATATCCATATTAAATATGTTTGGTAATCACATTACATGCATTGAGGCTATCACATATCCATATAATAGTGCTAACCAATGTCATGCATCAGAACTGGACTTAAGCCCCTCATAATACAAAGAAAAATATTTAGACCCATTCCCCTAATACATCATACTCCTACGAGATCCTCCGAGCCCAACCCATATAACTCTCTCCAAGTATTTATGCATTGCTTCGCCTCTTCCCATTCTATAGATATATGTGCATATATCTTTCTTCTAGGGTGTTTGTATATATAGCCTCAACAAGCACCGCCATGCCTTTCTGAAGTTGTAGATCGGTTGCCAAGTTTCCAAGTGGTCCTCCATGGGAGCATGCTCCTTTAGACTCGAGCTCTCCATTCTTCACCATGATGACCTTTTGGAATCTTCTATCGCAAGGTATATTCCTTTTGTGGGCACCAAGTTGCCAAGTTGGCACCTTATCCACTCGCATGTGCAATTGGGTCATGCTTTCCTTGTGTTCTACCCGATATGCCAAATATGGCTAAGTCCCAAGACCTTTTCTCTACCTTGCGTGCACATGCCACTGGTTCTACTAAAACCCTCCTAAAACCCCTGCACTTTTGCGCGCCCTTCTTCAAATATGCCTTGCGCACTCACGCGTCTTCTTATACTTAGCCAATATTTTAGGGGCCCAACACTAACAAACAGATTTTTTAAAAACTTTTAAAGAAACTCGAGGGCCTGATGGAGCTTTAGTGCAATAGCAATAGTGGGGTCCTAGTTTGAAGCTTTAAAATTTTTGGTAATCTTGTCGTTCTTCCATGCAGAGGTTGGAATGTCGTTGGAGTCACAAATTTGGCGTATGTGGACTTGCATGAGATCTAGAATGGCACTGTGCATGGCCAGATAATTGTTGTGCTTTTCCTAAAGGTCTTTGAGCTTAGATTCCAGAGTGGCAATTTCCTCTTTGAGGCCAGGGATAGGATCAGGAGCTTGTTCCTTAACAACAGACTTAAGAAGAAAGTCCACATTGTCCTCAAGGATGATGGGCACCATTTATATTATAACCTTGATCCTCTAACTCCGAGAAAAAAATCTCTGGCGTCTCAAATTGAGTCTTTTGTTCTCTAACCGAGAACATTTCATGATGTTGTGTTGCAATTTTTAGGAAATATATGGTTAGTGCTCCATTGGTATGTATGGGTGAATAATAATTACATGTGTAATTATTATTATGGTAAATGTAATATTAGTAATAGGTTAGTAATTTGTTATTAGTTGTTATATAAAACAACAATAACAAATATATATTTGGTGAATGTTAAAAATGTAAGTTAGTGAATTAGTAAATAATAATTATTGGGGTAATTATTATTTATATATATGTTAGTAATTTGTTAGAAGTTGTTTTATATAAAACAACTATAACAAATGAATTTGTTGAGTGAGTTAGAAACAACTCACGTAGGTGGAAGAGTTGTTATAGGCAACTTTTATATTTTAGGAAGGCTATTTCCTATATATATGGCAATATATGGATGTAAGAATTTTGTAAGATTAGCCATAGAAGATTGAATATGAATTATTATTCTGTGTTATATTGTTCGTAATTTGTTCTTATTTTATGATTCTTCTGCAACTCCATTTGGATCATCCTCCACATCTTGTATTAGAGAAAGTATGGCTCTATGAAGAGATCAATGAAGGGGTGGATCTGCTGCAAGTTATGGTTGCCCCACCTATGTGAATCTTTATTAGTTGTGAGAATGAAAGTTTAGTATTTAGATATTTTTAGCAATCTTTATAGAAGTGCATGAACTACTATATTATATATTATTTGTGTGAGAGTGAACTGGTAAGAAGTGTGCATAGATTAAATAAAGGAGACAAAGGAGTGATTTTTTCTACATTCAAATTTGGCATCATCCTTCTTCAGAGTTGGTGTTCAAATTGCATCCAATAGTTTTGATTACAATTCTTAAGCTGCTGATTCATCTAGAAAATCTTTTTCATGTTGGCGTCTATCTCAGGAAGCAATCCAAAGTTGAAAAATTCAAACACATGTAAAAACATGGATATGGAAAGATCTATTGAATTTTTACAGGATCGCCAACGATTCTAAACCGGAAATGCAATCGCCAGTGATTAGGGAAAATCACAAATGATTTTTTTGAATCGCCACTAATTATTGAGCAATCGCCAACAATTATCTACACCATTAGAAATATCTTAAAACTAAATTTCCAACGCATTTTACGGTTTTTAAAACAAAGCTCACGGTTCTCAAGTTATCGTCAAAACATCAGAAGTGGCTTTTTTTGTCAAATTCGAGCTTCATCATCAACAATATTTGCATCATGAGCCTCAAAGATAAATCAAGTTGATTTAGCAAAGACATGGCATCGAAGGCTAGAGGCATCAAAGGTGGGAATTCAATCAATTACCTCTCATCAATCACCAACGACGGGGCCACATATTAGTTATGGTGGCATTTTTGTGGTGTGAGTATTTGCTTTCAGTTTTTACAATGTCCTTTCCGCTATGTTTTCAAAGTTTCAGTTTTGGTGTGCTTCATATTTCAATTATCCTATTTTTTTTTTTGTGGTGTGAATAAGTGGAAATTTTACATTGAGGGGGAACATGATTCCAATGTTCCATTTCCATTATGTCAACATTTTCTGTGTATGAGCAACAGGATTCAACAAAATTTCCTACGAGTATTCCCTGCAGTGAAATATGATGAGGGTTGATAATAGTACTTGGCACATCATGATGTGGTTGTAGGTAAACCACTTGAAAACCTTCATTTTTTGGTTTGTGGTAAACCACTTTGTAAAACCACCACTTTTGGTTGTTGGTAAACCATATGCAAAACCATCACCTTTTGGTTTGTGGTACTCCACTTTGTAAAACCACCATTCTCGAGTTCGTGGTCAACCATATGTAAAACCATCCGTCGGGTTTGTGATCATCCTGTGAAAATCACCTATTCATGAAAGCAGGTGCAAGTACAAAGATAGGTTTTCCCCATGTTCGCACTAAGGGGGAATGTTAGGAAATCTATGGTTAGTGCTCCATTGGTATGTATGGGTGAATAATAATTACATGTGTAATTATTATCATGGTAAATGTAATATTAGTAATTTGTTATTAATTGTTATATAAAACAACAATAAAAAATGTATATTTGGTGAATGTTAAGAATGTAGGTTAGTGAATTAGTAAATAATAATTACTGGGGTAATTATTATTTATATATATGTTAGTAATTTGTTAGAACTTGTTTTATATTAAACAACTATAACAAATGAATTTGTTCGAGTGAGTTAGAAACAACTCACGTAGGTGGAAGAGTTGTTATAGCCACCTCCTATATTTTAGGAAGGTTATTTCCTATATATATATATATATATATATAAGAATTGTGTAAGCTTAAGCTGGAGAAGATTGAATATGAATTATTATTCTCGTGTTATATTGTTCGTAATTTGTTCTTCTTCTCGTGATTCTTCTCATAAATAACTCCATTTGGATAATCCTCCACAAAAATTTTGTGTTCACCTCAAGATCTTCAATTTTCTTCTATAAACTCTCTATATTACACTCAGTAGCCTTCTTGTTAGCCTCATCATAAATGCAATTCCAACAACTCTTGGGGCATCATGTGCTATGGTGATCTCGTTGATAAGGGCCTTATCCACTACAGATCTCAATTTTATCACCCATATGGTCTTTCCTAATGAAAGAGCTAGAGAAATTCCCTCCATACTTAGAGTTGACTCCTCTTTCTCCCCATCTAGCCTATCTTTTATGTTGAGACTTTCATGTAATAAATTATTCTTTTCCATTGAGGGGTGTTTATCCAAGAGTTAAGGTTTAGTATGGATCTTAATCACCACCAAAGTAGGGTCGTTACTCACCCTCGTGTTCACATGAACTGTTTCCCCTTCCTTATTAATGTAGGAGCATCATCGAGAAAACAACAAATTTTATAATTTTGTATAATCAAAGGGTGAATAAGGTTTTAGAGGTCTTGATAGGTGTTTTTAACTCCTCCATGGTGTTTTCAAGAACATTCTTGTGTGTTTGATGAGTCATTTAGAGTTTCCCTCCAAAATGGGAGTATTTGAAATTTGAAATTTGAATTTGGAAGTCTAGTTTAGAAGGCGTAATGTTGAAAATAATATCATGATATGTTGTAATAGGTCATTTGAGACCTTATAAGGGGTAAGTAGAGTGTTATCACCCTTTTTTATGGAGTCCATGTGTTAAACTCAACCTTTAACCTCATCGAGTTAGGGATACCTAATGTAGCCACCTTGAGTCAAGAGTATATGAGGTGGAATTCAAATTATAAAGGAGTTACAAACTAAATAAAGGAGTTTTGAGAGGAAGTGTGTGTGCAATCACCTTAGATTTCTCAAGGAGTCTATAAATGTGTTTGCATAATGAAAGAAGATAGATTTCCTTAAGAATGTTTCATGAAATGCTTGTATGTTGCTTGATCATGGATCATGAGTAAGTTTGTTTACCTTTTTATATTTGATTAATGATAAATTACATGGAATGAATGATTATTATAATGTATAAGTGATTTTCAAAGATGAGGAAGTTGTATGAGGTAAGGTTGTCACAATAAGATTGTTTACACAAGGGTTTTGAACTAAGAACCCATAAAAAAAATGACTGATAAATGAGGTTTGCAAGATATTTTGAAAGAGATAGGCATTGAAATTTTGCAAATATGTTCTCAGGGTTAGTACAAACCTTCTATAAAAATGTGGAGTCATAATATTCAGACCTAGAAAAGTTATAGCAATCAGATTGCTCACTGCCATGACTGTAGCATGACAATGGCCAAATTTCTAAAATGATGATAAATGGAGTTAGGGTCCATTCCAGGGGTTAAAAATTGGCATGAACATTGGGAAGGAGGTAAGAAAATATAATCAAGAGGTTTCAGGTGATGAATAGGAGTGGAAGTATGAAAACCATGAAATGACCATGGAAAGGGCTTGAGAAGGCCTAGTAGAAGAAGCTAGTACAAGGAGCATGGTGATAGAAAAGAGATTTGCATTGTGAGTTGAGAAATGAAATTTAGTAAACACCTTAAGGAGGATAAAGGGTACTAAAAATACTTTCATCTTGTTATGGCTGGTCCTTTTATATATCTCCCAAATCACCATTGGAATAGGCCTACGAAGCCTAATAGGATAGTTTTAGAGATTTTGAGGAAAGGTGACTTTTTCTTTTGTTTCCACACAAGTTGTTTGTTGATTTGGCATGAATACACCTAGTAAACAAGGTAATATATTAATAAATCTATTTAAAACCTCTAAAAACAATAAATGCATGTGTTAGAGTGAGAGAAGACAAGTCTTAAGGGTTCAAAACAGGGCAGTTTAAGGAGTTTGGATAAGAGGTGTTGTTTGCTATTATTTCTAACTGATTTGGTTGTTGTAATTGCATCTCCTAAGCATAAGTACAGGGTATATCAAGTATCTAACTCTCATAGTTTCATATAAATCATATTTGCATGCTTTGTCCTAAGAAAAATTGCAGATCAAGAAACCATCTAGTAACTCAAGGTGAAGGATGAAGCTAGAATGAGATAGGTATGGAAATAAGGATGAGATGGTGCAAGAAAATGAGTATATGTTGAGATAAAGCTACTAAAGTAAAGATTAGAGGGAATAATTAAAACAGAGTATTGAATATTATGAGTGCAACAAGAACAAGAGAGCATACTAAGAACCCAAAATAAGAAAAATAGCTTGAATGAAGTGAGGAAGGTGATTGGTTGTTGTGAAAGGAATGACCAAGATAAATTTGAGTGGGGAAAGGTGTTTAAAGTGTGCAGAAATAGAGGTAAGCCTCAAAACCCTAACAAGCTACTTCAAACCATAAGTAGACCTAGTTGTCTAATGAAGCAAAAGGTGAATGAGTGAGTTGGGGAGAATAGATAAAGAGTTGAGAAATAAAACTTTGCATGAAGTTGTAAGGCCCAAATATGTACTTGAAAAGGTAAACATCTTGTCTTGAAAGTTTATATATTGTCCAAAACACTAAGACTTGTCCATTTAAAGGGCTAATTGCAAGAATTGGGCTAAAACAATATTTTGAGGATAAAAGAAACTTGGTGAAGGTTGGAGTTCTAAAACTTTGTAGATGCCTAAAAGGCCATAATATGTGTCCAAATATCTTACCAACTAAATTTAACTCCTTGGTTTGTGTATTTTACACCAAAATTTGTCTAAAAGGAGGGCTACAAGCTTAGGTGAAGGTCAAAAAGGAAAATGAAGAAAATTGAAGGTATGATACTTTGAAAAGTGTATGATCATGTTGACCTGATGTGTTTAAGCATGTTTGAAGTGAATATAGCCTTAGGTACATTGTTTTGGTTCATTTTTTGATTTTGAGAAAGTTTAAGGCTTCTTGAGAAACAAGTTCTTGGATTAACAAAGAAGACTGCTCTTGGTTCTTGAATGTTGAGCTACTAAAGATCCTCCTCTGCATCACTTATTGGTGTCAACTACAAGGGTTTTAGTGACTAAGCCATGGGCCAAATCTAGGATTTGGCCACATGATACAACAACATTATAAGACATTGGTGGATGAAACCTTTACTTTTCCCAATTGATACTCCCTTACAATGCCCTCTAAGGACACAAGGAGGAAGAATGGAAAACTTGCCCCAACTTCGATGCCTAAAGTGGTTTAAGAGGGTAAAATAATATGAGTATGCCCATTTGAACCTACCTTCGAGTGTGACATATCTCATTAGCTAAAGTAGGACCTTTTCCCGGGGTTTGGGTAGTTGTTCCCTAGAATAGCCCTCATGGAGTTTATGGATCTTCTCATTACCTTGGAGTAAGACAATGATTTCATCATTCGTTTTCCTTTTGAATTTATAAAACTTAGCCTCGTTAGTGATAATACCATTAGCACATCTAATGCTCTCCTTTACAATAGTAAACCCCACTCCTCTCACCTTGATGCATGTTTATCCTAAGAGGACTCAAATTCAATTGATGAGCATGGTCAAACCCAACCAACCATTCCATGAAGTTGGTAAGACAATCCTATTTCATAATGCTCCATACTTCCACGTTCTTCTTAATGTTGTCACAACACAAAGGCTCAATTGTACCCTACATACCAAGATCAATGCTCATGTAGCTCCCCTAAATTAAATAAAGTGTATTTGTTTCGCTCACAAATTATCTTTTTTAATCAATGTAAAGTTACAAAATAAATATGCAACTTAGGATGATCCTTATCTTGGCACAAAACACTTGGAGTCATGCAACTTTGAATTTTGGGAGTGCTTCAAATTTGGAATTATGCTTTGTTCAATGATTTCCCAAGGTGATGTATAATGATAATACCCTTTAGGGATATGTTTATAAATGAGACCCTTTGCTGAATTTTTTGTGTAAGTTAACTTCAAACTCATGGCTGTGCCAACATAATGAGTGCACAAATTGAAAAGGTGATCATTACAATGGTGAAGGACATGTTCGATGGAGAACGGAAAATTCATGGCCGAACCTAGACCTAAGATAAAAAAAAAAACAAGAATCTAAAACATTGAGAGATGTTTGCACACATGTATAAGTGATCCTAGTATACGAAGTTGCCAAATAGAGGTGACCAAGGAGACATGAAGATTAATGGAAGGGGAAAATGTATGTAAAGAGTCAAATATGTGTAGCTCATCCTAGTGTTCTATAAAGTGTCAAAACCAAGTTTTCTAAGTGTGTTGTGCAAAAATTAGTTGTCTAGAGTAATCCATATTACACTTTTGCACATTATCTAGAGTTGTAAATGGTAATTGGGTATCTATGTCTAATTTAGATGTAGCCCACTTATCCATATATGTAGGTCTATCTAAATATTGTAATCAATGAATTATTACAATAGAGGTAAGAATTTAAGATGATCCTTGTTTTGGCTCAAGACACTTGGCAACATACAACTTTGATATGGGGAATACTTTAGATTTATACTTCAGTTCATGGATTTTTCTTGGAAGATTTAGGATGTATATAACTTTTGTGTAATGATCTTCAAGGTGATGGATCACGTAAACTACCTTTAAGGCTATTGTTTATTTATGAGACCCTTAATTGAATTTCCCACACAAGCTGACCCAAAAATTACACAGGTCTAGGCCGACCTAATGAACGCGCCCAAATGGAAAAGGTGATCATTGCAATGGAGAAGGGAAAGTTTAGCAAAGGGAGGACAGGTTCGGTGGCCAAACTTGACCATGGGGTAAGAAAGCAGCTTCAAAAAATTAAGAGATATCTATAATGATGTATAAGTGATCATAAAAAAAAAAGCTGAAGTGATCCTAAGTATGTGAAGTTGTGGGACAAAGGTGACCAAAAGGACGTGAAAATAATAAGAAGGGGGTGAAAACGTCAAAAAGTGAAATATATATCAGTGATCTAAATATTCTTAAAAACACCCAAAATAATATTATTAAATGCCAATATCAAAATTAGGTTCCTAATCCATATTACACTTGTTTAATCTAGTAATTGGGTATTTGTGTCTAATATCCATGTACTACATTATCACCTCTACCGTATTAGAATCTCATGGGAATCACATTGAGGCTTGTCCCCGCAAAATTACCGGGTTTTGGATTGCCAAACCAGGAGAAACGAGCATTGTAGCATGAATTATGGTGAATTGAAGTGCACGGAGACAAATACAACGAGCTATAAACTCAGAAATATTCACTTCTTGTAAAGAAAAGATATCAACCATATCACGCGATTGAAGGGTGAGTCTCGCACATGAATTTGGTTTTGCCACACACTTCCTCAAAAGGAAAAACTTAAAGAATAAAACTTAAACATACAAAATAAATATATGGGCGTACCTGGTAGGTAAGCCCCAAGTTTAATTCTCCTGCCTACCACAACAAACGAGCAGTGAGACAATGGCTGTCTTTCACATTGCTCTGAAACTGGAAGGGAGTGTGGTATTATACTATAAGTATCCTCTCCTCCTACTAAACATTCAGAATATTGTTCAATGATATGTCAAGACTGTGTGAACTTGCTGTGGTGACAATGTCCAATTCAGTAAATGTGCTAACATGTAAGGATACATGTTAGCACAGCTGCTAGAGGGCATAGTACCCAGAATTGTTCAGAGTGCTAACTGAGGAGCCATACCCACATCCATAATTGTTTTCTTCTCTTTGCTGTATGACCAGTGAGCTATTATTATTGTTAGTGCAGTACAGTAGATCATTCCAATCCATTGACATTATATAAGATCCCATGTTCTCGTTCTTGTCTGTCTCAGCATTGGAAATATTCATCCAGGCTCCTTCGGGAGACCCACAATTGACTGTGGATGCAGAAAACATAAGTGAACTGTCATTGAGAGGCAACTCTGCACCCAATTTTGCAGGATTCTCCGTACACCTTGAATAGTCCAGAAAAGGGGTTGTTCCTGTTCCTGTCTCATAATGTGGTACTTGGGAGGCATTACCATCATCACCACTAATATTGCAGTTGGATGGCTCCATTTGAGAGGTGCTCATCATGTTCATGTTATTTGGACCATGGCTGAGGGTGGCCTCGATTCTTTCTATCAGCTTCCTGAAAGAAGCATTGTTATCAATAGGCAAAATTTTTGCTGATTAAATCCTTGTTGAACATCTGGCTCAAATCTGGCTGTTTGTGGAGTTGGACTTGGATCAACAATGGTTGATCTTTCAGTATGACAGGCCGCTTGTTCATACAATTGAGAAACAAAACTGGTATAAGATCCATTCATATTCATATTCTGGTCCAGACCTGCTGTGAGTTGTGTCCCATATACATTTGAGCTTATGTTGGCCTCTGAATGGACATACCTTTTTAGGTTATTTACGGCAGCAGCAAGACGGCGGTTGTGTTGATCCTTGCGTTTCCCAAGCAGTTTCTTCCTCAGTCTTGTGTTCCAGTAATTCTTTATATCATTATCAGTTCTGCCTGGCAACTGGGCAGCAATGATAGACCACCTGCATGAAAAGAAAAACAACTTTTAGATCTTACACAACTGTCAAAACCACACAATCTAGAGGCTGATTGACTCATACCTGCTTCCAATACTGATATAGAGGCTACAAATGATATTATCTTCTTCTTCTGAGAATCCTCCATGCTTTATATTGGGCCTCAAGTAATTCAACCATCTCAGTCTGCAGCTCTTTCCACACCTTTTCAAGCCTGTGCCAAATACCATGGATCAAACACTACAACAAATAAGCTGCAAAACAGCCATATTTTGACAGCAACAGAGGAAATGATAGAAATACAATATCTAGATGTTAAAATTGTCTCCATCATAGAGAAAAATAAAGCTACAGCACAGCTGCACAAAAACCAGTAACATGTATGTATATATCTTCTATCTAGCGACAACTGCGAAAACCCTAATACACTGCCAATACAAACAGTGCCAAGAACACTGATAAAATTTGTACAGAAGAGAATACACTCGTAAAGCTAAAAACATCCATCAATCTTACTTGACATGGATGAAAACATAGATCTGATACACAACTCCTAGAAACCCTAATCACTCGAAAACCTTGTTTTCAATACTACAAAAATTTCATTGATCTATCATCATTTTTAACACCTGAAAACCAAACCCACATCTCAAAATTTGATTCTTTTCAATGAATAAGCTATATAACATACCAACTTTGTTGGGGAGAGCAATCCAATTGCCTCCAGTACCATTTTGTTGTATGTAGGTCTTGAGTTTAGAATCTTCTTCAGGTGACCATGGACCTCTCTTCACCTTTTCTTTGTCACAGCATGGTGATCTGCCCATCTTTTCAACAATATTGCAGAACAGCCAGCTGACAAGTGGGTGCACAGATTCCCTCAAAACTACCCAGAAGGAGAATTGGATCAGAAAAAGATCCTTGCAGGATCAGGATGGATTAATATCAAAAGGCCATTACTTACTGCAACTGGGATAGTCCTGAGTCCTCCTAGGTTTTAATTGTACGTAGACGTTTTTATCTTTTACCTGGTACTGTCCTTCCACCACTTTTTTGTAGCCTCTATTAATACTGTTTTGGTCTCATCTTACAGTACTGTACAACTATGACCTGGTCCAAATCTCAAACATATTGATGATTGGGAAAGGCATCCTATACTTAATCTGGACGGTCCACATGCCCTCAAATTTCCTTAGGTATTGTTGTACTCATTGGTAAAGTAGACCCGCACATGAGTAAAAATGCGCAGCAATGGAAGGGCGCTCAATGCTGACGTGGGAGGGATAAAACCTTCGTTTCCCGCACATGCAATGGCGTGCCCTGCCTAGAGTCTCCCTGTTTTTCAAAATATTATAATCACAAAATAAATTTAATGGACAGCTGGCAGGTTATATTTGGTTCAAACATATTGTCAAATATTTAATGAGGTACCTGACAGAAGATAGGTGTTTTTTGCTTGAACTGCTGGGTAGCGGGCATTTCTTGTTGGAGGGCGCCCTCGAGCCCGCATTTCTTCATGTTTTTGGCTCATGTGCGGGATCCACCATAAAACCTCTGAAGGTGCTGAAGGAATCAAAGGCCCCTAAAAACATATGTTTACCGACGAAAAATACCCGGGTGGAGAGTGGGCCATATCCATTAAATTTCTAGTTTCTACTCTTAAAATATTGCAGTGAAAGTTGAAGATTTATTTTCTGCTTGTCCTTCTCTTTCTAGAATCTATGCCATTCTAATCTTCTAGGCTGTGGAATTTAAAACAAAATAATGTGACAGGATTTGAAAGTGGAGTGCAAGTTAACCATGGTCTTCAGTCAGTTTGACTTGACATGTACAGTGCCTAGGCAGTAGCCTCCATTAAAGAAAGAAGATTTCAAACACCCAGTGTCACATCAGCCATCACCTGTTTTGAGAAACATAAAACATAGCTTACTAAATAGTCAACCCCCTAGTAGCACTACGAGGTCACTACTTACGCAACACCCTAACACCATTCTTTCTGCTCTGCACGCTAACGTGCCGTAGCAAGAAATGGCTTGAGCCGCCTCATGTTTTTCATAAAGCACAGACCACTGTTTCAACTTTCTGCAATTACGAAATTAAAATAATTTATGTGACAACCAATATTCTTCAGTCTTGTCCCCATGATATCATCATCGTTTAATTAAGGACTAGCTCCAGGTTTAGATGTGAGATGGGAAGGAGGACAACACCTCAAGACATCAAAGTCGTGTGTGAGAAAATTCTAAGAATTAGTTTAATGATAGAACTATTTGAAAAAACAAACTAAAAAGTTCATTAGAGATCTTAAACTCAAATCAATAAGAATAACCTTCTAAAAATACCACTAAACCCAAAAATCTTTTAGCAGTTGCAGTTTTCAGTGATCCCATAAACCATTTATTTTCATAAAAATAATCAAAAATATTTTCATTCCATTCCTTCAATACTAACTATTTCCGTAATGAGTATGATAACATTTTCTATGAAAAGATGCCTGACGAATAAAGACGTTGGAACATCAACCGACAAAAATTTAGTAGCGAGTCTTCATTCCTAACGTCACATTCCTTTCACCAAACCCTTCATCGAAGGTGGCAGAATAGGTATACATTTGTTGTTTTTTCCCAAATTTGTTTGTAACCACTTCCGAGTAAGTATATCCAACGTTCTAACCTATAAACTTAGATAGAACGAGCAGCTTTATAACCTTAAAAAATTAAATTCTTTTCCGATATTTTTTTTTTGGCATGATTAGATCATAGTGAATCTATGCAAGGCAAACATGGTCCACCGAAGATAGAGATTTCTTGGAAACACACAAGTCAAAACATTTCCCTTTCTCCACATTTGCACAGAAGTGCGAGTCAAATTTCAAAATGATAATCCGGGCATTATTATTTGTTTATCCATCTACCTCAAATATGCCGGCTTTTTCGTAATGATTAATTCTTTGATTAAAATATTGTGTACTTCTGTCTTCACTTTTGAACATAAGGTGCTTGACCGTTTCAATATGATCTGCAGGGAGCTGTGGAAGCATATAAATAGCAAAAGGGTCACATGTTACTTGTGTTCTTCTGATAATTAAGGTTAATTAATGAAAATATGATTGTAATAATTATGTAACTATAACATGTTGTGTCGTGGAAAGTGTCTAGCTGTAAATGTTAATTGTAGTTGGATCATTATTTGTACTTGTTACTTGGAGAAAAGTGGCTTTGATGTGCATCATGTGTTTTCATGTTATCTATGTGCGTTCATGGTTGTGCAAACATCTCATGTGTGGTATGTTATCCTAAGTGATCTCATGTGATGTCGTGTATCCAACAATGTAAGTCAAAAAAAATAAAATTCATTCCGATAGTTTTGTTGTTGTATATCTATGTGTCAAAATGCGGGTGTGACATTAATTGCAAGAATCCAAAGCTTAGGGAAATTGTGCATGTTCTCTGGGAATAATATGAACATTGAATGCAACTACTCGGGGTATAGGTTTTATATAAAATCATTGAGTGTTTTATCTCGTGGACACATTTAAAATCATTGCATTTCCTTTCAAAAATGTGTAGGCTTTATATTTTTAAATATTTATATATAGGTTTCTAAGTTGGTTTCTCTTTAAATATATAATGGATAATTATGGTAGTGAACTAATAATTGATAGGGGTCCATTAATTGATAATTATTGAGACCTATTTCACCCCAATTATTGTCCATTGTATACTTGACTAATTTTTGTAAAATAGAATTCATTATTTTATTGTTGGACTATTATTGTTATGGGAAATAGATTAAAATTTTAGGAACATATAAACACAAATAATGGTTCATTAATAATATAATTGAAGTCATATTTTCCTAAAAAGTGTGAAGCATAATAAAATATTAAGAAACTTGTCAAAAATTTAGAGTGTCTTCATGTTGGTCCGAAAATCATCGGGTGGATAGATCTATGGATAGACAGAGCCAGCAGTGTGCGGGGCATAGCCTCTCTTTGAGACAAAGCAAAATGAAATTGGTTTATTGCTATTCTACCGGCAGAATGCATGCAAGTCTTGAAGATTCGCCTTCAGGTTGTTTTAGGATCTCATCCCAGAGAGTTAGTTCGACGAAGAATAAAAAGGAAAGAAGAAAGGAATAGAAGAGAGGTGGATCGAAGGGAGAAAATAAATGAATTCCAAAGTAGAAAGTTCGGAGGGTTTATGTTTTGGGCTATTAGTAAACAAAGCCAAACTTACTCACATAAACAAACAAAGCAATCGATAAACAAATGACAAAAGCACAAGTGAATCCAACAGAATAAGCATGTAGATCTAACTTAAGAAAGATTTAACACATAACACAGGAATTCAGCACAAAGTCTCAATTTTTGTATTAATAATGTTCTGTTACAAGAAAGCTCAAAGTCTTTCTCTCCTCACTCTATTTTTCATACAAATTTGCTCACACAGAATACAACAAGCATTCCAGTATTTATAGAAGGAGAAGGAGAAAGAAGACAAAAAGGAGCCAACAACTATTTACAAAATATCTACAAAATATTTAAAAGTCAAAAGTTGACTTTGGGGCAATTTTGTGGATAACAACATCCCATGGTGCAACATGGATGATGTCATCATTCGTGCCAACATACTTTTAAATACTTTTACAAAAATGGGATCTATCCCAGGAGGAAGGAGCCTATTCGTTGTCAACCCTCGACTTGAAAGGAGTGTCCCGCTTCGCTCGGGGGAGGTAATGTGAAATTGAGCTCAATACTCCATGAGCTTGTTGATCATTGCTTGAAGTTGATCATGAGCAAGACCCTTGGTGTGATCCCCGATGACTTCGCAAGTCTCCCGTTCATCTCTAAGTCTTTCCAGAGTTTGAAATATTCATTAGCTGCCTCCATCAGGTATCCAACAAAGTTGCGGTAGGCGAGGAAGGTTGTTAATAGATTCTTTATCAAAAGTGGCTTCTGACGCTAAACCCTGCAACGCGATTTACTTGAAAATATGAATAGTATCATCTACCTTCCTTAAGGTGTAATCTACACCGAGTAACCCTAGAGACATTCTTAAGACGATCTACTCCATTTGATGCATGGCATCAAGGGCTTCCTCCTTGATTTTGCCTATCTTCTCCAAGACAAATTCCATTTGGTCAACCCAATAGTCTAAAGCAACAAGGACTTTGTTGGGTGCACTCGGTGATTAAAGACACCGAATTTCATTAAGTCATCGATCGGGTAGTCGAGCATCTTTTAGAATGTCTCATGTTCAACTGGCATAGTCCAACTCTTCGGAGATAGGTCCTTATTGCCTAGAGTTTCTTGTTAGCTTGATCTATATTTTGATGTAGCTGTGAACTTTGTAATCACTTCCTCACTATCTTTGAGGATCTGCTCTCTCCATGTGGACACCGCTACACCTTGTTTGCCAATCTTGGCGTACTCATTTATCTTCTCTCACTAAGGGCTTCAAGAGTTTCGGCTGCAGTATAGGAGGTGCATTGCCCATCTTTTGCAAGGCTTGGAGAAGATGCTTTTTTTGCTCTTTTAATATTCTCTTCTCTTCCTTTTGCTTTGAAGCTTTTTGGAAAGGGCATCCACTGCGGATAAGGCCTCTCCTTAGGGCTCTCTTATGACATTCCCATTATGACCTAAGCCTTGTAAAAACTGTGTAAGAGACAGATCTTTTTTCTCCTTTGTGGGATCAGGGTATGTGATCTCCATAACTCTTTCACTTGAAGTGCTTTGAGAGAAGCGGGTTATAGCCTTTTGCTTCTTAGCCCCTTTAGATGGAATAATAGAGAAGTCCATAGGTGCAATAGGGACTTTCCTCTTATGTTGGCTCAGGTGTTCGAGAGATCCATTCTGGACTTAGGGGAGTGGGACCAGAGGAAGAAGAGGAAACGGGGGTGGAAGAAGGAGCAACTATAGTGGACACGGGGAAATGTGTTGAGACACTTGGTGGTGGCATTGAGAAAGAAGCCAACCATCCAACGCTCACGGGGGTAGGAGTCACTGTAGGAGAGAAAATTGTGGGGGTGGAAGGGATCTGTGAGATGATGGAAGAAATGTTGGGGACATATCCGCGAGGAAAGAGCAGATGGAGGAAGAGGGAGGGGGAACGGTAGAAGATGGGGAGAAGACACAACCAAAGGAGTGGTTGGTTGAGTGACATGAGGAGGGGCATGAGGAGTGAGAGAGGGGACGGTTGGGACCTCACCAGTTGTAGATGTGACAACATCCTAAGTGGATGTGTCCGTTGGAACTTGGTTGGTTGCTTCTCTTCTTGGGGACACTAAGTCCATGACTTGTTCTTTGGCGGTGGAAGCGGGGCTCTCAAGAACTTCTTTCGAGCAAAGTGCTTGCCTCTCCTTCTATGTCCTTTCCTTTTCCTTTAGGCAAATGCTTTGGCTTGGTGGGTGCATTACCCAAGGGAGACGTGGTAAAGTCTACTCCAAGGTAGATGAGACCATTTTCTTGCACCAATGCTCGGTGCAGCTACCGCAGAGTGCCTTTGACCCTTTCCTCAATAGTCCGAGGTGCCTTGTTTCTATCAATCTCAAGCAAATGGCCAATTGTCCCCATCCGTGTCTAGATAAACCCGATCAACTTCTTGATCGATTACTTGAAACCCTTTGAGATGATAACCACACCATCTTGAATGATCTCTATCAAGGCCAATCGGGATTAATCCTTTCGTCTCGAGATGGACTTCGTGATATAGGTCGATGTAGATATCTTTGATCTGAGGGATGTGAATTGGATCGAGCTTTCCCTTGGAAGGAAATCACGAGGATCAAAGGTTGGCCTCACCAGGAAATTATGCTTTAAGTTGAGAAATTCAAGCTCGCAAACATCTCCCGGGCTTTGCTCTCGTGAAGTGTAGGTGTACACCGCCCTTTGTGAGGGGGAATGGAGTTCCACCCTTCTTCCTTTTCAAACACTTTTCATGGTATGTGATAAGTTTTTAGACAACTCTAATAGGATCAGCTTGGGTCCCGCATACCTCGGAAATTTGGTGGGATCTCCCAAGAAGTTAGCAGCTCGAGATAGGTGAAAGTGGGGAATTGCGTGAATAACACTCCCACTTCTCTGGTGGAGACCATGCTTTTGGTCATCCGACCGTGAGTCATGTTGGGCCTCGAGACAGATGACGCCATAGAAGAAGACGTTGTTAACTTTTTTGAATTGGGCTATGCTATTTTCCCATTTTAACTCTAGATAGTACTCGTATATTTTGACACGGGGCCATATCGCATATCGATTCAATCTTTGGGTAGTCCTCTCGAGGCAACAACATATACCACGTAGGAGTTCATATAGAACCTCCCAGTTGTTGAAAGTTGTTGAAGCTATTCTGAGATCGTGTTGCTGATAATCTCTCCCCATTCAAAATGTTGATCAGGAACATTTTTATTCATGGTTTCTAAATACCAGAGCATCCATTTGTGAAAGTAATGGGCATCGGGAGCCCAAATACTCTACTCATGAAGGTGATGGTGTCACTCAGCTCCTCTGAAAAGTCACTACGATGAATGACTTGTGGCCACCTACTTGTTACCTTCTTGTTCTTGAGGTACACCTTGTTCATCAGCTGCATACATTTGTCTTCGTTTTTGTTCCATGTCTTCATGCAGTCCTCTTGGCTTACCGCTACAAAATGTCGGTGGTGAGGGATACCCAACATGATCTCAAAATGTCAGGCCGTGAGGTTGATTATTACCTCGCCCTTCTCATTTTCAACACATCTTGTGTCTTTATTATAACAACGGCCCACCAACATCATGAACTCGTTGTTGATTGCGCTTACAGAGATCCCTAAGGCAAAGTGCAGACCACTGCCAAATAATTTATCCATCTATGGGCTGCCTGTGACCTTCTTGGTTCTCGCCCAGAAGTCCTCCATGTCAATGTGGTCAAGTTCTGAATCTCTGATATCCGGTCACACTCTACAAGGGATTCAAGCATCCTAACCCTTTGGTATTTATATTTCATTTCTTCTTCTGTTAGCTTGGCTTTACCCTTAGACTTGGTTGGCTTCTTACTCGATGAAGACATGTGTGAATCGAGTTCGCTTGTTGATCCGTAAGAAGAATTAGGGAAGTCCATTGCGAGAAGAGCCATGTTAGTGTTACGTCATCCATCAAAGCTTACGAATAAAAAGTTAGCAATTTATGAGTCTCGGGCACAAGGCACAACTCTCTACAAAGCTACGTGGTCTTATAAAGTAAGGCACACTTTGGGAAAGTGTTGCATGGGAGAAAATAAAGTGCCAAAAGGGGCGCAGGGCGCAGAAAGACTACACACAACATTTAGATGTTGGTGTCAATGGATGTGCGCTTGCGCCATATGAAGGGTTTTAACTGGGCACAAATCTATTTGGTGTAGCAAGGTCTTAGGGTGTGCCATTGGTGCATATGTGGTAGATGCAACATTAAGGTGAGGTGCGCCAAGGGGTTAAGATTGCGTGACACGAGAAAGGTTTTTACGACATTCAAATGTTGTTGTAATTCTTTGTAGGTGTGCTTGCTTTGTACCTAAATAATTTTTGTTGTTTAAAAGGTGTGGGAAAGGTTTATGTTGCATACACTCGATAGTGCACCTATGGCATGATTGTGTTAGATGTAATAATAATGAATTTTGTGCAAAGGAAAAATAGTGAGTGTTTTGCAAAAATATATGATTTTCACTCTTTTGGCAGGTTTTGATGGTTAGGAGGGCAAACTTTAGCACAAGAGGGAATAAAGGACAAGACGAGTTTGAGTATTTTGTGGCGAGAATCTTCCAATTTTGTAGATCTGAAAGGAGGAGAAGGGATCTTGGAGTTGGGTACTTGGGTTCATTTGTTTATTATCAATCCTAATCACCTAAACCAACAAAAAACCACAACAAAGCCACAAGAAAAGCAAGGGCCACTTACCAGGAATATATAACGATAAAGGAGATGATGTGGGGTCCACGAATGTGACAAATAGCAACACGAGGTGACAGGGGATGATGAAAAGTACAGAGGAATAACTTTTTCACATTTTTGAATTGTGAAAATGACAGGTCAGACACACCTATATATAGCAAAAGGTGCAATAAATGTGCCACCAACTTTTTTCTATGGCGCACTTAAGTGGATGTCGACACAAGAAGATATATGCACCATGGCATAGATTTGGGGGTGTCAACACTACGTTTTCAGCACCCACTTCACACTTTAGAGAGTGATAACAAGAAGGCGCATGTGCCAAGGCGCAACATTGGGAGGCGCAACATTAAGAGGCACAACATGGAGAGGTGCAACATTTGGAGTGTTGACACTCCCTAGAATGCGCCAAAGGAATAGAGGGGCACAATTTTGGTTGATGTAACATGAATGAAAACTACGCCCAACCCAAAAAGGTTGAAAATGACCAAGTTCTAAAAACTAGATTTTCTGGAAAGGGATTTTATGCCATTTCGAACGTTAAGAGACCTCAACGGGGGACCAAAATGGAAATTTTGGTATGGTTACCCACAAAATTTCCCTTGTCAATTTTACAGGATAACAATTGGCTCTTTCTGGGGACTATCTTTGAGCGAAGTTTAAGGGGAGAGAATCCCATATCAACATGTGCCTATCCATTGGGTTATAGAGTAAAAAACAAGGGTGAAAAAAAAAGAAAAGGAAAACACACAACCAACTAGGAAGCAAATACACGCTAAGAAACAACACACAACTAAAGCAAACTGTACAAAGAAGAGAGCAAGATCTACTTCCTAAATGTTTTGAGATGTTACCCGCTATAGGGGAGCGGGAGCTTAGTTTCGGCCCCAGATATGAGAGATAGAAGCTATTCTCTCCATTGAGCTACTTGATCTTGAAAGGCCCTCTCCAAAGAGAGTTGAATTTCTTGTGCATGCCCTTTAGCCTTCTTCGCTTGTCCCATAAAAGGATGAGATCTCCCACCTAGAAATCCCTCTCGCTTAGCCTTTTTATCAAATAGTCTCTTGACTTGATTCTCGATGTTCGGTGATCCTGTCTACCACTCTTACTCTTTTTCTTCAATTTCTATTAGATACATGATCCTCTTCTCAAGAGAATTATGGAAAGTCTCATCTTGATCGCTCGTGCCAAGCATAGAGCAGGAGTTCCATGGAAATGGGGAGCTCAAGTGTTGATTCCATATAACACTTAAGAATGTGACATACCGAGAGACCTCTTCGAGTAATACGGTTACGCCCACAAAGCATCATACAATGACTTGTGCCATGGCCACTGATTTTCATCGACTAGCTTCCGTATGATGGTTACTAGGTTCTTATTACTGGATTCTGCCTGACCATTTCCCTGGGGGTAATAATCTAAGGCATGGGCCAAGGTTATCCCGTATTCATAGCAAAAATTGATAACTTCCGTGAGGAGAAGTTGGAAGCATTATCAACAACTATCTTGTGTGGGATGCCAAATCTCACGATGATATTTTCTTTGATGAAGTTGTAAACAACTTCAGAGGTGGCATTCTTGACAGGTATGGCCTCCACCCATTTGGTGAAGTAATCTATTGTTGTTAGGACATAACTATGTCTGGCACTTGATTGGGGATGTAGTGCTCCGATAAATTCAATTCCCCATTGCCTGAATGGTTTGTCAATAATGATGGGCCTGAGGGGAAAAGCAACCAATTTTGGTTTGCCAACAAACTGTTGGTAGAGCTCACATTTTGCTACCTAGGTGGTTGTATCCTGAAATAGCATTGGCCAGTAGTACCTAGCCCGGATGATCTTATGTGCTATTATGAATGAGGAGAAATGACCGCCACAGGCCGAGTCATGAAAAATTTCAAGCAATTTGATCTGATGTGGTTTGTCAACGCATCACAAGAAGATCCCATCAATCCCGCGCTTGTATAGACTGTCATCCCATATGATGTATCTAGTTACCCTAAGTAGTCCACTTTTCTTTTGAAGTTAGATGAGATGGGAACTCACCGTAAGTGAGAAAGAAAGCAATGTCTAAATACCATTCGTCACTAGTCACAACAAATAGAACCATAGGTAGAGAATCAACTTTCTCCAGCTGACCCTGTGCTCCGTTGATGTAATCAAATTCCTCTTTAGGGACCTCTGAATCTTTGTTTTCAGCCATAAGCTGACATAGGCCCTTGCCTCTTACCAGCTTGGTTGGTTTTATGTCTAGATCATACTCTCCTGGACCTTTGTGATCCAATTCCCTCGTAAGCTTCCTAACTCCTGTTGAGTTAGGATAGACTTAACTGCCATGTCAGGAACCAACACTACCATATGAGAGTTTAGGATGTAGTACCAGAAGTTCTTGACTACTTTGACCACTGTGAAGGCATGTTTTTCTAACTGAGACATCTTCAATTCATGAGACTTGAGAGGGAGCTCATGAAAGTGATTGGGGATTCAACATCCTTAGAGTTCTTCTGCATTAAGATGGTTGATACAGTATGCACAGACACATAACTATACATGATAAAATCCTTGGAGAATTTGGGACATACCAGGATAGGTGCCTGAGTAATGGAGGCTTTTATATCCTCAAATGATGTCTTCCCTTCTTCGCTCCACCAAAAATTTTGTGACCCTTTCATCATATTTGATATGTGACGAGTCTTTTCAACGAAGTCAGGAACAAAGTGTCTGAGAAAATTCACCTTTCCAAAGAAAGAGTAAACACCGGTCTTGCTTATGGGTAAGGTAAGGCTCAATAGCCTTAACCCTTTCGACATCTATCTTTGTTCCTTCTTTCTTTGACAATGTGTCCCAAGAACTTTCCTTCATGACCTTGAAAATAGATTTTTTTGGGATTTAGGAAATCCCGTGTTCTTGGCATCTAATCAATACTTGCTCTAAATGATCACAATGATCACTTCACTTTTTAGAGAACACAGTTAAGTCATCCAAATAAACTACGATGACCTTTCCCATCATACCTTTGAATGTGAAGTCCATTGCTCACTAAAAGGTGGCACCAGCGTTGGTCAAGCCAAAAGGCATTATGCTATAGCGAATGTGCCCAGGAGTAGTGAATGCTATTCTGAATTAGTCTTGGTGAGACCTCAATCTGATTATAGCCCAAAAACCATCAAGCATGGACGACATCTTTGAACTGGTTACACCTACGTAACTTGATCCATTATGGGCGTGGGTAGTTGTCCTTCAAGGATACCTGATTCAGATTGCAAAAATCTACGCATATGAGTATCTCACCATTCTTCTTTCATATGAGCACGATGTTCATGACCCAGTACTATGATGGATAGGAAAGATGATTCTCGCATCCAACATTTTTGTATTTTCACTGGATGGTGCCCAAGATCTTGGGATTGTAATGTCTCTATTTCTCGCAAAAGGGTTTGATTTCATCCTTTAACAGGATGTCATGCTAAATGTCCTTCACCTTGAAACACTTTAGATTGGCATAAGACCATGCCAATACGTCCATATATTTCTTGACAATTTGAAAAACTTCCACTTTTCCTCGGGTGTACAACATTTCTCGATGTCCACAAACTACGGATGTTCCACAGTACCTAGGTTGACCGATTCGGTCTCCAGAGAGGAGTTAGGATCATCTTGTCACTTCTTGAAAAAACAATCATGTTTATCAAATAATCATTCCAGAGAGACTAAACCCTTTGGAATTTTATTTCCCCTGAGCTGACATATGTCATCGCCTTCTTTTGATTCGTTCGCTTAACCAGTGATAGATTCACGACACGCAGAAGTAGATCCTTCAAAATGAAGCTCATTGAAATTTTCTACTTTCTCTAGAAAGGCAATAAGCTGATTGTCATCATTAAATACCTACCAGTGTTGAGAATTTTCTAGCACGCTTGGGCGAAAGACTACCTCAATGGTATATGTGTTTGTTTTCAACCCTGGGTGAGGGAGCATAAGAGATGTTGAGATGGCCAATGAATCGACCATGTCATTTTGAGCTCTTGGAATAGATTTTATTGAGAAAGTGTAAAATTCCTTAATTTTGTCCCATACTACGTTGCGGTAGTGCCTGAGTCTATCATTTTTCACTTGGTACACCCCTTTTACCTGGTTGACGATCAATTCGGCATCACCTTGTACTTTTAGGTTCTTGATTCCTCTTTCTTTTGCAGCTTGCATACCAAGTAACAAATATTCATACTCAACAGTATTGTTTGTATTAAAAATTGCAATTTGAAAGAAAGAGGAAAAATCTCCTCTTCAGGAGATATCAGGACAGCTCCAGCGCCACATCCACTTGTTGCACAACTACCATCAAACTGCAGTGTCCATATCTTGTTAAGGTCCTCCTCCTGGACGAGAACATCCATTTTATCAGACTCAGTGGATAAGAAGTAGTTCCCCATCCCTGATGATTCGAAGAGAATTTGGGCTTTGGGGTTGTCGAGTTGGTGACCTAGGTACTTCTTTTGTAATTCGGCTCTAATGTCGCATAACACCCTTGATGGGGATTACGGCTTTGGACTAGTCCATATGAATCTCTCCACCAACTTCTCTGCAAAAGATTCTTCCTAGTAGAATTCCATATGTTGTTGGGATATCAGCAACAAGGATGGTCATCTTTACCCTTTTCTCTGGGAACGCTGCAAATGCGAACTGTGCATCTTTGATTTGACCAATTAATGGAACCTGTTTGGTTTCCATGGAGTAACATCTCGCCAAAAGTCTTAGTAAGAGTAAGGCCCAAAGCATGGGTGACCTTACCGGCATAACTTTATCGGAAGCCTCGGGAATAAATTATGCGATTGCTTAGTTTGTGACCATTGATTAGGAGGAGAGATAAAAGGTTTGATTTTGCCCGATGCGGAAGTCGAGGTAACATTTATGTGAGATGCAGGAGGAGTGGAAAGGATTCCTTTCGGGAGACAGGAGAGGGGATGACAGCTTGGCTTTGGATATATTCGGTTAATCTTACAAGCTACTTAGGGTTAGACTAAAGATATTCAGCTTCAGAAATTTGAATCTTGTTAGCATGATCGACTATGTCGAATGCGACCAAGGGTTGCGTTGATGAAGGAATGAGTCCTTCATTTCACGATGGTAGGGTAGGGTTACTGGTCTTTATGGAAATAGAAGAAGGCTGATTTGGAGGAGAGATGGGAGGAAAATATTTCTTTGTAAAAGGCTTAATAGGAGGTTGAGCAGGAAGATGATTACCTCTTTTAGCAATTGTTGGAGGCGTGTTTAACACAGTCCTCTCTTTTTGTATCCTGGTAGCAACTTCTATGTCTTTTCCTTGTGAGCGGGTGAAAACAACATATGACTGTCTACTTGCATACCCTTAGGTACCTCCTCTTCATCAGATTCCTCATCTTCAAATTCCATATACCCGATTGTAGAGTCACCAACTGGTTCACCAACATCTTGATCATCTTCACCTTGTGATGAAGGTTCTTCATAAATTTGCTCCTCTTCTTTGATCTCAACCAGGGCATTAACCGGAGGGGCCTCAAGTGCTAACCTTGGAGCAGTAGTAGGAAAATGTGTCCTTTGTGGGGCATTGTTGGGAGTGAAGTTCCTCCGTGGAATATCCCAGTATGGATTGGAGGATGTAGCTTGAGCTAATTACATTTTTAATGCGAGAAAGTCATTTGCCATCTTTTGGAATGCCGGATCTGATGAAGTGGCTTGAGAAGGAGTTAAAGCCTTAGGCTTGGATGACTCTCATTTTAACTCGCTAGATATAAGTAGGTTGTCTTCTATCCAAATGGCCGCAGCTTGAGTGAGAACCATGATGGTGATTTGTTCTTGTAAGAGTAAGAAACTTACCCTTGAGCTCATGGCGTTCACAAAGAAACACTTTTGATTTTCTGGTGTTGGTAGCATGGCAGGTGGCACATGGTTAATCAGTGAATTGAAACGGGTGATAAAATCATGCATGGTTTCATTGGCCTCCTTCTTCAAGTGAGTAATCTTTGATAGTAACACAAATGTGTCTTCTGAAGGCTTATACTGTCTTCAAACGCAGTTTGTAATGTGGTCCAACTGGTGATAGATCCGGTCGGTAAATGTTGGAACCATTCCGCTGCAAGTCCTTACAAGGTCTCTAGAAAGAGGCGTGCCAATATGTCTTCATGGGTCACATCTAGGATGCTTTGCATGACATAATGAATGTAGATATATGTGAATCCATACTTTGATTTCCACTCCCATCAAACCTTGTGAAGTTCTTGCGATTTCCATGAGGGAGTGCGTGAACTGGATGCGGTAATGCAAGAGGGCCCATAGCATTTCCCCATGGTATTGCCATTTGAAAAACTAGAAAGAGGTCGCAAGCTAGGAGTGCAGTTAAGTAGTAGCAAGAGCACCTGCAAAGGGATTTGGAGGCTCCTTGTGAAACCGGTTCTTTTGTGGGGCGAGGCACTTGGTGGCCGATCGATGAACTCGGTGATGAGAAGCATGTTGGTGTAATATTGAAGTTGTGCCTTTGAAGTAGATCAAAAATAGGATCAACTTCTCCATGAGCTCTCCTGCTATGGGTAAATGGCTCACTTGCCAGTGTATATGTTCATATCTGCAATGATTTTAGAGTAGATTTAAAAACTCTTTTTGTTTGTACTTGCTGATTTTCTGATTTTTTTGACAAAAATCAGCAAGTATGTACTTTTCTAAATATTTAATTTTATCCCTCTTTTGAAAACTGATTGTGGTTTAATGACAAAGATTAGCGAGGATAAAATGATGGTAAACTTAGTAAGCTGATTTTTGGATCTTAGATTTGATTTTTTGCAAGGGTTTTGAAAATATTTGGAAAACTATCAAGATCTTAGATCTACGGAAATATACGAGTTCTTATAAAAACTCAATGAACTAAAGGTTTCTAACTGGTCCAGATCTATGGATCTTTGAAGAAAATTTTCACTTTGGATCACTTTTCCAAATTTTTTGGATTTTAAACAAAGAGTTAAGATTTGCAAACAGGTAGTGATTTTTACAGTTTTATCTATTTTCTTACTCTCCCCACCAACTTTAAAAATTGTTCGTGTCTTTTCGCTGACATAACATTCACATAGATATGATTCATTCCCTAGTAGAGTTGCCAAAACTGTTGGTCTAAATTTTTTTCGGGTGGGCAGATCTATGGATAGACAGCCAACGAGGTGTGCAGGTGGCATAGCCCTCTTTGAGACAACAAAGCAAAACTGGTTTATTGCTAACATGAATGCAATGCAAGTCTTATAGTATTCTACCTTCAGGGGGTTTTAGGATCTCATCCCGATAGAGTTAGTTCCGATGATAGAACAGAAAGGAAAGAAGGAAGGAATAGAAGAGAGGTGGATCTGAAGGGAGAAAAGAAATGAATTCCAAAGTAGAAAGGTCAGAGGGCTTATGTTTTGGGTTGGTAGTAAATAGAGCCAAACTTACTCACATAAAAAAACAAAGCAATACTGATAAACAAATGACAAAAGCACATGTGAATCCAACAGAATAAGCATGCAAATCTAACTTAAGAAAGATCTACAACATAACATGGGAATTTAGCACAAAGTCTCAATTTTTGTATTAATAATGTTCATTACAAGGAAAGCTCAAAGTCTTTCTCTCCTCACTCTATTTTTCATAAAAATTTGCTCACACGGAATACAACAAACATTCCAATATTTATAGAAGGAGAAGGAGAAAGAAGACAAAAAGGAGCCAACAACTATTTACAAAATATTTAAAAGTCAAAAGTTGACTTTGGGGCAATTTTGTGGATAGCAACATCCCATGGTGCAATATGGATGATGTCATCATTCGTGCCAACATACTTTTAAATACTTTTACAAAAATGGGATCTATCCCAGGAGGAAGGAGCCTATTCGTCATCATCCCTCGGCTTGAAAGGAGTGTCTACTTACGCTCGGGGAAGTAATGTGAAATTGAGCTCGATACTCCATGAACTTGCGACCATCGCTTGAAGTTGATCCTGAGTGGGACCTTGGTGTGATCCCCAATGACTTTACAACTCTCGTGTTCATCTCTAAGTCTTTCCGGGAGTTTCACATATTCATTACTTGCCTACATCAGGTATCCATCAAAGTCATGATAGGCCAGAAGGTTGTTGATAGATTCTTTATCAAAAGTGGCTTTTGACGCTAAACCCTACGACACGATTTCCTTGAAAATCCGAATAGTATCATCTACCTTCCTCAAGGTGTAATCTACATCGAGTAACCATGGAGACATTCTTAAGATGATCTGCTCCATTTGATGCATGACATCCAGGGCTTCCTCCTTGATTTTGTCTATCTTCTCCAAGACAAACTCCATTTGGTCAACCTGATAGTCTAAAGTAGCAAGGACTTTGTTGGGTGCTCTCGGGTGATCGAAGACGTCGAATTTCATTAAGTCATCGAATGGGTAGTCGAGCATCTTTTGGAATGTCTCATGTTGCAACCTGACATGGTCTAAATCTTTGGAGATAGGTCCTGCTATTTCCTGGAGTTCCTTGTTAGCTTGATCTATATTTTGATGCAGCTTTGTGAACTTTGTAATCACTTCCTCACTATCTTTGAGGATAAGCTCTCTCTAGGAAGACACTACTACACCTTGCTCACCAATCTTGGTGTACTCATTTATCTTCTCCTGACTAATGGCTTTAAGTTTCATTGGTAGCTATAGGAGGTGCATTGTCCATCTTTTCGGGCTTGGAGAAGATGTTTGTTTTGCTCTTTTAATATTCTCTTCTCTTCCTTTGCTTCTTGAAGCTTTTTGTAAAGGGCATCCACTAAGGACAAGGCATATCTTTGTAGGCTCTCTTATGACATTCCCATTGTGACTGAGTCACTAAAAATCTGTAGGAGACGAGATCTTTTTCTCCTTTGTGGGATCGGGGTATGCGATCTCCATAACTCTTTCACTGAAGAAATTTGAGAGAAGCGGGTTATAGCCTTTTTCTTCTTAGCCCCTTTAGCTGGAATAATGAGAAGTCCATAGGTGCAATAGGGAATTTCCTCTTGTCTTTGGTTGAGGTGTTTGAGAGATCCATTACGGACTTAGGGAGTGGGACTAGAGGAAGAAGAAGAAATGGGGGTGGAAGAAGGAGACACTACGGTGGACACGAGGAAATGTGTCGAGATGCACGGTGGTGGCGTTGAGAAAGAAGCCAACCCTCTAATGCTCATGGGGGTAGGAGTCACTATAGGAGAGGAAACCGTGGGGGTGGAAGGGATCTTTGAGATGAGGGAAGAAATGTTGGGGGACAAATCTGCGAGGGAAGAGAAGATAGAGGAAGAGGGAGGGGGAACGGTAGAAGATGGGGAGAAGACAAAACCAAAGGAGTGGTTGGTTGAGCAACATGAGGAGGGGTAGGAGGAGTGAGAGAGGGGATGGTTGGGACCTCACCAGTTGTAGATGTGACAACATCCTGAGTGGATGTGTCCGTTGGAGCACTGGTTGCTTCTTCTCTTCTTGGGGACACTAAGTCCACAACTTGTTCTTCAGCGGTGGAAGGAGGGCTCTCAGGAACTTCTTTCTGAGTAGTGCTTTCCTCTCCTTCTATATCCTTTCCTTTGTCTTTAGGCAAGTGTTACACCTTGGTGGGTGCATTACCCAAGGGATACGTTGTAAAGTCTACTCCAAGGTAGATGAGACCATTTTTCTTGCACCAATGCTCGAGTGCACCGCAGAGTGCCTTTGACCCTTTTCCTCAATAGTCTAAGGTGCCTTGTTTCTATAAATTTCAGTAAATGGCCAATTGTCCCCATCCATGTCTAGATAAACCTGATCAACTTCTTGATCAGTTGCTTGGAAACCCTTTCGGATGATAGCCACACCATACTATGAATGATCTCATCGGGGCCATTGGGAGTGATCCTTTCATCTAAGCTCGAGCTTTGAGATATAGATAAATGTAGATATCTTTGATCGAGGGATGTGAATTGGATCTAGCTT
The DNA here is from genome assembly GCA_018340775.1 of Taxus wallichiana var. yunnanensis. Taxonomy (NCBI): domain Eukaryota; kingdom Viridiplantae; phylum Streptophyta; class Pinopsida; order Cupressales; family Taxaceae; genus Taxus; species Taxus wallichiana. The sequence goes on along the minus strand of CM031244.1, from coordinate 659,411,840 downwards.
TTCCTTGGAAGGAAATCACGAGGAGCAAAGTTTTTCCTTGCCAGGAAATTATGCTTTAAGTTGAGAAATTCAAGCTCTGCAAACATCTCCGGCTTTGCTCGTGAAGAAGTGCGGGTATACCTACCCATTGTGAGGGGGAATGGAGTTCCACCCTTCTTCATTTTCAAACACTTCTCATGGTATGTGATAAGCTATCTTGACAGCTCCAATAGGATCATCTTGGGTCTCGCATACCTTGGAAATTTGGTGGGCTCTCCCAAGAAGTTAGCGGGCTCGAGATAGATGAAAGTGGGGAATTGCATGAATAACACTCCCCACTTCTCTATGGTGGAGACCACCCTTTTGGTCGTCCGACCATGAGTCATGTTGGGCCTCGAGAGCGAGATGATGCCATAGAAGAAGACGTCATTGAATTTGCTAAATTGGGCTATGCTATTTTCCAGTTTTAACTCTGGATAGTACTCGTATATTTTTACCTTGGGCCATACCCCATATCGATTCAATCTTTGGGTAGTCCCAGGTTGTTGAAAGTTGTTGAAAGCTTGAAGTTATGAGATTGTGTTATTGATAATCTCTCCCTAATCATAACGCCGATCAAGAACATTTTTATTCATGGTTTCTAAATACTAGAGCATCCATTTGTGAATGTAATGGGCATTGTGGAGCCCAAATAATTTACTCAAGTAGGTGAGGGTGTCACTCATCTCCTCTAAAAAGTCACTGCGATGAATGACTTGTGGCCACCTACTTGTTACCTTCTTGTTCTTGAGGTACACCTCATTCATCGATTGCATGCATTTTTCTTCATTTTTCGTTCCATGTCTTCATGCGGTCGTCTTGGCTTACCGCTAAAAATGTCGGTGGTGAGTGATACCCAACATGATCTCAAAATGCCGGCCGTGCGGTTGATTATTACCTCGCCCTTCTCATTTTGGACACATCTTGTGTCTTTATTGTAACAACGGCCCACTACCATCATGAACTCATTGTTGATTGCACTTACGGGGATCCCTGCGGCAAAGTGTAGACCATTGCCAACTAATTTATCCATCCATGGGCTGCCTATGACCTTCTTGGTTTTGGCCCAGAAGTCCTCCATGTCAATGTGGCCGAGTTCTGAATCTCTGATATCCAGGTCACACTCTGCAAGGGATTCAGGCATCCTGACCCTTTGGTATTTATATTTCATTTCTTCTTCTGTTAGCTTGGCTTTACCCTTGGGCTTGGTTGGCTTCTTACTCGATGAAGACATGTGTGAATATGAGTTCGCTATTGATCTGCAAGAAGAATTAGGGAAGTCCATCATAGAAGATCCATGTTAGCTGTTAAGTCATCCATCAAAGCTTACAGAATAAAAAGTTAGCGATTTATGATTCTCTGGGTGTAGGTGTGCAGCTCTCTGCAGGTGTAGGGTCTTAAAAAACAAGGCACACTTTGGGAAAGTGTTACATGGGAGAAAACAATGCCAAAAGGGCGCCAGGGCATGGAAAGGCTACACACAACATTCATATGTTGGTGTCAATGGATGTGTGCTTGAGCCATATGAAGGGTTTTAATTGGGCACAGATCTATTTGGTGTTGCAAGGTCTCGGGGGTGTGCTTATTGGCGCATATGTGGTAGATGCAACATTAAGTTGAGGTGTGCCAAGGGGTTAAGATTGCGCGATTGAGAAAGGTTTGCATGACATTCAGATGTTGTTATAGTTCTTTGTAGGTGTGCTTGTGCTGCGCCTAAAGAATTTTTGTTGTTTAAAGGTGCGGGGAAAGGTTTATGTTGCGTATGCAGGATAGTGCACTTGTGGCACATTTGTGTTAGATGTTACTGATAATGAAGCTTTTCCGAAGGAAAAAGAATGAGTGTTTTGCAAAGATATATGATTTTCACTCTTTTGGCAGGTTTTGATGTTTAGGAGGGCTAACTTTAGTACAACAGGGAATAATGGACAAACAAGTTTGAGTAGTTTTGTGGTAGAATCTTCCAATTTTGTAGATGCGGAAGGAGGAGAAGGGATCTTGGAGTCGGTACTTGGGTTCATTTTTTTATTATCAATCCTAATCACCTAAACTAATAGAAAAACTACAACAAAGCCCAAGAAAAGAAAGGGCCACTTACCAGGAATATATAATGATAAAGGAGATGATGTGGGGTCCACAAACGTGACAAATAGCAATACACGGGGCTAACAGGAACGCTGAAAAGTAAAGAGGAATAAATTTTTCATGTTAATTGAATTGTGAAAATGACAAAGTCGACGCGCTTTATATATAGCAAAAAGGTGCAATAAATGTGCCACCAAATTTTTCTATGGCACACTTAAGTGGATGTCGACACGAAGATATTTGCGCCATGGCACAGATTGGGGGTGTTGACACTGCATTTTCAGCGCCCACTTCACACTTTAGAGAGTGATAACAAGAGGGCACATGCGCCAAGGTGCAACATTGGAGGGCGTAACATTAAGAGGCGTAACATTTGGAGTGTTGACACTCCCTAGAATGCGCCAAAGGAATAGAGGGGCATAATTTTGGTTGATGTTACATGAATGAAAACTATGCCGAACCCAAAAAGGTTGAAAATGACCAAGTTCTAAAAACTATATTTTCTGGAAAGAGATTTTATGCCATTCCAAACATTAAGAGACCTCAACGGGGGACCAAAACAGAAATTTTGGTATAGTTACCCACAAAATTGCCCTTGTCAATTTTATGGGATGACACTTCAACATTTTAATATCAATACAACATCATTTTCACCAATAAAGTACAAATCTAAGTTTCAAAATTTAAGTTTATGTAAACATTCATTAACAATTAGTACATGATGCCATATTCAAATTGTAAAGATGTTAGCAACTACCACATTAAGTGCATTTATTCCATTTTCTTTCAAATGCACTTCTTCATTCTTTAATTTTGTGCCTAAAATTTGAAAAATGTACAACAACCCCACCATAATATCAAAAAATTAAAAAAATATCAATTTGGAATTTAAATTTCTCCAATAACTTGAATAGCCAAACACTTGATCTATTTCAATACATGATATTCAAAAGAATGCAAGTCCACAAATCATGAAAAAATCTATGAATACGACATCCTAGGTAGAACACTTTTTTCTTTTCTTAGTCAATTATCTAGTTTTGGAGTTGAAGTTCTAAAAAACAAGATTAAGAATCTACCATTGCTAGTATACCCCAATCCATTGTTATGTCATTACTTTTTTGTGTATACTAAGTTCTTTGGTTTTAGTTTATTTTCTTTCTTGGGCCATATATATTTTCACTTATTGCATTCTTTTACTATTTTATTTATTTATTTTAAATAATGTAATTCTTTCCACTTTAGTAGTTTCAACTTATAAATATCGGTGTTTGTGCTTAGATTTATAAGTTGAAACTATTAAAGTGGAAAGATATCATATCATAGAGATATCTAAGCTGAAATCGCTAAAGTGACAAGACAAAATCTAATAGAAACATTTTTGCACCTTTGGATTTAAAAGTTGGAATTGACAAAATGGGAATAGATCATTTTATTTGAATCAAGAGTGAGAAAAATATCATGTTACAAAAGAAAATGTTAAATGAAAATGGAAATTCTAACATTTTATTTTAATCATGCAACTCTTTCCATTTTCAACTTATAAAACTCAAACTTATCTCTATATCTTTTCTAAGTGAAGAGCAAGCTATTAGATTTATATTTTGTTGCAACTCTTTTCACATTACTAGTTTATATTTATAGATCTTAGTGCGAGGATGTTTATGATAAATGAAAACATACCTCATTTCTAACATTTTATTTTAATCATACAACTCTTTCTACTTTATGACAATTTGAATATTATAAAACTATCCACACTTAATAAAGTGTGTTTTTCCTAAAAAGTACAAAACAACACATTTGAAACCTTTAAGTTCCTTAAATGTTGCCTGTGATGTGTTTAATATTGTTGTCATCACCCACTTTGAGGGTCACCTTAGTAAGGTAGTATATAACACATGTAATCACATAGGGATTATTTTTATTTGCATTGTATGCATGGTATATTGGTATAAATAGGGGTAGCAATGTAAAAAGGAGCCCAAATAATGAGAATATTGTAGACACAAATATAGCACATTAGACAATATTTTCTTATACTACTATTTATAAGGTTCTCAATTATGCACAATACCAATTAATCCCACCTTTTAGCCATATTTGTTTTATATTTTACTTCATCTTTCCGTGTATTTTTTAATACCTATCCACCCATTTCACAACTTCCCCAAGATTCTATCCTTGATTTCGATCATCCTAACCTATCTTGGGGTAGCCCGGGCACCTTGGTCCCACCCCCGGGTGCCCCTCTCTATGTTTAGCCTCTTTCTCTCTCCTTTAGGTCACTTCTATTTGTTGGTCTCTCTTATCTTTTCCTCGGTCGGCATTGTCAAGATTAATTGTGAAATTAAACTTGAGAGACCATAATGAGGGTCCTAGGTCATTACATCATATCACTACCATCACTCCATCTAGGGCTGCATCCATTACACCATCTCCGTCCACATAGCTCCATGCATCATAGCTAGCAAATTTTGCATCACATCCACTCACACATTCTTAGAGGAGGGATTCTATCTATTCTATTCTACATTCTACATCTTCTATAGCTATCATAGCTCGCTACTACACAAAGTGCGACTAACACAAGAGCACCTAGGGAATGCCATACACACACTCACCAGAACTACATCAGGGTCTGTAATGTAGTGCAACACTTAGTGATAAGTCCACTGGTTTGGAAGTTGAGGTCATTCCAACCCCTTCTTCATCATGTGCGGGCGTCATACGAATTATCTAGTGAATCCGAGTGTGATAGACATGCAAGGTTTTAGACCTAGTTACGACACTGCTGAACACAATTTTTGAGCTCCTACATAGTTCACATCACCCAAATCCAAACCAGGTCACCCTGAGGCACCCTAGTACACTCCCAGTGCCTGTGTCACTTTAGATAGTCAAGATCTACCCTTTTTAGGGTCCCTGAGTGATCATTTGCACATTCGGGTTCTAGTCTCATACTTGCGACAACCTATGATAGTCTACAGTAATTAGATAAGCCATCTTCCCTCTCCTTCATTTCCATTAGGGTTTCTATTTCATTTAGCATAGCCTATTTGTAGTTATCATATATTTCTTTAATTTATTTACTGCATTTAAACAACGTTTTAGTCCTCCTATTTAGATTAACAATAGAACCCTAAATCCCCTTTTTAGGTCCTATAGGTTACTATTTTTGTTAATCATTTTGGTGAACTCGACGTCTTTCATGCTTAGGATCCTTCTTCTTATTCTTCTTCTATCATGGGTCAATCTTTATCTGATTTACTTAAAAGACATCCCACTTGTTGGGTTGTTTTCCAAAATCCCTAGACACCAAGTATTTTGATGACAATACGCCACCACATGAATTAAGTTCTAGGCTTCATAGTTTCTTTGTCGACCCTGATCTTGATGACCTTCCATCTAACCAACCCATCTTAGATTCGATTCAAGCCTTACTTCAAGATAAATTTGCAGCCTTACATATACTATTTCAAAATACATTTTCTACCATGGACTCCACAATCACATCCCTTCGATCGAAATCCAATAACTTAAGGATACTTCACAATCACATGTTTGTTCTCCTTCATCATCTCCTATTACATCTATGTCCACTACATGTCATTTAGTTAAACCTCAAGTTGTTCCATTTCCCGAACCTCTCATACTTGACCATAATACCAAGCAACATGACATGTTTAATGATCTTCTTAGTTGTCAATTGATCACTTTTCCACCTACTCATTACTATCCTACTTATCGGATCAACATGTATCTAGATCGTCCATTTTATTATTATCATCGAATCAATGGACATAGTGACCATGATTTCTATGCTTTACACCATAGAATCAAACATATTGAATGTCGAGCTTTATTTGATTCACTAGAAAACATTCTATTGTACTCCCACCAACAAATTTGATTCACTAGAAAACATCCTATTGTACTCCCACCTACAAATACTACACCCACATGGGCTCCTAAGTCTCTTTCTCCTTCGATTAGTTCATATCCATCTAAACAAGCTCCTGTGGTTACTAGTGACCTTCCTCCTGATCTTTCTCAGGAAGATATTGATTCTATTATTCGTTACATCAGTGATATTGACAACCCCTCCCCTATGCATAGTGATCCTTCTCCTAGTTCAACAAGTGCTTCTCTTATTTCTGATATTGTTTCTCCTCCACTTACTATGCATCATGATCCTGCTTCTCATATGCCTTCTTTGGTTAGTCAAGTGTCACCTAAGCCATCACCCATGGTTTCCCCAAGTCAACAATGTCCACCACCTATCAAAATTAGTTCACAAACCACTCCTACTAGGTCATCTACTGCATTATCAAACAAACCTAAGTAATCTCCTTTGTAACTTAGTACAACATGACCTCTTCCCAACTCTACACTCCAACCCATCAAGTTTTTCAAAACAACTAATCCTCCTCTTGGTGTTCACGACACATTTTCACTTTCACTTCCACCACCCAATTCTACTACAAACTTTTTCCAACAAGGTCACACCACGCATAAACTAGGAATTTGGCAGATGAATCTTGTTACTCTACCCTCCAGATGACACACTCATATTCTTGGGGTTTTTATATGATTGTTGAGGGTCTTTTACCGTGAAATACCTTGTTTCAACTTGTACATTTCTCCATTACATCGCCATCTCTACATACACACATCTATAATACTTTAACACTTCTTATGCGTTATCAATTAAGTGAAGTCCATCATGTTTCATCACCCCTATACATCATTTATTACATAGCATGTGCGTTATCATACACTTTGGGGGCATATCAATTACACATCCCCCTCCTTTTTTACCCTAGTTGCATAGCCTTACATAACACATTACATATATATTTATGTGTTCTTTCCTATCGGCATAACTTATCACATCTCAAATTTCCATTGTTACCTGATGATGCACCCTAGTGCTTTGGTTCACACTGGACTATTGAGGGATGATTATTACCTTGAACCCCACACACTGGACTACCAGACCTATACATATACATCCTACATCATCATATACATACCTCCTCTATTATTCATTTCCACATCATCTCTCTCCTACATGCTACACTAGTCATCATCCTATATGAGCCTAGTTTCCTATGTCATCCATACATCCTATACATTCTACATGCTAAACTAGATTTCCTTATACTTGGGTCTAGTTTTATCTATTATCCTTGTACATTCTATTCCTATCTACACACTTCTTGCATTTACACACTTACCCACACTACATTCATACACCCTACCTATCATACACCCTACACTAGATTTCCTTATACTTGGGTCTAGTTTCATCTCTCATCCATACACATTCTATTTCTACCTACCTACACATGCTACATTACATTTCCTACAACACACATTCACCTACCTTGGTCATCTACACTACATTGTTCTACATGCTGCACTCACCACCCTATGACACACTTTAGTTCCTCGGTCCATACTCGACTATCGAGGGTTTACCAATCAAATGGACCTTACCTACATGTGACATGTCATCATACCACATCCATCAAACTAGTGACCAATGCTCTAGGCTATATCATCACTCACACCCATCATCACGTAGTGGTATACACCTTAGGTTAGATAACCACTCCTTCCATCAAATCTACATCCTTCTATCATCTTCTCTTATATCATCCTCTTTCATTTATCAATTCCAAACTTATTCCATTACACTGTCATGCCTTCACTCATCACTTAGTGGTATACACCTTAGGTTAAATCACCACTTCCTTTATCCATTTCACATTATCCTCTTACATCCAATCATCACCTATTCTATCATCCTATTCTTAGTCACTCTATTATTGCACCATCTCCATCCACATAGCTCCATGCATCATAGCTAGACAATTCTGCATCACATCCACTCACACATTCTTAGAGGAGGGATTCTATCTATTCTATTCTACATTCTACATCTTCTATAGCTATCATATCTTGCTACTACACAAAGTGTGACTGACACAAGAACACCTAGGGCATGACATACACACACTCACCAGAACTACATCAGGGTCCATAATGTAGTGCAACACTCAATGATAAGTCCATTGGTTTGGAAGCTGAGGTTAGTTTGACCCCTTCTTCTTCTTCATGTGCAAGTATTTATCAAATTATCTAGAGAATCCGGTCAATGAGATAGGAAATGTTTGAGACCTATTTCAACAACACTTTGCCAAACACAATTCCTAAGCTCTTGCATAGTTCATAGTGCCCAAAATATAGACAAGGGCACCCCAAGACACTCCTAGGTGTATGTGTCACTTTAGATAGTCCATATCTACCCTTCACAGGGTCCCTAAGTGATCATCTACACATTCGGGTTCCATCCACAACCCGGCGACAACCTACGACAGTCTACAGTAATTAGCTAAGTCATCTTCCCTCTCCTTCATCTCCATTAATTTAATTTAACATAGCCTATTTATAGTATCACATATTACTTTACTTTATTTACTTCATTTATGCAACGTTTTAGTCCTCATATTTAGATTAACACTAGAACCCTAAATCCCCTTTTTAGGTCCTTTAGGTTACTATTTTTGGTTAATCAAATATATAATGGTGAATCCTAAAAATAATGGGTTGTATTTATAATCATATGATGACACATGTTTTTGACTTATTTCTACAAATATATCCCCCTCATTCCATCACCAACTATCCGCCTTACTTCTGTGATAAGTGTCTAGTCAAGGAACTTCCTTAATAAACTATTTCAATTTTATTTTACCCCCTCATTCAGACTTGACTCTATTTTCATTCTTATATGATGTCGGATCATTATGGAGGTGTTTTTAATTCTTTTGAATTGCATGATAGAAATAAAATGTTTGAAATAGGGTTTTTAAATCTCAAATATGATACTCATAAGTGTGAACCGACTACCTTATCATGCCATTTCAGTATTAGTTTACCTTCTTTGTACCCACTTTATTTTCATTCATGTCAGTTTCTATATTGCTATAATATTGTAAATACAATTTAAGGCTTGCTATTATTTTTGGAATAATAGGGGCATACTTGAGTTGTGTGATTAAAATTAAATATTTGAAATGATGTTTGGTATCTCAAGATTGCTTTCCTTTCTTCTTCCACCTACTTTATTTTCATTTTGGAGTTTTTGGTTCATTCGATTTAAGTCTTTAAATGTGTTGTATTAATTTGAATCATGTAATTATTTCGATTTACTAGTTTATTCCTATAGATTCTAGTGCAAGGATGTTTTTGTGTTTTTATAATTGAGGAATAATGATTATTTTGTGTTCATGCTTTCATAGCTTTCCTTCAAAAATATACTTTGCATAAACTTTAAAGTGAACATTATTACATAGGTGTCTTATGAGCTTATTGATGTAGTCTTTTATTTTACCAAACAGTCTAAGGTGCATTGGCACATCACTCGGGAGGACCTGAGAGCTCACTTGAAGCGTGCAAGGGTACCAGGTCCCTCTTTTATGGCAACTTTGTCAAGGAGTTAGCATGATAAACACACATATAATCTAGATTCATAATAACCATTCAAAAGTAAAGCATAAACAAATCTAGATCACAACCATAGTGCATGAAGGATTAAACAAGAATTAAGATCATATTTACTAAGAAAGATCCATTTATAGATGAGTCAATAACCAATATCCAACCACATAGATCCATTTTATTAATCACTGCAAAACACATAAGATGAATACATACATATGAGTATCATCATAAGTCATGCGCACCCATAAACCAACAACATAACCTTACACGTATTCACGGGATACTAAATCCATAAAAATCAATACATATATAGGGGTGGTGACTTTCCCTTCACCACCTATGCATCCTCAAAATAGGATGCATGCTAAGAATATTCATGCACCATTACAAGATAAATAAAAAGAATGCAAGCTTCGCTAATAATATATTATCTAATAATAACTACATATCTAATCCTATTATTAACCCAAAACTATGCATGTCGTTTGATCTTCCACTTGTCCAAAATATCCTTTTCTTAGTCTCCAAGTCTTCATGCCTTTATGTGCCCCACACTCAAACCTATCTTTAGCCCATTGTAAGAAAAATGGCTAAGTCTTGACCTCATATTTTCCGGGTGCACCATTTTTTCTACTACATTTATGCACATACCTACACACCCCATGTCCACATGTGCCCAACCTTATGTGCCTTTAGTACTTAGGTTGTAATTCATCAGCCCAACATTACCCCACACTTGCTTCATTTCCACCCTCAACAATGGGTAATCATGCCTTATCTCTCTAAAAATAAGACTAAGGAATAAAATAATGTTTTATACATAATGAATGAATAAATACTACAAATAATTTGGGTGCCCTACCTCTGAAGGAAGCAGTAACTCAGGATATTCAATTTTGATCTTTGCCTCTAACTCATTCTAATCACTAAGCACCTTATTCATCTTGTCAAGGATATTACAAGTACGCCTTCCATTTCATCCATAGTCATGGTTTCACCTCTTTCTACAACACTCTAAGAACATTTTCTAAACTTGAGATCATCCCATCCATCACATCTATGCATCACACTATCAAATTCCCAATATCCTTTATTATATTTTGAGGGTCTCGGGTTGTTGTGAGTGCATCACACTTTTCTGCTAATAATATCAGCCTCTCCTCATGCCCAAGTGTTTCATTATTTTTTTCACTGCAAGGACTACATTCTCCTCCACCAGAGTCCTTTTCTTGATTATTTGCCTTAGGATCGCACTGTGCATTTATTCAAAGCCAAATCCACCCTCTTCATCTCATCTTTCAAGGTCTGGAGCAAAGATTCATAACCTATTATCCAATGTGCTATTGTTGCTTTAGTCCTTTCACCTATGCTGCAACATCCTTTAGTTTCGAAATCCTTATTGTACCTTCATCCAACACCATATGAACTAGTGTGTGCAAATAATGCATAGTAGAGGGGAATATTTTAGCCACCTCTCTTCCAAATGTGGCCTTACCTTTAAAATTTCATCACCGATTTTTGAGACATATAAAGTACCGCACATGACTTCACCTTAGTTATCTCTCCTTTCCTTTGTTAGGTGCTTAATCTCTACTTCTTTATCCTTTCTATATCTTTTTTTTTGAATATTTGCCTCTTTATCTATATTTCTACGTGCAACCTTTGTAGATACCTTTGTCAATGCATTACTTACTTGTTCATCTGAAAAATTGAGTCATCTTGATTGTTACATGGTGGGAATGTGGGGATTTTTCATCCTTCGAGAGACACATGATTATTCACACACATCAAAATCAAGGCTCATCCATGTGAGTTTGCATACTCCATGATAACTTTCTTATGGGTGCATGTGGTTTCCATCTCGGGATCCATCAACTCCCAGCCCATAAAGCTCCTCGGGCTCTAAAGTACTTTGGAACCTAGCATGAATGATCTTGGTAGGATCATTGATATAACCAACTATAGGAGTTTTATACATTTCTTCATCTTTCTCTTTCCTTAAGTGCTTACCTTTTGGAATATGCACTCCACATCAAGCACTGGTCCCTCATTGGTATGTGTTTTAGTAGGTGCATCGGATGGTTGCCCTTATCTTCACCCTTCTCTATATCCAAGTGCCACTACCTACTTCATGTTCTTCTAACCCCTCTACATCATGTTTCAATTCTTCACCCCGAGGTTCCTTGCATCCACTATGTTAACAAGAGTCTTATGTGTGTTGTCTTCGATTTATCACCCTCATTATCCTTAGTGGGATGTACTTAACACCTTTTCTTTACTAGTTTTTCTTCACATGAGAGTTTCTAGGAAACCTCCTTGGTGGTTTGATGGCCCCATAGCTTGAGTCCTTATTCTCCTCAATACTCTCCTAAATTTCTGGCCCTCAACACCCTCTTCTAAACTATCGCCACAATGCATGTGTCCACCCCTTCTTCTTCACCTCATTCTTCCCTTGAGGATTTAGCTCACACATTCTCTTCTCTCCTATAATTGGATGCCTTCTTCTATCATGTTCCAGGATGCCACTATCTTCCTTAGTTTTTCTTCCTCCTCTTCTCCTTCATCATCAAGGGGAAAATTAGACTCTTCATCCTATAGTGTTCCCAAAATATGCTTCCCCTTCAAAAATTTAGGGAGCTTGAATTCATTTTCAATGTATTTTCCATTTTCCAACTTGGGCTTAAGGTAGATGTATACCTTAGCCACTCTAGACCTTCCCAATTGCAAAACTCATAGAATTGATATTGATATCATCTAAAATTAACTTCTCAATGTAAGAAGACTTACTCGGGTAGACATATGTCTTTTGAGTGTATGATAATCATAGTCTACTTTATCTACATTGAAAATCAACTTACACCTATTTGAAAACATGTGTACAAGATACTGGAAATAAAGCGATGTGAAGGCATATGAAAGCTTGCACCATGGACTCCATACCCATCCTTCATCCAAAGCACCATATGCAAAAATGTTGATAAATAAAAAAGTGACCCTACTTCTCCAATACTAAAGGAAGATCCTTGGGTATTCTCCACTCATATTCAAATGTAGCCAATGCACATGTGTTCATACCCGAGTTCTATACTTTACTTATAGGATCCACTCATGGATCCATCACATGTATACTTTAAATATATTTGCAAGGGACCTCTTCTCTTCAGGGTATTGCCAAATATTATCTTTTGGCCCATTGGGCACTCCAATCTCTACAAACACAATAGACAAAAGGATAGTGCCAAAACTTATCTTATCTCCTTTGTATGCCTCTCTGCAATGATAGTATCAGCAATGAGTTAGAAAAATTGTAAATGAATCCTTCTATCATCTTCTTAGCAATATGTAGCCACATTTTGTTCACTTGACTCCATCATTCTTAGTTATTCATCTTGGTAAGGAGGTGCGCAACTACTAGATCACTATGTATTTTTATAACTTGCAAATATCCATTCTACACCCTCCCTTTACATAAGATAGAAATTTTCTAGTTGTTTATATGCCTTCATCATCAGTAAGATCATTGTTGATCTCGGTGCAAAGCTTCTTAACCCTGTCAATCTCCAATTAAGGGTGTGGTAAGTCTCATTTTGCAACCCAAAAAATAAAATAAGTCCTCATGGACTCAAGTCATCAGCCATTGGTACAAATTTTCTAGCTTACCAAAATATGGGAGCTCATAGAGATGCAAAACTCCCACATTTAACAACATTTTTCTCTCGTGCCATCAGTAAATAGCCATGTCATTTTTATTTGTAGAGTTATTTTCACCACCAGAAGTTTATCTAATTCATCCTTATTATCCTTTGTTTGATGGTTGTAGTCACTCACTTTATTGCGTTGGATATGGGACTCCCAATCTTGGCCCATGAATACCCCTTCTAGGTACTTGCATAAATGAAAATCAACTTTGGGGGTATCTTCACCTTGCTTCCACTTTTTTCCTCCTCCCTCATTGTAGTCACTCTAGGTGCTCGCTTAGGTGCCATACATGATAATAAAAGAGTGTTCTTGTAATCAAATCGAGCTCTGTAACTTAAAACCCACATGCCCTAGCTTTAAACTTGAACCCTAACTTGTCGATTTACTTCCCCGCATGCCTTTGCTTCACTCAAACACTCTCTCTAATGGAGTGCTAACCAATCCCATGAAAAAATATGTCTGGTTCAATCTCTATCACAACTCTCTTCACACTTTCTATACACCAATTGCTCATCAAATTTCTCTTTAACTTGCTCGAATGTTTCACAATGAAAAGGTGAAAATGATAATGAAAGCCCACCTTTTATAACTTTTATAAATTCCTCTGCATTTATTTCTCTCCACCTACCACCTGTACTCAACATTAAATGGTGTTTCTTTCCTTTTTCATTGTGTCCCCTATCATAACCTTCTAGTACAGCGCCCACTACTTCTCATCCACATATTCCTTTTATGCGCCTTCATGCATTAAGATTCCTATCCAATGTGCCTCAAACCAATTAGTTTCCACTACTACAACCTACCTCACATTACATTGTGTGTCCATTCATCCACATGTGGTATTTATTCATGAGCAATTTTTCTTTATCCACACCCTTACTTCAAGCACCTACACAATATTTCTCTATGCATACCCATCTTCTAGAGAACGTTCAAGCTTGGCCCATTTATCTTGTATATACTCCACCCCACACTAAAAGTATGTGTGGTCCTCTATGTATGAATTCAATAGATAGTAATCAACTTCTGGCACGCAAGTGTGCTTATTACAAAAAAACATAGAACTAAATTAACAAAGCATAATAACGTTGAAAGGAAACACATATAAAGGAATGCATTAAAGGAAATCTAATCTAATGGAAATAATGTCTTATTACAAACACCAAGAATATCTTATTTATAGTAGGGATTTAACTACTCTGTTGAAATAATCGAGAAACCATGTCCCATCTAGCATGTAGTTGGAAAAAACCTAAATCAAGTATGTAAATCAAAACATTTGTCCCAACCAATGCACTTGGAACTTTTCAGGATGGTGTAAAATTTTTGAATCATATAGAAGAACCATCATGTCAACCAAAATCGTTTTATTCTTAATATGCCTATTGTGTCATCATGCTTTCTTCTGGCCTTTTCTATCTTTTGACTTCAACATGTAATAGTGCTCCTTTTATCAATTGCATAAGTTTATCAATGCACTCTTCAAGTGCTTTTTCATCATCAATCCTTTCACACATGCACAATACGCAGGAGGTAACATAAATTCCATTGGTAAAATAGCCTTTGTGCAAACACCCGTTGAAAGGGTGTGGCTTTATTGCTCAATCATTTTTTGTAGATTGTTATGTATGCCCAAAGTAAAAGAAAGACTTTGTCATCCCAATCCTTCTTTCCAACATCAAAATCTTAGTCAATGTATGTCCCAATATCTTGTTGAAAACTTCAGTAGTATCATTTTTGTTTTGGGTGATAGGGTGAAGTTTTATGGTGTGCCACCATAAATTTTGCCAATAGTATCATGATGGTCTCATTAAGAAAATGAGTTCCCCTATCACTTGTCAGACTCAGTGGACATCCATACCTGCTGATTATATTCTCCCATAAGAACCTTGCCATTATAACTTCCATATAATCCTTTGTAGGTGTTGTTTCTTCCCACCTTGTAAGATAATATGTACAAGTTATAATATATCGCAATCCAATCTTGCATGTGGGTGGGGAAATAGGACCCACAAAGTCAATTACCCACTTTTCAAAAGGTTTGCACTAGAAATAGGCCTCAAAGGAATTTCATCTCTATGCCCTAGATTTTCCAAGGTGTTGAAAATGGTCACAAGCCTTACAATATTCTATATAATCCTTGTAAATTATTTCCACCAAATTCCTGCCAATTAAATTTTGCACGTGGTAACATTTCTTGCATAATGTCCACCTACAATCCCACCATGAGCTTCCTCCATAATGGAATTCCTCTCATGCTCAAGTACACACGATGTAAAACCTCATCTCGACCTAACTTGTATAAATCTCCACTAATTAACATGTAAGACATGGCACGTATAACAAGTTATTTCTTCTCCAAAGCCTTCATTCCCTTCAAGTGCCACACCTATACAAAAGAATACAAAAATATCCTCTAAGTCGAGGGTGGGCACACTATTCAATCTAAAAATTTGTGCATCCGACATTGTATCCTTAATGCTTTACACATCCTCACTGAGTTAATCCTTGATAAATGATATGGTCCTGAGTTACTCTTTTTCCGACTTCAACATATAAAGTCAAATTCTTGGAACAAGAGAATCCACCTGCATATGTGCCCTTGCAAAATGGGCTTATTAACTAGATACTTAAGTGCCATGTGATATGTATAAAATATGAATAGAGTTTCAACAAATATTTCCTAAAATTATACAATGCATAAATCATGGACAATGCTCTATGCTCTGTAGTTGTATAATTTTGTTCATCTGAGGTCAATTCCCTAATTGCAAATAAAATGGGATGGTCAACAATACTCTCTCCAAGATGGGATAATACTACACCAATGGCCATGCTAGAGGCATCCACATGTACATGGAATGATTTTGTCCATGAAGGAAATTGTAGAATAGACATAGAAGTAAGCCTTTCCTTCAATGTCTCAAACATGTGTTGTTGTGCCTCACCCCAATGGAACTTTCTCTTACTCTTCAAAAATTCCTCCAAGGGTGTAGCTATCCTAACATAACCTTTGATAAACTTCTATAATAACCTTGTGTGCTCAAGAATCATGCACCTCTCTCTGGTTAGTAGGTTCCTCTAAGCCCAAAATGATAGTAACCTTAACATGATCTACTAATAAGCCTTCTTTACATATGATATGTCCCAACAGAGTTCCAAAGGGTGTAGCAAAGATGCACTTCTTGATGTTTAGAGAGATTCTCAACTGCCGAACTCTCAAACATAAGTCTTAAATTATCACAATGATCTTTTACTAGCCCATAAAATGTCCAATCATCCAAGTAAACTTACAAAAACTTATGAATAAATTCTTGGAATGCTTGCACAACAATGCACAAAAAGATTGCAGACACATTCTTCAATCCAAATGACATAACTGTGTATGCAAAACTTCCCCACTCAAGTGGTGAAAGTTATCTTCTCTTGATATTCATTAACAATCCTCACCTTGATGATATAAATAAAATACATCAGTGAAGGAGTAGATCTCACGCACCCTACAATGCCTTCCAAAATATCCTCTATAAATGGTGTGGGAAAGGGATCTATTACACAAGAAACATTCAACTCCCTATAATCCACACATATCCTTATCCTTCCATATTTCTTTATGCTTATCACCATAGGATAACCCACTCTAACTCCTCAATGGGCTCAATGATTCTAGACTTCAACATCTTATCAATCTCTTCCTTTACCTTGACATGCAGATTAGGATTCATCTTATAAGGCCTCTCTTCCTAACTAAGCGCACACTTTCCTTTAACTTGATCTCATCTCACCCAAAGAGTGATGTACCCCTTTGAATTCATGATAGCCCCTAGGAATAAGTCTGGAAATCATAAAATAGCTCAATTATTTTGCAACCTCTAAGTCAGACCAATAATCACCAATAATGGCATCTTTAGGTTCTACATTTGTCCCAATGTTTACCTTCTTCATTTTCATAGGCTCATGATATGCACTCACCTTCTCATCTGCACATTGTCTAAGATCTCACCTATACCCACAAAATGATCAACATCTAGATTCTCCACTTCTTCATCATCAATCATGTAAACCATCTTTCCTTTTTTTCTTTTTCTAGGTAAGCGTGCCCAAGTTGTATTCATCATATTTCTTCTTCAAAGTGTGCCTCTAGATTCGACTCACCTAGTAGAATTCTGAATAAGATCCTCATCCTTTGTACTATCTCCCATAGTCAAGTGCTTCATAATATGTAATGCCTCATTCACCGGTGGTTTAGTAGAAAAATAGTCAAAGGTCTAAATCAACCTATAGTCAGTTCTTTTCAATTCCTTATTTCTCTATTCAACTTCACAAAACATACCATGCATGCGTGTAACACAAAAAAAGTGAATTAGAAATTGTGCATCCATAATGAAGGTGGTAAGGCCTCCTACCCCCTCTGTCAGAGTCTCTCACACTCTGTGAAGTGTGATGCAGAGCATCCATCCCCCCATGAAATTTGCATGTCTTGGTAGGTGCATTGTTATGAAGAAATCTAGTAGAGAGGGCAATTATCACCTCTCAACACTCTAAAAGACTATCTTTGTGAGTAATCCACCAATGCGATCTTTGTCCACACATGGTATGTACCAAAATATTTATTCTCTTCACTTGATCTACCCAATGAGCTTCCATAACGCATAGAAATACATCAAGATTTCCTTTTCCTATGTACCTTGGTACTTGGTTATTGCCCAATCACCTAACACATAGCATGAACACGAGTTACTACATTATTCATCTCATGTCTAACCATTTCATAAGTCCCATGCACCTAGTTGTCACAAAAACTTGGTTATATCACTCATAGAATGTGCATCATCCCATTGAATACCATCTTCCTTTGATTTCTCAAGCACTTCAAGATCTCTAATGGTGCGCACATAAATTTCTATTCAAATCCTCTTTACTCAAAGGTTCTACATAAGGTGTAGCTTTTCCATCTCATCAAAGGAATAATCACACACTCTTATTTTTCTCAAAATTGATATAACCTTTATTGAAGCACATCAACATTGTTTGCATAACACCAAGGGTTCCCAAGAAAGGTTGGAAAATATCTTCTTCTTAAATGCCAAAACCTTAAATTCCCCAGTAAACTTGGCCCCTTGTATAGTAATAGTGGAATCCTTCAAAACTCCAATAAGTGTGGCTTTAGTCCTTTTTGCTATATACAACACATTTGAAGATGGCTATAATGGTGGCATCCCCATATGATTCCACACATCCAAGGTGAGTACATTCACTTATACACATGTATCAATCACTATATTAATCAGCAACCATCCGTCAACAACTGTATTCAAGGTGATCTCTTTGTCATAATCAAGATTGCGAGGAGGTAAGTTCGCATGCAATATCTATCTTTTGCACTCAACTTGAGCATGCAACATCTTCTCCCTTAACCTTTTTCCTAATAAAGGAATGATGTTTTATTGGCGCAACATCTTACAAACCTCCTTTAATTCATCAACATCTTTTAGGAAGATCAACTACTTTAGCTTGCTCTAGCTTCCATGACTACTCCTTCAAGAATTATATCTCACCCTATAAGTTTTTAATAACCTCTATAGTTTCATGATAAACTTCCTTATGATGAGTAGGATCTGAATAATTTGCATGCAATACCTCCTATTTTGTAATAAATAGGTTTTGCTTGAGTCTCACGTGCACGTACATGTAGTTACCAACACTGGTATCACCTTAGGTTTAGGTGTTATCTTTGATATCCATTGATCTTCTACTACACATTGTACTCTAACCATTCCTGCACCCTTATCCTATTTTTGGTGCTTTCTCATGTGCTCATACAAATATGAGAAATCCCCAAAATTGTGATTCTTTCCACACTAGGAGAAAAAAATGTTCTGAGGGAATTCAAGCCTATTATGATAAGGGGATCCACATGTGTAATAGGTTCCTCATGATAATTCACCTCTTCCACCACCGCAACCTTGGCCTTTGAATCCTCCATGATAACCTCTACCTCTACCACCTCTATCAGAGCTCCCTTATTATGATTATGATTATGATTATGATTCTCATGTTATTCCTTATAATTTTTGCAACATTGGTCTGATGTACACCATTGTCAATAGCATCATGAATCCTATCAATTAATCTATAATTCTTTGTATCATGAGTGGTAGACTTACAAATATTACAATAACAAGAAATGTTATCCTGTTCATGCGATGCAACAAGAACCTACTTGAATCATGATCCAAATGATAGATCTCACAATCCAACAACATGGCACACACCGATTTATGAGGGAAAATATCCTTAGTATGTCCCTCCACCTCATAATCCATACACGAAATACCACTATGCATCTCATGGGATAAAGTGGCTGAAAATTTCTCCAAATGTTTTACCATAGATATAATCTAAGCTTCCAAAACTGATCTAACTCTAATTTTTATGCACCCAACTACCTCAGTGCACAAATCTACCTCAAGTGCCTTCCATGTATCTATAAAAGTCTTGTGTGAGAGCACCCTTCTGAAAGGTGTGATCAAACCTCCAACAAACCATTGAGCATGCTTTGATTGGTGTGAATCTCATAAGACAACTTTAATAGAAAATTTTTAAAGCATGCATCATACCTATTTATGCTCTTAGCCATGCCCTGATTAATGTCCTTCAATGCACTAATGCTCTTCTTTTCAAACTCAAGTATATGGAACTTTGCTAAGAAATAATCACACAACATGGTATAGTCTACACAAGTCTAGTTCGGATCATACTTCCTATACCAACTATAAGCGCGCCCATGTAGAGTAGTAGCAAACTAATTTACCTTACCCTCAGGAGCTGTGATTCCCTTAGCGCGCCATAGTATCTCACACATATGCATGTGCTCAATTACATCTTTAATTCCTCTATATTCTGGTAGGTGAAGAGACATCTCGTAATAAACTTGTCGGGGTTCATGCAAATTATTCTCACCAGATCTATAACTTGTATTACCTCCTGTATTCCCTCCACCTCTAGAACCAATAGATCCACTAGATCCCAAACCACCTGATCCTCCTCCCATATTGGGTACTAGACTAGAGGATGTGTTGCCTTGTGTCCCCACTATTGTGCTGAATTGAACATCCATGGTCTGTGAAGTTTTACTAAATCCAAAAGTATTACCAATGTTCTATGTGCCCATGCTCTATATAGAGGACACATCGAGAAAATATACCTCCAACCAAACCCCTAAATAACAAAGACAATGTCTAAAATTTCATAGATGAATGTGCTATCTGATTAACTCGTGTACTCAATAGAAAATGAAATCTACCTGTAGCTACTCTGTCACCAACACTAGCTTGATTCTTAACAACTATCTCAAAAATTGGAACACCAAGCGTAGGGATATAGTTGACAGGTGGGATCAAATGCATGCCCACAATTCTTAGTCATTCTTTGTTAGATGTGCTCTCATCTAAAGCTGAAGAGGGTTATCTGCCATACTTACCCAAATGGGGGAGTACCAGATGCTCCAGCTCCATGTCTTCCATGTGAGCTCCAAATCCTTCATGATCCATCTCTCTCCAAAACACCATTCATTCCTCAACATCACATTGCTTTGCAAATTCCCTCTTGCATGCTTCATTAAACTTAAGCCGCCTTTCTTCTCTCTTAATTTCTATTGATAGGTCCGCCATATTTCACCAAACCTACTCCTACCCCCGAACGTGGTGGGATTTAGCTAGCCATGGGGTGTTCTACCAAATACAAAGTTATAATCAAGATCTTAATCGCTAAAGGGATAACACGTAAGTAGGATCCTTTAGGTTCGCGCAAGAACTAAAACTCAACAACCTCTAGATAGGAATAAGTAGAAACAACGTACTCCAATGTATAACTATTCAAGACACCACCCCACCAATGATCTATAGTGTGTGTCCAATCTAAATTAGCATCATGTAGAGTTTGGTAATCTTCCGAGTCCATACAATTATTCTATACCTCCAATTTCTCTTCGATGCATATGCTACTAGCCACTTGTACAGATATATAGGGAAACATGAAAATAATGTCTCATAGAGATCATGATACAGATTATCTTCAACCCACATGCATGCATCAAATTTAGGTCCAGTGTTAAATCTATGAGAAAAATCTTCTTCTAAATTTTCTACCCAACTCCCAATCTTGGCCAAAGTCAAGTGATACATCTTCATCACGTAAAATCCTTCTAGTAACTTGAAAAGAGGTCTTAGAAACAAAACCAAAATGTAGTATTTTATTTTACCAAACAACCCAAGGTGCACTAACACATCACTCGAGGCATACAGGTGCTCACCAAGCACATAAGGGTGCTAGGTCCTCTTTTATGGTAGCTTTGTTAAGTAGTTAGTATGATAACAACACATATAATCCAAATCCATAATAACTATTCAAAAGTAGAAAATAAACAAATATAGATAAAAAAATTTAGTGAATGAAGGATTAAAAACTTATTAAGATCAGATTTACTAGACAAGATCCATTTACAAATGAGTTAATAAACAATATCTAACCACATAGGTCCATTGTATTAACCAATGAAAAACATAGAAGATGAATACATCTTGATTAACTAAAATAAAATTTTTAGAGCTAATCTAACTAGTAACAATGATAATATAACGATGTGAAATGTAATATATGAAAATAGGAAGGGATAGGGTACTAACACGATAAGTAGTTACCTCACCTTTGTGTTCTTTGGGTTGTGATGACTAATAGAGGAATTGGGAAGAATGTGAAGTTACAACTTACAAAGTTGTATCACACAGGGATCTGTTTGTCTTGAAAGCACTGAGAGAGGACTAGGGCACTGTGGGTGACCTAGTTTGTAGTCTAGGCTCTTTGGTCTCTGAGGAAAAACATAGGACTTGGTTCTAGTAATGTCACAAGTGCTTTTTTGTGTCTTCTTGTTTGTCACTCGAGTCATCACAATATCTTCACTTGTGTCATCGTAGTGATGTGATGAAGATATACCTGTAAAACCCTATAAAAAGCATCAAATTCTTGAAAAAGAAAGATGTAAATGAAGGGATCAGATTGACCTTAGCTTCCATAATGGTGGACTTAAAACTAAGTGTTACACTACATTCCATATCCAATGTACTTTTGTGTGTGTAATTGTGTGCCTAGGGTGACCTAACATCAATGACACAAAAGTAGGGGGAAATAACTAGATGTAAAATACAAATGGTGGATGGAATAGAATGAATATAACTCTTTCCCCCTATGCTTGTGTGATGTAGATGTAGAAGATGCCCAAATGTAGTCCTTTTCCTTAGTAGTAGCTAGCTCTTGATAGTAGATAGTCTACCCATAATGTGGTGAGTATGCTATGTTTATATAGGGATATCTTGCTCAAATTTCAACACTAATGGCCTGACATGCTGACTAACACATAGGTGAATGAGACCATAAAACCATAAAGACTAACCTCAAACAACAAAATTAAATGCGAACATCACGGAAACTAGGGCGCCCAAAATCAAGGACCGGGGCACCCATGGGCACCCTAATATAACCCTAGGTGCCCTAGTTAGGGATTAAAGATGAAAAATGACCAAATTACGACACCTAATACTTGTTAAAAGATGACCAGAACTATGTAGAAAATTGACGACTATGCAAGACAAATGACAATGAAGACTAAGTGATGACAAGGACTAGGGGATGAGTCATTAGTGAATACTTTTCTTACGCAAGATCCATATATAAAATAACATACTTGGCGGTAAAAATTTAATAGTAAGTGCATGATTTTGTGACTACATATACATATGAGTATCATCATAAGTCATGCACGCCCATAAAAAAATAACATAACCTTACAAGCATTCATGGGATACTAAATCCATGCAAATAAATACATACATACATACATACATACATATATATATATATATATATATATATATATATATATATATATATATATATATGTGTGTGTGTGTGTGTGTGTGTGTGTGTGTGTGTGTGTGTGTGTGTGGGTGGGGAATTTCCCTTCACCACCTATACATCCTCAAAATAAGTTGCATGCTAATAATAACCATGCAATGATACAAGATAAATATAAAAGCATGTAAGCTTTCTAATAATAGATTATCTAATAATAACTATATATTTAATCCTATTATTAGCCCAAAACTATGCATGTCATTTGATCTTCCACTTGTTCATACTAGCCTCTTCTTAGTCTCCAAGTCTTCATGCCTTTGTGTGCCCCACACTCAAACCTATATTTATCCCACTATAAGAAAACCGGCTAATTCTCAAACTCATATTTTCCTAGGCATGCCCTTTTCTCGCTACATTTCCATGCATACCTACATGCCCCATATATGTATGCCCCAACCTTATGCGCCTTCAATACTTAGGCTATAATTCATTAGCCAACATGGGCCAAGAATAAAACCCATGTAGTTCATCTCCTCATAAACATAATTTATTTAACCACTCATAATTAACATACATTAAAAATACCTCACGCGCATCGAAAAAATAAGGGACCCTAAAATAAATTATAGGAAGGCAGCCCACGATTTGGTGGGTGATACCCCTCAAACCCCATGACCATGTTGGGTTATACATTCTAGAAGAGTGTAACCCATGGAAAATATACAACACATTTCCATCATTCTCCCACTTGGAAAATACTTTCCGTAGGGGGATTTCAAGGCCATATATTCAATAGCTCGGGGTAGTCAATCCCAATGATTTTCTACACATAAAATTTATTAGTGCTTACAATATTTTTAAAGAATCAAAAACATTATATATTGAGTCCACCTTCTCTAGTAGTGTCTTCTCCTCCACCATTTCTCTTACAAAATGGTATTAAACATAAATTTGTTTAATTCTAGAACAATACTTATGGTTCTATGCCGAGAAAAATTACTCTTTGACTAACACAAATTATCCTTATAGTGTTTTGAATGAACCAACAATTGAAATAATTTTTGAAGCCAAACACTTTCCTTAATTGCATGAGAAATTTCCATGTACATTTCCTTTGTGGTTGATATCACAACACTTTGTTCACGTTTACTCATCCAACTTACATCTCCATCATGTATTGTAGACCAAGAATGTGTCTCAATGGATTGCATTCCTAAATATTCTATTCTACAAAGGTATGAGACAACAAAGAAAAGAACACATGAACCACTACATAATGGATTGATTAAAGGGGCTACAATGAGCACTAAGGTCACATATCTAGAGGGAAGTAATCCCTACACTAGGTCAACCTAGGTTTCGAGGACCACAATAAAAATAGAGGGGAGTACCCTTTTATGATATCGATTGATGGGGAGAGGTATAGATCGATGATAGGATGAGAAAAACATGCACAATCTACAATAATGTAATATAACTAAAATAAAGGAAAGGAAATCTAAGGATATGATTATATAAGATCACTATGTTAACTAGCACCGATGTACATACAATACTAAGCTAACATAAAACAATGGGGAAGGGAAATGAACTAATCTATGCAAAAAATGAAACAGAGGGTTAAAGCACTTACTTGCAGGGTGGCTTTGACACATTTATCTCTCAAAAGACGTAGTAGACCAAGAGATGATTGTTATGTGTGGAGAAGGGGAACATTGTTCCTATCCTAAACTCCCAAAAAATGACTCAGAGTGTAAGCAATCCAAAATCAATAAGTGTACAATCCAAGTCAAATGCAAGATGAACCAAGAGAAAAACAAGAAGATGTGAAGATGGCATAAAAGAGCAAAGCTTATGGCTAGTTCATGTGATCTTTCTTCCTTCATTATGAATTTCTGGGTGTGGTGAGTATATACACCCGATGCCATTTCTCATAGGCAATGGTGTTGGACAAGAAAACCTAACGCCGAAACCATTTCCCACAACCGATAGCATCAGCCAAGGAGACCTAAATGTCAAAAGGGTACAAAGTGTCGAGGATCAAGAAAGAATAAGTGAAAAAGATGAAAATGATGGAGTCATATGTGAGTAGTGTCAGGAGTGCTAGTGTGTATAACAAAGAATGACATGAATAACTATATCTAGAACCGCATAGCGATATGTCTCTCTCGTGTAATGTATCTAACCCATAATGATCATGTGAATAGTCATACCCCATTACCAAAATGCCTCTTAAGGTACCCTCTCATGAAATAGATGGATCGGTGACCCTTATCTACACAAAAATGGTTAGTAACATGTATGAAATATTATGATGAAACTTTAGGTATATATATGCCCCAACTGTTGATCACCGCATGTCGCAATAGGGAAACATGAGGTGTTCAACAAATTGAAATAGTACATAACATCTAAATCAAAATTAAATAGTAATGAAGAAGTAAGCATATAAATGACCAACTGAAATGAAATATACCCACCAATGCATATGTGATAGTGTGACTTGTCCTTCCATGTGTGGGCGCAATCAATGTTGTAAGAACCTTGAAGAAGTAAAATTGAAAAGAAACACTAGAGGATCATCAATAAAATAAGACATAAATCAATGAGCTAGGGGCCCATGGAACAAATCTCATGTCATAGTGTCAAGACGTTGTAATTTCATAGTGTTATAGAAATTGTATGGCGATATGGTGTCCAAAAAATGTAAAAATTGAAATTCATAGGACTTATATGTGTAACAGTTCTAAATGAATAGCTCGAGGGTATGGTCATAACATAACAAATGATGTATTTTTCAGATTTCGGAAGAAAAAATAGCATTCATTGGAAGTGTTAGGGTTATCGCCGCTGATTTCAAATAGACAAGTTAGTATTATATAATCATTTGGTGTGTCATTCGATTATTTCTAATTTTGGATTTGAGAGAATGAATCTCTAGTTTCCAAATTCGGGTATATTTTGTGATAACATGGCACAAGTATGAGGTGATTGCTATGGACACAAAATCTATGTACTTGGGTACAGTTCTTGGTCCTAGAGCATACTAATACATATATGATTCCTAAGAAAACAAGTTAGTAATTAACGATGTATTTTTGTCCTTTTTCTTTGTCTCTTATACTTTTATTGACCTTACACACCCTACAACCCTATCAAGTATTTGGTGATTTATCTTTTATGGCCTCAAATACTAGCGCTCAGTGCTTGTCCCTCCTGGGCACTTCGACCTTCTTTACCTTTTTATTACCCTTTTGGGTCTCTTTTTGCTTCTTGGTCATCTTTTATCACTTTGGGTCAACATTTTAGTTGTCAATTATGAAATTTAAACAAGGGAATCATACACACACACACACACACACACACACACACACACACACACACACACACACACACACACACAAAGTTATATCTCTCAAATAAGTGGCCAAGCATTAGCATTACTTACTATCACCTAAGCTTACATCCAAAGGCACAAAGAGCATCTCAAAGCATCCATACAATACACTCATTCAAGAGACAAGGGTTACATCACTTATGCATACACAACATAGGGGGAGTCTATTTTATTCCATTACACACATTTGCATCTGGAACATTCTACATCTAACTCACTATCACATTACAACTTGCACAAATCACGGGGCATCATTACACACAATCTCACATAGAACTACATGGAGTATGAAATGTAGTGCAACACTTGGTACTAAGTTCACTATTCGGGTGACCACCAGGTCGGTTCGAATCCATATTCAATATATTTTTACTAGATTTAATGTGGTTTGTATACATATGTAGGTAGAAAACTTGTTTTTTAGGCTACAGGTACATTCAATGATCTATAAGTGAATCGGAGTGACAAACAAAGATCGACAAGGACACTCCTCTTACACAAGAAGAATCTAAACTTGAGCATCTGGGTAGACACTAGCACCCATATCTAGTCACTAGCACCTAAGCACTCCTATCCTTCCATGGGAGCTTATGTCTTGCATAGTTTCATGTCTCGAGAACCTCCAACGAGCATTAATAATACTTTCTACAGTCTATTCCATCTATTCTCCTTCCTAGATCACTTCTAGTTTTCTCAAAATCAGCTAAGTCCTTATATCTCTCCTTCTTACTTAGGGTTTCATTTTGTACATTAACATTTGTATATCATACACTATAATAGTTACTTTGTAATTATATTTAATTCCATTTATATTAAATCATTTGGTGAACCCAATCCTTACATGCCCATTATCAAATCTTTCATGGCTTCCATCCCTTTGATTCCAATGCTTCCCCATTGTATACCTAGGTTCAACTTCATAATATTCTTGTTAAACATGTCCTAGTTGATCCTAAATCTGGTCTTAATGTATGCAATATTTCCTTTCTCCATCAAATATGAATTTCTACTACTCATCTCAATCCATCTACTCTTTGTATATGTGGCTTTGATAATATACCTAAGAAAGTGTTGGGCACAATCTCTCTTCCCCTTACTATGGGATCTTGCACTCTTAATGTTCTATATCATGTTATGCCTCATGATGTTCCTTATACTATTCTTCTAGGCCATCCTTGGTTACATACTATGTGTACACTTATTTCTACCCATGTCATAACACACAATTCCCTTGCTACACCTTCTTTTATGGATAATGTTATAATAGATTTTGCACCTCATATGCTACTCTTGTTTGTGATATTACACTTAGACATGATGATAATGAAATTACATAAAATACACATCCTTCTCCTCTTGGGATGCACCCTAGTGCTACTGATTTACATGATCAATTATCTATTGACACCCATGATACTCCTCTCATTGTGTCTCACTCTTGATACATTTCTATTGATCATATGATTAGTACTTCCAATGTTACATCTCTCTCTACATCTTCCTCATTACAAGTTAGAACATTATATGCTGGTTTTACACTGATTCCTAATCCTCACACTTTCCACAATCCTATGCATGATTCATTTACTATGGATACACCTTATCTTGTTACATTCAATTTGGGTCGTTTGTTCCCCTCTTTCTACATTTTTGTCTATGATCATAGGGGCTAGTTCATATTGCTTTATTGCTTCTAATATTCCAAAATTGCACTTATTGCTTTTCATTACTATTGATGAGCATCCCAAAATTACATTTGCACTTACCACTATTTCCAACATGCACAATGTTACACCTATTCTATTTTATCCTAATGGGTACATTCTTATTTCTTATACACTTCCTATTCATCTAATTCAAATCTTAGAATCTATCGGGTTTTCCCCTCACCATGTTGACATTATTCTTTGGTAGATTTTGCAATCTTCTACCTATTCTAATTCCACCACCATGGCATGGTATCTCTTGCATCATCACATATATATCCATTACTCGCACACTTGGGGGGCATCAAACTCTCCCCTCCTCATAGTCACATGTTCTAATCAACTTATCTATATTATTCACATACACATCTATACATTACTCTTGCTTTGTAATTCATGTCAATATTTCTAGCAGCACTTTCTCATATCTATAGGAACACCTTGCTACATCTCTTTATGCTCTTATACTAATCCATACATGCTTTTATACTCATTCTTACTTATGGATCCTTCTATTTGTGGTACACATACTACTTCATATATATGATACACATCCTTTAGTGCACTATACATATTCTAGCTATTCTTGCTTACAATGAACACATTTATTTTCCAACTGATCCTGATATACACACTTGGGGGCATTACACTTTATCCCCACTCTCCATCACTCTCGGCTCTATCTATTGTTTACTTTTAGATTATTTACTACACTTCATGCTTTGTGATTCATTCCTATCTTTCCAA
The DNA here is from genome assembly GCA_018340775.1 of Taxus wallichiana var. yunnanensis. Taxonomy (NCBI): domain Eukaryota; kingdom Viridiplantae; phylum Streptophyta; class Pinopsida; order Cupressales; family Taxaceae; genus Taxus; species Taxus wallichiana. The sequence continues at coordinate 659,382,767 of CM031244.1, read as the reverse complement.
GCATCACATCATACACACTTCATGCTCAGTGATTCATGATACATCTTTCCTAGCATCTACTCTCAACCACATACACCACCTTCATTACCCGATGACGCACTCTCCCTTTATGTTTCATACTCAATTTTTGAGGGTCTAATTATCAAATGAACCTCTCATCACCTAATCTTTACTAGATGCTTTGTGATTCATGAACAATCTTTCTCAAAGCACTCACACACCTTTGGCACTCACATTGTACCATCATTGCCCAATGAAACACTCTAGTGCTATGGTTCACACTTGAGTGTTGATGGAATAGTTCATTCTTGAAGCTCACATCATACACACTTCATGCTCTATGATTCATGATACATATTTCCTATCATATACTACTTTCATACTCATTGCTTCATGATATATCTTTCTTTCTTCACAAATATCTTTTTGAGCATCACCACATTGTTGGTTCATACACATCTTATTCATTTACTGATGATGCACTCTAGTGCTATGGTTGAAACTTATTTGTTGAGGTACAACTTCATCTATCAACCTCAAATCATCTATAATTCATGCTCGAGTGCTTCATCTTCTATCATTCTAACATCTACTCTCACATAATGCACTCATTTCCCAATGACACACTCTTGTTCTATGGTTCATTCTTGACTATTGAGGGAGAATTTATAAATGAAACTCATCTCATGCACATCTTCTGGGGGAAACATTGTTAGAAGCATAATGGAATGAGAGGGGGCTAAATTAGTCCTACAAAACTTACATTTTATATTCCATTGCTTACATACATCATTTCATTCAACCATTTAACATCCATAGCCATATGAGAACATTAGGTGTGTATTGAGCATTCACAAGAAAATGAAACAAAAGAAGAAGACACATGAACATTGTATATAAGTTGTAAATCCTAAAGGGGAAGAAAAATCACTAAAAATATACTTATATTACACAAAGAAAAGAGATATAGTGAAGCACCAACTTCACAAGGAGCATCGACCCCTTGTTTAGTAGAGCACCAACCCTACAAGGAGTACTAACCCATAATTTAGTGAATCACCCACTCCACAAGAAGGATACAACCCCATAAGATGATCAAGCACAAATTAAACCATCTAAATATGAAGATATCTAAATATTTTTCTGCTACAACTGATGGAGATCACAAATTCAGCTCACACTCCTTCAAATTCTCTTCAAACCCTCATTCACCTAGTTCACTCTTTCTTCTCTTTTCATGACCTAATTTTGATTCAAATATTTGCACACATAATCATAATCACTCTTTAAATTTTCAAACATATCCCTAATTTAGAATCCATTCCCTTGAAAAAATCTTACACATTAGTCTAGTTCACATTTTCCCCTGTTGTCCAACTAGTTCAAAAATGAACTTAAACAAACACTTTTATATGCTTATATTATTTCAAACACATCATAGGTCTGTATTATACCAAGATATCGGAAAAAAAATAAAAAACATAAAAAAAAATCATATATATTCATCAAATGGACCCATGTAGGTCGAGCATGCTCAAATGCACCGAACATGCTAGTAAATAACTCAAAACCCATCACCTAATTCAGAAAACACCACAAACATCATCATCATGATTAGTAAAGCTCAAACATTACTAAAACATGTCAAATATGATATCAAAGTATCATAAATGGTTTAAAATTATCTTTTACCAATCAAATTCCTCATACCTCTATCAAGAAGGGTCATATCCTTCACAAAAATATCATTAGCAGGAACTAGTCTTCACCTTTGGGCCTTAAGATAACCAAATAACAACTCAACTATAGAATGTAACCACTAATTGGAAATAAAATAACCTATAAAACAAATTCATTCTTTTTAGATATCATGAAACATATATACATGTGAATCACCCTCACTTTCCTCTTCACTAATCTAAACTTCCAAGAAAGCAGTTTTAGGAACTCATCTATTTTGCACCCTTTCTGCCACTTTCAAGACCTAAAAATTCCTTAAATGGGAACAAAATTCATCCTTAAGCACTCTACAACTAATATAAAACATCAAATCATCCATCTTATTCATCTTCGACCTCCATCTTCTTGCTAGAGCAATCTTGTCCTAAGAAATAAACATCCTTCTTCTTCCCAAATTGAGATGGTTGACCCATCAAACCTTATCATCATGAGACAAATATTATACCATTGTAAATACCTTGAAATCCTCTTTCCAAATCTAAGTGGAAGGCCTTCAACCAAGTCCATCTTTGAAACTACTCTAGAACTTCCCCAAAACTGCCTTAAGACCACTCTTCATAAACAGGGCACACTTTTCCCTCTAGAAGCTCAAAAATTATTTGAAACCATCATGAACATTAGTAAAAATCTCAAGTTATAAATAATGTCAATTTATTTCATACTTCCTTTGGACAATGTTTTCCCAAACTGAAATTCTTCAGAAACTAGTCTTTTTAAGTAGGGTCCACATAGCACCACATGCTCTATCTTAGCTTTATAGAAATATGGAGGAGTCCTTTACTACATGTAAACATAAATTTATAAAAATCAATCAAAACTGGTTTGGTATACTTAACTTTCTCTAAGTCACTTTGAGTTAGGGTTTCAAAGCAACTTATCTTCTTAATGATCATTCATAAAAATGTGATGATCAAACCACCCCATTATTTTTCTAAACCTTATTAGTTCCATGAAAAAAATCCCACAAAACCTTTTGGTCCCATGAAAAGAACATAATTCATAATGAGAATCAGAAGGTCATCTCTTACCTTAAAATCACACTCTAGAAGACATATTTTTTCTAATATTGATGTATCTTGAAAAATACATCATAATGACCTAAAAATTTTCATAAAGTATCATCACAACCTCCTCTCATTGTAAATACTCACCATATAGCTTAAATAATCCTATAACTTTCTATCCATTAAGACTTACCTATGTCATCTTGCCTTATCTTCACCCGCTTTCTTCCCAAAGACCTCAAATATGCACTAAACCTCTTCAAACTGACCTAAAACTCATCATACACCTCATGTATACTATCACCATGATTATGCCATACATTTTTACGAATTATCAGCTCTAAAACTCATACCTCAATACCATTTTGTATGCTCCTAATAATCATGACATCACATAATCGGCCTTGCTTAACTCATGCGCAGACTCTTAAAAACTCTTAACACATCATAACAACCTTGTTTTACCTCATGAAATACTTCATCCAACTTGGGGAGAACTCATACAATGACCATGCTTACCAATGTTATCCAAATAGCTCTCCTAGCAATTTGGATAACTTGTATACACATTTTGGCCCTAAGTTATTCATCAAAATAATTGTGCGCGCTCAAGATTATTATTTTAAACACATTGGCATAGTTGTAATCCCTCTACACACCCTTATGCACCTTCCTATTCCCCTTCGAATTCTTCTATCTCCTTCCATTTTCCCTTGTGCACCTTCCTCCTACATGCCCGCTTTCTCTCCTATCCCGTCATGCACTCCTTGCATGCACCTCTGCAGAATTACCTTCCAATCAGCTAAGTCCTTGGCATTCCTCTTGCGCACTTACCCAGACTCAGTTCTTTCATGCATCCTCTTTTCTTTCTCCCTCCGCATGCCTTCCTTTAGTTGAATTCCTGCATCTTGTTTTCATACTTGCCTTCTGCAAGTATGCCTTCCTCTCGTGCGTGCTCCTCTGCACCTCCCCTCTATTTCCCTTTTACATGCTTTCTCCTCATCTCCCCACATGCATAGTGCATGCCCCTCTTCACCTCTTTCTTCCACTTCTCCCTTGCACCCACATTCCACGTGTTCACCTTCTTTCCACGTGTCAACCTGATGCTCCTTCAAAGGAAAAATCTGAGTGGGTTTCTAAATGAGCACGGAGCCTCCACACGTCTAGTTTCATAAAAGGATAGGGTTGAGGTTGAACAAAAAAGAATTGGGAAAGGCCAGTGGAGGATGCCAAGTGTTAACACAACACTAATTCAAGAGAAAAATTTGGGGCGGGTTTCCAAACAAGTGCCAGGCCGCCACGTGTCCAGGGTAAGACTTTTGGCCCCGCCAAGCAAAGAGACTCAGGAAAAATACAAAGAAGCCCAAGGAGCTCACGGAAGCTGCCACGTGTCATTCCAGCTCATATTTAAAAGTGAAGGTAGGGGCTGAATCTCCAAGGTGCGCAAGGCTGCCACATGGACCCGGTATGAAAAACTCTTTAAAATATTGCATGCCCATGATCCAAATATTCAAATGGCCATATATTTTGACTGGAAACTCATATTTGGGCAGAGAAGACTTTTTGGAAATGTCTCAACACCCTCCACACCATGGAAACATAAAATATCATTTTTAATAGGCTTTGGTGGGTGAAAAATGGGAAAACGTCTATCAGGACATTAAAGCAAAATCAAATTTCTTCAACCACTAGATCTGATTTGATTTGATCTATCATTCTTCCTTCTTCAACATGCCAAGTAGATAGGGAACCAGACATGAAAAATTTGGGGTGGATTTGAGAGAGGCATTGATTGATAGTGGTTGAGATTTTAAAGAAAGATTCAATGTGTCTCGAGGTGGTTGAAGTAGGATTTAAATTAGTTTTCCCGCTTCTCTCTCTCCTTCTTCCCTCTATGCTGAATCTATAAAAGTAGGGTCAGGGCTCAATGTAAAAGGTTGGACACTCTAAATCCTTATGCATGTTGTTAAGGACTCCATATTTTATGTATTTTGAGTTGTAGACCTCTATGTTTGGCTCTTGCATGTGGATATCAACCTCCTTATCATTGTAATAATTATGTGCATTTATGGAAGTAATAGAAGCATCATTTTGTGACTATTCTCTATCCTAACATGTTTGCATTCCTTCTTCTTGCCTCTTCTCTTGCATTATGTATTGTTGTGCTATTTCAAGTCCCCTGTAGTTCCATACTTAGTTGTGTTCCATGAGAGTGATCTAGTGAATGTGTATTTCGTTGTGTTACTCATGCCTAGCCTCCTTTCACGCATTCCCTATAATTATCTCTCGTAACGAGATAGTTTTCACCCCTCTTTTCTGGTGCTATTGCCTTTTAATGTAGTTTAATTCATGTTATCCTTCCTTCCCTATTCCCTTGGTATTCTTAGCTCAGTTTCTCTTTTCAGCACTAGGAGTAGTGTGTGAGAGAAATAGATAGAGGAACCGACCTTCTCCAAAGATCCGTCCCAAGCTTGTAAGGTCCCACAACTTGGGGATGGTTCCATTATGGTCTCAAACACCTTGATCCTTTTCTAAGATCCGATACGTGGGTGCACATTTGAGCAACCAACAAAAACCATGCTTTAGGACATCATAGGACATGACAAAATTCAGTCACTACCAACCAACCTTCATGTTAGACACTAAATGACACCTCATGGAGACTCACACAACACTATGACACCATTTTGCATAAATGGATTTGAAATTAATGACAATACTAACACATAATGGCCAACAATCTCCCCACTTTTCATTGATGGAAACCATAAGACAAACACACCTACTAGAACTATTTTCCATGTTTCTTATGTTTCTCTCCCCCTTTGAAATATATTAAAAATGTGACAATGATGGATAGAAATGAAAATGACAATAAAAGAATAGTCATAATGGAAATAATGTACAAAACCAACCTTACTTGACTTGACTCCCTCTTGGACTATATTTTTTCTTATTTGACTTCTCGAGTAGCAAAATTGATCCATTGACCTTATATGAGCCTCCACAAAGCTCCCCATGATATAATGACCCCATTTTTTATCTTCTCTCATGAAAAACAAAACCTTATAGACTTCTACCATGCCCGAGAACACAAAAATATGCGTCCTAACTTTACATAGTCATCTTAAGAATCTATGTCCTTAAATCTCATCTTTAGTATAATTTTCTCAAACTTCTCTAAGCTATAGAACCAACCCAAGAACACAAAAAAACTTCCAAATGTTCCACGTGTCTTCATTCCATTTATATCTAAATTATAAAGAACAAATGAAACCTCCTACCTTTCTCTATTGTTTTGGATATGTCATGCAAAAATCATGGTCCTAAAGAATTCTTTGAGTGTCTATAACCTTTCATAGCCATATAACATCCTATAGAAACCAATAGATTTTTAACCAACATTATGACTATCATAAAAACCTCCATGGTACTTTATTCATCTTATTGAGGTCAGAGAAGGACTTCTCCTACCTCAAAACTCTCTTAAAGACACATGTACCTTACTACTTTTATTCTTTCTCAGTAATGATTCACTTACCAAGGCAAATTGACTTTATGTCCTTCGTAGCTTCATTTCATTGAGCTTGAGAGCACATTTAGGATTCCCCTCAACATATACCTTCATCACCAATCATAATTAATCCTTCATATCATGCTTCATCGGCTACTTTTCTATCTCTTCAAATACCAAGACTAAGGACAACATACCTTGCTTGAAGTTTCTACACAAGTTCCATGGACCTTCATCATGCAACACTACCTTATTTAGACTTGCATGCCCCTAAAATTCATTTTATTTTTCTCATAACCTATTTGATATGTCATAAAATACCTTAAGAGATCACAAACATATTTGTAACTTATGATTTTTACCTTTCACTATCTTTAATACCTCTATAACTTTTGGTTTCATGCCATGGATTAGAAAATCATAGCCTGTTTCTTGGGATAATAAAAATCTACTTTCATTCGTCTCAATGTAACATAGTGTTCCTAAACTCTTACTATCAACTAGAACCCTTCCTTGAGGCATAATTTGTACCTACAACATAGTCAAACTTCACATAGAATCAGGGAATTCAAAAGACAACTTTATATTTCTCATGATAATGGAAGAGCTTCATAGTTTAGACACTATCAACTCCCTTATTTTAGAGACAACTTCAAGATACATTCTTGAATCATAACCATACAATACCTTTATGAATTTGAACCTTATCCACTTCTACTCTTCCTCCTACTAGCCATATTTCTCTGATGTTCCTTCTCAATACACAAAGTGACTTGTTCACTTTGGATACACCACCATGTTTCAATGTAGACTATACCAAAGATTTCAACCTTCTACTAGATATTTTCCTCAGATTAGATTCCAAACACATATTTCTAGGACCTTAAAAACCTTCAATCTTACATGAAACACCTAAGAACATAGCTATAGACACTAAAAATTTACATCCCCAAGCTTAGACATGTTCGTAACTAAAGACGTCTCATTTACGACACTTGATGCTATCATCCCTCTTAACCACCTTTAATTAATATTGTCACGACCCTCACATTTCTAAAGTATAAAATAATTACTTGATTAATTAGAATAAATAAATTAGTTATTCCCCCGACTCCTAACCCACACACCTCACTAAATTAACTAAGACACCTCACTATGATAGCTCATCAACCACCTAACCACCTCTAAAACCACCTTCCTAAAAATCACTTACTCCTAACTAACTAACCTTCTAAAAATGCTAACTAACTAAATATTTCCAAAAAAGGTTAACTTCTCTTATCCTAACTAAAATTTTTCATGATTTTTTACCCACTCCACCACCTTAACAACTTCAAAGTTATCATATCTTGTTCGAAATGGAAGAAAATAACTTGTTTTGTTAACTAAACTAAGATCTTTTTGTAATCGCTTGATGATTTTCACGATGTCGACGATCGATAAATATGAGCATTCACACCTCCTTTCCATAGAATATTCTCATGCTTTACAGGTGCATTCTACCTCAAATCTAATGTATAGATATCCAAGAATTTTACATCAACTCTTTCCAACATTATGCTTCTCAAAGGATGTCGAATTCATCATCAAATCACTTTCCTTTTACCATTCAATCATCTTCTTCCGTCCGTTCACCAATCCAACTCATTACACAAGGTAATCTATATATGCTGATTATTTTAGGTACTGAATGTAGGTATCTCCCATTTATATATCGTTTATATTGCTAGAGATCTAATTCCATAGATAAATCAACTATTTAGCTCTTTTTTAGTGAACTATTAAATTTAGCGGTAATCGCTTAGCGATTAACCTAATCACCTGAGTGATTCCTATGTTTTTATTTTTAATCATTTTTTACATAATCGAGACTAAAATGTCTAGCTTTAATTCTTATTTTCTAATATTTTTTCTAGCATGATGTTTTTAGATGGAATTAGGGGTACTGATATTACTACTTGCTAATTCCATCCCCATTATTTTCCATCCACTCTATTGGGAACAATATAAGCTCCTCCATGATCATGAGCTCTGTGGAATTCAAAACATGCCCTTTAACCATCTCGAGGATATCTTCGCAACAAATAAATGCATTCGTGAGGATACCAAATAATTTAGGGATGTGTACAATGAATTTATAAGATTCCTTTTAGATCAAGCATAGTACGAATACGCTTACGAGACCGACCTAGAGCTCTTAAACAAGGACTACTGCACTTTGCTTCAAAGTTTGACACACATAGTCACATCAACATATCTAGTACTGACATAACATTTTCTCATCTTTATAACACCCAGGAGGAGGATTCCAACTTCTTTGTTGAGGAATTCATCTTTTCCTTGATTTCGACCTTACCAAGGGAGAGATAATTAACTCTATAACATCTAATGTGTCTTAAAATATCTACAAAGACCAAGAGTCTGAATTATGGATTTAAATCATAACTAATATTATCTATATATGTATCTATTTTAAATAAGTGATAGTCACAATTATATCTTAGAATTTTTAGCACAATTATTAACATTAATAAAAGCACGCATGTTTTATACATGTAACATTGTTTTGTCTAAAACATGATTTGTAGGCTTGTTTACAAGTAAAGAAGATTTGATTCATTCTTTTAAACGAAGTGTGAAAACATAAACAATCAACATCACGAGTATCCTAGAAACCTCACCAAACTTAAATCAAGATTGGTTATTATCCCTTGAAACAATCAAGAAACCAAAGGTAAAACCATGTTAGACATTCTGGCACACCTGTGGGACCTTGAATCCTCTCGTGAATTTACTCATTTTATCATTAATTTAATTATTGTTTTCATTGATTTATCGATCTCTAATGATTAGCTTAATCATATGTGATTCCTCTATTTTTTTATAACATCTCATAATCAATTGCATTGTCTTGTTTGCTACTTGTTATTTTTAATCTCATTGCAAAATTTTTTCCTTTGGAAAGCGTACTTTTGGGCTTCGCTAAGAAAATGTTAAATTTACATTGAAAAAAATGGAGTGTGTTCTTGGTAAGTTCTAAAGCCCTCCGTTTAACTTCCCATCTTACATTCTTATCTATTTTTCTTCATAGAAACCAACATTTTATTTTGGAATCTTAAAATAAACAATTGCATTCTATTGGTGCTTGAATTAATCTTGCCCCTATTTGGTTAAGATTCACCATTTTTGTCTGTTATATTTTTCTGTTTTCCTATGGGGGTGTGCATTGGCCTTTTAGTTCTTCTATGTATGGATTAGTCTTTCCTCTTTTCAGTTGAGGATAATGTTTGGATGTGCATTATTTTATATTTTCTTGTAGGGAACCAGTTGTGTTTTAAGTTGTGAAATTGGAGGGATCACCTGTTGTAAAATGTTCCTTGGTCTTGTATTTTATTTGTGTTTTCTTTCCCATTTCCCACCAGTACGTGGAAATCCCATTGATTGCAGTATGGTAGATATAATTTACAAAGTTGTAACTTTATATCGCATTCAAAAAAATACAAATCATCCCGTGACCCGATAAATATTCTTCGAAAATTTGTAATCATAAAGTAGCGCAAGAAATTTCTCAATTAGCATCCAGGAGTGTACATTTTTCACAATTTGAGTGGATGTGGGGAAGCGGCACATATTTGTAACTTTTCACATTAAGAGGAAAAGTGTAAAGGTGTAAAAAGGTTCCCGAGAGCTGCAAGGGACACTTGGATCCTTTCATGAAAAAAGAGGTGGTGCGGGTCGCCAAAGCACTCAAAATTTTTGGTTTTGAATTAGAAATGAAATTAAAATAAAAAAAGGACCATAGCCCCACTATCACCCAAATATGACCACATGTCGAGCTCGTGTTAAAATCCAAAAGTGGATGGGTGGGTCAAGTTTGCCAAAAGTGTGTAAGTTCTAAAACATTGCAAAACTACAAAAATTGCCCCAAGCCTGCGTTAGCTAAAAGTATTTTCCACATGGACAGATCATTTTCAAATTTGAGAATGGTGAAATGAATGATCATGATACAATGCATTTATTTCTACCGCCATTAATGCTACTACACAAATCAAGGACATTTTAAAGTCTGTAAATGCTTTCATCTTCTATTATCAATTTGCTGGATTTTTGTTGCTACCTTTTATAATTTTTCATGGAAAATTATCATGTTTTTAAGCGAGAAGATTGAATTGTGAACCGAGAGGAATGAAAAGGCTATCGATTTGGATTTAAATTACTCAGGAACTCATGGGTTGATTGGTAAGAACTTATAAAATCATGTGTTTCTCTTCATTGGTAATTTGGTTTAAAGTAAAGCTAGGGTTTTGAAAGATGAAGACCATGCCATCTTCATTCTTGGTTGCATCAGGGGTCACAAGTGATTTAGAAAAGATTACAGACACGGACTTGATGAGTTTTGATCTAAATGATTTTCTTCAGAGAATGAATAGCCCCCATAAGAGTGAATCCCTAAAGGCAATTCAAGATAGCCACATTGCTCTAGCGGGTGTTATCCCACCATTGGTGTATTTCCTAGAATTGGTGTGGCATTTCGCTATGAATTATGATCCCAAAAGAGGGAAGTATTAGACGGGAGTGGGGATGTAGTTTTGAAATCGACACATATAGCCATTAGAACAATGTTAAAATTGCCTATAATCACTAACCCACTCACCATTGCTATCAAATTAGCCTTATGATATTATGAAGAAAATAAAAAGGATTATGCCAAGATCATAAATATAAAGTGGCTCATCACAAAAAAAAAAAAATAGAATCCCTAAAAGGCTAGTTAGGGAACAATTGTTAAAGAGGTTGAAGATGTCATTGTGTTATTAAGTCAAATGGCGGGGTTGGGAATTGTAAATGAATTTAAGGAATGAATGGTTACTTACATATGGATCATTTTGGAGAGAAAGGGGAGAATTTTTGGGCTAATTTCATTGCATAAGCACTCCATGGCCACATGGTCACCTTAGTAGCAAAAATTGAGATGGGTGATACATCATAGCTAGAATTTTATATGATGACTTAATTTACAATGTTCTTGGGCATAGACGTTTCCCAGGTTTGTTACCATATGTAAATTTCAAGCAGTGCCAAATGCATGAAATATTCCCTCAACTACAACTGATCAATTGGAGTGGGAATGTGAGGTTAGTTAATGATGATTTCTTTGCCCCAATCATTTGTCTTTTCAAACCAGAGTGGGGACAATATATAATTTTGAATAGGCCAGATAAGTGATTTTGGAGTACAAATGCTACTTCATTCAATATTAAAAGTTCACATACATAAGGGTTAGTGGTTTTAAAGGCAAGCCTTGTAAATTGCCTAGGTATTTAGATGATAAATTGGCTTTATGTGAATTGTCAAGGAAACTAACACCTATGCATAAATTTATTTCCGAAAGGCATAAGACCAATATCAAATTCCCTATTAGAATTAGAAGATATTCATGCCCTTCCATCATAAAATCTAGGTTGATTGAAGATGAAATGCAGAAGTTTGACATGGAAAAGTTTGAGGTAAGGGCCAATTATGACATTAAATGGGTATTCAACAACATTACAAATAATTTTGAGCATGAGCCTCAGTTTGAAGATTATTGGATGAATTGTAGGGATGAAGAAGAGGTCATATTAAGGGATTTCTCTAAAATGACCCTTTCACAAATAATAGATTTCAAAATTACACTTATCTCAGAAGGAATTTTGGATGATCCACATATAGTAAGTAGGTATTATGTTGATCAGAAGGTGGAAGCACAACCCATAATCCCTCCAGATTGGAATGAGATAGAATCGATAGTTCTTATATAAGGTTAAGCGATGTAATGAGAAGAACTATGAATTGGTTAACTCAAAAGGGCATTGGCTTTGTTTCACACGGAATGGTTTCGGCTCTGCAGAATAGACTTGCTTCTATCCTATCATTCCTTTGAGAAACAGATAAGGGTTAGGGCTAGGAGGAATACCTGTTAAATGTTGAGATGGTGTGCGCGTACCGTAGAGAAAGATCAGATCGACTGCGAAGAACTCCTTTTTGTCTTGGAAGGACTACCTGCAAGTAAGAATACAAGACCACCAGATTTTAATTAGACAATAAATGAGGGATCTGCCTTAGGCCCAGGAAATATAAAACTTCCTTTCGAAGGTGGTCAGTTCCCCTTTTAATACGATTTAACACAAATGATAACAAAGAAAGCTATTGCAAAATCACGATTTAGGTATCTCGCTACAAAGCAATAGAAACTAAATTATCAATAATAAAGCGTCACGTTGTTTGTTCGGTTACTGGTCGTTGGTACGTTCAGGTTGAGTTATAGGGATAAACCAGACTGGATCTGAGGTTGTTAGGTGGAAAATAGGTGAGAAAAGGGTTTTGGGGTATAAGTCACAGTGACCGACGCCGGTCACTGGGTAACCGACCGCGGTTAGAGAACCGCTGCCGGTAGGGGATAAACGATACCGGTAGGGTCAGCAATCTAAGTGCTTCTGGATAGAGGTGGGTTGCAAGGTGATTGTGGGGTTATTAAGATTGGGGGATGGCTTAGGGGAATGATGGGAGGATAGGGAAGACTCAGAGTGTGGTAAAATGGCCTTCTGGGCAATATCAGGATGTATGGGTGAAGGTTAAGTGCAGTATGTTGCTGGTAGTAGATCTAGGAATAAACTTATGATTACTATTAATCAACAGTTCAAGAAAATGGTGCTTAGAAACATATATAAAACACTACTCACTAGTCCCTGATGCAGATGCAGGTTTCAGGACTGTGATGATGAAGACAGGACCCAAGTTGGATGATCTGACAATCCAAGATGAGTTATCTCCTCTTCTGATGCTCGGATGAGTGTTACTGGGCTCTGGTTATTCAGTTGCAGTCTTGGGCTTGATGTCCTTCTCTGCAAACTCTTCCTGTTTCTTCACTTGTCTCTGCTCGGCCAAGCAAATCCGGATCCTTTCGATGATTTCTCTTTCTTCTCGATCAAAATGAAAAATCGATCTTTGTTTTTGGTTGGAAGTGGTCATTTACGGGGAACCGATGGCGGTTACGCAACCGACGGCGGTCGAGTAGAACGGTATCATTCAGGTAAAAGTGGGCTATTTTTGGTAAAATAGCCAGCTTTCCCTCCTTTTCTTCCGAGGGATTGGTAGCGGGCTTGGTCAAGTCATTATGAAGTTGGTTTTAGGTGCGGATGAGGAGTAATTAGTCATAGGTGTGGAATTGGACCAAGTTATAGGTCTTAATTAGGTTAGTTTAGGGTTAAGACTAGGTCATGATGAGGTGGCGACATGAGGTGGCAGGTATGGCGATGTGGATTTATTAATTATAAGGTAATTAATAAATAATTGTGTAAGGTTTAGGTGATGAGGTTAGGTTGCGAAATGAGATGCGGGGCACAGGGGGTCGTAAGACACAAATTTGGTGTCTACATTAGCCCCTTATTGTCGTGTAGTTTGTTTTGTAAAGCTGCACGACAATAATAAGAAGTGGTTACCCCTGTTAAGGGTATAGGTAATCCCCCTCAAATCTATCACAGATTGAGGTAGCGTGAAAGCAGGGATAGGGTTGATAAAGGGTAAATGGTGTTGAGATAATGGTAAGAGGGTGGGGTAGGTCCAAGGAAGCAGATGCACGTTGAAATGCAGTAGTGCGACCAGGGTATATGATTTGAAGAGCAAACAAGCAATTCATAGGCAAAGGTCGATAGTTTATCCAAACAAGGGTGATATAATCCTGGTATCCAAGGCATAGGAAGTAGCTCCAGGGGATATAACGGGTAAGGTACAGGAACGTTTAGGCATGTTCGGCAGTACCAAATGGTTGGTTTGGTTGAGATAAACGTCACGGTCTAAGTCTAGGCAAAGTTGGTCGACAGATCAAGTCAAGGACCCTAATCATGCTAAAACACGAACAGGTGAGCTCGATTGAACAAAAAGGTACATGATGGATGGATAAAATAAAACGTTGATGGTGGGTATGGTATTTAATTGGTGCGGCCTTAGGTCGGGCCAAATGGTTAGGTGCGGCCTTGGGTCGGGCCAAATGGGTTGGTTGCGGCCGTGGGTCGGGCCAAATGGTAGGTTACGGCCGTGGGTCGGGCCAAAGAGGTTGGTTGCGGCCGTGGGTCGGGCCAAATGGTAGGTTACAGCCTTGGGTCGGGCCAAATAGGTTGGTTGCGGCCGTGGGTCGGGCCAAATAGGTTGGTTGCGGCCGTGGGTCGGGCCAAATAGGTTGGTTGCGGCCTTGGGTCGGGCCAAATGGGTTGGTTGCGGCCGTGGGTCGGGCCAAATAGGTTGGTTGCGGCCGTGGGTCGGGCCAAATAGGTTGGTTGCGGCCTTGGGTCGGGCCGAATAGGTTGGTTGCGGCCTTGGGTCGGGCCGAATAGGTTGGTTGCGGCCTTGGGTCGGGCCAAATAGGTTGGTTGCGGCCTTGGGTCGGGCCAAATAGGTTGGTTGCGGCCTTGGGTCAGGCCAAATGGTAGGTGACGGCCGTGGGTCGGGCCGAATAGGTTAACAAAGGGTTGTCAACGAAGGTGGATATAGGCGATGTTGGTAAAAGGGCTATTAGTAAATAAGGGGTGAAATTGGGGTAGAAGTTGGAATAAAACCGATGTCGATTATCTATGACCGATATCGGTTAGGGGACCGATACCGGTTCCTTAGGGCATAATAAAACCGATATCGGTTATAGGTCAAAAACCTATAAAAAGAAAAATACGGCCTGTCATTGTCACATTTGCAATTTGAAAACCGATTTGGGTTGTCTGAGGTGGATTATTGAGATTGGAGCATTTGTTGGGTGAGGTGGCGCTATTTGAGTGGACGAGTGAGTGATTAGTGGGCCCGAGTGAGTAGGAGGCAGCAGTTGATTGGTGGAGGACCCAGCAGAGGAGAGGTGGAGCTATGGCACAGCCAGGAGGAGCAGGAGGGGCTGGACCAGCTGGACCACCACCACCCATCCCACCACGATGACGTGTCGTCGTACCGGTAGGTTCGAAACCCCTCATTGTGTGGATTTGAGTATATTAAGCTATTTTTGGGGGTTTGGGTAGGAATCCATGTTTTGGTAAAATAATGAATAAATTGACGTTATTTGAAAAATGAAGAGGATAGATGGGTAAAATAGGGCAAGGCGGCAGGGTGGGTAGATTTTTAGGGTGTTTGGGTGGGTAAATAGGGATAAATAGGGAAAAATGAATTTGGGGGCGCGCCGGATTCGGCCCGGCAATTTTTCAGTGACCGATGCCGGTCACTAAGCGACCGGCATCGGTCAGGAAGTTTCGGGGCAGGGTGGGGTTGTGGTTGACCGGTGTCGGTCGTATAGCGACCGGCGCCGGTGAAGAGAGGACCGGTGTCGGTCATAAGTGACCGGTACCGGTCCTTAGGTATTTTTATTTTTGTTGGGTTGGGTTTAGGTTGTGGTGGGGGTATTTGGGTATTGTTGGAGTGTTTTGGTTTGTTTAGGTGTTTTGGTTTGTTGGGTGTGTTGATTTGTTTAGGTGGTTTGGTATTGTTTGGGTATGTTGATATGGTTTGGGTTGTGGTGGAGGTGTTTTGGTATTGTTTGAGTGTTTTGGTATGGTTTAGGTCGTTGTTTGGGTGTGAAGAGGGAGGGGGATATCGTAGAGGTTGTTAGGGTAAGATAGGTGGGTGTAGAGGGTATAAGTAGATGTTGTGATAAAGAGTAGGGCTAATGTAGTGAGTTGGTTTTGCAGGCACGTCAGCAGCTGACGATGCGGGACAAGATGCCCCCACTGTTGAGACGGATGCGGCCACACGTGTCCGCAGCAGCAGTGGGGTATCATGCGCGAGGTGGGACTCGGTGGAGTCCAGTGATACAGAGTGATTGACAGGGATCATAGTTTGATGGTCGCCCTCATCGAGAGATGGGATCCGGTGACCAATGTGTTCCATCTCCCGACTGGAGAGATGACCATCACATTGGAGGATGTGTATCGCATCCTTCGATTACCGATTGATGGAGAGGCAGTCTTTCAGGTTGACGCTGAGACAGCCATGGACAACATCCTACACGTATTCGGGGATGCAGCTGCGCTACTGACATATCACAGCGCGAGTATCGCGTATGGGGATATGTACCGAGCCCACCGCCATGAGACACGGCTTGCCGTGCTGATGATGATCGGGATCACCTGCTTCACCCTCCCAGACTCAGAGGGAGGCCGCTTTCCACGGGTGCTTATGGGGTGCTACATGAGATGGTGGAGGAGCACACATGTTATGCTTGGGCACCAGTATACCTGGTGCAGTTATACCGAGAGCTGTGGGGCTATCGCCGGATGAGGCGATTCGGGATTTGCTCGACGTTTTTACTACACTGTTGGGCATATGAGCATATCATATGCATTAGACCAGTAGGGCTGCCCCAGCAGCCAGGGCCACAGGTCATCTATAGATACGGCTTTCAGAGGTGGTTGGGGGTCGTGGGCCAGCCCACGAGCAAGCAGCTTGCAGGGCGGGACGTCACTTATTATAGACATATGTTAGAGGGCTTGACAGTGTTAGATATTGTATGGAGACCTTATAGAGGTCATCACCCGCACGGAGGAGCCCGAGCATAGTTGTAGTGGATCCAGTATACATTCTGGATAGCGGGATGGAGGCCGGGAGAGTATGAGAGGATACCCCTGGAGAGGGTACGCAGGCAGATGGGGCTACGACAGGATGAGCCACCGCGCTTCCCTCAGTACCGGAGGGATGATGTAGAGGCTCCACTACCTGCACCACAGCCCGTAGACCCAGATTGGGTTGCTGAGAGGCCGAAGATGATACCATAGATGATGCCGGCTGCACAGGAGCATTTTTGGTTTGGTGGGCCGGAGAGAGAGCTGCGAGGATAGCACAGCCCGCAAGCCAGACTTAGCGGCTGTTAGAGCAGAGAGGGACCAGCTCAGAGGGCAGGTACAGTTATTACAGGGGCAGCTTGCTGCCGCACAGGCACAGATAGGTGTCTTACAGGGGCAGCTAGCCCAGCTCAGTGCTGTGCACAGCACAGCACCAAGAAGAACACCACCATGCCAGCACCAAAGACACCGTAAAGTAGTACATGTGTACCACCACACCACAGTGCACCAACCTGGCACCAAGCACAGCCGCAGGGGGCACTGGTAGTAGGAGTCAGGGGACCAGCCCCAGCACCTACGGTGGCTCGTGATCGTTATATGGAGGCTAGAGCGGAGGCCCGGTACTATCAGGATATTCTTGATGGTACCGGGGCTGATTATCAGCCATATGCGGCACATAGAGCAGAGACCTCTCGGAGCCAGAGATCTCAGGGAGGTGCAGCCACAGCCGGTGGGTCTGTGACAGGCAGGAGGCGAGAGGCAGCACAGGGACCAGCAGGCAGACAGGCAGAGGGCGGTGGAGAGAGCTGAGGGGTCCCTGCATAGTTTTGGATTGGTTCATTGGATATGGGCACCGGTCTGCGAACCGGCTATGTTTATAGAGGCCTGCGTGCCTAGATATTATGTATTCATTTATTCATTCATTCATTTATTGTATATACCAGCCTGCGAGCCGAGTATGGGTTGTACAGTGGATACCGGCCTGCGAGCCGAGTATGTTTTTGATATGAGAGACCGGCCTGCGAGCCGAGTCGAGATTATTGATAGTTATTGCGGCCTGCGTGCCGGCTTTGTTGTATTATGAGATCACAGAGGCCCCGATGCAGGGCACATTGTATATTTGAAACTTTGTATATATATAGATATGATGATTTGACCCACATGTTGTGTGTAAAAATGTGTTTAAGTGTTTTGAAAATGGTTTGTGATATTTAATGTATGATGAGTTTGATTTACATGGTGTTATATATTAATGATGTTGATGTCTTTTGTTGATGGGATGTATGTATGTATATATAAATGATGAGTTTAGTTGACGTGTTGTATGATGAGTTTCACTGGTTTTGTGAAATTGAATATATGTAGCTGTTGATTTGGATTCAAATGGTGTTAGATGGATGGTTTTTGATATCGTTTGTTGATGGCGTGGCTGTTTTTGTAAGATAGATAGATGATGTTGATGAAATTGTGATGAGATATGGATTTAATGAAAAATATGGATAATGGTGTTGTTCATGCAGGAAAAAGGGACGGGCGCCACAAAAATTTGCAAAAATGAAGAGACGACTTAAGGTTTAAGCAACAAGGGGATACCTGACCGATATCGGTTATATAACCGATGTCGGTAGCTATATGACCGGTATCGGTTATATAACCGATATCGGTTATGCAAGAATTATTTTCCTAAAAATAGAACTGCTGGATTGGCAACTTAAGTTCTTATTTTTAGCATTCTTATTTTTAGAGTCATGCAACAAGTTAAATATGCGAATGCGACGTTGTTTGACAATTGCTACAGGTAATTGCATGAAAGAATTTGAGTGATAAGGAGGAAAGAGCCAGGTGAAGTGAGCGTGGGCTGAGATTCAGAAGGCAGAAAGACAAGTTATATTTGAAGAGGGTGGTGAATATGGCTGAACGAGGAGAAGCATCCAAGCAGCAGGACGAGGGGGAAGACATGTTCCGCCCCAAGCTGCTGCATCCCGAGAGGTAAACTATTTGGTTGTAATTTGATTCTTGCATGTGTTGTAAATAGGATGAAAGAAGTGTAAGTGGGTAAAGAGGAGGAAAAAGGTGATAGGCAAGGGTTGGGGATGGTATGAGTGCTACGGGGTAGGTAAACAGGGTGGGCATGTATGTTTTTAGGTATAAATAGGAGTAAACGGGCAAAATAATTATCGTAGGTGTATGCTTGAAGCAGGGTAGGTAGATTTTTGACAGTGACCGGTATCGTTTGGAAGTAACCGGTATCGGTTAGCAAACCGGTATCGGTTATGCATAACCGCTATCGGTCACTGTAAGGGTTTCCAGATTTTGAGAAAAAACCCGTAGAGATTTGTTCTTTTGAATAATTATGTGTCATTTTGATGTATGCAGCATAAGCAAGGTTAAGGATGAATGATACTATGCCAGCGTTGTTGTCACGAATCCGAGTGGATGTAACACCAGCGGAATGGGCATTGATAAATCGGTTGGGGTTAAGTGGAATCCGCTATTATTCAAGAATCGCGTGAACCATGCTATGTTGCAGGCGTTGATTGAGAGATGGAATCCAGAAAAGAATACCTTCTATCTACCAACAGGGGAGATGACAGTGACTTTGGAAGATGTGTTCCGTATTTTGAGACTCCCAATGATAGGAAAACCGTGTATCGTGCATTGCCAGGTAGCGGGGAGCAGCAGCGATAAAAAGCAAAGATTTGGGTCACCGCACGAGATTTGACACAACGAGGTTTATCATTTACGTATGGTACAATGTATGCAACACACCCTGAGGAAACAAGGTTGGCCATGCTATTAATGATAGCGGTGGGGTATTATGCATTGCCGAGGGTGGAAGGTGGAAGATTTCCCAAAGCATTGATGAGTGTTATTTGGGAAATGATAGAAATGAGCGTGACATTCGCATGGGCACCCGCATATCTGGCAGAGTTATATAGGGGTTTATGGGCATGCAAGCGAAAACACAGAACGACACTGGATTGTTCGTACTTATTACATTGTTGGGCCTATGAGCATATTGTTTGTGTGCATCCAATAGGCCGACCCATTGAGTCGGGAGAGGCAGGAGTGCAAAGGTTGGGATTCAGATGATGGGTCCAGACAGAACAAGAGGCGAGATCCCAGGCCGTGATAGATGACATCGAGTATTATAGACAAGTATGGGAGATGGTGGCGATTGCGGATATTTGTTGGAGGCCGTACGGGAACTATATGGTGACAGAGCACATAGCTGAGGAGTTGAGGGGTGTAGAGCGATTGAGGTGGATCGCAGGGCATAGGCCGGGTGAGTACGAGAGGATTCCTCTAGATCACGTGTGGCGACAATTTGGGTTCGTTCAGGATATACCTATGACATATAGACCATACATGAGGATCGACGCCGAGGCAGCATTCTCACCTCCCCGGCCTACACCTCCAGAAGGGCCAGAAGAGATAGCAGCCGATCGTAGGGTTATGGATGCGGGAACGACAGAGGCGTATAGAGTATGGTGGGTAGCAGAGCTGCGAGGTGCACGTGAGTGCCCTGACATAGCTGTGATTACAGTGGAGAGAGATCATCTGCAGGATTTAGCTCGCCAGCTTCAAACACAGGTGAATGAGACAATGGGATTGTTAGAGGCTTCACAGCTATGAGTGGAGAGACTGGAGGCAAGATTCCTCCACGCGAGAGGACGTATTCGTATGTTACAGGAGATGTTGGCGGATCAATGGGAGGAACCAATGGCAGTGGCACCTTTGAGGATGGAGAGGCCCACTGAGGGGCATCGACGATCACGATCACCACCTGATTCGGGAGGAGGTGCAAGGATCTAAGTGAATTTCATAGGAATATAAGAATAAATAAAGATGCCGACCTGCGAGTCGATGATAGAGAAGATGTATTTGTTTAACATCTAAAATAAAACGAAAGATGTATGTTCTTTTGAGTGATGATAATAATAAGAATGGTTGTGTTTGAATGTTATTTTTGTTTTGTTTGAAAAAGGATAAAGATGAAAGTTGGCAAATAGAAATACACAAAAAATATTTATATTGACAACATATGATAGGGTAAGGTAGGGGATGGTCGAGCTAACCTTGGGAGACCCCATGTCTCCTAAGTGCTGCCTACATAGCCCATTTGCACAAAGCAAGGAAGGGCCTCAGACCGATGTAGTTCTCCCTTAGGATCAGGGAGAGGTGAATTCAGGCAATTGGGTTGTGGTTAGGCAATTTTGTTGGTTGGTAAAAATTTGATGTTGGTAGGGTAATGTTGTTGGTGTTGGTAGGGTAAAGCGAAAGTTAGCATTCCCAAGGAGTAGGGAATCGTGTCCTGATTAAGGTCAACACACAATCTTAGAGCCGAGCAAAAGAGGCAAGAGTGTCCCGTAATTGAGAAGAGCTAAACAAACCACATATTAATGTAGGATGAGCTTGAATCCCTAGGTACCTTGCATAGGCGAGAAGTCGATAGGTGAAAAGAGTGGTATAATCACAATATATCGGATATACGTCACGTCCCTTGAGTTTTGTTATTGTGAAGAATGGCGAGGTGAGGTGGATGGTATGGCTGGGGCAAGAGAACTTATTATAAGATGATTATTCTGAAAAAAGAAAACCAAACCTAAATAGACAAGTCCATGACTCAAAAGTGCTTTGAAGTACTGCTTTTATTTTTATTTTATTTTGCTGGATATAGACTGATCGATGCGGGAAGTCTACATGGGATATGTATTTTGTTGTTCTTGAGGTCTTCACGAAGCTGATCAATGTGAGAAGCTTCTGATAAAGGCTGACTGTGTATAGCTGTCCTTCAAGGGAGCAGTCTATTTATAGTAGCAGATGCGGTGTTTATGTATAGCTGTCCTTCGGGGGAGCAGTCTATATATAATAGTAGCAATAGTTTGGCATATAGCTGTCCTTCAAGGGAGCAGTCTATTGTATAATTTAGAGGTCTAGATGTCCGTTGGGCATAAAGCATCTAGTTTTTGTAGGAAGTTTGACTCAAGAAAATCCCATAAGTGTTTTAATTAAGAATGTGTCATTTTGATACTTTGAAGTCATGGACTAGACTAAAAAGGGGAAGGCATCTTTTAAGGGGAGGTGATAATCAAACCATATGAGCTTGATTGGATTTTGAAATGTAAGAAACAAAGTGTATGCGGTGGTAAATGAGCTCAAGGGATGAGCGTAAGGTAGATAAGAAGTGATATAACACTAATTTCAATAGTAGAATGGTCGAAGATGCAAGGCATTAAGGGGCTCAAGCTCAGGTTTACCATTAAGTGAAGCTAAATGATAAGTGCCTGATCCATAAGTGTGAGTGATAATGTAAGGCCCAATCCAATTAGGAGAAAATTTTCCACGTTTGCTCTTTTCTAGTTTGGTTACATGTTGATTCTCTTTGAGGACAAGATCACCAACCTTAAAGGTATGCTCATGAAGTCACTTATCATAAGCACGCTTGATGTTTTTGGTATATTTGAAGGTGATCAAGAGCCGTAAGATGACGCTCGTCAAGAAGCTCTAATTGGGCTAACCGCTCTTGGCGGAAATCATCATTGGTAAGAATATCCTGAAGAGATATTCGGAGGGAGGGTATTTGTATTTCGAGAGGCAAGACAGCCTCGGTACCATATACCAAAGAAAATGGTGTGGCATTAGTGGAGGTACGAATGCTAGTATGATAAGCCCAAAGGGCAAAGGGAATGTGATCATGCCAGTTTCTTCCGGACTCATTGACAACTTTCATGAGGATTTTGGTTAGGGTTTTATTAGAAGATTCAGCTTGACCATTGGCCTGCGGATAGTAAGGTGATGAGAAACTAAGTTTGATACCAAAGTTGTCACAAAGGTCTTGTAACAACTTATTTTTAAAAGATTTACCATTATCTGTTATTAGGCGATGAGGAATACCAAAATGACAGATAATGTGATGGTTAACGAATTTGACAATTTTTTCTTTTTTGATTGAAATGAGTGGAATGGCCTCCACCCATTTTGTGTAGTATTCGGTTGCTGTGATTATCCAACGGTGACGTTGTGAAGAAGGTGGTGAATCTCACCAATAAGGTCTAAACCCCATTGTGAGAAAGGCCAAAGATCTCGTGCGACCTGTAGCGGATGGCTAGGAGTATGTTGAAGGTTGGCATGTTGTTGACACATAACACAACGCTTAACATATTCGTAGCAGTCGTTATTAAGAGTAGGCCAATAATAACCTAGGCGAAGGATTCATTTGGCCACGGCAAGGCCACTAAAATGTCCACCACAAATGCCGTCATGGACTTGTTGGATGGTATAGGTGACCTCCGCGCCGGTTAGACATCGAAGAAGGATGCCATCAAAGCCACGTTTATAGAGGAGTCCCCCCATGATGACATAACGAGAAACACTTTTAAGAAAAGCACGTTTGCCGTTACTAGTAAGGTCAGGTGGGAGAATAGAGGTTGTAAGGTAGTCGTGAAATTGGTGGTACCAGGTATCCTGCGAATTAGCAGACACATTATTTATCATACAAACAACCGGGGCTGAGTAGGATGGGGAAAAAAGTTGTTGGACCAAGACGAATATGTCGAGTCAACAGTGAGGCAGGAATTTGCGAGGCTAAGCAAGCCATAGTATCCGCAAATTTGTTAGTGGAATGGGGAATGGTCTGGATAGAATAACGAGTAAATGAGGTCAAAAGTGAATCCACGTAATGTTTGTACTTTTGAAGTTCCTCATTCTTACATTGGTAGATGCCCATAACTTGATTGACTACCAATTAAGAGTCGCCAAAAATATTAATGGATTTGACACCTAAGTGTAACGCAACCTGGAGACCCAAAACAAGGGCCTCGTATTCCACTGTATTATTAGTGCAGGGGAAATCGAGCCGGAATGAAAGAGGCATAGGTTCAGTGTCAAGAGGAATGAGAACAACGCCGGCTCCTCCACCATGCTGGCATTTAGATCCATCGAAGAAGAGGGTCATTTGATACGACTCTTCCCTGAGTGAAAGAGTGGCGATGAGTTTGTCGGGGAATTTAAAATTGGTGAATTGTTCCCCAGGTAAAGGGGCCTCCGCAAGTTGGTCCGCAATAGTTTGTCCTTTGATTGACTTCTGTTGTACAAACTCAAGGTCGAGGTCAGCGAGGAGCATAAGCCATCGGGCGATGCGTTGGTTTAGATGTGGTTTGGCATACATATAATGAATGGGGTCCGTGTTGGTGATGACAAAAGTTTTGTGATTCAGGAGGTAATGTCGGAGTTTGGTGGCTACGAATGATAGGGCTAGGCACAATTTTTCTACATGTGTATACCTAGTCTCGTAATCCACGAGAGTACGACTTATATAATAAACGGCTTGTTCTCGACGTGCCGAGTCCCGATGTGCGAGCATGGCTCCTATAGCATGGTCAGTGGCAGAAAGGTAAAGGTAGAAAGGGCGATCATCCTGCGGTGGAATAAGCACAGGTGGCTGCAAGAGATAGGATTTGAGAGCTTCAAAGGCTTGGTGACACTCGTCACTCCATTGAAAGGAAATGTCCTTTTTAAGAAGGTGATGGAAAGGTTGACATCGATCCGAGAGTTGGGAGATGAAACGCCGGATGGATTGAAGTTTACCCTGCAAACTACGCAATTGTTTGAGGTTTTTGGGTGGGGGCATTTCTAGGATAGCTTTTACTTTAGATGGATCGACCTCAATGCCACGCAAAGAGACAATAAAGCCAAGAAGTTTTCCTGAAAGAACACCAAAGACACATTTCTTTGGTTGAAGCCGGACTGAATATTGTAACAGGTGATCGAAAATAATGGTTAAAACATCGAGATGTTCACTGCGATGTTTAGATTTGCCAAGAAGATCATCGACATAATCCTCAAGGATAGTGTGCATAATGTCATGAAAAATGTAAGTCATAGCCCGCTGATAGGTCGCACCAGCATTCTTAAGGCCAAATGGCATGACACGATAACAGAAGGTTCCCCAAGGAGTTATGAAGGTAGTTTTATGTTGATCGGCCGGGGCTACCAAAATTTGATTGTATCCCGAAAAGCCATCCATGAGAGAAAGCATTTCATGGCCCGCAGTGAGATCAACAAGTTGATCAATACTTGGGAGGGGGAAGTCATCCTTGGGGCAAGCAAGGTTAAGGTCTCAGAAATCCGTGCATATCCAAAGTCCCCCGTCGCTTTAGTGATAGGTACGATGTTAGAAATCCATTGAGGATAGTCAATAGGCAAGATGAAGGAAACAGAAAGAAGTCGTTGAAGCTCTTCTTTGACCAAGAGGGCAATGCGTGGATGCATTTTTCTTAGTTTTTGTTTGACTGGTTTGGAATCGTGGTTTAGGGTGATGTTATGGACAGCAATGGTAGGATCAATTCCTGGCATGTCAGCGTAGGACCAAGTGAAAGCTTGGTTGCGGGTATGGAGAAAGGTAGTAAAGGCGGCTTGTTCTGATGTGTTAAGGGATTGTCGATCTTCACAACGTGAGGATCCTCCTCGGTGTGGATGTTGATTTCTATAGTCGACTCATTCAACATGGTTTATGTTTCGATTTGTAAGGCATGTTGAATATAGGAGTCATCCGCACCAAGGTAAGTGAGGATGGAGTCGTCATCCTGGCACTCAACAACATTAATCGAAGGTGAATCCTCTTCGATCATGTCTGGATACAGAAGGGGAAGAGAAAATGGGTCCTCATTATCGCGTTGATAAGTGAGAGGACCTATGAAGATAGTATTTATGAAAAAAAAGTTAGGAGGGATAGATTCAGGGTCTATCGACTCTGTGGGTGATGATGGAAAAGTGGGTGATGATGGCTTGGTAGGGGTGGCGTCGTCATCCTCCAGGATACAACTGACACGAGGTTTCTCCGGTGTAGGTGTTTCAGGAAAACCGAGACCACTATGATCATTGTGTTTGCGTGTAGTCATGGGAATGAGTGTATGTCGGCCTTGTTCATAAAGACCAAAACCAAAGCCTTTCCAAGCACAACGAGTCAAGAAGGTGAGGGCGAAACGACGATTTGTCAAGTATTGAAAATCGGATTGGAAGGGAACCACACCAAGAGGTGGTTCAGGGGTAACAGAGGATGCGTCAACACCCCCATATGTTAGGTTGGTGCGGCAATGGGGTGGTCCGTAAGAGATTACCTCCCCCACGCGACGGTCGTAGGTGGGATGTGCATGTAACTGTCCGTACTCCTGCGGGGTATGGAAAGAGCTAACGTTATATAGGCGGTACTCCCCCAGCGTAAGGCGTTGAAAAACATCTACTAAGGGGTCGGAGGTTGGGATGTTATCTCATGGGAAAGGAAGTAATATTCAGAACGGCGGTTTCATTGGTCAAGGTGTAGGTGCGCTGAAGTGGATGGCTAGGTTGGATGAATGGGTGTCTTGACTGGTACAAGCACATCATTAGGGCGATACAACATATTGCAAGTTTTGAAGGGGGGAGGATCAGCTTTTACGGTGTAGGACTTCCCCTCGTACTCAAATTTTATGCATCTATGTAAAGTGGAGGGAACGCATCCCATAGCCCGGATCCAAGGGCGGCCTAACAACATATTGTATTGGAACTCTCCCTCAAGGACATAGAAGAGTTCAGGTAAAGTGCGTGGTCCTACATGAATGTTAAGGATCACGGTGCCTAAGGTAGAAGTAATAGCATCATTGAATGACCACAACATGATGGGGTTGGCACACATGCAACTAGAAGGGATATTCATTTGTTGGAAGGATTTTGAAGAGATGATGTTTAGGCTAGCGCCCCCGTCAATCATAACACGACGTACCCGAATATCCCGAACGTACGCTGAGATGAAAAGAGCAGGGTCAGGATCTTCGGCACCGAAGTCAATAATTTCATCTTCGGAGAAACTGACAGCAGCGGCTTGCTGTACAGAGACAGATGTGGTTGGGGAGATAGATTGTTTGGTGAGCGAAGCAACGTGATTGGGTGTTAGAATAGAGGTAACGGGCAAGGTTTCATTAGGTAAAACTTCTATCCCTTGAAGGATTTCAACGAGAGCTTGTCGATGAGATTCAGAAGTCTGAATGAGATCATACAGTGTCATTTTTACAGGTGATTGGTGAAATTTGTTTGATCATAGTTTGGTGGGAAATGCCATTAGAGACGGGATAGGTGGGTCTGTGAATAACCACTTTAGGTGGTGGTGCAATCGGGATGGTGGACGGAGAAAGAGATGCCGCAGGTGTGTTTTCTTTCACTTTCCCATTGTTTTTCTGCCCTCGAGTAGCAACACTAATCATATTGATCTCATGAATACGAGAGGAGGAAGATGGTAGGGATAGGTCATGGTTTTCGAGAGGTGGGGCTGTAATAATGATAGATCTTGGTGAGGCGGGGACAGGTGGTATAGGAGAGGGAATTGAAGCTAAAGGTCTCTCTCTTCGGAAGTTGTCTTTCTTAACTTTTCTATCTGAGAGAGGTGACGGACGAAGTATGGCTTTCAATGCTTTGCATCCCTCTACGTCATGTCCTGGTGTGCGGTGGTAAGCGCAGATTTTAGACTCATCGTAACCTATAGGTCGAGGTTTAGATGGATCATAAGGTCTAAGTGGGGGTAGGGAAATGGTCGCATTCTCTACCAACATAGCAAGGATTTTGGCGTAAGACCCTTTGAGTGGGTCAAAGTCAGAGGAAAATGAGGCTATTGACTGGGTCGATTCTGGTGATGACGTGGTGTGGTTGGTTTGTATGGGGGGTGGTTTAGCCAAGGAGTTTTGATAATGGGTTTTAACTAAACGTGGCTTCTTTGACGCAGAAGCTAGGTTGGATGATGAGGCCACAGATGATGTGGTATCAGAAAACAACCACGGAGAAATAGGAGTGACAGAAAACAAATCTTTTGATGATGGAATTTGTTTAGGGTTGATAGGTGGACAGGATACGCGGGGTGACGGTGTTGCTATACCTTTGGATTTCTGTATGGGTACAGAAGGCATAGGTTGCTTAAAAGAAAACGCAGGAGGTATGATATATTGATGTAAGGTAGAGGGATGGGGTCCCAATATGGAAGGTAGGTGTGACGACGAGGGTTTTAGTTGTGTTAACGGCCTAGATGGAGGAGATTGAGTCTGTCTCCTAATGGGATGGACGGCTTTATTTTTAGATAAATCAAGCCGCTTAGGTGGATGTGTTAGACTAGGTATGGGTGAGGTCCCAAGCGTAGGGGAAGATTTGGTTAGGTTAATAGAAGTGGATGAGGTATTTGGTAGAGATGAGGGGGGTGAAGATGAGGACATAGGCATTTTAAGCTTCTGTAAACACTTCGGGTATATGGTAGAGGCATCAGGATTGGTCATCTGCATTTGAGTAGAATATGGCGTACTCAAACGTTCCCATAGGACCTGTCTATCTTCTGGGGAATGACAGTCCTCACGTGTGAATAGGAACTTTTGTATGGAAGAAAGGTGGGTTGTGATTCTGGTCCACTGTGGGTGTGATACAAGGGGTATATGAGGCATTGTATCAATGGGCATTAAGAGGTCCACCGGTTGCTGAAAAGATTTAGGTGATGAAGGACTAATAGGTAGGAGGGCGTGTTTGAGAGGATCTGTCATGTTTAAAGAATGTGGTGATGTCGGTTCAAGAGGTTTCTCATCTAAGGATGACAAAAGAAGTGGCGAGCCTTCCTCTTGTACAGCAAGAATGGTAGAAGGAGACGTTTGGGAAATAGATAAATTAGATAACATCCGCTCACAGTCTTGTAAGGATGTGGTGTAAGAAGGCTCATTTGTGAGCAGGGAACTCTGGGTGGTTAATTCCTTGATGGGTAAAGGAACGGAAAGGATTTCAGTTTGTCTCGATGGCGAGGAAGGGGGTTCAATTTCCTGCGTTAGTGAAGAGGTTTGATTCAGAATTTGTTCGATAGGGGTCTTTGGCTGGGAATCGAAGACTGCATGGATCTCATGAACACTCTCCTCGGCTAAGATATCTTGGTTTAGATTACTTTTAGAAGAATGATTCGGGAATGGTTTGTTGAATATTTTCAAATTTCGGTTAGCAGGGGCGTTAGGATTATCGAGGGCTATATCCCCCACATCAACCATTTCCTGCACTATGTTTTTCAACATCTTGCAGTTCTCATGACTGTGTCCCTTCACGCAGGTGGAAGTTACAGAAGTCATTTTCTTTGTACCAAGAAGGTATGGTGCGAGTGGAATCGAACCCGGAATGAGGTTTAACAGGAGGTAAGGTAATGGCTCCTGCTTTGAGCAATTTTTCCAATATCACACCATATGTTTCTCCCAAGGGAGTGTAGTTGATGGGCTCTGCTTTATACTTGTAGGTGGTTTTTGGCGGGGTATTAGATGGTGGTTGGGATTTGACCATCACCGCGTGCACGGCCCCTTTTGATTTTGAAGTAGTCGATGGGTGAGGATTGGTGATGTTAGGTTTGTTGGTGGAATCTTGGGTTCGGAAAGTGGGGTTTTTGTTGCGCAACCGCAATTTCTCTTCCTCTAAGGCTCGAATCTCTAGTTTTCAAGCCATAGTAAAGGCCTCGTCAAATGTACGGAAAGTTTGAATTTGGAGGGTAGGAGAGATGTTCTTATAAGCAGCCCGCAAACAGATTCGATAAGTTGATCGAGGCAAGGCATACGTAAGTTGGTTGATAAGGCCCCGCCATCGTCCAACAAAATCTGTGATAGATTCGTCTTCAAATTGTCGGATGGCATAGAGGTCGGTGATAGATACTTTCTTGGCAATGTTAATGGAGAAATGATCCAAGAAAGATTGGGCTAGCTGGTTAAAAGAGAAGATTGAGTGCTGGGTTAAAGCACTGTACCACTCCAAGGCGGGTCCTGATAAGGACATGGGAAAGGTGCGGAGTAGTAAAGCATCGTCATGAGCAATCAGATAGCAGGCATGTCTAAATGATCGCAAGTGTTGTTGAGGGTCCTCCTTACTGTTAAAGCGGGTAAACTTTGGTAATTCCCATTGAGGAGGATATGAATGAAGGGGGACTGAAGGGTGGATGGGCTCCCGACAAACTTGCTCGTATGTCAAGGCGCTACGACTTCCTGAAACAGAAGCCTCCAGATTTTGCATTTTGTCCATCATTTGTTTAATTAAATCAGTAGTTGGATGAGATGATGGTGTGGTTGTGGTAAACAGAGGCAAGTTGGGCCAAGGGCCACCGCTAGACAATGGTGGGGTTAAATGTTGATAAGGTATGGAGGACGAATGTGTTGAGGCAACCGAATAGGGATGTCCTATATAAGCTGTTGAGGTTACCGGATATGTGTGTGGAAATGAAAAGGTGGGTGGAGCTTGAGAAGGAAAGCTCGTGTGGATAGGTGGCAGAGAGCAAGTCATGAACGGAACAGTCTGCAAGAGAGACGAGGTAGGAGCAGTTGGCGGTAATGACATGTTGGGCCCAAGATTAACCAAAGGAAAGCCAATCTGTGCCGTATGGACCCCTGAAGCTGCTGAGGTAGGCGACGGGACTAAGGATGCGGAAGGCAAAGTGGAGTTATCAGGCGGAGAAGGGGCTAAATGAGCAGCTATACTGATAGGCATGCCAACAAGGAGTTGACCATCGGGTGTACGGTCAAGGGCATGAGACAAATAGTATTGTACAGCGCTAGGATTAGCATCCAGAAATTTGGCAAATTCTTTATCTCCCACAGGAATTTTAGGAACCTCGCTGGTGTCCGTAGGATTCCCCACAGAATGTGAAGGGGGTGATTCAGGCAAAGGAACAGAGCAAGCATGTGAAACCATGGCAGCAGCTTGCTTTCGAGTGATAACAACCATGGACAGGAGTACACAGTAGGGTTTCAATCTATCAAGAATAGAAACAGACTCAGAATGGTGAAATTGGTAAGTTGCTGGTTTGTCAGGAACTGTAAAAGACAGTAACCGATATCGGTCTGGTAACCGATGTTGGTTAGACTATAGCCGACATCGGTCAGTTAACCGATGTCGGTGTAATAAGACTGGTATAAGAAAATATAAGAAGCTGCTGATTTGATTGTTAACAACGCTCAGTGCATTTATCAAATTGTTCTAAGGTAATCACAGAAGACAGTGTATAACAGAGAAAACAGAACTGAAAACAAGCAAGATGCACACGCAAATCCAAAGACTAACCCTAGGGTTAATTTTAATTATTGTGGGCTTATGCCTTTAGATTCGAATGATGTCAATCCTAAACAAAATACTTAGGGGAATGTCAAGTTTGTTTATGCTTATAAGGTTACCTCAATCGGGCAAGTGAGGAATACCACGGAAAAGGGGGATGTTTTGAGCTGTTGTGTTAATTATGAAGTGATTCAAGATGTGTTGTGCAAAGTGAAAGTAAGATTAATTTCCTGTCAATACCATGGAAATCACCCCCATGTGTACGACCTGTTACTTAGTCTATGTTCACTAGAATTGAAAACAACAAGCAAGAATGTAATGCACGTGTTTTAAACCCAAATCGAAAATGATATTCGATGAAGCAAAAGATGACTTTCACTAATGCGAAACTAGGAAAGCAAGACAAATTCTTCACTAAATATAACAAAAACAGCAACAACAAGTATGCTTCCTAAAATGAAAACAAGCAAGAGAAACAGAAACCCGAAATGGGTCCCACCGGGCGTGCCAAAATGTTTCGCACGGAATGGTTTCGGCTCTGCAGAATAGACTTGCTTCTATCCTATCATTCCTTTGAGAAACAGATAAGGGTTAGGGCTAGGAGGAATACCTGTTAAATGTTGAGATGGTGTGCGCGTACCGTAGAGAAAGATCAGATCGACTGCGAAGAACTCCTTTTTGTCTTGGAAGGACTACCTGCAAGTAAGAATACAAGACCACCAGATTTTAATTAGACAATAAATGAGGGATCTGCCTTAGGCCCAGGAAATATAAAACTTCCTTTCGAAGGTGGTCAGTTCCTCTTTTAATACGATTTAACACAAATGATAACAAAGAAAGCTATTGCAAAATTATCAATAATAAATCACGATTTAGGTATCTCGCTACAAAGCAATAGAAACTAAATTATCAATAATAAAGTGTCACGTTGTTTGTTCAGCTACATCGGTCGTTGGTATGTTCAAAGTTGAGTTATAGGGATAAACTAGATTGGATCCGAGGGTTAGGTGGAAAATAGGTGAGAAAAGGGTTTTGGGGTATAAGTCATAGTTCAAGAAAATGGTGTGATCGACGTCCTTGATGTGTCAGTGTCGGGTAACCGATCATGTTAGAGAACCGCTACCGGTAGGGGATAAACGATACCGATAGGTCAGCAATCTAAGTGCTTTTGGATAGAGTTTGGTTGAAGGTGATTGTGGGGTTATTAGGATTCGGGGGATGGCCGAGGGAATGATGGGATAGGTGGATAGGTCTTAATTAGGAGGGTTAAGACTAGGTCATGATGAGGTGGCGACAGGTATGGCGGCGTGGATTTATTAATTATGTAATTAATAAATAATTGTGTAAGGTTTAGGTGATGAGGTTAGGTTGCGAAATGGGATGCGGGGCACAGGGATTTGGTGTGTACGAACTATGAATCCTAAATAAATTCGTGGATTTTGGGAAACATGAGTGATGATATTCCAGACTAGAATGGATCCTGTGGTAGGAAATGGCCTTCCTCGGGAAATATCAAGATGTATGGGTGAAGGTTAAGTGCAATATGTTCTTTGGTAGTAGATCTAGGAATAAACTTATGATTACTTATTAATCAATAGTTCAAGAAAATGGTGCTTAGAAACATATATAAAACACTACTTACTAAGGATATGAGTATGCATTCATTTGGAACATTGTATGAATTTGCAAAAGCCCAAGATGATGTAATTGATATTGATGATGTTTATTAGGCACATTGGTGAGGGATTTTCTATGGTAGATGCAATGAAATTATCTATGAGTGAACCATTGATGACACCTAAGGTATATGACCTCCAAGATGATGTAATTG
This sequence comes from Taxus wallichiana var. yunnanensis, assembly GCA_018340775.1. Classification (NCBI taxonomy): domain Eukaryota; kingdom Viridiplantae; phylum Streptophyta; class Pinopsida; order Cupressales; family Taxaceae; genus Taxus; species Taxus wallichiana. The sequence goes on along the minus strand of CM031244.1, from coordinate 659,350,028 downwards.
ATATTGATCTTGGTGAGGGATTTTCTATGGTAAAAAATAAGCAAATAGAGAGAAATACTCATCCATAAATTAGTAAAGAATAATCCCAAGCAACAAATGTTCCTTCTAAAAGACAATGGCTACAAAATTAGATAAACCAGAATTACTTAGTGGAGAAGATGTTAATGCAGAGATGTTAATAGATAATATTGTTTCTATTTCTATTAAAGTTACTAAAGATGATGAAGTTTCTCAAGAGGGAAAATCTATTTTTAAGAGAAAGTAGAAGTAGCAAAAACCACACCGCTCAAGCGAGAAAAGCATTTTTGATAAAGATATGCAGCCTCTAGATGGAAATGTGAAGTTGGCTTCATATGAACAACCTACCATGTCATTACCAGGAGCATCATCAAAACACAAGGAGGGTAGGATGCCAACTCGGCAGCAGAGTTTGAGGAAGGAAGAGCTCATGCAAGCCGATTAGTGACACATGAAAATGTTGGAGGAGAAGTTGGGTCCAGTATGACATCAATTAGAGAAATAAGGAAGGAATATTCCCCGACTTCCGATACAAACCAAGAAAATAATGATTAACCTCGATTCTAGACCAAGGTGAGGAACATTTGAAGGAATTATTAACACAGGTGCGAATAATAAGGTGGTTATCGAAATAAATAATGAAGAATAGGAATAATCAGTAGTTCAAGATGAATAGGGGTATTCAAATAGTTTTGGTTATCCCTGAGGAACCCCAACAAGAATCACAAGAGGCAAAGGATGGAACAAATTTGGTGAAAGGGTGGATTGGTGAATTATTTTCAAATGAGGAAAAGGAGACCCTTCTTGTTCAAGATATTGACCTTACTGCTCTGTCTTTTCCAAAGACAATAAGAGCCTCAAAAAAGGCTAGAATTATCACTAAAACCCACATTGACTCATCAGGATCCAAGACTTTGGAAGTAGCAATCCCCTTTGAAGGAAATACTAGAGAAGATATAACAACTAATGATTATAATGCCTAGATCATTCCTTGAGGAAATCCCTCAAGGGACCAACTAAAATAAGGGGTATCTAAAGTGAATGAAATTTTACAAAAAGTGGATGAAGATAGAATGAAAAAGAGGTAGTTAAAAGAACAAGTTAAATCCCTAACCTCTAGTTTACGTGAGTTGATTGGGAAACCTAGTCAATCTCAAACAAGTTCCTCCATAGATACCCCGAGGGAATGGATAAAATAAAAAGAGGTCATGAACGTCCACATAGTGGACACATGGATTGAAAAATTAACCAAGAGGGGAAAGGAAGCAATTACAGAGGCCAGGTCAAAGTATGAAGATCTCAAGAATAGACTCAATGAAATTGATGAGATAGTTGAATAGTGTGACAATGATATTTTCTATTTTGAGGGAATTCTTCCCAAGCTAGACCGCATTACCCAGCTCAGTGATGAGTTAGTTGTGTAGGAAAAAATTATTCCATTAGAATTTAAAGGAATCCAACATGCTATTGAAGAGTTATCAAAGATCGAGTAGAAATCGTAAATGGGATCAAGGAAAAGCTTGAAATCAAGAGAAACTGGGTTGATGATACTCTTGATGCCATTGACTTGAAGTTAGAGGATATGGTAGTTGATAAGTTCAAAAATAGCTACGGGGATATGAATATTAACCTTTTCCTAATTCCTTTGAAAATAATATTCGAAGAATGATTTCTCCTATGAAATCATTAAAACAATGAGAAGGATTGAGAATAGAATTGTAGAGTTAAAAGCAAGACCACTGGAATACAAATAGAAAATGGGCCATTGCATTGATGTAATATCTAGGTAAGCACTAATTTTCTAGCATCATACAAGACCAGATGAGGATGAGGTTAATGAGTTATTCAAAAGGTATGATGCATATGTAGCAAGGTTTCCAAAAGAACAAGATACAAAAGTGGAAGCTGAAGAAGAAAAGAATGTAGATACAAAAGATGATGAACATGCTTAGGCATTGTTCCTTAAGTTTTATTCTCTTTTCATATTCCTTCTTTTAAATGATACTTTAAAATAATACTTCTATTACATGGGATGTAATTGTTTTTCTAAATTTTATTGTTCCCTTATTTTGCTTGTAAAGCGTAAGAATGCACTAGTGTCATATTTACTTTGATGAAGTTTTACATACAATTGGATAAGCGTGTAAATGATTAATATTGTTTGCTTCTTGAATTTTGAATAAGGAACAAAATGGGGTCCTATAGGACCCCGCCTATGAAAAAGTAAGATACACACATGCAGAAATAGAGACAATGAAAGGAAAGAAACATCTAGACATTTTTCAGTCCTACTTCATAGTTTCCTCCCAATAGGGGAAGCTTATTCAAAAGCTTGTTTTTCCTCAACAAAAAATTGCTTGAACCTTGTGCTTTCTGAACAAAAATGACTGACCCTGCTAGGTCCTGGGACTTTCCCATGTCCATCAATACTTCCAGAGTCATTCTAGGACAACTCATGATTTGTTCAAGCTTGACCTTCTTTTGTGTGATGACACCCAATCCAAAATATCCAAACCACCTGTGAAGAATGCCATCCTCCCTTTCCCCTTGTGAAGGGTCAACATGCTAGGAGTGATTTGGGAGGGGAAACCCAAGGTGATTGGAAGGGAAAGAACTGCATGTCGTTAACTAGGTAGATTGTGAGGTCTTGAGCTTGACCTAGCCTCCCATTTCCTTGTGAAAGGTGGATTGTATTTCAGAGAAGGAATTAGTTGAGGCCCCAAAAATTATGATCGACCGAGGAGCATAATGCATTAAACAAGTGGATGACCGAATTGCAAATATCCCCATGTTGTCTTGAGTAGAGGAGATTTCTACCCTTGAACAGTGAATAGATAATGATCAGTCCTCTTCTCCATCAGAGATAATGATTGGAGGTTGAGGATGTGGCTCACCTTCCTCTTACCTGAAGATGACCCCAGTGCTTTGAAACCGGTTGCAAAGGCACAACCTTTACTTGATTTTTCTTCAGGAATTGATTCTCCACTCCAACTCATCTATTTTGTGGGAAATAACAGGCACAATGTCGATAGAGGATTTATCATACAACACATATGATTCCTTGGGAATCTCTTTTGATACAAATCCCTCATCACATAAAAAGGGACATTGAAAATTAGTTTTCCCAAATACCTGAGGTCTTCTCTCGACCCATTATCTCTTTAAATATTCAAGAGATTTCAAGTGTTCCATTTAAAAAGATGAAAATACATAACTTGAAAGGCTAAAAATACAAGCATAATCCTAATTAGCCTTGTAAGGAGTGCTAATCAGACTTTGATATATTAAGGGTCCTCTGGTGTCACCTGCACACTCTACATCAAAAACATCCCTAATAAAGGCTTCATCAGGACCATTCAAATTGAAAATATGATTTAAGTCCTTTGAGGAAATCTCCTTTAGGATGTGTGTTACAAATACCTTTGCCATTATTATGATGAAATTACTTATATTTAGAACAATAAGGGAAATGCATAATGACAATGAAATTGAGCCAGGTTTTATAATAAAAAGGAGACATGTTTTTTATTTAGTAAAATATTTCCCATGAGATGAGGGAGATTTTGTTCAGTTCACACAAAAAGGAATTTAAGAGTTGGAAGAGGTTAGGAATGAGCAGAGTTGGTAAATCAAAGTGATTCGACATGAACTATGTGGAAATTAAGCCAGTAAGACATAAAATAGAGTGTGTGGTGCCCAAGGTGGATTATTGAAAAATGAATATGGATATATGTCATATCAGAGTCATCTGGGAGTGTTCAGAGATTATTTGAAATGATTATATAATCAATATCAGGAAAGAATGATTAAATTAATTTTCCATAAGTAATGACCCAATATCCCAATTGAACACAAGTGGAGCTGATTGAAAATACTTACATTTTGTACATTTGGTAGTTTAAAATAAAAACTTTTTAAATGTCATGTTCTAGAACAATTTTTGTAAAAGGAAATATTCCTTGAAATATTTGTGCTTTTGGGGAAAGAAACTTTGAAGGTTAACAAGTGAAGAGGGTGATATAAAAGACAAAAGGATAATCACGCTAGAAGGGGGGTTATTTTTCTGAGAATTATTCAAAGAAAAGAGAAGGAGAGAAAGCTGAGAGAAGCCATTTTTTTAAGGAACTTATCTGAGAAACTAGTTATTTCCTATGTATCTTTGAAATTGATCATGTCAAGATGGTTACAAGTGTCTAGCCATTGACAAGATTTGAGATTGTAAATAAACTTTCCCTTGTTGATCAATTTGAAGAACCTTGAGTAAATCATGTTAATCATGAACCTAGTTATGTCTGCTTTCATTTTGAGATATCTTCAAATAGTTATCCATGTTCCTATTGCAATCTTATGTTAGGAGTTCCTCTAAATCACACAAGATCTTATCCTTATGATAGTATTGTGGTATTTACAATTACATTATGAAGAGAGTTTTCATTTCATGATGCAATAAATGATTTAAATTCACTTTACTTTCATTATGATGATACAAATTGTTTGTTAGTCTATGAGTGTATCTTAGGTGTGATAAATCAAGGACTTCTGATGTTTAATTAAGTCTTTAACATGATATTTTGTGTTTAATCCTTGAAGAATGTGTGAAACTGTGTGTCTTTGAGTTTTCATAGATGTACATCCTCTAGTTTAAGGTTCATTCTAACTATTTGAATCCTTTTGTCATTTTTCTTTGTATATTTTCCAACATTTGTTAAAACTTCTCAAGAATTTGGTATAATTAACTTTATCCTGCTTAACTTCTCAATCAAAAATTATAAATTAAGTAATAAATCATACTTGAACCATCTCTCGATTGCACTGTATATCCACAAATGCTAAAGAAGTTCATTGAATTTTCCTATCCTTTACCAAAATATGCAGATGCATTCATTTTTATCATTATCTTTAGTAACCTAGACCTTGTCTAGAAAACATCTTCATTCTCTAGGGTGACAGCTCATGAGGGTTAGAATTTGTTGCATTGACCTTGTTTTCTCAAGGTCTCCTTCAAATATTGAAAAGGGAGAGTCAAATACTGTTAATCCATTGATATTCTTCACCAACACAAGTTACAAAATGGGTCCTCTCACCCTGGTTGAAGGAATAACCTAAAGTAGTGAGGGTAGGTCAAACCCTTAGCACGGTGCTATCCAGTTCTTTCCAAACCAGAGTAATAAAGAGTCATTTAAAATCCATCCCCAGCTACCAAATGACTCCTATTATGATTTGTTTATCTCTAAGCATCTTGATCAACTTGTGATGTTGCTCAGTTTCAAAGGAAGGATCAATTTAGATACCAACACTAATCTAACACCGTTACTGGGAATATTTTTACAAATAGATATGCACATCAACCTATGGTAATGATTCTTATGAAAATATGTTTTTAAACATCATCTTTTGTAGAGATTTTGAGAATTATATGAGATCAAGAGTTTGTTGTGCAATATTTTCTGGTTTTAGTAAATGTTGCACTAGATTGTATGGATATTGATAAATATCGACAAAGGATGATCAAGATCCATTGAGATTTGTAGAAATTGAGTGTTGATAGACATTTAAAAATTACTTACAGTGCTTTAGCATATCTAAGGTGAAAATCCTTGGTGGTGACTCCATGTTAGTTTAAAATTCTTGGCAATTACTAGTGTCTTAATCTTTTTCAAGTAAGTTTTGTCATTAATATTCACAAAGATGGAAGGAAGAAGGTATTTATTTAATAAATATCCTACTAGAAGATTGTTTCTAGAGCTTGGAAGAACAAATCTAAAGGGAAGGAAAGTTTGGAAAGCATTGGGGGATCAAGAGTCAAGTGAGAGAGAAGTACCAATTGTGGAAAGTGATCAACCTATTGTTGAGGATTGTCCAATATCTTCAAATAATTCAGAGTCAAGTAGCCCTTGTATAAATTTAATTACTCCAGCCAGTGAGGGGCCATCATTTGTATCTAGGATAAGTGTTCCTCATTTCTTTTCTTTTTCATTAAAAAAATAGGGTGGTTTGTGAAACCAAGTCACTGGAGGATACTTACTTTGAAGATCATACACCTGTGTCCCAAAGATCCCTTGTCCCACACCATTTTAATTCCCCTATAAGATCACCTTCCCAAGACAACATGGCTCATCCTCCACCTAGACCTCCTTTTGTTGTCAATACATTTGGACCAATAAATTTTAGAGGAATGGTTGGGTATCCTAATGTTATACCCCAATATGTGAGAAATAGATTGCCTAAATTTTAGGGAAATAATGCCATCACCGGGAATCAACATTTGAGACTGTTCATTAATATGATGGAATATTTTGAAATTGAATATGAGGATGTGTATATAAAATTATTCATTTATACTCTTGAAGAGGATGCACGTGATTGGTATAAATCTTTACTAGACAATTCAATAGACTCATGGACCGAGATGAAAAATGCTTTCAGATTACAATATGGGGATAAGACTAACCCAAGGTTCCTTTTTTTGAGTTTGAGAATATAAAAAGAATCCCAATGAGTCTGTTTCCAAGATTTTAATACCAGATTCAATAAGACTTTGAATAGATTACCCATAATCCTGAGGCCAAGTGACGAGTCTTGCTTAATCAAATATTCGACACTTTTGACAAAAGGGCCGCCTACTACTACTTAAGAGATAAGAACCCTAGAACATTAAGGCATGCTTTCACCATGGCCTTGCAAATTGAAAATAATATCAAGGTAGTTGGGAAACCCCCTAAGAGAGAGGGTGTCAAATTGATTAATCTTGATAGACCTCAGTCGAACAAAGTAGTCGATCGGGAGGAGGTTGTAAAGAATTTGGTGAGGCGGTTAAAGAAATATCTTACAAGTTGGCTAGAGCAGAAAAAGGAATAGGATAAAACTCTTAGGGTTAGCATAAACCACAAAGCCAGGATAGATTTGGAAATCATCCTAGGAATGATCACAGATCAGATGACAGAGGAAAGGGGCCCATGGGATCAGGTAATAAGCAACCACAACTTAGAGAGAATAGATTGGTCCCTGATCCTTTGACTGCTAGGGTTGCTACAAGTAGAAGAGGCCCACATTATTGATTGGTGTGATAAGTGTTTCTTGCCACACTCCCCATGTGATTTAAGTAAGGAGGTTGAAGAAGAAAATGATGATGAAGCTTATGGTGATGTGTGTATGATGGAATGCCCTAAAAATTCACAACAAAGGGCTACTTCAACTAAGTTAATAAGTGTCATAACTGTTTAAGGTTTCGGGATTGCATTCACTCGGGTACTACCTCTCCCTCATGATGATGGTGTTGAGATTGATATGGTGCAAGTGTTTGATTTACCTAATCATGATTTTGAATATTTAAGGGATTTAATGATTAAGAAATATGATGGGGGAATACCTTATGAGGAAGATAGGAAACTTTTGATGAATGCAGTAGTTACTCGGAGAAGGATCATAATACTAGGAGTTGTCAAAGGGGGATGTCCTCAAGCTAAACCAAAAACTCCACTTCTCACTAATATCCTAAAGGAACCCCCTAAGAAGGATACACTTAACAAAGGCCCTGTTGTTCCAAATAAAACTTGTACCCCAACTCATGCCCAAATTGCAAAGACTCTTATACCACTAGAAGGAACCATAAATCTCCCACCCAACATTGTCTTACCCAAATATGTTCCATGTGATATAGCCCAGATTTTGAGTCAAATCAAATTCACTATGCCTATTGTTGAATTGCTTAGAATCCCTAAGCATAGAAAATGGGCATTTGAGTATTTGGGATTTAAAGAAGAGATAAAAACCCAAGGCAATAATGTGAATGGTGTGGATCTTCCTCCTATCATTGTAGAGATAGAAATACCACATGCCCTAGAAGAATTAGGAGAATCACTAGAAGTATACTTGGGTAATTCACTTATGGAGTCTCAACTTGACATTGATCCTTTTTATACCACTTTAATCATCAAGGATAGGTTAGTGCACAACTATATGTTTGACTCGGGATCTTCATGAAATGTGATGCCTCTTGAGGTGATGAATGAATTAAATATCAAAGTAACAACATACTTTAGAAAGTGCATAGATATGGGTTCAAGGGAAGTGCCGGTGATTGGATATGTTAAAGGGTTAATAGTGTAATTTACAGCTTACCCAGGAAAATCCTTAACTATGAATGTGGTTATTGTGGATTTCCTGGCCAAATGGGGAATGCTATTATCAAATAAATAGGCTGCTAGTGTAGGGGAAGTGTACAAATGGATATGTCATGGGAAACCATACCAAAGTGGGGGAAACCTTGTAAAATTGTATGGTGAAAAGAATAGGTTACATATTATTGAAGATCCTAACAATGCTTCTTATGAAGTACTATATACAAATGTAGATGTTGATAATTTTATTGGTTATGTAGATTTTAAGGAGCATAAAATTGACAAATGTAAATTTCCTGAGCAACCTGGTTCCCCTTGGAATTTGATGTTTGATGGAGCTTGTTCTAAATTTAGAAATGGTGTTGGTGTTTTCTTGATATCCCTAGATAAGGAAGAATTCAATTTTTATTTTAAACTCATGTTTGAACACACAAAAAATATTATAGAATATGAAACACTATTTTTGGGTTTAAGGATTATTTGGAGGTATGGTATTAGGGACATTATTGTTAAAGGGGATTCGAACTAGTAGTCAAGCAAGTTCGAAAGTTGTATGCAACAAAGAATCAAAGAATGAAACAATATAAGCATGTAGTTTGGGATTTCATTGAAATGTTTGATTCCTTCAACATAGTATACCATGAAAGAAAGTAAAATACTATAGCAGACAGATTGGTAATATTGGGATCTAGGTTTGAAAATTGTACAATGTCTCCTTATTGTGAATATGACATTGAAGTACTGACAAGACCATCTATCCCTGATAATGTCAAACATTGGCAAGTTTTTGAAGATGATGCCCAAATTCAGAGGTTTTTACAAAACAAAGGAGAATTCACAAATTAGAATGTGGATTGGGAGCCAATGGTTTGTGTTAATGAGGGTAAAGAGACCCTATTTGGTAAGGATATTATTTAGTTGAAGACAAATACTATTCTAAGAGGTTTGGTTGCACTAGAGTCAAACTTTGATAATGTTGATCACATTGTTAGTAGGCATATGTCAGCTTTGAGAGATGTGGAGGAACACAACCTAGGGATAGATAGTAAACCTAGGAAAATATGGCTAGGTAGTAACCTAAATAAAGAAGAAAAGCAATCATATGTCCAACTGTTGAAAAAGTACCAGGACTATTTGGCATGGTCATATTCAAAATTAAAGGCATATAGGGAAGACCTTTTCTAGCATGAGATACCACTGGAAGCTAATGCCAAACCATTTAGGAAAAATAAAATACCAATCAATCCACTTATTTCCCTCAAAATGCAAGAAGAATTAAAAAAGCTAAGGGATGGAGGCATCATACAACCCACAAGGTATTCTTCATGGGTGGAAAATCTAGTACCAATTCGAAAGAAGAATGGAGATATAAGGTTGTGTGTGGATTTTAGGAACTTGAATAAGGAATCAATAAAAGATAATTATCCCCTTCCCAATATGGATAACATGCTGTAGTTAGTTACTGGCTCTGAATTATTATCTACTCTGGATGGATTCTTAGGATATAATCAAGTGGTAGTGAAACAATCAAAAAAAATCAAAACTACTTTCACCACTCCATGGGGTACTTATGTGTATGTGAGGATGCCATTTGGTCTGATGAATGCTGGAGAAAAATTTTAAAGAGCTATGGATGTAGCATTCTTAGGATACATAAATGATTTCCTTGTTGTATACCAGGATGATGTGACAATATTCTCAAGGAAAAGGAGTGATCACTTGCAACATCGAAGAAAATGTTGTTAAGGTGCAAAGAATATGGAATTTTAATAAATTCTAAAAATTCCACTTTGGGGTTCAAAAGGTGAAGTTGTTGGGACACATTGTATCTAAAGAATGGGTCATGATTGATCCTGAAAGAGTGGAAGCTATTGGAAAAGTTCCTATACCCAAAACCAAAAAAGGAATTCAATCCTTTTTGGACAAATAAATTTCATTAGAATATTTATTTCTAACTTTTCTGAAATGACTATCCCCATTACGAGTATGCTAAAAAAGGATCAGATTATCAAATGGGAGGAAGAAGTTATCTAAGATTTTGCTTGGTATTAAGGAAGCATTGAAGAATGCCCCTATTTTGGTAGCTCTTGATTACAAGAAAGATTTTCAAATGTTTTCTTTTGCTTCTAAAAACACTATTACATATGTACTATTGCAAAAGGACAATGAAGGAAATGAAATGCCAATTTCTTTCTTTAGTAAAACACTTCAAGGAGAAGAATTGAAATGTACTATCATGGAAAAACATGCCTTCTCCTTGCTAAGAGAAAAAAAGTTTTTAATACCATATATCTTAAGTTCTAAGATCACAACTTATGCTCCTCATACTATGGTCAAGGATATTTTGTTAGAAATGGAAATCTCAAGTAAAAGGTGTCAGTGGGTAAACAAATTACAAGAGTATGACATGGATATTCAAACCACCAAGTTAGTTAGGGATTTAGGGTTGGAAAAGCTAATGGTAGACAGAAAGCTGTAAGTAATGGAAATAGATGAAATTGATGGAGGAGATATGAATGTCCATGAAATATTGATCAATTCAAAATGGTATAAGGACATCATGTTTTATCTTAAACATTTGAAATGTCATGGACATTTGAGTAAAAATCAAAAGAGGGTGTTGAGGTTAACTTCCAAGAAATATATTATCACTGATTATGGATTGGAATGGAAGAATCCTAAAGGTATTCTCTTAAGGTGCATTATTGAAGATGAATCCCCTAAACTAGTTGCTCATTTTCATGGAGGAGTTTGTGGGGGAATTTTTTGGAAGGGTAACTACTCACAAGATTTTAAGGGCTGGTTATTGGTGGCCCACAATTTTTAAAGATATAACTTTGTTAGTGAGAAAATGTGAGAGTTGCCAACATTTCTCAGGAAGATTGAAAGCTTCAGGAGCTCTCCCTTTACAACCAATATCAATTGAAGCCCCTTTTAAGTAGTGGGGTATGGAATTTGTTGGGGAAATATTAGATCCTTCAAGTGCATGCCACAGATGGATATTGGTGGCAATTGATTACTTCACCAAATGGGTTGAGGCAATCCCTACCCGAGAAAGTAACTCACCGATTTTTTTTTATATATTTTGTCTTAAATCACATAATTTGCAAGTTTGGAGTGCCTGCCAAAATAATTGTTGATAATGCTATGAGATTTCAAGCTAAACCCTTGGTGGCCATGTGTCAAGAGTATGGAATAAATATCACATATGCATCTAATTAAAATCCCCAAGGTAATGGACAAGTTGAGTCAAGCAATAAAAATTTGTTGAAAATAATCAGGAGGACATTGGAGATAAATAAACGAAGATGGGGTGAACAATTGAAGTTTGATGTTTGGGCTAATAGAATTACTACTAAGAGAGCTACTAGAAAAATCCCTTTTGAATTGGTATATGGAACTCAAGCCCTCCTTCCCTACACATGCAACTATCTTCCTACCAATTTATTCGACAACTTGAGGATCAAGAAGTTAGTTTGTATGATGCAAGGATAAATCAAATTGTTGAATTGGATGAAGAAAGAAGAGAGTCCCACCAGAGACATTTGAAATTCAAGGAAAAGATAAAAATATTTGATAAAAAGGTGACTCCTCGAGTTTTTAGTATAGGAGATCTTGTGTTACTATGGGATATCGACATGAGGACAAGGGAAAACATGGAAATTTTGATGCATTATGGATGGGTCCTTACTCCATTGACATCAGAATTGGTGAGCATACCTTTTTCTTATAGGATATATATAGATAACTAATTGAGTTGTCTATTAATAAATGAGATACTGAAACAATTTCTTGATTGATCTTTTAAAATTGAGGTACGCAAATATGCATACATCTACAATTTTTGTTTGTTTGTTTTTTTCATTTTTCAATTTTTATCTTTGTTTGTTCGATCTTTAGTGACCATTTGTCTTGGGTTTCTTGGTGTTTTTTCTAGGAGTAGGTTTTTATCCTTTATTTCTATATGATGGTTTTTGAATCCATAGCCCAATGGATTTTTGCACGTGGTTTACTTTTCTTTGCACCATGGTTTTCTCTTGAGGAACTCACAGAGAGTGCTCATCCCCGAGTCGAGTTCGTAGTGGTACTCAAATTAATCTTACACCTATTTGGTTAAGTTTTTCCATCGTTGTCTATTATAATTTTTGTTTTCCTATGGGGGTGTGAGTTGGAATTTTGGTTCTTACGTTTAAGGATTAGTCTATCCTCTTTTTTGGTCAAGGATCATGTCCGGATGTGGAGATGTAATCAGTTTTTATCATTTTCTTTATTAACCTAGACCTTGTCTAGAAGACATCTTCATTCTATAGGGTGACATCTCATGAGGGTTAGGTTTTGTTGCATTGACCATGTTTTCTCAAGGTCTCCTTCAAATATTAAAAGGGAGAGTCAAATATTGTTAATCCATTGATATTCTTCCCAACACAAAGTTATAAAATGGGTCATCTCACCCTAAATGAAGGCACAACCTAAATTAGTGAGGGTAGGTCAAACCCTTAGCACAGTGATATCCAGTCCTTTCCAAACCAGAGTAGTAAAGAGTCATCTAAAATCCATCCCCGGATACAAAACAACTCCGTTTATGATTATTTGTCTCGAAGCATCCGATCAACTTGTGATACTACTCGGTTTCAAATGAAGGATTAATTTGGATACCAACACAATATTCTTACTTCACATAATCTAATTAGGAGGTAAAATTTATTGCATCCACTTACTCCTCCCTCACACATAACCATATCACTATCAAATTCATAGACACATTTAAACATTTCACACCCAGATGGCCTGTTGGGATTTCATCACCTAACAGGAAGATGACTTTGTGTTCGACCAAGTATAATCTCCTATTTTTTGGTATATATTGACTCAGTACTTGAATCCCTTATCGCAGTGGGACCATGAAGTGAGGGGGTAGGCCCCAATACCATGCCCATACTGAAAGAAGTGCTGAATTGGGCCTCACATACCTTCATGTATATCAAGGACTCTACCCTTAAAAACACTTGAAACCATCCCTAGATGACCACTTTCTAGGACCCTTGTTAGCCATCTTACACATTTCATTTTTTTGTAACTAATCAAGATAACTATAAAATCACTCTCTGATTGTTCTTGCTTGTTGTTTGTAAAACAACACATCCACTTGTTTTCCTTTCTTTTGGGTATTTTTGTGTGTTTTCTTATTATGGTGCTTACTAGAAAACAAGCCCATAATAAAATCCCTGAAAACATGTCCACCCCACCTACATATCAAAAAAATATCCCATTTTGCACTTTAACACCTTTTACCCCAATGTAACAACTTCCATACTATCAAAAAGACACATCTAACCCCTTTTCAGACACTCAAAAAATTGGCATGAAGTAGTGGCCAATTATAGCAATACAACAAGATTATTCTTGCATTCACCACATCGATATCATAGTCAAATCCTCCCTCCATTTGGATCAAAAGAAGAGGAATATTTCCTTTCTTCTAGTCCTCAAACATCTGAACTCCCTTTCTACAATAGGGGAGACCCTATTTTTGAGGAAATTTTAGATTCAAATCCCATTTCCCTTAATGCTTATCTAGCAGCAAGAAATATTCAGATGCAACCATTCATGCCTCCATCTGTCCAACACACCTATAATTCATCCTCTGTCATTGTGGGCCTTATTGATCAAAATCAAGATCCTATGGTCCAACAATTATATCCATACACTTCGAGTCATTCAAATATCAAACAATAGCCAACCTCAAGTATCTCTCACCTCTAAAAATCCATTTAAAACTTTGAACAAACAATATGCCATCAGCCAACCAGAGGAACCTCAGTTTCATTAACTCTGTCTACAACCTTCACATGATCTCATTAAAAACACCTCTTCTCAACAACCCACATCTTCCCTAGGTCCTTTTGTAGGATCCACGCCACCTTTAAACAATGTCACTACTTTGTCATCCACTCCTCTAGTCACCTCGTATGTGCCAACACCTCCCTTGAGTTCCGTCACCCCTTCAACAGTTATGTCTTCCCAACAAGTTACTACTCCCATCCAAAATATCACTATGTCCATCCCCACAACAACACCATTGGTTAACACTAGTGTCATTGCTAGTACACATCTTGTTTCACAATACATACCACAACCTTCACAACCATTGATCTCTACACCCTAGTATGTACTTAAACAAAAATCCCACTACACAGGTATCCCACAACAAAGTGTTCCACAATAGGCACCATCTTTCACTACTTTGGCTATGTCTTCTCAACAAACACCTACATATTCACAACCTCTTACACATGTATTGATGCCATTACAATACCAATATGTTCAAGCCTCACAACCTATCACTTCACAACAAGGATCCTCATCCCATCAGAACATTCCACAACGCAACATCCTTCATCATAAAAACATTCCCCAAAAAATCAACAACACATGCCTCAACAATATGGATATCAACAAAATATTCCATCATATCATGTCCCGTAGTAGAACTACCCTTAACACACCATGTTCCATATCAACCTAACACCCCTTAGTAGAACATCCCCTATAAACAAAACATCCCACATCAATATCAAGTGTACTCACAACTCAATCAGTCTTTGTATCAACCTAGCTCATCCCTACAACAATCAACGTAAGCCGATCCTCTTCAAGCCCTTCTAAGCTACATATCTATCCTAGAAGCTACTTTGTCAACATCCAAGAATGTTCTCTCTTATGATCATATTTGCAATGAGACTATTCATCCTTATGTACCATACAAACCATATCCACCTCATTGAGATATTCCAAAACTATCTAAGTTTTATAGCAGAGAAGATCCCCAATAACACATTCGTGCCTTTCGTCACACATGCTATCTAATATCTCATGATCAAGACCTCATGTTGAGGAATTTCCCCATGTCCCTTTCTAGTCATGCCTTAGTCCTGGTATAACAACATTCCATAACAATCACTATTTTGTGTCACATAACTTACACAACTATTGTTAGACCATTTCTCACATAAACATAGCACGTAAAATCACTATTAATTATTTGTATTCCATTAGGTAAATCGAAGATGAATCCATTACTGATTTTTTAGCCTATTGGAGGGCCAATACCAATCAACTATCCTTTACATTACTGCAGCCATAGATAATAAAAATTTTCAGTCGTGCATGTGCAAAACACATTTAATCTACTTTACAAATTCATTCATTCTAAACTTTCGATGAGGATTTTATCATGGCTCGTGAGTTAGAATTGTAAGCCCTAGAAGATGGAAAGGTAAACATTCATCCTAAGAAACCAAAAATGGAGTTCTCATCCAAGCCACCATCCAAACTAGATAAGTCTAAATCAGCCACCAACACCATCATGGTCAAATCCGATCCTAAGGAAAACCAACCACCGCACGCTTTCGTCAACAACAACACAACTATACACCGATATCATAAACTTATAGTGTAGTTTTTCATAAATTACTTTCCTCTAATCTAATATCACTTCCACCCATTCGACCCATCAATATATCAATTTTGAAACCCATTTGGTATTGAGATAATGACTTATGCAAGTACCACAAGGTCAATGGTCATGACATCGAAAGGTGTCACACATTCCACAATGTGCTTCAAGACTTGATTGACAAGGGTGACCTTCACTTATATAATCCAAACGCACCCCCAAACAAGGGCCTCAAAATATTTAAGTAGCCTTTTCCAAATCACCCCTCTTCCTCCAAGAAACCACAAATGAACGTTGTTCATACCATTAATACGATAACTAATGTTGAGCATGTCCCTCCGATTGCTTTATTACCCAACAAAACAAAATATGTAGAATCAACACCAAAAATCAATGAGTTTGAAACCATGAACAAAGAAACCTCCCTATTAAATGTATTACTCAAAATCTTCCTATCCCTTCTTCACCAACACCCTTAGAGCTTAAGCGGGAACCTGACAAGATTGAAACTACCAACCACTTCCTACGAAAACATACCCACATCCTCACCTATCGTTGTTACCAATTGAATACCCTTACCCTCGATGTAGCTACACAAGTGCCTACACCTATATTTATAAATATAACTATGATACCACTTGAAAAATTCTTAGCACAATCACCCCTACCTAAGCAAACCATAGGACATGACCATCCCCAATATGTGAAAGTAAACAATCCAAAATCTAAAAATATTTTTGACCATAGCATCCAAACTTATTCTTCTTTTGCTAGGATCGACTTCGATAAATACACCTAGTTCATCTAAAGTATCAAGAGGACCTAATAATAAGGGTGTCATTCAAGTCTTTAGAAGTCCTTATTATGATGAAACTTATCATTTCTATGGTCTTCCTCCTTTTCATCCTTCATTTCATCCAAGAGGCATACCTACTTTTGGAAATCCTCTTGTCATGTCAGACCTAAGACCTATGAGACCTCCCAAATTAAACATCACTCGGGATCCTAAAAACCATCCTTATCTCCCCCAGATCTAGATCCTCTACATGAATCTTCTTTTATCATACCGGTTAATCACCCTATCATTAAAGGGGAAAACCCATACATCATACCCCCACCATGAGTCCATATTTCACATCTATTACCCCGCAGTGGGACATCTGATCCTCACCCTCCACCTCCTATATAACCTAACCATCCTTCACAACTACCACATCCACTTTTTGTAATAGCTAAAAATCCTCTGCGTCTTCCTAGTAAAATACATATTTCCAAACAAGCTGATTCACATCCTCCTAAGAAAAACAAATTCCCAGCTATGTTCGGACCTAAAGGACGTTATGCCACCATTTTGGATAACTTATTACAAGAAGCACTCATCACGTTACCACCTCCCAAGTTGTCAAATCACCATGGGTGGAATCCCTCCTGGTATGAATTTGCTACTTTCTATGATTACCATAGAACACGAGGCCATACCATAGAGGATTATAGAGCCTTTCATCAAAAAGTTAAAAATATTGGCAATTCACTCTTCCTTCCTTCTCACACAACATCAACATCAACCTCAATAAATTTAGAAGATTCTACCCCTAAAAAATCTAACCACCAAGTCAATGTTGTCCATGTCACCACACACTCACAAAATTATGACAAAGAGCCATTTGGGTCTAAGGAAGATAGAGACTTTGTTTCCATACCTTCACCTCCAGAATTATCGGCACCATATGATAAACCTAAGGTCTCCATTTCATTGGATCCTAAAGATCCTAATCAAACAACATCATCCAAAGGTAGAGTCTCAATATAAACAGCTACGTCTCCACTCACCGCATTTCATAAATTAACTATTAAATAGTTACACCAATCCCCCATTAGGATGTCACTTTATGAACTTGTGCAAACATCACCAACTCACAAATAGGCCATGTTAGAGGCCCTCTAATCCATCAATATGCCAACCTATGATCCGAACCCTTTCACAAAATTTGTAGGTTCCCTAAAAGCATATATCGCCATTAAATTTGAACCATATAAAATTCCCTCTCTTAGACTAGAGGATCATGACCAACCACTTTTCATCATTGCTCAAATCAATGAAATATCCATCAAGAGGGTCATGATTGATAGTGGTGTGGCCATCAAGATCATATCATCTCTTTCCTTTGATCAAATCAAACTACCTAACACTATTATCTCTCAAACTCTGATTCTCTTACGCTCTTTCAACAACACTATTGCAGCTACTATAGGCACAGTTATAATTCCACTTAAGGTCGGTGTTAAAAATCTACCCAAACTCTTATATATTATAGATGGAGAGTTTCAATACAACATGTTACTAGAAAAACCCTAGATATGAACCATGTGATGTGTTCCTTCCACCCTTCATCATTATCTCAATTATGAACATGAAGGCTAGATGCTCATTGTCCCCTTGACCAGATCAAGCCGCTTCGCTATATGATGTATCGCCCAAAAAACATTCTTATACCTATGTCCATTCTTGAATCATCTGATCAAGCATCTACTAACACCTCTATCCCATTTTCCAAATTATTGGAGGATTCTTCTCTTGGAAAATCCATGAAGTGCTTCATACTGGGGAATATTGCCTCCTAATGCTTAGCTCTATCCCTTCACCAAAAACATATGGTCATCCTAAAAATAACCCATGTATGACCCTAACATAGGAGATATTATCTCTTATGGTCCAACTTATCTTAAAAACAATATTTTCTATGGAGGATGTGACCATCTACCATCTCACATTATCAATCCACATCACACCATGCCTTTCACACTGGATTTAAAATCCCTTGATAATCTAAAATTTTCTTGTATGTATCTCCATCGTTGTGCATGGAAAGGCTTTGGTCTTGGGCATTATGAAAAATGGATCCATGATTAGATAGTTTTACATTCTCTTAAACCTTGTGAGAAAGTTGGTTTATGTTACAAAACCCTCTTCCGTAGCATGTGAAGTTAATACATCTAAACCAAATGCCTCTGTAATTATTTCGAACCAAAATTATCACCCAAAAGCCCTCAAGGTTCCATAAAAATAGACGATGTCATACCTATTCCACCTAATATTTTTAAATCAATGCTATATCATTGGGATAACTCACATATCAATCCAGCCACTCCATTAAATCTCTACCACTTGTTCATACAAAAATGGTTAAAGAAGACTCACCAATCATAGACATCCTTTAATGTTAGGATGACCAAGATATCCTATCTCATATGGGAGCTAAAGATCATTACCTTCAAAAATCCCTACCACCCAAAACACCCACTCTTCTTAATGAATCCACACTCGATATTAACTTAAGAACACATCGGGACCCCCAATAGTCAAGGTCGGCAAATCCCTTGATCCACAAGAATTGAATGATTTTACCGCATTCCTAACAAAATATTATCAAGCCTTCACTGGTTTGTAGACACCAAAATTGGGTCACACTCCCCTTGGTCCCTTGTCAAATAACCACCTCAAACATACTCATCTAACCATGGCCCCTTCCACCCCACATCACTATTAATTTAATTAAATTAATATATATCCTCACAATATTTATTATCTAATTATCTTAATTCCTACCCCACCACCTCACCTAGACACCTCACCTAACCACCTCACCCTAGACCTATTCTTGGCATGTTTCCATAACTAACAATAACTAAGTCTTACTTGCCTTAATGAGATAAGATTTGGTCTAACCCTAAAATCAATCCCTAAAATATCTCTAACAAAATTCCCTCCCATTAAAAGGGAAGCTTCCGTTCTAATCCACAAGAATAAACTAACTGGGCCCAAGAAATTAGAAAGATCTACCCATTTTAGTAAACCTAGGAATCCCACTTTCACCGATCTTTGGTCAACTTGGAACCATCATCGGTTATCATTTATTCACCTTAACAACATTATTTTTGGGTTAGCATATTCGAGAGCAAGGGAATGAGATCAGAGCTACATGCAAGAGAAACCAACATCCTTTCACATATCCAGACATCCAGAGCCATCACCAGGATAGATATTGAAGCATTGCACTCACAGAATCATTCTGGGAGCCACTACTATGATACCAAACACCATTCTTCTAATCAACTACCATTACCATTCAACCATCAAGTCTGCATCATAGTAAGTACATTTCTACTAGCATTGTCCATTTTAGTGTAGTTAGCTTCTATTATTTCTGTCATCAATTTATACTTTGCATGCTCATTCCTCCATCTCTTTCTAGCTTATAACTCAAATATTTCCTTTACCCACATCACCAAATCACCCATCCTCACCTACTATTCATTCCTGAGTATACCTGATACCCCTATCAACCTCTTTATCCACCCTACCCTCCTTATCAGATCCCAGATCAAACCCTACAATCAGTTTTCCTTGATTCTCTTACACCCCAACCTTACCAATGCCGGTTACCCATGACCGTCGTTAGTTTTGCATAAACCTCCATCGGTCATACAAGCTTGACATCAGTCTTTGTGTTTTATACCCTGACCTAAAAATAAATCTAACAACCTCTCATCAGTTGACCTAAACAACCTAGAATCAGACCTTGACTAGTCCCGACACCCTGACAACTACCTACCTTTCTGATCTGACCATAGCCTAGCCTAGTATGTTAAGATTTTCTTATTATACTTGAATGAGAAAATACATCATATCATCTACAGTAAGCTTTCCTTTATTTCTTACATTAAGTTATTTTAAATAGTGGATTGACAGCCATCTAGGGAGTATCACACTTCCCGGATCTAGCACACGCTAGGTAGTCCACTGTCATATATCATTTAACTTCTCTTTTGTGGTCTTGCTTTACATTACAGGTAGTTCCTCCTAGCCAAAAGGAAGCTCTCACAATCGGCACTAGATCAAGAAGTCAGAATGCATGCAACAACCATCACCAACCAACATTTAACAGGTATTCCTCCTTAGCCCTTACCCTTATCTGTTTTGTCATTCAAAAGCGTAAAGAAAATGGTGAAACATTTTGGCACGCCCGAGTGGGACCCATCAGGGGTTCTTATTGCATTTTCTTCATTCCTAGGCAAAAGTTGTGTGTTTTTCCCTTCAAAAAGCTTACACATTAATCTTCTTCCTTGGTAATCTTCTCTTCTTTCTAATTGCTCTAAAAGATACACTTTCTTTTGGTGCATTTAAAAAGAACCATTCTTTTTTATTTTTACATTTAGTGAAAGAGCATACCCTCTCCTATTCACCATTTGTGTCATCAAACATAATATTTCGATTTGGGCTTAAAATTGATTGCATTACATTTTGATTTGCTACATTTAGATCACATTAAAATGAGGGCAACCTATATGCTGGAAGTCATGCCCAGCTGATGGTTGACACAAAGAATCATAAAAGTAAATTTTCTCTCTCTCTTTGTGTCTTACCAAACTTGCACAAAATCAAAATATACACATATTTCTTAAACAACATCTTACCCGAGAACATCTGTCAGTGATCACATGATCTGATTGGTAGGTACTCCCAACTCGTTACCTTTGTTGAGTCATCATCTCAAAGGATGGCCTCGCCCCGCCATAACATACCCGAAACCCCTCCTATTAGATATCCTTCTTCATAGGATGCCTTCCTAACCAAAACATTGTGTTCTAAATACACACAATCAGTCCTAAATAGCATAAGCTAATTTTTTTAAGAAAATCTTTGTTAGGATCATGCTTTTTCTTAGCATGTTTGTTGACTTGTGTTTTGAGGTGTGAGACTATGACTCTCCATTTTTCTTCTTCCTTGCACACTCCACCATCGTAGTTGGGGTATTATGACTTTATCTAAGTGTGTCAGGGCCCCATCTCCTCATTCTCAAGTTTCTGAGTTTGATTCTTCACTTAATTTAATTCACAAAACCAAATTTCTTCATTTATTTCTAATTTCATAGTCACCGATATCGGTCTAGTGACCGTCATTCGTTAAACCCTAAGCTGGTTCAAACTTTCTATATTTCTAGTTACTTTACCTAGAATAGCCTTCATCACTCTTTTTGTTCTATTTCTGGCCCTCAAGGCATCATCATATTTCTCCCCTGTTGATACCTACTGTCATACATAGTTTTCCCAATACACATCCAACATTCATGTTTCATTCTTTGAGACTAGTTTTCTTCCACAGTGACCACTATCAGTTTTGGTAACCATCATTAGTTGGCCCTCAATCGTCACTAGTTAACCCGATCATCGTCGATTTTCTATGGTTGATTTTCAAAATATAGACATTGACCATATTCACCTCATGAGACCCCATTATTATCTATTTCTACTATTTTCTATGTCATCTACAAAATACAGTCTTACCAGGTCAACACTTGTTCACATGGTGTTGACTCACGACTAATGCCCTCATATTCCACACTAGTCATCAACCACTCCCACCTAGTCCCTCACTACCTTCCATCCTATCACCCATGGATCCAACCTTACCTACCACCATTGCTATAGGTGATGAAGAGTTTGCATGACTCCTTGATCAGAATCCCGTGGCCTTACAGTTCTACCTTTCCCACTCTTCCACTCAAGACTCCTCAGGTCAATTGATATATGGCATGCATGTATCCATCTCTCCTACCCTTATTCCTGCTTCTATATTTGCCCCATCAACCAACCATGTACCCAACTTACCACCCACACCCATACCCAAAGTCATCATAAAAGGTCCCTGCATATCCTAATTCGGATGGGGTCACACATCACACAATGCTAAAACAACTACACCAATCCCCCTAAAAATGTATTTATATGACCTCATCCAAACCTCAAAGTCACATCATCAAGCCCTCATGGAGGTCCTTCAATCTATCGAAGTCTTACCAAATGACCCACCCCACAACCATAGCCTCCATCATTACCCCTCACCACGTAGCCTCTCTCACTAGGTCTTCACCTTCCTCTACACCTCTGCCCACTCGCTAAGTGGTCGCCCTCAACTTTATAGATGAAGATATCACTCCCTTCTAGTTCGATGATCCTGACCCTACTCTTTTCATCTCCATATTTTGATAATATACACATACGACACGTTATGATCGATGGTGGTGCTAGTATTAACATCTTCTCCTCCCATGTATATGACGAAATGTAAATACCTACCAATTACATGCATGGTAACCCTGTTATGCTGCGTTCCTTCAATGATGCCATGATCTCTACCCTAGGTACCATTTTTCTTCATGTACACGTAGGTCCCTGCACCATCCCAAAACTTTTCTATGTCCTAGAAAGTGAGTTCTAATATAACTTGTTGCTTGGGCAACCTTAGATCCATGCTATGGGTTGTGTCTGTTAGAATTTACATCGATGCCTTGAATTTGAACACAAGGGACATAATTACATCATCCCTACACGACCCCTCACCTTTCAAGACCTGTAACATGCTATATCAATCCAATGATGTGCTTGCAGTCACCAAGGCATCTGCCAATGACACGACTTCAACTTCACCCACCACCAAAATTGCCACTACTTCTACTGCATCAAATGTTGTTGTTTCACCTTTTTCTTAGATCATTTCTTTGGAGTGTTGTGAAACAAATAGGGTAATAGGCATAGGAGGAATACCTGTTCAAATGTTGGTTGATGGGTTGTTACATGCGTATGACTTCCGAATCCACATCTGATCATGAGAGCTTCCTTTTGGCTAGGAGGAAATACCTATAAAGCAAAGCAAGACCACAAAAAGGAATTAAACAATATGTGTAGTGAACTACCTAACGCATGCTAGATCCGGGAAGTGTGATACTTCCTATATGGTGTCTGTCCATCCTTTGTTTTAAACAATTTAATGTTGTAAACAAAGAAAATCCTATTTTAATTTGAAATGATTTAGGTATCTCACTTAATAAATAATAAGAAATAGACTTAATCTAACAAAGGCTAAGCTAGACTAGAATCCAAAGGTCAAATGATTGGTTTTGGGTTCTGCAGGTTTGACAGAGGTCTCGGGTAGATCATAGGTGGATGAGGGTGAGATGAAATTAAGTGGGTAGGTCTCTGTTCTAGGCTATGTGGGAAAATATAGAGACCAATGTCGGTTAGGGGTAAAAGGCAATGTCGGAGTGTGTGACTAGTGCCAATTAATGTGAAATCTAGAAATGTCACAGAACAAGCTTTAAATCCCTTTGTGATTACACAAAGGACTTTGGCTGGTTGGGATGAGGTATTGGGTGACTGGGATAGGCTTTGGTGAGGCTTTAATGGGTATATGGAGGTGGAAATATTGGAGAAGGTCAATAGGTGGCTAGGTAAGCAATAAATGATAAAATAACGATGAAATGAAATAAACAAGATAAGTATGACATTATACTTGGATTACGGTCCTAGATACCTATGTGTGAAGGATGGAGGTGCTAATGAGGGGCTTGAAGGCTATATGTGATCACCATCTGAAGGAAAGCTTCTGCATGGGCTACATGTGCATTGCTCTTTGCTTGGTTAGATTAGATCATGGCTATGGGAAAATATGTTTGATCTCCTTCCTTACATGCGTGGTCTCATTGGAATTCACTCTCTAAAGATGTGTTATCTCTCTGAGATGTGATAATTCTCACCAACCTTTTTTCTTCCAACTTCCAACCTTGAGAACAAGGTTGTTTTGTGGTTAAAAGGGTAGCGACAAAGCGGTTCCGACTTAACCAACGATGGTTAGTGGTAAGCGGCATCGGTCAAGTCGGGATTTCCTAGGTTTACTAAACTAGGGAGATCTTCTTGATTTCCTCGAGATATCATGTCATTAACCCATAGATTAGACTGAGAGATTCTTGTGAGCATGCAAGAATGTGGTTAGAGGGAATGTAGGCATTGATTTTTAGCATTTGGGTAAGACTCGATTAGTTATGGCAACTTACTAAGAACAAGTCTTAGGTTGAGTTGGTTTGGTGAGGTGTCTAAGTGAATCAGTATGTGTGGATATTATTTAAAATAAGACATTTAAATAATAAATATAGTGAGGATAAGGAATTGATTCAATTAAATTAATTAAATTAATATTTGTGGGGTGAAAGGGGTCATGGCTAGGTGAATGTGATGAAGGGTGCTTATTTATCGAGGGACCAAAGGGGAGTGTGACCCAATTTTAGTGTCTACATTTTTCCCCTTTTTGTTATGTATCTTGTATTGGTAAGTGACACTAACAAAAATAAGACGTGGTTGCCCCATGTGTGGGTGAAGGTGATCCCCCTTAAACCAGGAACCGACGAGGCAACAAATAGAATCGGTAAGTGGTTTGATAAAAGGTAAATGCGAGGAAAAGCCGTGGTAGGCTCGGGGGAAAAAGGGTAAAAGGTCTACTCGGGCCATTTAAGGTAATGGGTCAATTTCAAAGGTAGCAACAATCAAATGCAAACACACATATAAAACCGCAGCATGCTACCGGGTTGAATAGTAGGCAAACCCTACATTGTCTAAGGTCGCTAGGTTTATCCAAACAAGTTTAAAGTGAATCTAGTATCCAAGGTATAGGATATGGTTAGGAAACAAAATGTAGGTTAGGTGCATGAACATTTAGGTATGTTCTGGTACACCAAAGGTAGGGTCAGGATAAACAGTCATGACAATTGGCTAGGTAAGGTCACTAGGTTGGCAACACAGGTAACAGTGCCACAAGGTATAGCAAACACATGAGGTCAAAGGTCACTAGCGATGGTCCAGGTCTAAATATCGAGGTCACAACATGGGTAAGGCCAAGGTAGGGGTAAAATAATGAGTCCCCAAAGGAGGAAAAATGGAGGTAGTAAGTGAGGAGGTTAGGAAAGGTAAGGTAAATGGGTTGGGTAAAGGGTCAGCGTGAAGGGTGGGGTAAAGGATCAAGGTAAAGGGTGGGGTAAAAAGGGGCTTAAGGGAAGGCAATGTGTAGGTGAGGATGACCAATGGCGGTCATGGAAAACTGATGTCGGTATAGGAAAACCGACGATAGTGAGGTAGGGCACGCGACCGATGCCGGTCATGGGTAACCGATGTCGGTTAGGTCGGGTTGGTTATAAAAACAAAAAATCCATGTTTTGATTATTCATTTGTTATTTGTGAAGTGAAAATGATAAAAAGGAGAGAAAAGAGAGAAAAGTTTCTGAAGGAAATGGGACAGTGAGTTGGTAGTGTGATTGGACGAGGGTTGGGTTAGTGAGCAGTGGGTCCACAGGATCAGGGCGAGAGATTTGATTGGGTAGAGGTTGCGAGGAATTATTCGGTGATGAAAGAGGCTAGAGAGGATTGGGTAGGCCACCACCACAATAGCTAGATGTTCCATTGAGATGCGGCGATACGATGAGGTAAACACCCAATGCTACATTGTTGATTAAATAGATTAGAAGTGTGGAGTATTGTTATTTAAGGTTTTTGTGGGTTTTTGTTTTTGTGGGTGGGTAAAAATAAAATTTGGGTATGGGGGAATAACAGGTTAAAAGAGGGAGGGGAAGGGTAGTAAATGGTATAGGTGGGGTGGGTAGAGGTCTAGGGGTAGTTTGAGGTCATTGTAGGTGGGGTAAAAGGGAAAGGGAGTGATATTTAGAAAATGGGGTTTTGGGAAGTCATGCGGGATTTTTCCGCGATAGTGACCGGCGTCGGTTGGGTAAAACCGATGATCGAGTCACCAAATAGGTGACTCGATGTCGGTTATGTGGTGACTGTGGTTGGTAAATTTTAACAAAAGATTGGTCACCAAATAGGGACTCGATGCCGGTTCAAGGGTGATTGGATTCGGTGAGGATGAACCGACACCGGTCAGAGTTTAGGCACAAGGGTCAAAAAGTGATGTGGGCTAGGTAGTTGAGATGAGTAGAGTGAAAATGGGTTAGAGGGTAATGATAATTGGTGAATATTGTCATGGTAAATGTAGATTAATGTTGTGCTTGGATTAGATGCGGGGAGATCGCAGATTACATATGCGATACAAGGTTCTTCCTCTCACCGGTGACATTGTGTGGCATAACGACCCCTTTGGAGCTCCAGCATGTGGAGATAGTGGGCTTGAGTGGGATTCATCACTACCGACATGTTGTTTGGAATCCCATCTTGATGGTTGTGCTCATCGATAGATGGGATCCCACGACCAACATGTTCCACCTTCTAATGGGTGAGATGACTATCACCCTGGAGGACGTGTTCCAGATTTTACACTACCCATATTGGGTGCCTAGGTGTATTCTATCTCCTCCGAGGCCTCAAAGGAGTTGATTGGGACTGTCTTTGGTGAGGGGGTGGCTGATTTGAGATTCCATAGCACCAGTTTGAGCTATGGAGAGATGTACCTAGCCCATCTAGATGAGACAAGGCTAGTGGTTTTGTTGATGGAGGTAGTGTGCTGCTATGCACTGTCAGATGCAGAGGGTGGACACTTTCCCCTATCACTAATGGGCGTACTCCACGATATGATGGTGCATGAGACATGCTTTACCTAGGCACCAAAATTCTTAGTGCAGTTATACAGAGAGTTGTGGGCATATGGGTGGTTGCACAGGTTTAGCCTATGTTGTACATTTATACTACACTGCTGGGCATATGAGCACATAGTGTGTGTGCAACCTATAGGGATACCATAAGTAGATGCATTCCCAATGAGATTTGTGTGGGTGGCATACAAGAGATGGGTGCTAGTGATAGGAGAGCGGAGATTGGATAGGCCCGACACATGATGTGGCCCATTTTGGGATTCTTGGAGGGGTTGTCTAGAGTGGACATTATCTGGAGGCCATATGTGGGATTCCCCTCATATAGGCATATGCATGAGGAGCTAGCTGAGCTCCAGCTAGAGAGGTGGATATAGGGTCACCGTCTTTGGGAGAATGAGATGATCCTAGTAAAAAGAGTCGACGAGTTCGGGCTCTTATAGGACATTTCGCCACCCTTCCCATAGTATGATAGAGAAGATGTGGAGAGGCCCCTACCTCTATCACAATCTACAATGCCCATAAGGGAGGAGGAGAAACCAATGGATTGGTAGATAGATGACACCAGATGTACAGACAAATACAAGAAGTGGTGAGCGGCTTAGTTATGAGCCATACCACCTAGACTCGGGAAGCCAGACCTACCTACCATTACAGTGCAGAGAGATACCCTACAGGGGCAGGTAGCTACATTGATTACCTAGTTTGGTATACTACAGACCTAGCTAGAGGGCTCAAAGGTGGAGGTAGTAGAGCTATGCGTACGAGAGAGCCACTGTAGTCCTAGATGGATGGTGGATGGAGGAGATGGAGATAGTTAGGGAGGATGGTCAGGTGGCAGCCTTACAGGCTCAGGTGATAGATTTACAGGACCAGTTGGCCATAGCCTAGGCATATATTGGGGCCTTACAGGCCTAGATATAGGCATAAGGGTAGGGGCACCACCACATGCACCGGGAGTAGGTCCTAGTTCACAAGAAGGCACATGACACGTATAGGGGCCGAGACCTATGGGACCACCATAGACCATGCTTGTATCCAGGTTACGGGATGCCCTAGGTGAGGTAAGATATTATTAGGACCAGCTTATGGCAGCCGGGATAGATTTCATATCCTATGTCGAGTACAAGGCACAACAGTGTCCAAAGTGAGAGGATGAGATCCCACACTCATAGTGTGGAGAGCATAGGAGTTAGCAAGCTCGAGGCCCGATCAGGGAGAGGCCACCAGTGCATGGCAACTAGCTCTAGGTGAGGTGTTAGTAGGGACATAGGAGGCCGAGGGTACAGGTGACACAGAGATGGAGGACATCCGACGAGATGCACGATTTATGCGATACCAGATTTTTGATGTATATTAGTTATTTTTTGATATATATGCCAGCCTACGTGTCGAAGATAGTTGTATTTTTTATCACATACCGGCCTACGTGCTAAAGATAGTGAGGATGTATGAGTGATTTGTATATTTTGAGCATATACCGGCTTGTGTGCCGAAGAGATTTTGTATTGATTCATTCTTTTTTGTATATATGAGACTGACCTGCATGCCGATGACATTTTGTATTGTATATCAGCTTATGTGCTGACATTTTGAGATGATGGACATGATGAGATGGGCATGTATATTAAGATACATATTTATTGATTTATATGATGAGATACATCGTATTTTGTGATGTGTTGATGTGTTTATGAGATATTGGTTTATGGATTGTGTTAGATTAGATATGGATTTGTTACTTTGATGTGGATGAATATTAGGTGAGTTAGACATGATGGAGATAGGTTGGTTTAGGCATGGATCGAGTCATATTATAGGCATGGTTGAGGTAGGTTATAGGCATGGATCGAGTTAGGTTATAGGCATGGACCGAGTCAGGTTATAGGCATGGTTGAGTTAGGTTATAGGCATGGATCGAGTCAGGTTATAGGCATGGTTGAGTTAGGTTATAGGCATGGATCGAGTCAGGTTATAGGCATGGTTGAGTTAGGTTATAGGCATGGATCGAGTCAGGTTTGGTTAGGCATGGTTGAGTTAGATTGGTTAGGCATGGTTCTATTAAAAGTAGGTGAAGTTTTGATTCATTATTTTTTGCAATGAATGATACTATGGGTCATATGTGAGATGTGGTATAAGCTATGTATAGTGATGATAGAGAAATGGTAGGTGTAATAAATGTATAAAATATGTAGCAAATTGTTATGTGACTTAATTTCAAATTTTGTATATAAAAGGGGAACTAAGTGAAATGTGATGTAAATGGTGAGTTAGGCATGGTTGATGAATTGTTTAGGGTAGAGAATGGCTGAGCTAACCTCTAAGGGCCCCATGCCCTTGGAGTGCTACCTATATAGTCCCAATGAAAAGGGACCTCAGGCTGATGTAGTTCTCCCATAAGCTAGGGAAGAAAATGAGAAGGTGTGAAAATGAGTCGATAGGTGTTTGGGCATGTTGTGGGTTTAGGTTGTTAGGTGTGGATAGATTGTAGGTAAAATGTTGTAGGTGAAAGTGATTGTGGCAAAAGAGGAGGATTACCCCAAAGGTAAGTGTCAAGGACCAAGTCCTGTATAAGGTAATCAAAATGTAAACAAAGATGGTTAAAAGATAAAAGGGGGAAATAAAGCCACCTGATTGGGTAGGATCATACCGAGTAGATCATACCTTGGAGGAGGTGATGAACATAAGACCCTAAAGACATTACACAATTGACATGTTCTACGATGAAAATTAGTCACATGATCACCAAATGTCTAAGTTCTAAGAAGTCCCTTGAGGCAATAGGAAATGAGAGTGGGCATGGTTCATAGGGTGAAGAGTAGGTAATTTTTAATTTTTTTGGTATGAGGTAGCAGGCCCTTTGGGAAAGAGGTCCTAGGTCACAATAGGCAAGTCCATGACATTTTTTTGTTTTGACTTATAGTTGAGATAGATTGATCGATGTGGGAAGTCTATATGGGAAAAATTAAACTCCTTGAGGTCTTCGTGAAGCTGATCGATGCGGGAAGCTTTGGTTGCTCTCATTTTTTTGAAGAGATTTACATAGCTGTCCTTCATGGGAGCAGTCTATTTATAGAAGAACTTGATTGATCGAGAGGAAGATGTCCTTTTGAGGGAGTCATCTTTTTATTAGAAGTTTGACTCAAGGAGTTTGGTCCCATTGTGAGGTCTTTGCAGTCATGGACAAGACCAAGGTGAAAGATAGGACTCTTGTTCAAAGGGAAAGGTGAAATGACCATGGGATCTCATCTAAAGGTAGATGAAAAGTATCCATGAGAATCATGCTATGTGCAGCACCATGGTACACATATTTAAGAGAAGATAACAAGTGACGGGTACTCACATGATTCTTGTTTAATCGTTAGGGAGGTGTATGGAGTGAATGGCACTCAAGGGATGAGCATGGAAAGAGACAAAGGGTGAGGTAGGATGACGAGTCAACAATAAAATGGTCAAAGATGCAAGGTGTTAAGGGGATCAGGTTCAGGTTTACCCTCAAGAGAAGATAAACGATAAGCACCTGATCCATAGGTATGAGTCACGATGTATGGTCCAAGCCAATTAGGAGCAAATTTGCCCCGTTTACTTTTTTCTGCTTTGGTTACATGTTGATTTTCTTTTAGGACAAGGTCACAACTTGGAAGGTTTGTTCATGAACATGTTTGTCATAGGCACGTTTGATACATTGTTGGTAAACTTGACGGTGATACAAAGCATTAAGATGACATTTATCTAATAACTCTAGCTATGCTAAATGGTCCTAATGAAATTCATCGTTAGTGAGCATGTCATGGAGAGAAATACAAAGTGAGGGGATCTGGACTTCGAGAGGCAGGACAACCTCTATACCATAGACTAGAGAAAATGGTGTGGCCACAGTGGAAGTGAGAATACTAGTGCGGTATGCCCACAAGGAAAAAGGAATGTGCGTACACCAATCTTTCCCAAAGATCATCAACCACTTTCATGAGAATTTTGTTGAGGGTTTTGTTAGTGGATTCGGCTTGGCCATTAGTTTGTGGGTAGTAAGGTGATGAGAAACTAAGATGAATGCCGAAGGCGTCGCAAAGTTTTTGCAATGTTTTGTTTTTGAATTGTTTTCCATTGTCAGTGATGAGGCAATGGGGAAAAAAAAGTGACAAATGATGTGGTGGTTAACTCACATCATGAGGTAAATAAGAAGGTGAATGGAGGTGTTGTATGGTGATAAAGATTTTGGAATCGGTGGGTGAAGTGGGTATTTAGGAAGCTAAGTAGGCCATGGTATCTACAAATTTGTTAGTGGAACATGGGATGGTTTGAAGGGTGTAACGATCAAAGGTGGTCAAAAGTATGTCTACATGATGTTTATACTTTTGAAGCATCTTTTTATGACATTGGTACATACCATTGACTTGGTTTACGACCAATTTAGAATCACCAAAGATGTTGATTGATTTGACATCTAGGGCGTAGGGGCTTAGAGACCTAGTATGAGTGCTTTGTATTCAACAATATTTTTGGTGCATTCAAAATCTAGTTTAAAATACAAAGGCATGGGTTCTCCATCAAGAGGAATGAGGATAATACCAGCCCCACCCCACATTGACACTTGGGCGTAAAAAAGAGTGTCATTTGATAAAAAGCTTTGTCTAGGAAGGGGTAACAATTGACTCATCGTAAAGTCAAAATTAGAGGGTTGATCCCGAGAAATAGATGCGTCGGATATAGCTTGGCCCTTGATGGACTTTTGATGAATGAATTTGAGGTCAAGATCAGCTAAAAGCATAAGCCACCGTGTGGCACACTAATTTTGATAATGTTTGGCATACATGAAGTGTAAGGGGTCAGTTTTGGTCACAACATAGGTTTTGTGGTTGAGTAGGTAATGACGGAGTTTGGTGGAAATGAAAACTAAGGCTAAGTAAAGTTTTTCGGGATGGGTGTATCAGGTTTTGTAGTCCAAAAGAGTACAACTGATATAATAAACTACTTTCTCCCTGTGTTGTTCATCGCGATGAGCGAGCATGGCTCCCAAGGAGTGATCGGTAGCGGATATGTATAGATAAAAAGGTTGATCATCTTTAGGTGGGATAAGTACAGTGGTTGGAGAAGGTATTGTTTTAAGGCCTCAAAAGCTTTGTGACAGTCATCATCCCATTTAAAGGAGACATCCTTCTTGAGCAGATGATTAAACAGTTGGCATTGATCCGATAATTGTGAAATGAAATGGTGAATAGAATGTAACTTACCTTGTAGGATATGGAGTTGTTTAAGCTTAGTGGGTGGAGGCATTTCCGAGAATGGCCTTGACTTTAGCAGGGTCAACTTCTATACCACGGAGGGAAATGATAAATCCTAGGAGCTTTCTTGAGAGAACCGCAAAGACACACTTCTTAGGCTGAAGGCGGACATAATATTTAATGAGGTGGTCAAAGATGGTTTTGAGGACGACAAGGTTCTTAGAGTGACGTTTATATTTGGCCAAGAGATCATCCATGTAATCTTCCAATATGCAATGCATGATGTCATGGAAGATGTAAGTCATAGCCCGTTGATATGTGGCACCGGCATTTTTAAGGCCAAAAGGCATGACTTGATAGTAGAAGGTCCCCCATGGGGTGATGAATGATGTTTTGTGTTGATCTTCTGGAGAAAGAAAATTTTGGTTATAACCTGAGAAGCCATCCATGAGTGATAGCATCTCGTGACAAGCGGTGAGGTCAACCAACTGATCAATACCAGGTAAGGGAAAGTCATCTTTTGGGTAGGCTAGGTTAAAGTCATAGAATTCCATGTAAATATGAAGTCCCCATGTTGCTTTAGTAATAGGGACAATGTTATAAATCCAACAAGGATAATCAATGGGTAAGATGAGGGAAATAGAAAGAAGGCACTGAAGTTATTCTTTGACGAGAAGAGCAATACGAGGGTGCATTTTCCACAACTTTTGTTTGATGGGTTTCACATCGGGAAGGGTTACGATACTATGGACCACTATGGTGGGGTCAATCTCGGGCATGTCTATGTAAGACCTAGTGAAAGTGTGGTTATGAACTTTGGGAAAAGAAGTGATGGCTTCTGTTCAACAAAGATCTAAGGATTGTCCAATCTTTAGGATGTACGGGTCGTCCTGAGTATGAATGTTGATCTCGATATTCAATTCATTCAACATGGTTTGCATCTTAGAGGGTAATGACCGATGAATATATGAGTCTTTTGTACCAAGGTAGGTGAGTATGGATTCATCATCCTGACATTAATTATAGGTGTGTCATCATCGATCATCTTAGGATACAGGAAGGGAAGAGTGGAAGGGGCCTCACCTTCACATTGATAAGTCGAGGCCCTAAGGAAATCGTGTTTATGAAAAAAAAAAATGGAGGGATAGATTTAGGATCCATCGAATCTGCAGCCGGTGAAGGTGGTGATGAAGGTGGAGAAGGGCTAGTGTCCTTAATGAGTTCAATGTGGGCCTATTTGGTAGGTGGTTTGGGGAATTCGATACCACTACGGTCATTATGTTTACAGGTAGTACATGGAATAATGGTATGACAGACTTGCTCGTAAAATCAAAAACCAAAACCCTTCCATGCACATTGGTGCAGGAAGGTGTGGGTAAAACGGTGATTGGTAAGTGATTGGAAGTCGAAGCAGAAAAATGGACGGGTTTGTGATGGTGGTTCAGGCGTGTAAGTGGTAGTATCAAGTCCTCCATAGGTGAGACTAGTACGAAGGTGGGGAGAACCATAAAGGAGATGTTCTCCTATATAGTGATTGTAGCGAGGGTGTTGGTGAAGGCTTCCATACTCTTTTGGAGTAAGAAATGTGTTGAAACTATATAGGCGGTACTCCCTAGATTGAGGCATTGAAAAACACCTTCCAAGGGATCAGTGGTTAGTATGTAGGTATCCGGTATGGATAATGTGTCGGAGGTTGATGCGGAGGTGGAGTTAATAGATTGGGAAGTAGATGGGGTGGCCATGGAGGATATGGCAATAGTAGGAATGGAGGAGGTATGTACGGTAGAAGTAAAGTGGCTATATCTTGGTAGGTGTATGTGTAGGTGAAGTGGCAAAGTGGTCACGGAGGTAGACGGCTTGATAGGTATGAGCACATCATTGGGTTAGTAAAGCATGTTGCATGTTTTAAAAGGTGATGGGTTAGCTGGAATGGTATAGGTGTGTCCTTTGTGTTCAAACTTTACACAATGATGCAAAGTGGAAGGAACGCAACCCATGACATGGATCTAGGGTCTACCAAGCAACAAGTTATATTGGAATTCCCCCTCCAAAACATAAAACAATTTGGGAATAGTGTGGTGGCCCATCGAATGTGGAGGATGACGGTGCCTAGTGTAGAGGTGATAGTGTCATTGAATGAATGCAACATGACTGGGTGTTTATGCATGTAATTTTCAGGTATGCACATTTGAGAAAATGCATGGGATGAAATGATGTTAATACTAGTGCCCCCATCAATCATCATATAGTGTACCAGTATATCATCGATGTGGACAAAGATGAAGAGGGTGGGTCCAGTCATCATTTTGGTGTGGCACAATATATTCCTATGAGAAGCTAAGGTAGGCCACTTGGTGAACAAGGTGGGGTGAAGATAAAATTAGTAATTTGGTGAGAGAGGCTACATGATGGGGTGTGAAAATGGAGGCTACGGGTGTAGGGTCATTAGGTAAAACCTCAATTGATTGAAGAACCTCCATGAGAGCTTAACGATGGGATTATGAGGTTTGGATGAGGTCATATAAGGAAATTTTGAGGGGTGATTGGTGTAATTGTTTGAGCATGGTGCGATGTGTGACACCATTAGAAATGGGGTACGTGGGGCTGCAGATAGTTATTTTAGGTATGGGTGCGAGATGGTATGTTGGGTATAGGATTGGTTGGTGGGTCAATTGCCTTTTCTTTACCCTTCTATGCATGTGTAGTGACATGTATCATGTTGATTTGAGGGGAGTTGGCAAATGGAGAAGGTGTAGGGTGAGTGGTATAACGACATGACGGGAAAAAACCTACCGAGAGGAGAAAAACCCTGTGAGGTTAGTTAGGCACAATGACATTTGGGTGGTGGTGTGGAAATTTATCGATGTGAACCATGTTAATTTGAAATCTTGGGGATGGCTCTAGGAGAGGTGAGGGTGGAGGTTGTGGTCATTGAGTGAGTGTGTGGGAATGGGAGTTGGTGAAACAGGATCCTCATTAAGAAGGTCATCATCATCAAAGTTTGTTTCGGTGGACACAATTGGATAAGAACAGCTTTTAAGGCCTTGTAGTTCTCCACATAGTGTCTTGGCACACGATGGAATGCACAAATTTTAGTATTGTCAAACCATTTTAGCTTGGGTGTAAGGGTTTCCTAAGGTTTGAGTGGTGGTAATGTGATCATAGAGGTTTCCAGGAGGTTGGTTAAAATTTTGGCATAAGACCCTACTAGTGGATCACAATGGGAAGTAAATGTGGGTTTGGGTGTAGGTGTAGGTGATTGTTGAGGAACAGTATTTAGAAGAGGAGGGGGTCAAGCCATGGGTTTGGGTGCTGGTGTGGTTTTAGGTGTTGGTCGTGTTTGTTTAGGTATGGGTATAGTAGATGGACGGGTAGGAGGGTGTGTGGTCATTTTGACTACCTTATTATGGGGTAGTGGAGTTTTGTTTTTGGGTTGCACCTTCTTGGGTAAAGGTGATGTGGGTGTACGAGGTCTAGAAGGAAAATCCGATGGAGGAAGAGGGCAAGTTACCCATGGGGATAACGGGGTGTTGTGAAGGTAGATGACGCGGGTCATGCTTGAGGTGCACGAGATAGCGACTGAAGTGTAGTGGGTAGTGAAGCAATAGATGAGGGTATCAAAGGTATGGGTGGTAAAGAGGTTGTAGGTGTAGGTGTAAGTTGGGTTGGGCATCTGGGTAGGTCGAAGTTTGTGAGGCAAGAATGAGATATTGTATTTTTGGTTTATTGATGGGTGGAGGTTTCTTGACCATGTGGGGAAGCTGAGATCCTAAGATGGACGGGATAGGTGTAGGTGTGATTGGCACAGCCGGGGTATGAGTTCTATGGGTTTGGTGCTTCTGTTTGGGTGTCAGAGTAGGTATGGTGTTGACTTTGGAGGATGTGGCTAAATCCAGTTTGATAGACGAATGAGTAAGGCTGGTGGTCGGGGTGACCCCTAAAGTGGGAATGGGTTTAGTCGAAGAAAATGTTGTTGGTATGGGTTTGGGTTTAGGTGTAGGTTGAGTTATGGGTAAGGGTGTGGTTTGACCTATAACAAGTTTTGTGGAAAGGGTTGTGATAGAGGTGGTTGGGTTTGGTTTGATTGGTCAAAATGTTTTTGGGTAGATTCGGAGGTATCAGCAAGGGATCTCTGCATTTGTGTTGATATGGGGAGTAAAAGGTGCCCCCATAGTAGAGACCTATCCACATAATCTAAGTGATCAGTTGAACATGAGAACGGAACATCTGTAGGTGGAGTTTGTGAGGACCTAATGGCAATTCCTGTAAAATGTGTCTTAGAGATGGGGAATTGGCTAGCTTCATCTTCCATGGGTAAGAGAGCCGAAAGTAGGTCTATAGGATTTTGGGTGGCTGATGGAGAATGCTCGCCAAGAGGCAAAGGTATCTCAACTGGGTCTATGATAGGCAACGGAGATGATGGGTGCTCCTCATGGGTGGAGGAGGTTACAGGTGCTCCTCATGGGTAGAAGAGGTACCCTTGGGCATCTAGGTAGGTCGAGGTTTGTGAGGGGGAATGAGTTGTGTTTTTGGTTTATTAATGGGTGGAGGTTTCTTAACCATGTAGGGAAGCCGAGATCCTAAGATGGATGGGACAAAGTGCAGTGTGATTGGCATAACCGGGGTATAAATTCTATGGGTTTGGTGATTCTGTTTGGGTGTCAGAGTAGGTATGGTGTTGACTTTGGAGGATGTGACTAAATCCAGTTTGATAGGTGGATGAGTAAGGATGGTGGTCAGGGTGACCCCTAAAGTGGTAATGGGTTTAGTCAAAGAAAATGTTGTAGGTATGGGTTTGGGTTTAGGTGTAGGTTGAGTTATGGGTAAGGATGTGGTTTGAGCTATAAAAGGTGTTGTGGAAAGGGTTTTGATAGAGGTGGTTGGGTTTGGTTTGATTGGTCAAAATATTTTTGGGTAGATTGTGGAGGTATCAACAAGGGATCTCTACATCTGTGTTGAGATGGGGAGTAAAAGGTGCCCCCATAGTAGAGCCCTATCCACATAATCTAAGTGATCAACCAAATGTGAGAACAAAATGTCTGTAGGTGGAGTTGGTGAGGACCTAATGGAAATTCTCGTAAAATGTGTCTTAGAGATAGGGAATTGGCTAGCTTCAGCTTCTGTGGGTAAGAGAGCCGAAAGTAGGTCTGTAGGATTTTGGGTGGTTGATGGAGAATTCTCGCCAAGAGGCAAAGGTATCTCAATTGGGTCAATGATAGGTGATGGAGATGATGGGTGCTCCTCTATGGATGGAGGAGGTAATGGGTGCTCCTCTATAGGTGGAGGAGGTACCCTTGGGCGTTTGGGTAGGTCGAGGTTTGTGAGGAGGCAGAATGAGCTATTGTATTTTTGGTTTATTGATGGGTGGAGGTTTCTTAACCATGTGGGGAAGGCGAGATCATAAGATGGATGGGACAGTGTAGGTGTGATTGACGTAGCGGGGTATGAGTTCTATGGGTTTGGTGATTCTATTTGGGTGTCGGAGTAGGTATGGTGTTGACTTTGGAAAATGTGGCTAAATCTAGTTTGATAGGCGGATGAGTAAGGTTGGTGGTCGGGGTGACCCCTAAAGTGGTAATGGGTTTAGTTGAAGTGAATTTTGTAGGTATGGGTTTGGGTTTAGGTGTAGCTTGAGTTATGGGTAAGGGTGTGGTTTGAGCTATAACAAGTGTCGTGGAAAGGGTTGTGATAGAGGTGGTTGGGTTTGGTTTGATTAGTCAAAATGTTTTTGGGTAGATTGTGGAGGTATTAGCAAGGAATCTCTCGCATATCTGTGTTGAGACAGGGGAGTAAAAGGTGCCCCCATAGTAGAGCCCTATCCATAGAATCTAAGTGATCAGCCAAACATGAGAAAAAAATGTCTATAGATGGAGTTGGTGAGGACCTAATGGTAATTCTCATAAAACATGTCTTAGAGAGAGAATTGGCTAGCTTCATCTTCCGTGGGTAAGAGAGCCGAAAGTAGGTCTGTAGGATTTTGGGTGGTTGATGTAGAATGCTCACCAAGAGGTAAAGGTATCTCAGCTGGGTCTATGATAGGTGGTGGAGATGATGGGTGCTCCTCTATGGGTGGAGGAGGTAACAGTGTTGCTAAAGGATCTCTAAGTGGTGAAGCTAGGGGTGAGGTGGTCTCAATGTTAGCGAAATATTCCTTCGTAGGTGATGAAGGAGATGAAATGTGTTCCTATGTTGGTGAAGGAAAAGGGGAGGTTTGTTCGACGTGGAAGGAGGACTTGGCCCAGGATCTCCTGCTGAAGGAATATGGGATAATTGGGAGGTGACAGTGCATCATTAAAGATAGTGTGAACCTCACGGGTATGGGTATCATGAGTGGAGGTCTCACCGGTTTGATCAGATGAAGGGGCATGGTTAGGAAATGGTTTCTTGAAGATATGTAGGTTTTGGTTGGTAGGTGCATTAGGATTATCCATAGTTAACTCACCTTTCTCGAGCATTTCTTGGACAATATTTTTAAAAGTGATGCGATTCTTACTATTACTATGACCCTTTACTTGATGATAATTATAGAAATCATGTTCTTTATACCATGTGGGCATGGGGTGAGCAGGTTCAAAACTAGTGTGTGGTTTTATGGGTGGAAGAGTGATGGCTCCGGCTTTGATAAGCTTTTCTAAGATAGAAGAGTAAGGCTCCTCGATTGGGGTATATTTCGCTGCTCTCGTCTAAATTGAAAAGTCTGGACAGGTGAGAGATTAGATGAAGGGGTAGCCTAATTTGATGGATGTGTTGGGCTAGCCTTGAGTACCACTGTGTTAGTGGTGCCCTTAGCTTTTGAATAATTAGTCTATGGTTTGGAAGAAGAAGAGGTATAATTCGACTTGAATGCCGAATTATTATTACATAATTGGATTTTCTTCTCTTCGATGGCCCGAATCTCTAACTTTTGTGCCATAGTGAATGCTTCATCGAATGTTTGGAAGGTTTGGACCTACAAGGTCAGTGAGATATGCCTGGAACAAGCCCATGTGAAAATATCGATGAGTTGTTTATGGCGGTTGGAAGGTAAGTTGGTTGATCGAGTTGCACAAGAAGCAACAAAATCTACGATAGATTCATCTTCATACCGACGCGTGTGGAATATAGATCGGTCATGGTAGCCTTCTTGATGATATTGATAGAGAAATGATCCAAGAAGGCTTGGGCTACTGATTGAATGAGAATATAGAGTGTTTAGGTAACCCACTATACTAATCTAATGTAGGTCCGGTGAGGGACATGGGAAAGGTTCTCAAGAGCAAGGCATCATCATGAGCGATCGATAACACTCATGTTTGAACGATCACAAATCCTATTGTGGATCTCTTTGCTATTGAAATGATTGAATTCAGGTATTTCCCAATGCATGTGGTATGAATGGATAGGAATGGAAGGGTGAACCAGCTCGTTACAAATCTCATCATAAGTGAGAGTGTTATGGGAGCCGGAAACCGATGCCTCTAATGTCTGCATCTTGTCCAACATAAATTTAATTAGGTCGTTGGTGGGTTGTGATGATTGGATGCCTCTTATAGCATGAGAGGGTTGGTTTTGGCCATATAATGGGGGTGACACTCTAGTGTATGGTGTTGCCATGTAGGTTGATTGGGAAGAAGGAAGTGAAACAGGGGGTACATACCCAGAGTGAATAATGGATGAAATGGGAGGTTGTTGATAGTATGTATATGGAGGTGGAAGGGTTGTGGTAACCCTAGTAGTAATAGGGACTAATGATTGTGGAATGAAAAGGACCACATTCTCGAAATGGGGTAGGGGTCACTGACACTGAAGGTGGTAATGTAGCTACGGTTATGTGTGAGACATTAGGGGTGGATGAGGTTGTGTTTGGGGTAGTTGTCGAGGGTATGGTGGATGTAATGGGTGCCACAGAGGTAACAGATGTGGCAGTCATAGCGGGTATATGACCCAACTATGAAATAACTAGGGGTAAGGTAAATGTAGGCGGTATGGAACCAGATGGGTATGATGTAGGAGTTGGTGCAAGAGTCAAGGGGATAGATATGAGCATTCCGTATATTAACTGACCCGAGGCATCTCAAGTGGATGAGTGGGAAAGGTAAAATTGCAAGGTGACAGGGTTTGGTCAAGGAGTCATACGAACACCTCATCTTTGGTAGTGATAGTAATAGGCTGGATGGGATCCATGGTTGGTGATAAAATGGAAGGTGGTGAAGGACTAGGTGGGAGTGGTTGACAACTGGCGTGAAATACGAGTGTGCTTGCTTGTCTTCGGGTTAGCACCATGTGAACCAATACTGATCAGGTAGGGCTGCTTCTCTGTAAATGACACAGAGAATAGTAGGAATAGGTGAATCTAGTGACAAAAAGTAGATTAAGTACCAAATGGTGGCTGGAATGTGAAACAAAGCTAACCTTATGCCGGTCAAGGGTGGGTAACCGATGTAGTTACATTATGGAAAATGGACAGTGAGTGAACAACAAGGTAGAAGGTAAAATCTAATGGTATGCCAAATCTGATGATGTTTACAACATCAATGGGAATGATGACAGTGATAGGGATTATGAAAAGTGGAAAAAATGAATGAAAATGTCCTTTTGAGTAGGTTAGCAAAAGGACCTGGAACCTGACGTCGGTTGGGTATAACCGACGACGGTCAGAGGTAACCGATGACGGTTACTATGAAATTGAAACAATGATGAAAGAAAAGTGGTTGTGAATTAAAATCTGATGTAGAATCAGACCTAGAATTCTGAGAATGATGATGATATGCCCCGGGCATAGTAGGTGAAGCGTAAGAATACACTTTGTGATGAGGAACATGCAAGGATGAAAAAAATGAAGAACATGATCTCTCACCTCAAAATGCAAGCCAAGAAGAAACACTAAGAAAATGCGATCCTAGGAGTGCCTTTTCTATTATGTTTGTTTAGCTTATGCTATTTAGGGACTGACACATGAATTGTGAAATAGATTTTTGGTGAGGATGGCTTCCTACAAAGAAGGAGATCTAAAAGGTGAGGTTTCAAGTATGTTATGGTGGGGGAGGGATTTGCTATGAATTATGACTCGACAGAGCAAATGAGCTAGGTGCCCACTATGTCGTGATTGTGTGATCACCTACAACTTCTTCTAGGTAGGATTTCATTTGAGAATGTGTGTATTTTGAATTTTTGTGAGGTTTGGTAAGACTCAGAGAAAGAGAAAAGGAAAGAAGTGCTTTTCTACGATTCGTTTGTCAACCATCAGCTGGGCATGACTTCCAGCATATAGGTTGCCCTCAATTAATGTGAGCTAATGCAATAAATCAAAATGGAATGCACTTATTTTTAATCCCAAATAGAAATGTGAAATTGGATGACACAATAAAATGAAGAGGAAGAGGGATTCTCTTTCACTATAATGCAAAAACATAAAAAAATGATTCTTTTTAATTACACCAAAAGAAAAGTTTCCTTTAGAGCAAATAGAAAGAAGAGGTGGGTTACCTATTTAAATGTTGGTTGATGGTTTGTTGTGCACGTATGAATTTTGAATGCACACCTAATCGTGAGAGATTCCTTTTGGCTAGGAGGAACTACTTGTAATGCAAAGTAAGACCACAAGAAGGAATTAAACAATATGGGTAGTGAACTGCCTAGCGTATGCTAGATCTAGGAAGTGTGATACTTCCTAGATGGCTATCAGTCCACTATTTTAAACAATTTAATGTTGTAAACAAAGTAAATCCTATTGTAATTTGAAATGATTTAGGTATCTCACTTAAAACACAATAAGAAATAGATCTAATCTAACATGCTAAGCTAGAATAGAATCCAAAGGTCAAATGATTGGTTCTGGGTTTTGCAGGTTTGACAGAGGTCTCGGGTAGATCACAGGTGGATGAGGGTGAGATGAAATTAAGTGGGTAGGTCTTTATTCTAGGTTGTGTGGGAAAATACAGAGACCGATGTCAGTCAGGGGTAACCAACGGTGGTCAGTGTGACCGGTGTTGGTTATTGTGAAATCTAGAAATGTCACAGAACAAGCTTTAGGTCTCCTTTGTGATTGCACAAAGGAATTTGGTTGGTCGAGGATGAGGTATTGGGTGACTAGGGTAGGCTTCGGTGAGGCTTTAATGGGTATATGGAGGTGGAAATGTTGGAGAAGGTCAATAGGTGGCTAGGTAAGCAATAGATGATAAAATAATGATGAAATGAAATAAACCAGAGAAGTATGATGTTATACTTACTTGGATTCTAGTCCTGGATGCCTGTGTGTGAAGGATGGAGGTGCTTGATGAGGGGCTTGAAGGCTGCAAGTGATCACCAGCTGAAGGAAATATTTTGCATGGGATGCATGTGCATTGCTCTTTGCTTGGTTAGATCAGATCA
Organism: Taxus wallichiana var. yunnanensis; assembly: GCA_018340775.1. Classification (NCBI taxonomy): domain Eukaryota; kingdom Viridiplantae; phylum Streptophyta; class Pinopsida; order Cupressales; family Taxaceae; genus Taxus; species Taxus wallichiana. Next base: position 659,307,436 of record CM031244.1, on the reverse strand, counting down.
TGGTCATGGCAGGAAAAGATGTTTGATCTCCTTCCTTGCATGTGTGGTCTCATTGGAATTTACTCTTTGAAGATGTGTTATCTCTCTGAGATGTGATAATGCTCACCAACCTCTGTTTCTTCCAACTTCTAACCTTGAGAATAAGGTTGTTTTGGGGTTTAAAGGGTAATCGATGGTGGTATCGGATTAACCAACGACGGTAGGGGTAATCGGCGTTGGTCAAGGTGAGATTTCCTAGGTTTATTAAACTAGGGAGATCTTCTTGTTTTCTGAGATATCATGTCATTAACCCATGGATTAGACTCGGGAGCTTCTTGTGAGAATGCGGGAATGTGGTTAGAGGGAATGTAGGCATTGATTTTTAGGGTTTGGGTAAGACTCGGTTAGTTATGGAAACTTACTAAGAACAAGTCTTAGGTTGAGTTGGCTTGGTGAGGTGTCTAAGTGAACTCTATGTGTGGATATTATTTAAAATAAGATTTAAATAATAAATATAGTGAGGATAAATAATTAATTTAATTAAAGTAATTAAATTAACATTTGTGGGGTGAAAGGGTCATGGCTAGGTGAATGTGATGAAGGGTGCTTATTTGTCGAGGGAACAAAGGGGAGAGTGAACTAATTTTAGTGTGTACAATTGTTATCCCCACCATATTTGTAGCCTCTACTATTGGCTCCCATGTTTCCCTTTCATCTAGTGATCCATCTATACTGCTACCCACATACAAATTATCGATCCTTAGAAGGTGTTTTTCAACACCTCACTTTAGGGGAATACTGCCTATACAATATCGATACCTTCCTCACCACATAATAATATGGGAATCTACGTTAACAACTCAGTTATGACATCCACATCGGTGAAATTTTCCCTTATGGCCCTCCCCACCTTTGCACCAACCTAATGTATGGGGGACTTGATATGGCCACATATAAACCCAAACCTCCATCCCAAACCCAACCATTTTCATCCGACCTACACTCCCTCACTAACCACCGCTTCACTCACACTTTCCTCCACCGGTGTGTGGAAAGGATTTGGCTTCGGTTTTTATGAACAAGGCTGCCACACTCTCATTTCTGTACCTCTCTTAAACACAATGACCATAGTGGCATTGGTTTTGATGCTCTATCCTCTAGGAAGGTTTTCATCGACCTTATCTAGGATGAGAAATCTTCCCCCTCTCATTCACACACATTACCATCTTCACCCTTAGAGTCCATAGATCCTGAATCTATTCCTCCTAATTTTTTTTTTCATAAACACCATTTCCTTGGGACCGTTAACCTATCAATGTGATGACGAGGCTCCCTCTTCTCTCCCATTCCTATATTCTAAGATGATTGATGAAGATACGCATTTAATTAACGCTATTCAATGTCGGGATGATGAGTCCATCCTCACCTACCTTGGTGTAAAAGAATCTTATATTCACCGGTCATTTCCTTCTAAGACACAAACTATGTTGAATGAATCAACTATTAAAATCAAAATTAATACTTTGGACAACCCTCACATTCTCAATATCGGCCAATCCTTAGATGCTACTAAATAGGAAGTCTTCACCTCTTTCCTTTGGGACCATAGAAATTCATTTGCCTAGTCCTATACCGATATTCCCAGTGTTGACCCAAAATCGTAGTTCACAATATCATAACCATTCCTGATGCCAAACCCATCAAACAAAAGCTGTAGAAAATGCATCCTCACATTTCTCTTTGGTCAAAGAAGAAATTTAGTGCCTTCTCTCAGTTTCCTTCATTCTACCCATTGATTATCCCCAATGGATTTCTAACATCGTTCTTATCATGAAAATGACAAGGGGACTCTATATTTGCATGGATTTCCATGACCTCAACCTCTCATGTCCCAAAGATGATTTCCCACTACTAGGCATTGACCAATTAGTTGATCTCACTACTGTCCATGAAAAGTTATCGCTCATGGATGGTTTCTTGGGCTACAATCAAATATTACTAGCTCTCGAGGATCAACACACACATCGCCTTCATCACCCCTTGGGGGACTTTCTACTATTGAGTCATGCCCTTTGGCCCCAAAAATTCTCGGGTGCTACATATGAGTGAGCCATGACTTACATATTCCATGACATCATGCATCACATATTAGAGGATTACGTAGTTGATCTCCTTATCAAATCCAAGCATCGAACCAAACATGTTCCTATTCTTAAAGTCATCTTTGAACACCTCATCAAGTATTGTGTTTTTCTTCAACCAAAAAAGTGCATTTTTGTGGTACTTTCCGGGAACCTCCTAGGTTTTATCATTTCTTTACATGGCAAAGAATTCAATCCTGATAAAGTCAAGGTTATCCTTGAAACTCTGCCACCCACTAATCTTCGTCAACTTTGTAGCCTACAGGAAAGTTGCAATCAATTCGTCATTTTATCTCCCAGCTTTTCTGAACGCTGTCAACCATTCCATCATCTTCTCAAGAAATATGTTTCATTCAAATGGGATGATGAATTCCATAAAGCCTTTGAAGCCTTGAAATAATACCTCCTTCAACCACCAGTGCTATTTCCTCCTAAGGATGATCAGCCCTTCTACATATATATTTATGGCACTCGACCATTCTCTAGGTGCAATGCTCACTCATCAAGAGGACCAACACCGACAACAACAAGCAATTTATTACATAAGCCATACCCTTCTTGACTATGAAACTAGATATGCCCACATTGAAAAACTTTTCCTAGCCTTATTTTTCATTGCCACCAACCTTTTCTATTACCTACTCAACCACAAAACCTTCGTCATTACTAATACTCACCCATTACACTACATGTATGCCAAAACTTATCAAAATTAATATGTTGCACATTGGCTTATGCTTCTAGCTGACCTCAACATCGAATTCATCCATCAAAAGTCCATCAAGGGCTAGACTATTGCTAACCAATTGGCTGATGCACCTATTTCTAAGAATCAACCCTCTAACTTCAACTTTCCAGATGAGTCTATAACTACCCTTTCCCTGGATGAACCCGCTTACCAAATGAACTCTCCTTTGATGGCTCCAAGTGTCGGCGTGGGGGTGGGATGGTGTTATCCTCATTCTACTTGATGGTGAACCTATGACTTTGTCTTTCAAACTTGATTTTGATTGTACAAACAATATTGTTGACTACAAAGCACTCATATTGGGTCTCTAGGATGCTTATGCCTTAGATGTTAAGTCAATCAACATCTTTAGTAATTCTCGATTGGTCATAAACCAAGTCAACAAAGATATACTAGTCTCATAACAAGATACTTCAAAAGTATAAGCATCACGTGGACATACTTTTGACCACCTTTGACCATTACGCACTTCAAACCACCCCACATTCTACTAATAAATTTGTGGATACCATGGCCTGCTTGGCTTCTTAGATACCTATTTTCCTATCGAATCTGAAATCTTTGTCACCATCCAAAGAGTACAATCACCATATTATTTTCCTCGTGAAGTTTACTCTATTAGAACTGCTACCCCTGACCCATGTGACCTTTTGTATAAGCAATATGCAGACTATCTTTCCCTTTCCATTTTACCCGCCGATCTCACTTGTAATGGACAACATGCCTTTCTTAAAAGTGTCTCCCATTATGTCATCATGGGCGGACTTCTTTACAAACATGGTTTCAAATCATTCTCCTATGATGCCTTACAAGTTCTAAAATTCCCTACACCATTAAGGAAGTCCATTGTGGAATTTGTGGAGGCCACTTTAGTGGTCTCATTGTCACAAAATGCATTCTTTTCCTAGGCTATTATTGGCCAACCCTAAACCATGACTATTGTGATTATGTCAAATGCTGCATGAAATGCCAACAACATGCTAATCTCCATCACACCCCTAGTCATGCCTTACAGGTCACGTGAGACCTTTGGCCTTTTTCTCAATGGGGTTTGGATCTTGTTAGTGAGATTAACCCCCATTCTTCACAATGCCACAAATGGATCATAACCGCTCATCGAATATTACACTAGATGGGTAGAAGCCATTCCCCTCATTTCCACTAAAGCCAAGAAAATATGTGAATTCATTAACCATCACATCATTTTTTGTTTTGGTGTCCTTCACCCCATTATCACTGATAATGGAAAATAATTCAAAAACAAAACCCTACGCAAACTATGTGATGCTTTCAAAGCATCAACTTAGTTTATCATCACCTTATTACCTGCAAACCAATGGTCAAGATGAATCAACTAATAAAACCTTAAACAAAATTATTATGAAGGTAGTCAATGATATCGAGAAAGATTAGCATACGCACATTCCTTTCTCCTTCTAGGCTTATTGCACTAGTATTCACACTTCGATCATTGCCACCCTCTTTTCTATGGTCTATGGTACTAAGGCTATCTTACCTCTTGAATTTTAGATTCCATCTCTCCACATCTCACTACAAGACATGCCTTTGAATGATGATGAATTTCACCAGGATCATTTGGCACAACTTGAATTATTAGATGAACGTCGTCTCAATGCTCTTGACCATCTCCAAATCTACTAAAAATGTATCAAACGTGCCTATGAAAAATGTGTTCAAAAATGAACCTTTCGTGTCAGTGACCTCGTCCCGGAGGAAAATTAACATGTAACCAAAGAGAAGAAAAGTAAACATGGTGAATTTGCTCCTAATTACCTATATCATTACCCATGCCTATGGATCCGGTGCTTATCATTTGTCTTCACTCGAAATTAAACCCGCACCTAAGCCCCTTAATGCCTTGTATCTTTGACCATTTTATTGTTGATATCAAGTCCTATATCACTTTCTGTCAATTGATCGATCATATCTTGAGTATTTTTCACCTTCCATATTACCCATTTTGAGGATCCATGACTAAATAAGAATCATGTGATTGCCCATCACCTTTTAGCCTTGTTTTCAATATGAGTACCATGGCTCTACTCATAGCATGATTCTCATGGATAAGTTTTATCTTCTTCAAGATGGAATCCCATGGTCTTTCATCACTCGAAACCTCCTCTTCACAGTTAATCTTTGTGTGCTATGGTCTTGTCTTCTAAACAAGAACCTACTCATCCTCTATAGTCTTTTCCATGACTTAAATGTCTATAAAAAAGGGATACCACTCCTTGAGTCAAACTTATAGCAAAATATGATTCCCTCAAAAGGGACATCTCTTCTTTATATTCTACCACTATTAATAGACTACTCCCTTGAAGGACAACTATATCTAGTCGTTACAAAAATATAACAACTATTTAGAAGCTTCTTGCATCAATCAACTTTACGAAAAGCTCATGGAGATAATATACCCATCCCATATAGACTTCCCACATCGATTAATCTATTAAAATAAAAAAATAAAGAAAAAGAAGAAATTTTCATCATGGACTTGCCTATTTTGGATTCTAGGTTTCTTGTTATGAAATACATGTTGTTGTATAATAAGTGACACTAAACCTCCCATTCTCACCTCCTTGCCTTTTTCAAAGCTAAAATCCTTGTTACTTAAGGGACTTGCCGCAAACGCAACATTTCATGATCTTGTGAATTTTTTTCAACCTTAGAATAGTTTATTATGCAAGGCCCGTAGGGTCTTACGTTCCTAAGCCCATCTCGGGTATGGTAGACTCATTAGGGTTCTTATAAATTAAGCAGCTCTTTTACCACCTCTTACCATTCACCTTCCTCATTACTTATTGATTATCCTATACAGGACTAGATCCTCGACACCTATATTTAAAAATCACTCAACCATTCCTACCACCTAAACTCAATCATACATATGACCTACATCACCCATGCCTAGCACCTATCAAACCATTCTGCTATTTTACACCAATATTCCCTAGCTTATGAGAGAACTACATTCACATGAGCTCCTTTTTCGTCGGGACTATGTAGGCAAAGACTCGAGGGCATGGGGCCCTTAGAGGTTAGCTCGACCACTCTCTACCATAACCAATTCCCTCTTTCCCTTTTCTATTCACATTCTACCCTAGTTAGTTTCCTTTCTATAATGATAACTAGAAATTACACCAAATAATCAACAAATTGCTTAACATCTTTACCATCATAACTCATACATTCATTTTATCTTGTCTACAATTTCTTTCCCATAATCATACATTTTCCTACAAATCATCTTAACACGATCCACACCATCATTGATTGCACAAATTAATGAATTAGAAACTCAACCATACCTAACCAACTTGACTCAACCATGCCTAAGTCAACCTGACTCAATCATGCCTAAACCAACCTAACTCCACCATGCCTAACTCAACCTTACTCCACCATGCCTAACTCAACCTTACTCAATCATGCCTATACCAACCTAACTCCACCATGCATGACTCAACCTTACTCAATCATGCCTAAACCAACCTAACTCCACCATGCCTAACTCAACCTTACTCAATCATGCCTAAGTCAACCTGACTCAATCCATGCCTAAACCAACCTGACTCCACCATGCCTACACGACCTTGACTCTATCATGCCTAATCCAATTGATTTCCAACTATATATATATATATATATATATGTATGTATAACAATGAAAATTAAAACATGTACACCATCCATACTATAAATACCATCATCTATAAATTAGAAAGTATGTGTAAACATACATGTGAACATAGATACAAATAATAATCACAATCCCTCAAAAGCTCTCATATATAGCCTCACCATCTTCGGCACACAAGCCGGTATATGATCAAAAATAAAAAAATCTCATCTACATCCTCATCATCTTGGACTCGAGTCTAGTATACATATAAAAATATATCAAAAAAATGGATACACTGATCATCAATGATGACTAATCGTCACCGCTTGAGATATCCATCCATGTCTCATCAGTCTCCTTCGTCTCCCCTCTAGTGGGGTGCCCTACCAATCTCTCTCCACCTCGCCTCAATCTATCCTCTGATGGTCCCTCACCTGGAGCTAGCCTCCATAAATTGGTGGCCTCACCCTAACCCCTGTCTCGAGCTTGATGCCCCATGTGCTCTCTACACTATGGGTATGTGACCTAGTCCTCTCTCACTCAAGGTGCATTGTGCTCTATACTCCCCATAGGATAGAAAATCTATCCCTACGGCCATAAAAATATCTTGATAATACTGGACCTCACCTAAGACATCTCTCAACCTGCCTATCGGTACTGTCTGTGGTGGTGCCATTGGCCTTGACCCTTGTACCTGTCTCTCGGGACCTTGTCCGCTGGTACTATAAAGAGGGAGCCTGTCCCTCGTCCATATGCACTGTACCTATCTGAGGGACCTTGTCCCACCCTTTCCAATATATGGGCTTGAAGATTCATAACTCTGCACCTTACTGGCCAATTGGCCTTGTAAACCTATAATCTATGCTTGTAAGGTGGCCACCTGTAACCCAATTCCATCTCCACCCTATCTAGGTACCTATCCTTACACTACTGGGCCTTTAGAGTGGCCACCTATGTCTACAAAATAATAACTCGTGCCTCTCGATCTTATTAACTGCCCCTACACTATACCCAACTATGTAATCAGGGTCACCACATACCCTTGTAGGGCATCCCTCTACACTGTGATGGTGGCTAAATTTGGTTGCCCCGACCTCGGCAGTACTACTCATAAATGTGCAGCCCACCACTGTTTGTATCTATCTATAACCCCGACATCATCAATCCACCGGTCTCTCACCTACTCCTCCTACCCCCTGTCGTGCACTGTTAGTTGTGGTAGAGGCAAAGGCCTCTCCATGTCATCCCTCCTATACTGTGGGAAAGGTGGCGGTATATCCTGAAGCATCCTGAACTACCGTCTAACCCTATCCATAGGTATCATCTCATGCTCTCCTGCACGTCACCTCTCTATCCACCAAAGTAGTTATAGCTCCTATAGATCCTCTGCCATCTGCCCATATGATGGAAAACCCATATAAGGCCTCCAAATGATGTCCATGTAGGACAACCCCTCTAGAAATCACCTGTAATAGGATACATTGTGTGTATCTCTAGATACTTGACACTCCTCCATCATATGAACCCATCGCATGAAGCCCACTCAAACAAAACTCATCTCAAATGCATTAGCCCATGGCATCTTGACTGGATGCACACATAAAATGTGCTCATATGCCCAATAATGGAGTAAAAAAGTACAATAAAGGCTAAACCTTAGTAGCCGCCCATAAGCCCATAGCTCTCTATAAAAATGTACTAGGAATGTGGGAACCCATACAAAATGGGTCCTATCCTCCACCATGTTGTGTAAAAACCCCCATCAATGATCATGGGAATCTCCCACCCTCTGCATTCGGTAGTGCAAAGTAGTAAACTACCTCCATCAGCAAAACTACCAACCTCATCGCTTCCAGATGGGCTTGATACATATCTTCATAGCTTAGATTGGTGCATGGAACATCATCTTTGCTAGGCCCTCACCAAACATGATCAACATCAACTCCTCAAAGGCCTCTAAGGAGATAGAATACACCTACATCCCCACTATCGTAGATGCAGGATCTTGTACACATCCTCCAGGGTGACTGTGATCTCACCCATTAGCAAATGGAAGGTATTGGTCATTGAGTCCCATCTATTAATGAGAGTGACCATCAAGCTTGGCCCAGAATACATGCTAGTTATATCGACCCCAATCAAAGCCAACCTCTCGCTACATGGTACTAGTCATCACTGCCGCACCCCGTACCTCCACGAGCAAGGGAGGTACCCTATCTCTCATCCGTAGTTGGTCCCTGGCCTGCATTCAACCAATCACACAAATTATTAAACACTTGATTTTACCCAACATTGACCTTCAATCCCCCCACCCGCTATCTATTTTACCCACTTTACCTAACCTTTCCCCTTACCCCTCCTAGACCTCTAGCCCTTTTTCCCTAACCGACACTAGTTACTCCTGACTATCACCGGATCGATATAATCGACATTTATTCCTCTCATTGTTGATCGATGTCGGTGTGACAAGATCAATGTAGGCCATACCTTGACTAGTGTCAGGTCCACTGCGTTCCCATGCCCAAATCTTGAAACCCCCATTTTCCCCCATTTATTTCCCATTTCCCCTACACACCTACCCAAACCTACCCCAAATTACTCCCCAACCCTATTTCCTCTACCTATGACCTTTCCACCCCATCGTCCCTCAAAATTTTAACCACACATTTCAAATTCTCTACCCTACCCAAACTAACCTACCCATTCCCTTCTTCTTATATCAAATAACAATGAATGGATTAGATCTTACCTTGTCTCGATGTCACCTCCATGGTGGCATGTCTTGCCGCTGTGCTGGTGGTCCACCCGAACCCTCTCCTACCTCTGCCATGTCCAAATCAACCTCCAATCTCTCTATAAATCACCACACTCTTCCCACTCTCGTGGACCCATCTACTTGGCTTCTCTAACTAAATAGATCTCTCCACCTCAGCAGGATATCATCCCTCATCCTTTCCTTCGACAAAGCACAACTCATTTAGCGCTTTGTTGTTTTCAAAATAGCCAAAACATACAAATGAATCCATATTATATGGATTTTTTTCTTTTTATATACCCATGTTGACTTGACCGACATCGGTTATACCTAAACCAACATCAATCCTGTGCCCTAGCACACCGTGGTCGGTTATACCCAAACCGACATCGGGTTCACTTTTGTAATAAACCGTGATCACTTACCTAGACCGTCACTTTGGTTACATATATGATCGCATCAGTTACCTGTCATACTATTTCCTATACCCTTTCCCCATTTCCAACAAATAATTAAGCAAACCAGCCACCGTTTGACCTTACCCACCCTTATGACAACCAATCTCCATGCCTACCTTACCTATACTTGTCCTTAATTTCATTTTATGTCTTGTTATTTTACCCATGCCTTGGTCGCACTGCCATGACCTAGCTACTTGGACTTGGAACATTGTTAGTGACATGTGAACTCCGTGCTCATTATACTTACGACATTATTACCAGTGTTGTTTGACCTAATAAACTTACCTTACCTCTTGCCATGTAGTTTATCCTGACCTAACCTTTGGTGTATCGGAACATACCTAGACCTTCCTACACTTGACCTAGGAAGTGCTTCTACACCATATCCTATACCTTGGATACCGGAATCACCTTAACCTTGTTTGGATAAACCTATCAACCTTAGACGATGTAGAGTTTACATTCTACTCAACCTGCACGTGTCATAGTTTATAAGTGTGTGTGCATTTGACTGTTGCTACCTTTGACCCTGGCCCATTACCTTGATTACCTGATTGGACCTTTACCCCATTACCCCCCTTTGTCCACCTTCCTCTTCATCACATCCACCTTTATCAAACCACTCACTGATTTAGTCTTCTACCTCATCCATTCCTAGTTTGAGGGGGATCACCTTCACCCACATATGGGGCAAGGAAATATTATTTTTGTCAGCATCGCTTACCAATACAAGCTACGCAACAAAATAGGGAAAATGTAGACACCAAAATTGGGTCACACTCCCCTTGGTCCCTTGTCAAATAACCACCTCAAACATACTCATCTAACCATGGCCCCTTCCACCCCACATCACTATTAATTTAATTAATTTAATTAAATTAATATATATCCTCACAATATTTATTATCTAATTATCTTAATTCCTACCCCACCACCTCACCCTAGACCTATTCTTGGCATGTTTCCATAACTAACAATAAATAAGTATTACTTGCCTTAATGAGCTAAGATTTTGTCTAACCCTAAAATCAATCCCTACAATCTTTCTAAAAATTCTCGTGCATTAGAAGGAAGATTTCATTCTAATCCATGAGAATAAACTAATTGGGCCCAAGAAATTAGAAATATCTACCCATTTTAGTAAACCTAGGGAATCCCACCTTAACCAACGTTGGTCACCCCTAAACTGATGTCAGTCAACCTGGAACCATCGTCGGTTACCATTTATTCACCTAAAAACCTTGTTTTTGGGTTGGCACATTTTGAGAGAGAAAGGAGGGAGATCAAAGCTACATGCAAGTGAAACCAACATCCTTTCACGTATCCAGACATCTAGAGCCATCACCAGGAAAAATATTGAAGCATTACACTTATTAAATCATTCTAGGAGCCACTGTTATGATACCAAACACCATTCTTCTGATCAACTACCATTACCATTCAGCCATCAAGTCTGCATCATAGTAAGTACATTTCTACCAACATTGTCCATTTTAGTGTAGTTAGCTTCTGTTATTTCTGTCATCAATTTATACTTTACATGCTCATTCCTCCATCTCTTTCTAGCTTATAACTCAAATATTTCCTTTACCCACATCGCCAAATCACCCATTCTTGCCTGCTGTTCATTCCTGAGTATACCTGATACCCCTATCAACCTCTTTATCCACCCTACCCTCCTTATCAGATCTTAGATCAAACCCTGTAATCAGTTTTCCTTGATTCTCTTACACCCCAACCTTACCAATACTGGTTACCCATGACCATCATCAGTTCTATATAAATCACCATCGATCATACAAGACCGACATTGGTCTCTTTGTTTTATACCCTTACCTGCAATGTAACCTAAAACCTCTCTCATCGTTGACCTAAACAACCTAGAATCAGACCCCACGACTAGTCTCGACACCCTAACAACTACATACCTTTCTAATCGACCATAGCCTAGCCTGTTATGTTAATATTTTCTTATTTTACTTAAATGAGAAACCTAAATCATATCATCTACAGTAGGATTTCCTTTATTTCTAGCATTAAATTGTTTTAAATAGTGGATTGACAGCCATCTAGGAGTATCACACTTCCTAGATCTAGCACACGCTAGGTAGTCCATTGTCATATATCATTTAACTTCTCTTTTGTGGATTTTATTTACATTAAGGTAGTTACTTCTAGCCAAAAGGAATCTCTCACAATGGGCACTAGATCAAGAAGTTAGAATGCACATAACAACTATCAACTGACTAGCATTTAACAGGTATTCCTCATTGGCCCTTACCCTTATTTGTTTCGTCATTCAAAAGGTAAAGAAAATGGTGAAACATGGTCATATAATGATATGCTTGGGATCAATCCCAACATTTTCATACAAAACATTATAACATATCCTAATGTTAAATGGTCAAACAAAATCTCTGTAAGATGCACCCACATATAGCTCTCCTTGTCAAGGAAGAATTACAACACCTTTTATCTACCAATTTCATCATACCCATTGACTATCCACAATGGTTCTCTAACATCATCCCAGTAACTAAAGCTTTAGGTAAAATTTGTATCTGCATAGACTTCAATGATCTCAATCTTGCTTGTCCAAAAATGATTTCCCTTTGCCAAACATAGAACAACTCGTAGACCTAACATCAAGCCATTAAAGGCTTTCCTCATGGATGGATTTTCTAGTTATAATCAAATTATTATCACCCCTACCGATCAACATAAAAAAACTTTATAACTCCTTAGGGAAACATTTTCTACCGCATCATGCTAGTCGGTCTAAAAAATTCTAGGGTGACATACCAATGCACAATGACGTATATTTTCCATGATCTCAATTATAAGATTGTTGAAGATTATGTTGATGATCTCCTTGGGAAGTATAAATCATAGAAGGATCATCTCAATGTTCTTAAATCAATCTTCACCCATCTCATCCAATTTTATCTCCACTTGAATCCTAAAAAATGTGTTTTTGTGTCATTACTAGAAACTTTTTAGGAGTTATCATATCACTTCATGGAATTGAATTTGATCTGCAAAAGTCAAAACAATCATTGAAATGCCTCTACCTTATAATCTCAAAAAGCACGTAGTCCTGCAAGGAAAACTATAGTCCATACGATGTTTCATATCACATATTTCAAACCATTTCACCATCTACACTAAAAAGACATAGTGCTTCATTGGGATTCGATCGCCGTAAATCCTTCGATGAAATCAAACAATATTTTTTATCACCACCTATACTCATGCCACCTTGTGAAGGGGAATCATTTTATCTCTACATCTCTACCTCAAAGCATGCCCTAGGATCCATGCTCGCTCACCGTGATAATCAAGGTCATGAACAGGCCATGTACTACATTAGTCACACCCTCCATGAATACAAAACATGCTACTCTGAAGCTGAAAAATTGTGTTGTGCATTGTACTTCACTACTTCCAAACTCTAACATTATCTCCTCAACCACAAAACATACGTTGTCACCATTTTTAATCCACTTAAGGACATGCATAATAAACCCTACCATAATGACCACATAACTCGATGGTTGATGCTTATGACTGAATTTAATCTTGAAATCATATTGTAAAAGTCTATTAAAGGTCAGGCCATTTCTGATCAACTTGTTGAGGCACCTCTTTCAGATAATCAACCACCCCATGAATACTTTCCTAATGAATCTATTAATAAAATTAATGAATTTGATGATTATGAATTAGACTTCATCCCCATTAAAATGAACCTCTTATTTGATGGTGCTAAATGTCAAGAAGGTGGAGGGGTTGGTGTCGTCATCATACCACTGTGGAATATTCCCATTCCATTTTCGTTCAAAATCAACTTTGAATGCACTAATAATATGGTAGAATATGAGAGCTAAATCATGGTTTTACCTACTCCTTTTTTTCTTAGGTGTCCACGATATAGAAATCTATGGAGATTCACAACTTGTCATCAGTCAAGTCAAAGAAGAGTATTAGTGTAAAAATGAGATCCTTCAAAAGTATAAGGTTGTTGTTGACTTTCTCCTTAGTGCATTCAACCATTACACCATTCAAGCCATTCCATGATCTTCTAATATATTTACAGACACCATGACATCTCTTGGGTCTCTCATCCCTTTTGAAACAAAAAAATCAAAGGATAACACTAAAATGTCTATAGTGATTCAACATTTGGACCATCCTTCACATCAAAATGAGCTACCATACATTAAAATCATTAACAGCAAATCACACGACCTTTGGTACACACAGATACTTGATTACCTTTCGGATTGTAAAATCCCATCAAATATCTCACAATCTACTAAACGATCATTTCTCCAATGCATCACCCACTTTGTTATCATAGGTGGTATCCTTTACAGATGTTGTTTTGATGGCATATTATTAAGGTGTCTTAAATCACATGAGTCAACTAACATAATAAGAGAGGTCCACGATGGAATTTTTGGAGGCTATTTCAGTAGAAACACCATCACCAAGCATATCATATGGCTAGGGTATTACTGGCCTACTATCACTAAAGACTGTTGCATGTATGTAAAAAGTGCATTAAGTGTCAACTTCATTCGATCTCATCCATATCCCTAGTCAAGCATTACAACCTGCTCAGGACTTATGGCCTTTCTCTCAATGGGGGTTAGACCTCATTGGTGAAATTAATCTAAAATCATCTCAACAACATCATTCAATCATCACTGCAACAAAATATTTTACTAAATGGGTTAAAGAAATCCCTTTGACCTCAAAAAAATTTGGCCCCATTGTCAATTTCATATATCAAAACATCATATGTCATTTTGGCATTCCACATAAGCTTATCACAGATAATGGTAAATCCTTCAAAAATAAGGAGGTTAAAAATATATGATACATTTAACATCAAAATAAGCTTCTCATCACCATATTACCCTCAAGAAAATGGAAAAGCTGAGGCTTCCAAAAAAACACTTAACAAAATCCTCATGAAAACCATAAATGATGCAAGTAGGAATTGGCATACTCAAATCTTGTTCACTCTATGGGCTTATCGAACTAGTATATGCACACCTACCAGAACTATGCCTTATTCACTCATTTATGGCTCAAGCCATTGTACCCCTAGAAATTAAAATCCCATCACTTCGTGTATCCTTAAAGGATTTCATTCCCGATGAAGAATATCACCAAAATCATCTTACACAACTAGAATTATTGGATGAAAAGTGTTTAACAGCCCTTGAACATCACCAAGTTTATCAACAATGCATTAGTAGAGCATATAAAAAACATGTCAAAGAACATGACTTCAAAATTAGTGACCTGGTACTTAAAGAAAATCAAAATGTGACTAAATTAGAATGAAGTAAACATGGTAAGTTTTCCCCAATTAGATTGGTCCCTACATTATTACTCACAAATATGGGTCAGGAGCATATCATCTCGCTTCTCTTGATGGAGAACCTAAACATGAACCTCTAAATGCTTTACACTTGTGGCCTTTCTATTGTTAAATGATTGATTATCATAACAATAGTTTCAATAAGATCTTATCAAAATAACAACCTTCCATTTTACTAAGCTTAGAATCATTCCATTTTTCCTAACATCAATACATGGGGCATATGGATGTGTGTCCCCTATACATCTATCCCCTCCTTAACAAATGATTTATTAGGGTCTTGCTCTTAGCTCAAAATAAATCCAAAAACACATACAAATGCTTCCTTATTAAAATAGACTGATCCCTTGAAGGATAGCTATTCAAACATCATATTGTTAAAAGTAAAGTAGACTAATCCTCAAGGACAACTACCATTTTTAAGTCATGGACCGATCCCTTGAAGGATGGCCGTTCAATCGAAAAGACCATACCCTCGAAGGATGGCTACCCATGAAAAAGGATTCCTATTTTGATCAGCCTCTACAAACATATCAAAATCAAAAAGCATCCTGGAAATCTTCCCACATTGATCAAATTTCCCATAAAAAACTTCCCACACTGATCAATTTTCTTCTCATAAAGAGTGGGGAGTTGATTCCCTCTAAATTTTTAAAAAAGAGAACCTTTCTTCCCCAAAAAGACATGCATTCATATGGTCCTTTCGTACTTTTTATCCAAATTCCACCATGATCAGTATGAACTGTCCATTGATAGTCTCATTTAGCATTTTGAAGGGCTACAAGTGCAAGCATTATCAAAACCCATTATGCACATATTATTCAATGGGGATTATTTCCACTTTTACTTCATTTTATTTAAATCACATTTTAATTTGATATATTATGGTTAGGTCACATTTCTTGAAGGATAGTTGAACATCAAGACTCATAATCAAACCAATATCCAACACACATTGCATACAACATATGCATAAAAAGAACATCATAAACATCATAACAATCACAAGAAACATAATCATCATCATCAATCATAAAATCAAGTAACCATATCACATCAAGGGCTTCTTTGAGCCTATCAACACAATAACTAGAATCATCACCATCATCATATATATATATATATATATATATATATATATATATATATATCAAAGTCCATTATCCATATAATCAAAATAATGTCATACATAGGAAAAAGGGATTCTATGAGCCTACAATCAAACTATAAAATCCATCAAACTAGGATCGGGGTGCCCTTCACTACGGGACCACCACCACCAGCTCCTCCTGTACCATCATCTCCTCTTGGAAGTCTCCAAGATGGGTTCCCCACACTCGCCACATTATCACTAAGCCTAGCCATTGTTGTGGTGCCCCATTAGGAAGCTATGTGGTCAACATATAACGTGGTGTCGGGTAGTTTTTGATGATCATATCCATATAATAGTCCCTCTCCACTCTCACAACCTCATAATGGGACACCACAATCATACAAGATGGTGATGTAGATGCCCCTCTTTGTCTAACCAATGCTGATAACTCTATGCCGAAATAGATGGAACCCATGATCCCCAAGGCCTTCTTGAAATTATCTCTCTAAATCTTATATCGTTCCCTATCGAAGAGACATGTAACTATGTTCTTGGAGCCCATCACACTCTATAAAATCCATCTCTCCCTCCAATAAGAGTATCTCACATTCCCACCAAGTCATCTCGCTCTCTATGAGTGACATATCTCTCTACCTCCACTACCACCTTCATAGCTGTCACTTTAGCAATATATGGAGCTATAGAAGCATAAATCTCAACCCTCTCCTCATCAGCCTCACCATGCTCCTTGGTACCTCCATTTTCTTGAGCCCATACTCATCTAATTGACCAAGCTTCCCTCTCTGCAGACTTCATCCTCTCAAAAATCCTCAATGAATGGGACCACCAAGAAAAAAAATATGGGGTGACCCTCACATCATCAATCGGTACCACATGACCATCCTCATCTAGACCCATCACACCTAGCTACTAAATAATGGGTGTTGGCACTGTCACAACTGCCTATGGGGTATTAGTATCTCCATCCTCCCACCTATACAAAACTAGCTCCTCAAGTATATCACCCAAACTGACTAAAGTAAAGTGTATCAACTCATCCTCTATGGCCCTACAGCGCTGGAACTAGATGTCCTATTGTAAATATGATAAATCCTCATGAAATTCTAACTAATCATGAAAATCCACATACGGCCGCCAAATCACGTCACCAACTTGTAATCTAGATATCAAGTCTCTATAATAGGTAGGCCCCTTGGCCTTCCTCACTCTACCAAGACTCGCACTCCATCTCATGAAGCTTGGGTGCCTCACATCAATAACACTAGGAAATCCAAATGGATGAGCAATGAAAATGTGCTCGTGGGCCCAACACTATAGTAAAAATCCAACATCAATCTTGTAGTGCTTGTGGGCCATCCAAGCCCACAACTCTCTATATGTATGTGCTAATAAGGTAGGAGCCCACTCAAAGAAATTTTAGTGCTCCATCATCTCAATAGCTACCACCTGTCATCATCTATGGGAATTTCGACCTCCTGAATCTAGCAGTGTAAAATATGAAATGCCCAACATCATCATAGTCATCTGTGGGCACCCCACTCTCTCAGACTCATATAGGGCTTGATAATCAAAAGATCCTGAGGAGTATCTCACACCTTGGGCCTCATCTCCATATAATCATTGCATGGTATCTCCTCTCTCTACATCTAAAATACAATAGATAGGCTCCCCCTAACTGGTAGTTTAGTAATACGATGAACATCCTCCAAGGTGATGGTCATCTCCCTTGTAGGTAGCCAAAAAGTATTGGTGGAAGGATTCCACCTCTCTAGAAATGCAAGTATCAAGCCGCGACATCCATGAGTCTCGAATGTAAAACCTCATCCCACAAAATCCCACAGACCTCCAAATGGTCCCAGTCATCATCAGAAAAATCCTCTCTGACCTCATCTAACATCAAGGGGATATGGTCTCGGATAGTCAACTGAGCATCCACCTACAAAATACACACATGAAAGCGAACATTAATAACATCATAAAAATTCTGAAAAAATAAAAATTTACAATCGTAAAATGCCCTCATAAACATAAGCCTAATAATAAAATATGTATAATGTAGCCTTAAACATTTAACAAAGTTAAATTTTTTTATCAAAACCATATTTTCTCACTCAAAACACAAACCATTTAGGTTGTAGGTGAATCACTAGTGATTCACCTCAATCACCGATTATTCATGCAAATCTATCCTATGTCATCCACGTTCCCCAATCCATCCCTAAATCCCTCAAAAAACCTGAAAATCCCTAAAAATACAAAAAAATAAAACAAAAACGTGATTAAGACCTACCTCAGCAAGGATCGGCTTCCATTTGCAACTCGAGGAGGCCATTTGACAAGTTTTCACTCGTAAAACACATTTTTTCACTTCCTTCTGACAAGTCACTATATACAATGCAACGTGAAAAATAAACAATACACTTGGGTATTTATACCCCAATTTTCCATATAACTTAATTTCTAGTGATTAGGGCAATCATCGTTGATTTTCCCAATCGCAGATAATTCCCTTGTTCTAAGCATCTATACCTATATTGCTGAAAAACATGACATTTTACCCTCTGCACAAGTGTACCATGCTCCTAAAAGGGTCTTATCCTCAAGATCTCTTGTCAAAACAACATAAACACAACATCAGGATTTACCATACATCTATGGGAGATGATCCCTTTGGCCTCCATCACTTGGTTTCCTTGCTCAACATCTTTCCTCGGTAAGGATCATACGTCCGCAAACATCGAGCCCTTTGGCCATCCTGACAATTGATTCACCAACTTTTTTCTTTGCACATTCTCTAACTAGGGAAATCCCTTTTCGTAATGCAAAAGTACATAGGTGTTCACTGTATTGTGTTACAATAGACTTACCCATGCCAACATAAAATTTCCTTCATCATTTTTGTCTAGCAATTTGCCAAAAATTTCTAGACAAAAAGGGAAAATGTAGACACTAAAAATTTACATCCCCCAAGCTCAAACATGTTCATGAATAAAGATGACTCATTTATGACACTTCACAATATCGTCCCTCTTAACCACCTTCAATTAATATTGTCACGAACCTCGCATTTCTAAAGTCTAAAATAATTATTTAATTAATTAGAATAATTAAATTAGTTATTACCCCTCACAACTCACCCATACATCTCGCTACATTAACTAAGGCACCTCACTATGACACCTCATTAACCACCTAACCACCTCTAAAACAACCTTCCTAAAAATCACTTACTTACTCCTAACGAAATAACCTTCTAAAAATGCTAACTAACTAAATATTTCCAAAACATAGGTCAACTTCTCTTATCCTAACCAAATATGTTCGTTTCTTTTTACCCTCCACTACCTTAACAACTTCGAGGCTATCATATCTTGTTTGAAACAAAACAAAATATTTTTTTTTGTTAAATAAAATAATATCTTCTACAATCGTTATCAATTTTCTCGATCACTGACGATCTATAAATATGAGCATTTACACCGCCTTTCCACAATGATTCTCACACTTTGCAAGTTCATTCTTCCTCAACTCAACATATCAGACATCCAAGCATTTTACATCAACTCCTACCAATGTTACGCTTCTCAAATGACATCTAATTCATCATTAAATTTCTCACCTTTTACCATTCACCAAGTTGGTTCATTACGTAAGGTAATCTATATATGCTCATTATTTTAGGTACTTTGAAAGTAGGTAACTCCCATTTAGATATCATTTATATTTCTAGAACTCTAATTACATATCTTAATCAATTATTTAGCTTTGTTTTTAGTGAACTCTTAAATTTAGTTGTAATTGTGAACAATTAAGCCAATCACCAACAATTAAGCTAATCACCAACGATTCCTATGTTTTATTTTTTTCATCATTTTCTACATAATATGACTAAAATGTTTAGCTTTTTCTTATTATTTGATAATATATTGTCTAGCATGATGTTTTTAGATGGAATTAGATGGTATTAATCTTCCCACTACCGATTCCTTCCCATGTTTTTGCCATCCACTCAATTGGGAACAATTCGAGCTCCTCCATGATCTTGAGATCTGTGTAATTTGTAGACACCAAATTCGTGTCTTACGACCCCAAACCATCCACCACCACATATCATTACAATTTCATTAACATCATCTATTTTACAAAAACAAATCAGCCATCAGCTAAGGATACCAAACCAAACAAAACAAAACAAAAACTATTTATGTATACATCATTTGGATCCAACTCATCAGATACATATATAACAATGTCCCAAAACCAGCACCAAAACATGCAACATTTCATCATATAACACATCATCCATATATCAACATGTCAATTAAACTCATCATACATTCTATATATCACAAACCATTGACGAAATACTTAAAAACATTTTGAACACCGCATATGGATCAAAACATCATCTATATATATATATATATATATATATACAAGTTTTCAAATATACACTGTGCCCTACATCGGGGCCTCTCGTGATCTCATAATCCAACAAAGCCGGCGGGCAAGCCGCAATAACTATCAATAATCTCGACTCGGCTCGCAGGCGGTCCTCATATCAAAAATATACTCGGCTCGCAGCCGGTACTAATCGTATAACCCGTATTCGGTTCGCGCAGCCAGTATACAATAAATAAATGAATGAATAAATGAGTAATATGTAGGCACGCAGGCCTCTATAAACATAACCGGTTTGCAGACCGGTGCCCATATCAATATACAAATACAAAACCAAAGGGCTCCTGGGCTCTCCCCACCGCCCTCGGCACCTCTCCCTGCTGGTCCCTGTGGCGCCTCTCACCTCCTGCTCTTAATAGAGACATGCATGCCGGTGGCTGCACCTCCCTGCGATCTCTGACTACGCGAGGTCTCCGCTCGGTGTGCCGCATATGGCTGATACTCAGCTCTGGTACTATCAAGAACATCCTGATAGTACCGGGCCTCCGCTCTTGCCTCCATGTATCTATCCCGTGCCACGTCAGATTGGGCTGGTCCTCAGGACTCCTACGCGCATACCCCGTGTGCATGTGCTGGTGGTGCTCGTGGCCGTGCTGCATTCTGGCGGTGGTATCTCGTACCTATGCTCGGGGCTATGGTGTCTGCTTCTGCTGCTGTACGCTGCTCGTACTGCACTGCACTGCACTCTGTCTTCTGTGGTGGTGGTGTGTTGCCGCCTGTGCTCGTATTTCGAGCTGGGCATTTGCCCCTGTAAGACCCCTATCTGTGCCTGCGCAGCAGCAAGCTGCCCCTGTAAGAGCTGCACCTGACCCCTGAGCTGATCTCTCTCTGCCGTCACAGCTGCCAAGTCTGGCTGTGCGGGCTGTGCTACCCTCGCCGCTCTCTGACCAGCCCACCACACCATGTATGCTCCTGTACAACCAACATCATCTACTGTGTCATCTGCTGGCCTCTCAGCAACCCAATCTGGATCCAAGGGCTGTGGTGCAGGCAGTGGGGCCTCTACATCATCCCTCCTATACTGAGGGAAGGGAGGTGGCTCGCGTCTGCCGCAGCCCCATCTCGCATGCGCACTTCTCTCTAGGGGTATCCTCTCGTACTCTCCCGGCCTCCGTCCTACTATCCAGAAAGTGTACTGGATCCAGCGTAACTGTACTCGGCCTCCTCTGTGTGGGTGATGACCTCTGTAAGGTCTCCATACGATATCTACCGCTGTCAGGCCCTCTAACAAATGCCTGTAGTAGGCAACGTCTCTCCCCGCAAGCACTGCTCGTGGCTGCCCCACGACTCCCAACCACCTCTGAAAGCCGTATCTGTATATAACCTGTGGCCCTGGCTGCTGGGGTAACCCTACTGGTCTGATGCATATGATGTGCTCATATGCCCAACAGTGAAGTAAAAAAGTCAAACAAATACCAAATCGCCGCATCCGGCGATAACCCCAGAGCTCTCTGTATAGCTGCACCAGATACACTGGTGCCCACGCATAGCAAGTATGCTCCTCCACCATCTCAAGCAGCACCCCCATCAATGCCCATGGAAAACGGCCTCCCTCTGAGTCCGGGAGGGCGAAGCAGGTGATCCCAATCATCATCAGCACGGCCAGTCGTGTCTCGTGTCGGTGCGCACGGTACATGTCACCATACCCGATACTCGCGCTGTGATAGGTAAGTAGCGCGGCTGCATCTCCAAAAACCTGCAGGATGCTGTCCATCGCCGTCTCCGAATCTACCTGGAACACTGCCTCTCCCTCGATCGGCAGTCGAAGGATGCGATACACATCCTCCAATGTGATGGTCATCTCTCCGGTCGGGAGATGGAACACATTGGTCACCGGATCCCATCTCTCGATGAGGGCGACCATCAGGCTGTGATCTCTATCAATAGCTCGGTATCGCTGGACTCCGCCGAGTCCCACCTCGCGCATGATCGCCCAATGAGCCGCAGATACGTGTGGCCGCATCCGCACCAACAGCGGGGGCATCCTATCCCGCATCGTCAACTGCTGACGTGCCTGCAAAACCAACCCACAACCTTAGACCAACTCTCTATCACATCATCTACTTTACCCTCTATACTCCCTTTTTTAACCCATACCAACCCACCCCCAAACCCATACCAACCCAAACCCATACCAACCCAACCCAAACCACTACCCGACCCAAAGCCCAAACCACTACCCGACCCAAAGCCCAAAATCTACCCAAAACAAACCAACCCAAAAACAAACCCCACCCACACCCCAAAACACACCAACACAAAACAAGCCCAACCCAAACCCAAACCCACCCAACCCCAAAACAAAACAAACCCACACAAACCCCCAATAAACCCACACAAGCCACAACAAAAACAAACAAAACAAACCAAAACAAAACAACACAAACACTTCGGACCGGTATCGGTCCCAAACAACCGACCACGGCCCTCTTGCCACCAACGCCGGTCAACCACCGACCGACGCCGGTAAACCACACAGAGCCCAGCCCCTAAATTTTGCGACCGATGCCGGTCGCTTAGCGACCGACATCGGTCCCTGTCATTTCCCAGAGCCGAACCCCCGCGCGCCCCCCCCACCCACATTTTTGCATTTTTCTACTTATCTACCCACCCAAACACCCTAAAAACCTACCCACCTAGCCGCCTTGCCCTATTTTACCCATCTATCCTCTTCGTTTTTCAAATTACGTCCATTTACTCATTATTTCCTAAAACATGTAAATTCCTACCCAAACCCCCAATTTAGCTTAATACCATTCAAATGCACAAAATAAAGAATTTCGAACCTACCCGAATGACGACACGTCGTCGTGGTGGGATGGGTGGTGGTGGTCCAGCTGGTCCAGCCCCTCCTGCTCCTCCTGCCTGTGCCATAGCTCCAATTCTGATCTGCTGGGTCCCCGGCCAATCAACTGCTGCCTCCTCCTCACTCGGGCCCGCAAACAACTCACTCCTCCAGTAAAAAAGCTCCACCTCACTCAATAAAACCTCCAATCTCAACTCCCCACGTCAGACAAATCAATTTGGTTTTCAAATAACACAAGTGACAATGACAAGCCGTATTTTTCTTTTTATAGGTTTTTCGCCCTTAACCGATATCGGTTTCATTTTGCCCTAATGAACCGCTATCGGTCCCTTAACCGATATCGGTCATGTAGAATCGACATCGGTTTTTCTGCCAACTTTCCACCAATTTTTTGCCCTTATTTACCATTTGCCCCTTTTTAACCACATATCGCCTATATCCACTTTTCTTTGAACACCATTTGTTTACCTATTGGCCGACCCATGGCCTCACCCCTACCCATTCGGCCCGACCCAAGGCCTCAACCTACCTATTCGGCCCGACCCAAGGCCTCAACCTACCTATTCGGCCCGACCCAAGGCCTCAACCTACCTATTCGGCCCGACCCAAGGCCTCGCCCTACCCATTCGGCCCGACCCAAGGCCTCAACCTACCCATTCGGCCCGACCCAAGGCCTCAACCTACCCATTTGGCCCGACCCAAGGCCTCGCCCCACCCATTTGGCCCGACCCAAGGCCTCAACCTACCCATTTGGCCTGACCCAAGGCCTCAACCTACCCATTTGGCCCGACCCAAGGCCTCACCCTACCCATCCGACCCGACCCAAAGCCGCCACCCAACAACTTGGCCCGACCCAAGGCCTCACCCTAACCATCCGGCCCGACCCAAGGCTGTAACCTAACAACTTGGCCCGACCCACGGCCGTATCACTTCAACACCATACCCACAATCAATGTTTTATTTTATCCATTCATCCTGTACCTTTTGTTCAATCGAGCTCACTGTTCGTGTTTTAGCATGATTAGGGTCCTTGACTTGAGTCTGTCGACCAACTTTGCCTAGACCTAGACCATGACATTTATCTCAACCAAACCAACCATTTGGTACTGCCGAACATGCCTAAACGTTCCTGTACCTTACCTGTTATATACCCTGGAGCTACTTCCTATGCCTTGGATACCAGGATTATATCACCCTTGTTTGGATAAACTATCGACCTTTGCCTATACATTGCTGGTTTGCTAGTCAAATCATGTACCCTAGTCGTACGATTGCATTTCAACATGCGTCTGCTTCCTTGGACCTACCCCACCACCTTACCATCCCCTCTACAACATTCACCCTTTATCAACCCTATCCCTGATTTCCCGTTCGCTCAATCTGTGCTAGATTTGAGGGGGATTACCTATATCCTTAACAGGAGAAACCACTTCATATTATTGTCCGCGCAGCTTTACAACACAAGCTACACGACAATAAGGGGCTAATGTAGACACCAAATTTGTGTCTTACGACCCCTTGTGACCCGCATCCCATTTCGCAACCTAACCTCATTACCTAAACCTTACACAATTATTTATTAATTACCTTGTAATTGATAAATCCCCATCACCTCACCTACCACCTCATTTTGCCACCTCATCATGACTCCAGCCCTAATCCTAAACTAACCTAATTAAAACCTAAAACTTGGTCTACACCTACACCCATGACTAAGGACCCTTTTCGCACCTAAAACCGACCTTCTAGTCACTTGACCAAGCCCACAACTAATCTCTCGGGAGAAAAGCAGGAAGGTGGGCTGTTTTACTAAAAATAGCCTACTTTTTCCTTACCGATGCCGGTTCCTACTCGACCGCCGTCGGTTACGTAACCGCCATCGGTTCCTTGTAAATGGCCTCCCCAAACCAAAAACAAAGGATGGGAATTTCATTTTTGGATCAGAGAAAAGGATTCTTTGAATCAAGAAAGAGCATCAGGAGCGATCGAGAAAACCCTGATCTTTACTTGACTGAGCAGAGACAAGTGAAGAGACAAGGAGAGTTAGCAGCAAGGGAGAGCAAGCCCAAGATCGCAATCTGGATACTGTGAAAAGCCCTGTGATACTCATCCGATTTGATCTCGCTGTGTGCCAAACCATCCTACCTCGCCCGCTTTGCCATCGAACTCTTGGACTTGCATCTCCGTGAATAATCGTAAGCTACTTCTTGCATGTACTCTTTAATAACATTTCTTTGACTTTTTGAAGCATAAGTCCTCACAAATCCATTCTTGGATCCACTACCCAACGTGTCATTGCATCTAACTGTCAATCATCTAGATCTAATCACCCTATTTCCTAATATTACCTATATACAAATTTCTACAAATAACACAACTACCAAATAACACCACCACCCCACAAAACAACTAACCTTCAGATCCTAGACTCTACCGATATCGGTCATCAGTAACCGCCATCGGTTATCAGTAACCGCCATCGGTTATACTGACTATAACCAATAACCAGCCTTTCCCTACCCAGTTCAACAAAGCAATTTAATTGATATCTTATAGTCTTTTATGTTAATTCATATTAGTAAGGGAACTGACCACCTTCGAAAGGAAGTTTTATATTTCTTGGGCCCAAGGCAGTTTCCTCATTTATTGTCTAATTAAAATCTTGTGGTCTTGTGTTCTTATTTGCAGGTAGTCCTTCCAAGACAAAAAGGAGTTCTTCGCAGTCAGCCTGATCTTTCTCTACGGTACGCGCACATCATCTCGACATTCTACAGGTATTCCTCCTAGCCCCAACCCTTATCTGTTTCTAAAAGGAACGAAACATTCCAAGTGAAACACAATTCAAAATTCACCCTTCAACCATCTTGAGGACATCTTCACAATAAATCATTGCATCTCGTGAGGCTACCGAATCCATCTTCAGGATATCTTCACAATAAATCATTACATCTATGAGGCTACCAAAGCATTCTAGGATGTGTACAATGAAGCTATAATACTCCATGTAGATCGTGTATAGTACAAGTACACTTATGAGACCATCCTAGAGCTCTTAGACAAGGACTACCGCACCACTTCGGAGTTTGACACCCACAGTCACATAATCATATCGAGTATTGACACAAAATTTTCTCATCTTTACAACACCCAAGAGGAGGATTCTGAATTCTTTGCTATTGAATACATCTTTGCCCCTAATTCTAGCTTTAATAAGGAAGGGGAAGAGATAGTTGAATTTGTAGCATCTAATGCGTTTGAAAATATCTACATAGACCAAGAGTCGAATCATGGATTTAAACCATGACTAATATTAGTTTTATATGTATCTAATCTAAATAAGTGATATTCACAATTTTATCTTAGAATTTTGTAGCACAATCATAAACATTAATAAAAGCATGAGTGTTTTATGAAAAAGTAACATTATTTTGTCTAAATAATGATTTGTAGTCTTGTTTATAGGTAAAGAAGATTTGATTCATTATTTTAAATGGTGTGCAAACATACATGATCAATATTGTAGGTATCCTAGAAACCCTACCATACTAAGGTCAAGATCAGTTATTACCCCTTGAAACAATCAAGAAACCAATGGTGAAACCATGCTAGACAATAGTTATGTCTTCCATTTTGAATACTCATTTTGGAATCCTTATGTATTGTTTAGATTAACAAGAATAGAGGATAACTTCATCTTAAGTAAATATTAAGGTTATTTAGGACCAAAACACGCCTATTTTTCTTATCATCTTGATCATGCCAAATTTTTTTGACTTACGATCTATGTTCCTCAACTTTGTGGCCTTGAAACACCATTTAATGTAAATATTTTCTTTTCTCCATCAATTCTTAGGATAAATTGCATTCGTGCTTCTAAATCTAACTCAAAAGCATCATCAACTTGATTTTCATACTTGGAATGAGTCAAGATGTATTGATCTTATACACACCTTGTTAAGCATGCCTCTTAATCATGAATAGTCCAATATTTCATTCTACTGAGACCTGAACACTATTATCTTGGCTTCACAAGACCACTATTATCATTACTTCTCAACCAGTTTCTTGAAACATAGAGTTGTTCCACTTTCATGCCTTGAATCAGAATTGTACTCATCTTCATGCCCTTTTTGAATCAAAACAATCTTGGTATACCTAATACACAACTCAAATTTTGAGACTCAACTCATAAATACACTTGGAGGATATCATGTTACCTTTTAGAGATGGTCTCATCATATTGATTAAGCCTTCTTCTTAATGAGACATGTAACCTTACACTTCAACATCCTAATCAAGTATAAGAGTTTCCATGAGTACAACATACTCACCTTACCATCATGATAGCACACTTTTGAGTTAACAAACATGGCATAGTTTTAATTCCTTCATCCGAGATCATCTACAAACCTCACATTCTTGTGACATAGAATAACCTCATAGGAACTTACTTTTGATATTTTTAACATTTGAAAACATTAACCACTTGTAATCCTTTTTCAATCTTGGAGTAGCACAACCCTTCTTAGAATCCACAGTACAAAATATTCATATTCGTATTCATTCCTCCTTCAATCTCATATTCATATTCATTCCTATTCATTCCTTCTTCAATCTCAATGAGACTTGATAGGATAGCCATCCTAATGATGCACATAAATAGTACTCACAAATCCTTGTAACACTTGTAGAATTGTTTAATACACACAAACTATGACCACCCCTAGTAGAATACATACCTTTTAAGATCAAATTTTATTTTTAAAAATGTACAAGAGATATCCTACAGTCAATTCTTCCTATGGAATGAGAATGATGAGAGACATGCTTCTGCACACGACTTGACACTTTGATTACCAGCTATACATTCATCACTTTGAATTTTCTTGACAATACTCATGTATCATGACACTGCTTGAGCATTTTATGACTACCCTATAGTTTATGAAATCAAAGATACTTTGACCATAACACTCAACATGATATTCTTACTATCAACACTTGACAAATTATAGTAACAATGAATTCTAATGGAGACTACAAACATATCATATGATGGAACAACAATCTTGGGTATTTATCACACATCATCACATGTTTGACTAGATGATGACTCTTCACAACATCAAAACAAACACACTTATATTATTAGGAACACCAAACTCATTATATGGACCTACTATGATGACTTGGGCTCAAACTATGGACTTCCATAGGACCAAAAAGTCAATCACAAGCTTATTTACTCATGAAAACATTTTGGAGCTTAGAGATATATGATATACATGAATTTCAAGACATAAACAAACCACATAGAGATCCTTTATGGTGACACACACTATGATTCATACCTACTTCAAGATCAGACCTCTCTCATATGACAATATGACAAACTCATACACCTATAAGTGACACAAAATCAAAAATAAATGGATAGGTAAAATCCCATACCTTATCACTCTTGATGTATCCCAAACTCCTAACTTCTTCAACTTCTCATGATCAAGAGAATGAAATGTAATTATGAACTTTGGTTTTCTTCTACCTTTGATTCAAACTTCTTGATCTATCTTACATGGATAAGATTTTTTTCATCCTTGAATACCTTTTGCTCATTCACCTTGGTTGAATATGATTCTTCTTTGAAAAATTTAGGAATCCATACTTCCCTAATTTTGGGATGTTCAACCTTCTTCTCTTTCTTTGATGATTCATGAGAGAAAAACTTTGCACTATGAGCCTTTAGATGAAACTTTTGGAAAATAACCTCTTACTTATCTCTTGACTGATGACTCTTGTGATCTTTTCCATTGCTCCAATGTTACACAACCTAAAAACTTCATACAGTCCCTTGATCTATGAAAAAACAATTGCAAGCATAAAAATGAAAATGAAATTTTGCATACCTCATTGCATTTGGATGTCTAATTACATTAGGCCTTGATTATACCATCTTGGTATTAAAAATTCATATTCACCTCCTTTAGAACTCGGACCAGCTTCTTGATATGATATAATAGGCTTCTCATCTCCTTTGACCTTTAGGGTTTGTAACTCTTCCTTGAGTATTGATATCATACCTTTGATTTCATACTTCAAACTAATGTTATCCTTTATATGGAATGCTAAATCTTCTTGTAGATCCATCACCACCTCTTTGAGATCATCTTGACTATGCATACAAACATCACATGGATTATTTTTCAATCTTTCACATTCCTCTTCCTTTGAAATCAAATCTGAAATATCCTTCTCTAATTGAATCTTGAGACATTTGATGGTTTCTTCATCCTTCTTAGCCATGGCTCTCAACTCTTGATTTTCTTTCCTTATTTTATTAGCCATCTTGTGCTTCTAGGATCTCCTCCAAGCTATTAGACTTGCTTCAAAAGGACCTTCTCTGATACTAATTGTTGGAAGAAAAATGGATTGAAGAGGGGTTGAATCATTCATATAAAAATTTCATTTCATTTATATTACTTACATACACCATTTGATTCAACCATTTTACATCTATAACCATATGATAACATTAGGTGTATATTAAGCATTGACAAGAACATGAAACAAAATAAGAAGAAAAATGTACACCAAATATAAGTGAGAAAAACTAAACATGAAGAAAACCAATTGAAACTCTTCTTATATTACAAAAAGAAAACAGATTTAGTGAAGCACCAACTTCAAAACGAGATGAACCCTAGTTTAGTAGAGCGCTAACCCCAAAAGGAGCACCAACCCCTAATTTTGTGAAGCACCCACTCTAAAAGGAGGCTACAACCCATTTAAGATGATTAAAAATAACTAAACCATCTAAAGATGAAAATCTATGAATATGTTTTCTACTACAACCGATGGAGATCACTAATTCAGCTCACACTCCAAATTTTCTCCAAACCCTCATTCACCTAACTTCTTCTTTATTCTATTTTCACAACCTAATTTTTCTACAAATATTTTCTCACATACTCCTTATCACTCTTAATATTTTCAAACTCATCCTCAGATCTGAATTCATGCTCTTTAATAGCTCAAATATTCTCGAAATCCCTAGCCATTAAGACTTACCTATGTCATCCTAACTTGTCTTCACCTGCTTTCTTCCCAAGGACCTCAAACATGTACTAAACCTCTGGGAACTAGCATGAAACTTGTAGTAAACCTCATATACACTATTAGCATGCTACGACCATGCTTTTTTAGGACTCATCTTCTTGAAAAGTCATACCTCCATATTATTCTACATGATCCAGGTTAGGAATAGGCCCTGGAATGACCTCGAATCAACCATGATATCACATGAAATGACCTTGCTGACCTCATACAGACTCTTATGAAATCTTGACACATCATACCAACCTTTTTTTACCTCATAAAATCCTTCAACCAACTTGAGAGAACTCATAAAGTGACCATTCTTACCAAACCATGCTCCAAGACCTCATAGGACTTCACCAAACTTAATCACTGCCAATCAACCTTCATGTTAGACATTGAATGACACCTCATGGAGACTCAATCAACACTATGACACCTTTTTCTGTCAATGGATTTGAAATCAATGAAAACACTCGACCCACAATGGATAAAAACACTTCTCTTATCTTCTACACATCTTATATATCACACCATCACACTCACACAAAATTTACATATCTTGGTTGCATTTACTCTTGTTCGCTTATACTACTTACATGTTGCACTTTTCTTACTATGCTAGAAGTATTATTAATATTTCGTTATCTTTTTCTATAGACAAATGTGTATTCAATTGGTATCTTGAGGTGAATGCAGGACCTATTATAGATTCTTACATGATGCATGATGCTTGACACAACTCTTTACCAGTCCCACTAAGGCTCCTGGGGGAATCTAATTTTTCTACTATCATACTTCACATATTATAGGTTCTATCAATGTAGTACTTACTATTTCTAGTCATTTGTTACTCTACTTATCATTGATTTAAACACACTTTAACATACTATGTATCTTCCTAACACACTAATAGGTGATTCATGCATAGCATTTTTCTTGTAGGATCAATAGAACCATGGTTATACTCTATGCTTTTTCTTATTTTCTATTATTTTTGGGCTATACCCAATGTCCATTTTACTCATTGTATGCCTTTGGTCGCTTCAGCCTAATTTTCTTGTGAAATTGTGAGCAATGTCCCATATATGACACCCAAATTTCACGGTCTATCTTGTCTTCCTAGTTTTGTGTTACATTGTCTTTTATTGCATGTTAGCTTTTATACTAACACTTGTTACTAGTCCTTGTTTTTTGTATGTTCCTTGGTTTATACCATGCATATCCCCTACTCCCCGTAGGTATCCACTTCGAGATATACATATCAGATCAGGGTAATCTCCTTTGGACTACATTCTCCTATAATCTTCCCATCCACCCCAAGTGAGGGGGGCATCTATTGGGTGAAAAAATAACCCCTAGATCATCTCGAGATACAATACACCATAACACAATATAGGAGAAACACATGAACATAGTCAAAGATTGGCCTAGAAACAAAATTAGGTCCAAAAATAGAGCATACACTAGTTCCCAAACTTGGATAGTAGGGGTTGGTGCTTGTGTCCCCCCTAGGTGCTTGTGTCCTGGGAAAAACTAAATTTCTCAAATCAAAACAAACTCCAAAATTTTCATACCAGCTTCTACATTGCAGCACTTTCCTCTAGTTCATGAGTAATTCAATTTATCAAGATAATTCAGTTATAATAAGAAAAATCAAGACTAAGTGGGACTAAGCGAAACAATTAGAACAAATCAAGATGTACCATCTACAATGGTGCTTATTTGGGAAGCATTATGGAAGGAAATAAAAATAGACCTCTCTCCCCAACACTCTTCTCTTGGCATGAGATCACCCAAAAAACTCACTCTTGACATGAGATTGCCCAAAACTCACTGTTAGAGTGAGATCACACAAAAACTTACTCTCGGAGTGAGTTCACCCAAAAACCTCATAATTCAGCAACAAATATAACAGCTCCAAGAAAATCAAGATAATTATCTATCTCTAACACTCTTATACACCAAGTGCACACTTTCCTTTTACATACCTTCACACATGTACTTTTAAACAAGTTAATTTCATTTCTCATATAGGTAAATTTGAATAATTTCTCACTCTTCTTTTACAAGCTTGTCCTCAATACACAACAAGAATAAACTCACATAATCTCCGACACACTACTATGCATACAATCCACCATTAGGGTCCATTCCCTTTCCTAGTCTCCAAACTTCACATTGTGATCAATCCACACTTCATTTGCCCACACGAAAGGTTATCAAGCAACACTCTTCTCTACAAGATCATAAGATACACATCTTCTATCTAATTTATGTTATCGAGTATTCACTCAAGTGTATAAAGTGGGGAAAATGTAGACACAAAATATATGTACGTGGGTACATTTATAGGTCCTAGAGCATACTACTATATACATGATTCCTTATCAATAACACTATTAATGACAATGTCATTTGGGCCTTTTTCTTTGGCTCTTATAATTTTTTAAACCGTAAATACCTTACAACCCTATTTGTATTTTACTGATTTATATTTTATGGACTTAGATACTAGTGACCAAGAAATCATGTCCCTCCCGAGAACTCTTGAAATAATTTACATTTTTCTTACCCTTTTCGGTCTCTTTTACTTCCTTGTCATCATTTATCACTTTGGGTCAGCCTTTCAGTTGTCAATTACAAAATTTAAGAAATGGAATATATATATATATATATCACATATTTATAGCTCTAAAATAAGGGGCCAATCACTAGCATTACTTATTATAGATAAGCTTGCATCCAAAGGCACAAAGAGCATCTAAAAGCATTCATCTAACAAACTCATTTAAGGGGCAAGGGTTACATCACTTCGCATGCACAACATAGGAGGGTAAGTCTAGTATATTCCATTACACACATTTGTATCTAGAACATTCTAAATGTATATCGCTATTATAGTGAAACTTGCACAAGGGAATCCTTGGGCATCATTACACACACTCTCACACATAACTACATGGAGTTGGAAATGTCATGCAACACTCGGTGCTAAGTTCACTCTTCAAGCCATTGTCGGGGTCATTCTAACTCCACATTCTATGTTTCAAATTATATTTTATGTGGTTTATGGACACGTACATGTAGAAAAATTGTTTTTTAGGTTCCGTGTACATTCGTTGATCTAGGAGCGAATATAGAGAGACACATAGAGATCAATATCAAATCTCCTCATGCATAGGTAGAATCAAAACATGAGTATTTGGGTAGAAACTAGTGCCTAGATCCAGTCACTAATGCTCAATATCTCTTTTCATCCCATGGGTGATTCTATCCTACATAATTTCATGTCTTAGAACCTCTAATGAGCATTAACAATGCTGCCTATAATTTATTCTAGCTATTCACTTTCCCCAGATCATTTTAAGTTTTCTTAAAAATCAACTAAGTCCCTCTATCTCTCCTTCTTGCTTAGGGTTTCATATTGTACATTAATTTGTTGTTTGCATCTTTAATATACATTATCATTTGCATATCATACACTATAGTAGTTACTCTATAATTATATTTAATTTAATTTATATTAAATCAACCGCAAGGGACAATGAGGTAGTCCAGGGGTGGGGTGTGACCATGGTAAGTCATTTACACTTAATATTTTTGGGTATATTGGGTTTCATTTAGTTATCCAAATTCGTTATTACTTTTTTTGTCCAAAATTATGACATAGGAAGGTACAAATAAAATAAAAGTGGGTTTGAGAGGGAGTTTTATTTCATTTTGTCATTTATTCATTTTTGAGATGTATGGGTTGAAAAGTGATGGCCTCTTTTTGGCTAGATGTCATCAACACCCTAAAGTAAGAGGGATGATGACATCAGGATATGAATGAATATTTAATATAAGGGACAATGGCATAAGTTAGGGGGTTTATGACATCAATAATTATAGACATGGCTTTTTAATTTTGTATTTTATGTATTTAATAATTTTTCGAGATTTTGATTTTTGTTTTCTATCATTTTGCGCATGCAGAGAGACCATATGATCCACCTATTGAGGATTGTTGATATGACATGGATTAGTGGGTTGATTTCTATCTTGTCTCCGACAATGGTGACCTAGTTATATGTTTGGGGTTTTGGGGGCATCATGCAGTGCACATAATACCTTAAGATCTAAACTCGCTCTAAATGTTTTTGGTTATATGAGAGATGAGGTCTAATACATTTTGGTGGTGGATGGGTATGGAGACCAAAAAGATGACCGACCGACTTTATAGGATGTTCATGGAATTTTAGGGTTATGTATTAGATGGACCTATATGTATTGTGATTTCACACATGATGTCAGAGTGGAGAGCCTTAGCTATATGTGATACTATAAGAGAGACATACAATGAAGCTATGTTGTGTGTCTAAATCAGTGTAGTTCATGTCATAGGGATTTTGGCTATCGGAATGTAGTTTTGGGGAGTATTGTAGCACATATAACGTGCCAAAAAAAAGATAGAGCCATCTCATTAGTTTTTATAGCAGTACATAGGGATGTGGTAGATCATGGGGTATATTTTTAGCTGGGGCACCACCATATGGGTTTAGTTAGTATATTACCTATATAAGGTTAGATGAAGAGGATAAAGGATCATGAGACCCATCATTTTATTGATGATTGGATTTATGAGACACTCCCCATGTTTTGACCTGATAGGGACACCATTGGTCATAGTAGAATATTCCCAAGAGTACTCCAATGACTACAGCCTATTAGTTAGATATTTTGTCACACAAAAATATGAGGTTCAACCACAGTACATGGGATTAAATCCCTCCTCAAATATAGGTGAGGCATCCTATTTATTACTTATCTAAAACACAATGAAATAATATATACAATATTCACACTATTCTAACCATTAGGGTTGGTTTACAATCCCAAAATCCATATCGACACGAGATGGAGATGTTACATATTTAGAAATAGAATTTATTAGAAAGGAAAATATTATAGATGAAACAGAAAGGGAAGGGAATGAGAGGTTCTAGAAAACACATATCAAGAAATACTTATACGAGTTTTAGATTATGAGTGTAATATTTGAAACGATTAAAATAATCAAGAACACTAAAAAAGAATAGCTTAAGATCTTGGATGTAAGAACAATCTCTCAAGGTAGATGAATCCCGTAACACAAAGTTTGCAAAATAACACCTGTTTTTATTCCTCAATGATTAAAAAGAAAATACAAAGTTTTTATTCTTCTTCACAATAGCTCTTAATATTCTAAAATCTCGCTCCTTTTAGAATGCAAAAGCACCCCTTATTTATTATAGAAAGATCAAAGATAAAATAGGATAAATCCTCGATAATAGTCATTTAAAGAGAGTCCTATTTTGATTGACTCTCACGTAGGAGAACAAGTCAAAATTTACTTCCTATGTGATGAAATGAAAATGAAAAATACATGTCAATCTCTAGATGGAAATGACATGTAACATTATGCTTGTTCTATTTCATCATCCTTGTCTTCCTCCAGCAAAGCTTTCTTGTCTAAAAATTCCAAGAATTTATGGATTATATCCTGCATCTCACCTTCATCTGGCACACTGGAATAATCACTTAGAACCTCACAAGTTTCCTGAGAGTCACTTGCATTTCCAAGAAGTTTCTTCAATCTCTTGTTGAGTTTCCTTAGTGATTCCAAAACATTCTTAATCCTTATGAACTTATCAATGTTTTTCAGATCAAAGAAAGAATCTAGTTCATGCTGAATTGATTCTTGAATTTTTTTATAGAGATCGTCAGCAGGTAGAATATTCAAGCTTTCATCCAACACCTTGGTGAAGATCCTGGACAACTCCTCTTCTATGTCATTGGTGGCATCAACCAACTGATCTCTAGATTCCCTCAATTTTTGCAAGCTTCACTGAGAATATTTATCCTAAATTTGATGGCTTTGGTTAGCTGGAAATGCTTATCCCCATGTGGAATGATTCCTTCTTCCATCAAGATATGGGATGGAACCTGTTTCAGAGACATTGAGAGCCTCAAAATTTAACTCAAGGTTCCCATTTCCTATGAAAATTCATCATCCATTTTATCACCATCTTTCTTTATTTCCTCCATAGATTTATAAACCTCCACTATGTCATCAATGACCTCTCTTCCTTATAGGGGTAGCCTCTGAATCCATTCGTTGACCATTTTCCCCTTCTCGTTGTTTTTTTAAATCATAGGTATTGATGAGAAATTGAACTTGATAGGAGTAGGGGTAGAAGATGGCGAGTATTGAATGAGAAGGATTTGAGAGCTTGAGCAATACCTCTATTAACTATTCAACTTTATCCTTAAGCTCATCTCTACTCAACTTCGTTTCCTTCAGCTTCTGGCTAAACACGTTCATGGCAT
The DNA here is from genome assembly GCA_018340775.1 of Taxus wallichiana var. yunnanensis. Classification (NCBI taxonomy): domain Eukaryota; kingdom Viridiplantae; phylum Streptophyta; class Pinopsida; order Cupressales; family Taxaceae; genus Taxus; species Taxus wallichiana. The sequence continues at coordinate 659,270,490 of CM031244.1, read as the reverse complement.
ATTGGGCATTCTGTTGTGCTTCTTTTGTTGTTACCTTTCCTAGATCAACCCTTGTAATCTGATGATCAGTAGCCACTATATCCTCCTTAGATTTTTTTGGCCACGGGAGTGGAAATATCTGCAAACTTATGCCCTGAGGCATCCAGTGAAACCCTTGAAACCATTTTTGGTTTCTTGGCAAATTTGGCAGAGAGGCCTTGAGTGAACTAAAGTCAAAGTCTGGTAGAGGAATTACCACCTTCCTCTTCCTTGGGGTCTGATCAATTAACCATTGAGGTATAGTGGAAGAAGTTGCCCCTATTAGAGGTGTTATGGTTACATCTGTAGGTAGATGAAGGTTTACTTGTGGAGTTGTCATGACTGCAAGTGTGGTGACTGTGGGAATAGATTTAATGAATCAAGGTGAAAAAGGAGGAGGCATATATGTTGCCATCTTAGGTCTAGCAGAGAGAGGTGCGAGGTCGAAGAAGATGTCTGGCGTTGGATGATGAAAGTGGCATAGAAATATGAGATGATGAATATTGGGAGAGAGGAGGTAAAGATTCTAAAGTCAAAGCTTGAGAAGAAAGAGAGAGACTTAATTCTAATGAGAAATCAACAAAAGGAGAAGCAAGAGGTTGACCAACCTCATCTCTCTCAAGGAATTTTTTTTTGTTTACGGTGGAAGAGGTGAATCTAGTACCTCAACTATTTGTGAAGGAGTGGCAGATGATGTGGCTCCTTGATTTTCTCCCCTTCTGAAAAACTTAAATTTTATCTACCTCTTGGTAGGGATTTTATCCTCTTCCCTCTCTCCCTTAGAGGGTCCTCTTCTAAAGTAGCTATTTTTGAAAATCTCTTTTCCTTATAACTCATTCCCCAAGAAATGAGCCATGCCTTGGTATGGACAAGAGTCTGAGTAGCCCTTTCAGCAATAGAAGCTTTTTAGCAACATGCTAATCAATAGCTGGGAATCCATGTTGGTCTCCATCCAACTGTTCATACCTATTGTCTAGGACACTCTCATTTTCCATGGTGTCTTTGGGGATATCAGCTAGGTCTAACATCTGAATTTCTTCGAGCATCAGTCTGTTGTTGTCTTTTCTTCGGATGGAAACTTCATCCCAAAGATCAACCTAGATGTCTTCCACATTGGGCACATGTAAATACAAGGTTCCATATGACTTGAGAACTCCTCGGATGTCAAATTCATCCCCGAGATTCATTTTTTCTTGAATTTTTCCTAAATATTATGCACCATGTTCTTGGCCTTAACCACCGTAGAGAGCACGTATACCTTTCGATGGAAATAGGGAAGGAGACAGTAGCTTTGTGCCTACTTTGTTAGAATTTGTGAAAATCCAACAATTGTCTGACTAATTCCATGAGGATTAGTTTGTCACCCAGAACTTGGGAAAATGGAAAGGGTTACCATGGAACCTTACCACCGAAGATAAGTAAACTTCTTGAATTGTAAGAAGATACAACCCTGTTTTGACACTTCATCCCAAGCTTCATTAGAAACCCTTCTCTTCCTTAGATCAGGATCCAACCTGTAAATGTTTTCATAGAAGAATGCGTCATTCACTCTTCTATATTGGTCTTCAGACCCTTTTATTGTCAGCTGAGGGAAGTACCGATATATGTGTTTTATTGCTTGGTTTCCCTTTGCATCTAGCCCTGGGTAATTTCTCATGCCTACTGCTGCATAGGTGACATATGACATCATATAGAACTTGTCAGCATAGACAAGACTATTTTTTCATTTGGGAGTCTATCTCGTCACTTATTAGGCTACCCCAATCAATCCCTTGGTCATTCTTCTTTATGACGACCATGAACTGGTACATCCACCCTTGGAAATATTTTGACTCTGGGAGTCTAAATAATTAACTCAAGCAGGTGATGATATCACTAATTTCAAGAATAAAATCACTTCTAGGGACCGACTTGGGAAACCTAGAAACAACTGGCTTAGCCTTGATCAAGAACTTCTTGTTTACATGCTTGATGTAGTCTTCCTGATCTTTGTCCCAAGCCTTTTGTGCTGATTTAAGGTCTAAATCAACATACTCCACAAAGTTAGGAAACCTTAGGAGTTGATCAAAGTAACCTCCGTCCAATTTCACTATAGAATCTCCTGATTGATTTCTTACTGAGTGAGAGGATGAGTCATAGTTGGAAGCGCAAGCCAGGATGAATTCAGGGAATTGAGATGATATTGGAAATCCTGCTGCAAGAGGGAGACCGCTACCTGCTATCGACTTCATCTAAGAATTTTGAGAAGAATCCTTAATTCTCTTCCATAAGTCCTCCATATCTATATTACCAAGCTCTGTATCTTGAATGTCATAATTACAACTTATGTAAGGAGAAGAATCCATCTTTTAATACTTATAGTTCATCTTTCCTTCTCTATTTGACTTATCCTTAGATTGGCCAGGGTCCAACATGAGGAGTCTCAAAGAAGAAATGCCTTGACTTCTTACTAGAAGAGCAATTGGGCTTGAAGGTTTGTTGGGAAAGTGCACAGACCCACCAAACTATTCATATTTTACAACTTACGTAAACCTTCAGAAACCTAATAGAATGGAGTGTATGTTGAAAATTAGGACATGTTGAGCATCAATGAAAACCCGACACACTATGGAAGTGAGGAAGTGTCAGACAAGTAGGAAACCCTAACACAATGGCAGAAATTGGAGGATGTCAAGTAGGTAGAAATACGACACACTGTGGATCTTGATGGATGTTGAGCACCTGGAAAAACCCAAAACAAGGTGGAAAGAGTGAGATGTTAAACACCCTGCAAAACTTGAAACAAGTATATCGGGTTTCTAACATGTCAAAACATGAAAAATTCTCACCTCATGATCACTTAGGAATTTTCAAAATCATTTTGAAATCTACAAGTTACAACCTATGGAAAATAAGTAAATAACCTAGGGGTAAATTTCAAACAAGAACCCTCATGGGAAAAAGACAAGAAATAAGGAAAACAACCCAAAACCCTAAAATAGTAATGAAGAAGGAAAAGAAATGGAAACCCCAAGAAAACACTTCACAAATAACCCAAAAATCTTCTAAATAGAAAGAAGAGAAGAATACCTTCAACTAGCTTGAAAAACGATCAAAAATGGCTGGTGAAATTGATCGGGAAGCTCGATCGGGTTTGGAGGTAGAAGAAGCATCAACGAAAATCCAACATAGCAAAAATGATAAGGTAACAAATGACGTGGAAAAATTGACTATTTATAATAACCTAGCATTAATTACACCTCACTTGACACATGTGCCAACTACTAGATAACTAGACATTAATGACATGTCATCATGCTTGGAGCATTTGAAAATCCGATACAAAGGATTTGATTTAATTTAGGTTTCGGTTTCAGAAACAAGTGACATGAAACATGCATTTGGCAAAGCATGTTCTCGATGCTTGAAAGTTCGAAGACCTAAAAAATGCTTAGGTAATTGGGTTTTGGGTTTCGAGGAACATGAGGCATAAAACATGTATTGGGCAAAGCATGTTCTCGATGCTTGGAAGTTTCAAAACTCGACATAATGGAAGAAAGATGTTTTCATGCAATGAAAACCTGAAAACCCAAAAATCTCTTTCAAAGGGATTTTTTAGAGATTTGTCCAAAATTTTCTTATGGTTATCTCATTTTTAGCTGGAATCACTAAAATAAGATAACAACTAGCTCCAGTTGGGGAATTTCTTTGAGACATCAAAGGAAGATAACTCATGTATCAAAAATATTTATCCATTGGGTTACGGAGTCAGAAGAAGAAAACTAGAAATAAACAAAGAAAGAAAGAAGAAAATAAAGCAAACACACAATAGAAAATAAATTATAATATAGTGCAAGAGAGCATCTTGCATTACTGATGGAACAACTTCAGATGTTGACCACTGAAAGGTAGAGGGAGCAACTCTCCATCAAGATATGATAGACAGAAGCTATTTTCACCATTCAACTGATGGATTTTGAAAGGACCTTTCCATAAAGAATCAAACTTGCCATGCATCCCTTTCTATTCCCTTCTCTTATCCTAGAGAAGTACTAGATCTCTAATATGGAAATCACGTTGCTTTGATTTCTTGTCAAATATCCTTTTGAATTTTCTCTAATGATCTACAATGTGATCCACCACCTTGCTTCGATTCTTCTTCTAGCTTGGCTAGGTACATTATCCTTTCTCAATGGAACTTTGAAAAGTTTCATCCTCAATTTCTTTAGCCAATTGTAAGGCTGAAAATTCAAAAGAGTTAGGAATCTCAGCATAAATTCCATACAAAACCTAGAATGGGGACATTCCAATATCTTTATTAGGAGTAAACCGATCAACCCATAATGCATCATACAATACTTTGTGCCACATCCTTTGATTATCATCATCTAACTTTTCGATTATGGTCACTAGGTTCTTGTTACTTGATTTAGCTTGACCATTACCTTGGGGTAATAATCAGATGAATGAGCCAACATGATCCCAAATCCATAGAAAAATTATTTCAACTCATGTGATGAGAAATTAGAAGCATTGTCAGCAACGATCTTGTGAGGAACACCGAATCTAACAATTATATTCTCCTTGAGAAAGTTGCACACAACTTCGGATGTGGCCTACTTGATTGGCGCAACTTCCACCCACTTGGTGAAATAGTATGTGGTGGTGAGAACATAATTATGATTGGTACTAGAGGCAGGATTCAGTACTCTAATGAAATAAATTCCCCATTGGTGAAAAGGTTCTTCAATTGTCATAGGCTTCAAGGGAAGAGCTACCAGCTTAGGACAGCTAATGAAATGTTGACAAGATTCACACTTAGCCACCCATTCCACTACATATTGAAAGAGAGTAGGCCAATAATACATGGCCCATAATATCTTGTAATCCATCATGGAGAAAGAGAAATGTCCTCCACATGATATATTGTGGAAGGATTCTAGCAACCTCATTTACTGAGACTTATCAACACAACGCAAGAATACACCATCAATACCCTTCTTAGTATATACCATTATCCCATAGAATATATCTTGTGGACCTTAATTTAACTTTCCTCTTTTATTTTTGGCTTAAATGTGGGGAAATTCACCATAAGTTAAAAATAAAGTGATATATGCATACCATTCATCGGTTGTGCTTACAAAAAGCACCATGGGAAATTCTAAAGAAGTACCTTTAGTTTCCTCACATTCTGTCTCAAAATTGTTTTTTTGCAATCAATTGGCATAGGCCTCTTCCTCGTACCAACTTAGTAGGTCTGATGTCCAAGTCATATTCTTGGACTTTGGCTATCCAGTTACCCCATTGACTACCCAACTCTTGTTGATTCAAAATGGACTTAATTGTAGTATCAAGAACAAGAACGAGAGTGTGAGAACTCAACACATAATACCTAAAATGCTTCACCACTCTCACCACTACATAAGCATGCTTTTCACTTTGTGACATCTTCAATTCTTGTCCCTTTAGGGGGAGCTCATGAAAGAAATAGGAGCTTTGATTCCTTCTTTGTTCTCCTACATCAGGATGGTTGATACTGTACGTGCGGAAGCATAGCTGTACATGATGAAATCCTTCTTGAAGTATAGGCATACCATAATAGGAGCATGAGAAATTGCTCTTTTGAATTCTTCAAAAGAAATCTTCCCTTCAAAGTGCTCCACTAAAATGGAGTCTTACCTTTCATCATCCTAAGGATATCCTTGGTTTTATCGGCAAAGTCAGGTACAAATATTCTTAGGAAATTGACCTTTCCGAAAAAGGAATGCACCCTAGTTTTGCTTGTAGGTAGGGTAAGGCTTTGGATGGCCTTCACCCGATCTGGGTCAATCTTGGTTCCTTCTTTATTCACAATATGACCAAGCAAATTACCCTTTGTTACTTTGAACATGGAATTTTTAGGATTTAATGAAATCCCATGATGCCTACATCTTAAGATTACTTACTCTAGGTAATCATACTGATCACTTCACTTCTTAGAGAAGACCATCAAGTCATCCGAATATACAACTATGACTTTTCCCATCAAATATCTGAAATCTAAGTCCATATCTCTTTAGAACGTGGCCCTAACATTAATCAAACCAAAAGGCATCCTCTTATAAGAAAAGGTCCCCCATGGGGTGGTGAATGTTGTTTTATGTTGATCCTCAGCAGCCACCTCGACTTGATTATACCCTGAAAATATGTCAAGTATGGATAACATTTCTGATCCAGTGACAATCTGCAATACTTGATCCATGATAGACAATGGGTAATTGTCTTTCATGAAGATTGATTAAGGTTCCAGAAGTCAACACAAATCTAAATCTCACCATTCTTCTTTCTAACAGGGGACAATGTTAGCAACCCAAGTAGAATGATGGATTGGGAAGATAATCCTTGCATCTAACATCTTTTGAATTTTTACAAGGATAGTCCCTGAGATCTTTGGGTTGTAATGCCTTTGCTTTTGCCTATAGGGTTTGACATCAGACTTCAAAGGGATGCTATGTTGCACATCCTTGGGCTTGAAAGATTTCAAATCTACATAGGACCATGCCAAGATGTCCATATATCTCTTCAGGAGTGAAGTGAATCTTCCTTTCTCCTCAAGAGAACAACATTTTCTGATGTTTACCATCCGTGGTTGGTCAAAAGAGCCCAGATTAACTTGATCTACGCCGATGAGGAAGCACCTTCAGCTTTCCTTTTATCCTAAATAAAATGGTCACGTTTGTCAAACAGACCTTCTCAGAGAAGCTAATCCCTTTAGAATATTATTTCCTTTGAGTTGGATGAATTCACCATCAATATCTTGATATGAATTTGAGACAGACTCATGGAAAGCTGATTTTGATCCTTTAAAATAAAGCTCGCTAAAATTATCATCTTTCTCAAGAAAAGACAATACCGTTGATCATCATTGAACACTTGCCAATGTGCTAAATTATCTGAAACACTTGGATGATACAAAATCTCAATGGTATATGTGTCTTGCTTGAACTTTGGGTGAGGAAGGAGAAGAGATGTAGAAATGGCTAAAGAATCAACTTTATTGTTGTAATCTCTAAATGTTTCCTTAAGGGAAAAAGCATAAAATCATTATATGTTGTCCCACACCTTGTTCCTATAATGCCTTAGGTGATCATTTTTTACCTAATAGATCCCCCTTACTTGATTCACAATCAACTCAACATCTCCCTACACTTTAAGATTTCAGATTCCTTTTGCCTTTCCATTTCTAATCCTAATAACAAAGCTTCGTATTCAGCCGTGTTATTAGTATTGTCAAACTGTAGCTTGAAGGTGAAGGGAAAGATCTCAAAATATGGAGATATAAGAACCACACCAGCACCTGATCCAGTAGTTGAACAACTCCCATTGAACTCGAGGGTCCAAATAGCATTAGGATCTTCTTCCTTGATTTCTACAGAAGGCACCCGTATCTTTGAATATAATTTGAGCTTTGGGGTCATCCGATTTAGTTAATGTGTACTTAACTTGTGCTTCAGGTGGAGGACATGGGGAACTCCATTCACCGGCATTTGGCTTTGGTCCAGTCCAAATTGATTTCTCCTCTAACATCTTTACAGGTAAACCTCTTCCTAAGAGAATACCATAAGCAACTAGGATATCAACGACTAGGATAGTCAATTGTACTCTCTTTTCCGGAATGCTACAAATGCAAATCTATGCATCCTTGATTTGGCCAATCAAGGGGACTTGTTTTGTTTCCATGGAGTAACACCACCCATAAGACTTAGTGAAGGTAAGTCTAAGGGCATGGTCTACTTTTGCAGGGCATCATGTTATTAGAGGCTCTTGAGTCAATTATGCAATTGTTGAGTTTAAACCCGTTTATAAGTAAGGACAAATAAAATGGTTCAATATTTCCTAAAGAAGAAACAAAGGTCATATTATTCTAAGGTAAAGGCTGAGTGGGATTAGGCAACATGCCTTTTGAAGATGAAGGGATAACAACCTTGCTTCTAATGAATTTGGCAAGTTTCTCAAATTTTTCAGGATTTGACTAAAGGTACTCAGCTTCCGACATTTGGATTTTAGTTTTCTTTGCATGATCAATAATGTTGAAAGTGGTATATGAAGGAATGATGGTGGGATTAGTTCTAGTTATATTGGCCTCGAGCTAAGGTAATCTGGTCTTGGAGGATGGAGAAAGAGGGTTAGAAGAAGAAGTTACCTTTTTAGTCATCTCCTTTTCAGTTTACATTGAGATAGGAGAGCCTCTTTTAGCCATAACCATGGGAGCTTCTTTACCTTTCTCCTTAGAGCCTTCAACCGGATTTCGAGGTTTTGAGATTGAGCTCGAGTAAATACTACAAATGAATAACTATCATGTTTGCACCGATATTCATCATATTCCAAGTATCCAATGTTAGAGTCACTACTAATTTGAATCATCAAAAGAATCATCAACATATCCTGAAGCTTCAAAATCTTCGTGAGAATCTTGATCTTCTAGTTCTTCATCTTCCTCAACTATTTCCACTGTTGCATTGATAGGAGGAGCTTCAATGGCCAGCCTTGTTGGAGCAGCAGTCAACCAATTCCTATCTCTTGTGGGAGTGCCATTGGTATTGTTGAAATTTCATCTAGGAATATCTCGATAAGGAATGTTGGTCACTGTTGAGACATTTTCTTCTTCAAAGTGATCAAGTCATTGGATATCTTCAATCATAAGGTCAGTAGTAATTTGAGAACAACTCTAATTTTTAGGCTTAGATGAATTTCTTTTGATATTTCCGCACAAAATGAGATCATCTTCTATTTTAGTGGTGGTAGCTTGAGCATTAGCCAAATCAGATAACAGACCTTCTTAATAAGAAGCTCACATCAGGGGGCTGAGCATTGATGAAGATTTTTTTTTGATTTTCAAGAGTGGGAGCGCTAGCATTGGAATCTTCCAAATCATTTTGTTGAATTTTTCCATGAAGTCCTGCATGGGCTCAGGAGATTCCTTCTTTATATGTGTAAGTTGTGCTAACAAGTCATGAGAATCTTCAGCTAGTTTGAACCTTACTTTGAATATAGATCTCATGGTAGCCCAGTTGGTAATGCATGCATTCAGAAGATGGTAGAACCATTCTACTACCACACCTTGTAACATTTCAATGAAAACTTGAACAAATACATCTTCATGAGCCACCCCAAGGATGCTACATGTGATAAAGAATGAAGTGATGTGTTCATCAGGGCACTGCTTCCCATCATTGTTGAACTTAGGAATATTATTATGAGATCCATGTGGTAGATCATGCAATGCCAAAGTTAGGGAAAGAGGACCAATAACCGCACCCCAAGCACAAGTTATGATGCCATCCTTCTAAATGAAGTGTACATAGGTGTCTGAGTATCAGACAAGAATAATGCATGACAGGTTGTAGAAGCTTCTTGTTCATGATGAACCCGAGTTCTTTGGATAGGCGAAGAACTTTTTGCTTGGCTAGATATAACACCTGTTGGGGAAATTATGAATTTTTTTTTGTAGAAGTAGATCAAAGAACGGATCAGTTTCACCCCTGGCTCGGCTTGACCGAGTGAAGATTTTTCTAGCCAACTTGAACCGGAAAATGGATCTACTAAAAATAAGGCAAATACGGAGTCACCAGACACCAATAGGATAAGATGGTAGAACCATTCTACTGCCACACCTCTGCAATGTTTCAATAAAAACTTGAACATATACATCTTCATGAGCCACCCCAAGGATGCTACATGCGACAAAGAATGAAGTGATGTGTTCATCAGGGTGTTGCTTCCCATCGTTGTTGAACTTAGGAATATTCTTATGAGATCCATGTGGTAGATCATGCAATGCGGAGTTAGGGAAAGAGGACCAATAGCCACACCCCAAGGCATAGGTTGTGCTGCCATCCTTCTAAATGAAGTGCACACAAGAATCCGAGTATCAGACAAGAATAATGCATGACAGGTTGCAGAAGCTTCTTGTTCTTGAGGAACCCGAGTTCTTTGGATAGGCGAAGAACTTCTTGCTTGGCTAGATACAACACTGTTAGGGAAATTCTGAAATTTTGTTATAGAAGTAGATCAAAGAACGGATCAGTTTCACCCCTAGCTCAGCTTGACTGAGTGAAGATATTTTTGGCCAGCTTGAACCGGAAAATGGATCTACTAAAAATAAGGCAAATACAGAGTCACCAGACACCAATAGGATAAGCTTAGTCTTATCAATCCATATTTCTAGCGGATTAAAAAAATGGTTGGTTGGATATTTTGTCAAGCCAAAATATGAGGTTCAACCATAGTACATGAGATTAAATCCCTCCTCAAAGACAGGTGAGGTAGCCTATTTATTACTAATCTAAAACACAACAAAAATAATATATACAATATTCACACTATTCTAACCATTGGGGTTGGGATATAATCCCAAAATCCATATCAACACGAGATGGAGATGTTACATCTTTAGAAATAGAATGGATTAGAAAGGAAAATATTATAGATGAAACAGAGGGAAGGGAATGAGAGGAACACATTTTCTTTCTAGAAAACACATATCAAGAAATACTTATACGAGTTTTAGATAATGAGTGTAATATTTGAAACGATTAAAATAATCAAGAACACTAAACAAATAATAGCTTAAGATCTTGGATGTAAGAACAATCTCTCAAGATAGATGAATCCCACAACACAAAGTTTGCAAAATAACACTTGTTTCTATTCCTTAATGATTAAAAAGAAAATACAAAGTTTTTCTTCTTCTTCACAATAGCTCTTAATATTCTAAAAATATCTCTCCTTTTAGAATGCACAAGCATCCCTTATTTATAATAAAAAGAGCAGAGAGAAAATAGGATAAATCCTAGAAAATAGTCATTTAACAAGAGTCCTATTTTGCTTGACTCTCACGCAGGAGAACAAGTCAAAATTTTCTTCCTATGTGACGAAATGAAAATGAAAAAGACATGTCAATCTCTAGATGGAAATGACATGTAACATTATGCTTGTTCTGTTTCATCATCCTTGTCTTCCTCCAAGTGAAGCTTGCTTGTCTCAAAATTCCTGGAATTTCTAGATTATATCCTGCATCTCAACATCATCGGCACACTGGAATAATGACTTAGAACCTCACAAGTTTCCTAAGTGTTGCTTGCGTTGCCAAGAACTTTCTTCAATCTCTTGTTGAGTTTCCTTAGCGATTCCAAAACATTCTCAGTCCTTATGAATTCATGAATGTTTGTCAGATCAAAGATAGAAGTTGGTTTATGCTGAATTGATTCTTAAATTTGTTTATAGAGATCGTCAATATGTAGAATATTCGAGCTATCATCCAACACCTTGGTGAAGATCCTGGAAAACTCCTCTTCTATGTCGGTGGTGGCATCAACAACCGATCTCTAGATTCCCTCAATTTTCTGCAAGCTTCACCGAGAATATTTATCCTAAATTTGATGGCTTTTGTTAGATTGAAATTCTTATTCCCATGTGGAATTATTCCTTCTTCCATCAAGATACAGGATGGAACCTGTTTCAGCACATTGAGAGCCTCAAAATTTAACTCAAGGTTCCGATTTCCTGTGAAAATTTATCATCCATTTTATCGCCATCTTTCTTTATTTCCTCCACAGATTTATAAAACTCCACTATGTCATCAATGACCTCTCTTCCTTGTAGGAGTAGCCTATAAATCCATTCATTAACTATTTTCCCCTTCTTGTTGATTTTTTCAATCATAAGTACCAATGAGAAATCGAACCTAATAGGAGTAGGGGTAGAAGATGATGGTATTGACTAAGAAGGCTTTGAGAGCTTGAGCAATACCTCCGTCAACTATTCAACTTTCTCCTTAAGCTCATCTCTGCTCACCTTTGTTTCCTTCAGCTTCTGGCACAACACGTTCATGGCATCTTGGGCATCCTGTTGTGCTCCTTCTATTGTTACCTTTCCTAGATCAACCCTTGTAATCTGATAATCAATAACCGCTATATCCTCCTTAGTTTTGTTGCCACAGGAGTGGAAATCTCTGCAAACTTATGCCTTGAGGCATCCACTGAAACCCTTGAAACTGTTTTGGGTTTCTTGGCAGATTTGGCAGGAGAGGCCTTGAGTGAACTGAAGTCAAAGGCTGGTAGAGGAACTACCACCTTCCTCTTCCTTGGGGTCTGATCAATTAACCATTGAGGTACAGTGGAAGAAGTTTCCCTATCGAGGTGTTATGGTTACATCTGTAGGTGGAGGAAGGTTTACTTGTGGAGTAGTGATGACTACAAGTGTGGTGACTGTGGGGATAGATTCAGTGAATGAAGGTGCGAAGGAGGAGGCATATCTATGGCCATCTTAGGTCCAACAAAGAGAGGTGAGAGGTCGGAGAAGATGTTGGCCATGGCTGATGAAAGTGGCATAGAAATATGAGATGAGGAAGATTGGGAGAGAGGAGGTAAAGATTCTAAAGTCAAATCTTGAGAAGTAAGAGAGAGACTTACTTCTGATGAGAAATCAACAAAAGGAGAAACAAGAGGTTGACCAACCTCATCTTTTGAAGAAATTTTTCCTTGTTTTGGTGGAGGAGGTGAATCTAGTACCTCAATTGTTTGTGGAGTGGTAGATGATGTGGCTCCTTGATTTTATTCCCTTCTAACAAACTTAAATTTTATTTGCCTCTTGGTAGGGCTTTTATCCTCTTCCCTCTCTCCCTTGGAGGGTCCCGCTTCTAAAGTAGATATTTTTGAAAAGCTATTTTCCTTATAACTCATTACCCAAGAAATGAGTAATGCCTTGGTATGGAAAAGAGTCTAAGCAGCCCTTTCAGTGATAAAATCTTTTTAGCAATAGACCAATCAATAGCTGGGAATCCGTGTTGGTCTCCATCCAACTATTCATACCTAGTGTCTAGGACACTCTCATTGTCCACGGTGCCTTCGAGGATATCAACTAGGTCTAACATCTGAATTTCTTTGAGCATCATTCTATTGTTGTCTTTTTTCGGTGGAAACTTCATCCCGAAGATCAACCCAAATGTCTTCCACATTGGGCACATGCAAATACAAGGTTCCATATGACTTGAGAACTCCTCGGATGTCAAATCCCTCCCTAAGATTCATATGTTTCTTCAATTTTTCTAAATCTCATGCACCACATTCTTGGCCTTAACCACTATAGAGCATGTATACCTTCCAATGGAAATAGGGAAGGAGATGGTGGCTTTGTGCCTACTTTGTTGGAATTTGTGAAAATCCAACAATTGTCTAACTAACTCCATGAGGATTAGTTTGTCACCTAGAACTTGGGCAAATGGAAAGGGTTACCATGGAACCTTACCACCTAAAGATAAGTAAAATTATTGAATTTCAAGAAGATGTAACCCCATTTTGACACTTCGGCCCAAGCTTCATCAGAAACCCTTCTCTTCCTCAGATCAGGATCCAACCTGAAAATGTTTTCATAGAAGAAGGTGTCATTCACCCTTCTATATTGGTCTTCGACCTTTTATTATCGATTGAGGGAACTACCAATATATGTGTTCCATTTCTTGGTTTCCCTTTACATCTATCCTTGGGTAATTTCTCATGCCTACTCTTGTATAGGTGACATATGAAATCATTTAGAACTTGCCAATAGACAAGACTATTTTCATTTGAGAGTCTATCTCATCACTTATTAGGCTACCCCAATCAATCCCTTGGTCATTCTTCTTTATGATGACCATGAACGGTACATGCAACCTTGGAAATATTTTGACTCGGGAGTCCAAATAATCAATTCAAGATGAGGGTGATGATATCACTGATTTCAAGAATAAAATCACTTCTAGGAACTAACTTGGGAAACCTAGAAATAGCTAGCTTAGCGTTGATCAAGAACTTCTTGTTTACATGCTTGACGTAGTCTTCCTAATCTTTTTCCTAGGAATTTTGTGCTGATTTAAGGTCTAAATCAACATACTCCACAAAGTCAGAAACCTTAGGATTTGATCAAAGTAACCTCTATCCAATTTCACTATAGACTCTCCTACTTTATTTCTTACTGAGTGTGAGGCTAAGTCATAGTTGGAAGCGCAGGCCAAGATGAATTCACAACATTGAGCTGATATTGGATATCCTATCTACAAGAGGGAGACCACTGCCTGCTATCGAATTCATCCAAGAATTCTGAGAAGAATCCTCAATTCTCTTCTAGAAGTCCTCCATATCTATATTATCGAGCTCTATATCTTGAATGTATAATTGAAGCTTGTGTAAGAATAAGACTCCATCTTCTTATACTTATACTTCATCTTTCCTGCTATATCTTACTTATCCTTAGATTGGCCAAGGTCTGACATGAGGATTCTCAAAGAAGAAATGCCTTGATTTATTATTGGAAGAGAAATCGCTTGAAATTTTTTGGACAAGTGCATGTGACCCACCACACTGCTCGTTGATTTAGAAACTTACAAATACCTTTGGAAACCCGACATGAATGGAGTGTATGTCAGAAGTTAGGACATGCTGAGCATTAATGAAAACCTGACACATTACAGAAGTGGGGAAGTGTTAGACAAGTAGGAAACCCGACATAATGGTGGAAACTAGAGGATGTTGAGTAGGTAGAAATACCCGACACACTATAGATCTTGATGGATGTTAAGCACCTAGAAAAACCGAAACAAGGTAGAAAGAGTGAGATGTTAAACACCCTGCAAAACCCAAAACAAGTATATCGGGTTTCTGACATGTTAGAACATGAAAAATTCTCACCTCATGATCACTTAGGAATTTTCAAAATCATTTTGAAATCTACAAGTTACAACCTATGGAAAATAAGTAAATAACCTAGGGGTAAATTTCAAACAAGAACCCTCATGGGAAAAAGACAAGAAAAAAGGAAAACAACACAAAACCCTAAAATAGTAATGAAGAAGGAAAAGAAATGGAAACCCCAAACAAACACTTCACAAATAACCCAAAAATATTCTAAATAGAAAGAAGAGAAGAATACCTTTAACTAGCTTGAAAAATGATCAAAAATGGCTGGTGAAATCGATTGGGAAGCTCGATTGGGTTTGGAGGTAGAAGAAGCATCAACGAAAATCCAACACAACAAAAAATGATAAGGTAACAAATGATGTGGAAAACCAACTATTTATAATAACCTAGCATTAATTACACCTCACTTGACATGTGTACCAACTACTGACAACTAGACATTAATGACATGTCATCATGCTTGGATTGTCTGAAAACCTAATACAAAGGATTTGATTCAATTAGGTTTTGGGTTTCAGGAAACAAGTGACATGAAACAAGCATTTGACAAAGCATGTTTTGATGCTTGGGAGTTTCGAAAACCTGAAACAATTCTTAGGCAATCGGGTTTCGGGTTTCAAAGAACATGAGGCATAAAACATGCATTGGGAAAAACATGTTTCGATACTTGGAAGTTATGAAAACTGACATAATGGAATTAGATAAGTGGGTTTCAGATTTTGGGAAACAAGTGACATAAAACATGCAAGAAACATGTTTTCATGCAATGAAAACCCAAAATCTCTTTCAAAGGGAATTTTTAAGAGATTTGTCCAAAATTTTCCTATGGTTATCTCATTTTTAGCTGGAATCACTAAAACGAGATAACAAGAGCCAATGGTGAAAGCACTTCAAGCATTCCGACCATTAGCATAGGTGGGTCTGGATGATGTTTTATGATAGAAATATACAAGGAATGTGGATTAGTAGCCCAATTTTCTAAGATTAGAGTACATTGAAACCATACTGAGGTGATAAGGAATTACTTATATTGGGTGGATACCTACTCGGTGAGTAGGGTCCCAAGGTATTTTGGACAACATACACCCATGTTGATACCACCATTACCACCCTACCAACATCGAAATGTAAGAGAATTTGTAGGAGGAGAGGTGAGGATATTATCATTACTGCCCTTTAACATACGAGTAACAAGTCGACATGGTCAAAGGTAACACATGCATGATGGGGATTCTCAAGTCTCACCATAGATCATAATAGCTAGTTGTTCAAAGGAGGGATCCAATAGAGTATCCATTAATATGGGTCCATAAGATGAAGGAAAAGGTGGAGTTTGTCCTTGCACTAATGGAGTGGTGGGACATATAGTAACATGGGGTAGGGAGTGTTAAATGTGTGAGAAAGGAGGAGGTTATTTGATTCTTTTTGGGGTCTAAATGACCATGTACTTGAGACATAGGCCCAAACCATAATGTAGGGGAAACATGGTATTAGTTCCCGAGATATGTAGGTAAAATGTATAGGATCCATACCACATCATGATGATGAGGGGGAGGATGTACTAGGAAGTCAAGGAGATGATGAGACCATCTTGGAGAGGCACAGGTAGTCAAGTATGTTATTATGTTATGTATATTATTCTTGAGAACATTTCTTATGTGATACTTATATTATAAGTGACATGTGTCATTTATACTTGGTTTTGTAGAGTGGATGGTAGAGGAGTTTCACTCCTTGATAAAGTGTGCCAACCATGAGATCCTAGATGTTGTGTTGGATGTTTAGGATATTACAAAGTGATGGCCAATCCAATGGCACCATTACCAAGAGACTCAATGGGTGCATTTCATCGGTTGAAGAGGAATTCAAGACACCGCAAAGATATAGGCATGCACAAGAATTAGAAGCTAAAAGAAACATAGATTTGATGTTGCAAAGGTTATTGCAGGTGCAAGAGGCCTTGGGATAGGAGAAGGTAGCATGCTTATCATATTTTTGAAGGGTGGACGATAAGATTACTACACTAGATGCACAATTGGCAAGAGCACAGGGAGAGGCCTCTCAAGCCCAATCTATAGAGGAGTCTCTTCCTCACATATCCTAAGCTAGCAAAATGACTCCATCATCCCAAAGCATCTATAGATCCACCATAGGGGGTGAGGGTTCTTGATCCTTATTATAGATGGGACATATTCATGTACTTATTTTTCTATCATTTTGTCAATGTAAAAATTTGATTTGAGACACACACACACACACACACACACATAGATATATGATTATGGATGTTTGGTTTAGTGGATGTTTATGGTATATATGTTACTTTTTTATCACTTTCCTATTTTCCACATGCATGTATGTGATGATACTCATGGTACTTAGGAATAATGATAATTTCATTAGATAGGTAAAACTAAATAGAGGGGAATTGATAGGATAGTCCAACCAATGTGATGTGAAAAATCAAAGGGGTACAAAATTTGAAGACATCTAATGATAGGATTTTAGAGCACTTTCAGGTGAATAAATCCAAGAAAGGCCATAATCCTAAGTAAGGATGTGCATAATACCATGGAGGTCCAATTGGAAAGATTAGGGTAGAAAAAATCCAAAAAAGGTGGAATTAAGACTGCGTCATTCCAATGGTATGAGGAACTAGGCGACAAAACTAAAAAAAAAAAAAGAATCAAGAATGTAGAACTCCAACTGTAAGAGAAACTATTGTGTACAAAATTCTAGATCCAAACATGGTAGTTGGCCTAGGAAAGGATGTAGCATGATACACGGAAATACGTGAAAAACTAAGTGGAGGTTGAGAGCCCAAGAGAAGGTGAGATATCAGTACAAAGGATGTAAAAATTATAATCATGGTACTATAGATAACTATCCATGATGGGTGAAAGATCATAAGAGATCGTGATGATTTCGCCAACCTAGTGTATGATGTGACTTCTAGCTCCAGTCATGAGATCCTCAATGACATGTTGTGTCATATTAATTTTCCCATGAAATTAAAATATTGTGGCGAATAAGGTGTCATTGATATTATCTCTACCAGGAAATAATGTCACACCAAATATTATTCATAGAGGTACAAGGATTAGGATGAGGTGGTGCTCTGTAAGCATGTTATGGTCTATGTAGTTATTTTTACCCTTAACACAAAAGAAAGGAACCCCATGCGTGCGGCCTATCACCCAATGAAATTTGGGCGCTTACCTGAGGAACACGTAGGTGCCGAGTCTCTCTTTTATGTGATTTTAGTGGAAAACATCATCTATGATTTTTGTTTAAAATACTTTCAAATGGATTTAGGACATACAAGAACCATAGAGCTTAGAATGGCCTCTAGATCCTTGTAGTCATTTCAGATAGAGTACTTAATAGAATCTATAACATGTATCATAACAGAAAGAAGCATACAAGCATCCATACTTAGCATAAAAGGAAAGAGAACTCATGAGAGAGAAGTATGCATCAGAATCATTGATATTCATGTATATATAATAGGTAACCTCATTACATCCATGGAGCCATTATAGAGTGTCACAGAGAAGTAGACCGCAGTCATGCATTGCAACTGGACTAATGTAACTAAGCTACCAAAAAGAAAATTACAATCCCCATGCCCAATACATCCTTTCCCAAATGTAATTACCCACTAATAGAGTTCTTGCAGTATTTCTACAGAGCTCTGCCCACACTCTAAGTCTCTGTTTACTCTACAGGTGCTTGTATTTATAGCTTTTGGACTACCAACTCATCCTCCAGTGCCCTCAGATCTGATGCCAAGTTTCTAAATGTGGTCCTCTATGCGAGCATGCTCCTCTAGGCCTGAGCTTCCCACTTTATCCCATGATGTGCTTCTAGAAGATTCTACTATGGGCATGCTCCTTCCTAGGCCTAGCCTATCAATAGGATGGCATCGTATCCACGTGTAGTCGGGTCATGATTTTCACATGTTTTGCCCGAAATTCCAATTTTTCTAAGTCCCAAACCCTTGGTTATGTCCACATGCGTCATGCGCGCCACGGGCTTCCTTAAACCCAATTCTTAAACCCTACCTTGCATGCTTTGTCCTTGTGCATATTTCTTTAACTTTGACCTTACACGCCTACATTCCTTTTGTACTTATTAAATATTCTAGGGGCCCAACATCACCCCACACTATGCCTATTCTCTGTCTACAGGAACACTTCCCTTAGTGAGAGAAAGAATACAAATAGGATTATGCCTAGGAAAAATAAATAAGGGAATGAAATAATGGGGAAAGAAGAAATAATGGGAGAGTGAAAGAATTACTGCAACAGACTGAGAAAATCCTTTTATAGGTTAGCCTCCAATTTATTCCAGGCATCGACTTCATCCTGCGCTCTTTAACAGAGGTCGCCGACTAGGCGCTCACCTCCCAAAAATTTAGTCCATCTCCTCGCATGCTCATAGTATTCGTGATCTTATCCAACTCCTTGCATATATCCTCCAAAGGCATCTATTCTTCATGTGATACATGGATATAGCTCCTTTAATTAGTTTTTTATTAAAGCCCTCAAGGTTTTAATGGCCTCAAATTTGTTCTCAACCTCAGCAAGGATTTTTTCTCTCTCCGCCCTATTCCCTTGTTTTTCTCCTAGAACTCCTCGAGTTTTTCCTCATGAGTGGTAACCAAGGTGCTTTCCACTTTGTCTCTATTCACATAATTGTCGACGTGGCCCCTGTAGTTTGGGAAAGCAACCATTATATCAGCAAGCACTTTGTTGTACTCCGCGATGAGTGCTACGATCTTCAACTTGTCTTCCTTCTTAGATGATGCCTATGAAATGTGAAATTAGCTGAGAAGTTATGCACATATTACACCCCGCAAAGTGGAAATAGTCCTCATACACCCGCGACATCAGCCATTGATATGATACTCGGGTTTCTCGAAGTAGGGCAACTCAAAGAGTTGTAGTAACCCTGCCTTCTCCAATTTGACCTTTACGTCATCATTATATATGGGCAAACCTTCTGACATCCTCTTGTTTGTTGGGTGCACTAAATCTAACACCAAATCCTTTTCAATTGTGCTTGTCGATGATTATAATCATTTATAGACATATCCCTAAGATGGGACTCCCACTCCTTCCCCAACAACACTCCATCCTGGTACCGCGTTTCTACATATCATTCCTCATTTTTTCTTGCTTCAATTTCTTCGCTTTCCCTTGCCCTTTCCTTTTCCCTTCTTAGGTGTACTATCTATTTTCTTGGGTGCTATTTTCTAGGTCTTATACCCACTTCAATCACTTATGTTACTTTGTTCTTCCATTCTCTCTAACCCTAGATCTCAAAATTGTGAAGAAAATTACTCACACCCGTGCCCTAGTTCTTCAAACTCTAATTGGGATACTCCTTCACAAGACGCCATCTTCTCACATTTTATCCCATGCCCGTGAAATCCCTTCCTCCTAGTTTACAAATCTGAACTAGCTACTTACACTTCAATTTCTCCAAATTTTTCTTCACACAAATCAATTTTTTGGAAGCCCTAGTTTACAAACATGTAAAAAGTGCTTCGTTCTCTTATATGCAAAGTGAAAAATGAAGTGTCCTAACCACCTTATTTATAGTTTTTCCCTTTTTGACAGGAGACTCTTATGCATGCAAAACCAACACCGAAGGCACTTCTTCTGTCCTAATTTTTAGTCTTGCCTACCTCGTGTTTCTTAATGCGCTTTCTCCTCCTTTTCAGACGTGGGATCTATAAGTAGCTTTGTCTTGGCACCAACCATCCTTTTTCCATATTTTCTCTCCATACACATCTTTCAACTGGGCCATTCAACTGGGATTTTTAACACAAACTTCCTTGGCACTTTAACCATGTGCTCCTTTACATTAATCTACACCACACTTAAAATGATGCATGGTCCTCTCGAGCACTCACAAATTCTCAAAAACTAGAAATAAGGATACCGGTGCCCCTTGTGCAAAACAAAACAACAACATGAAAAGGAAACACAAGAAAATAAATGCATAAAGGAAAATTCTAAACTAACTACAAAATTGTCTTATTTACAAACACCAAGAAGGCTTATTTATAGTAGGGCTTCAATCTACTCCCATTAAAGTGTCTAGGCAACTTTTTTCCATCCAAAGATTTGTAACTAGCACATGCTTGAATTAAGGATGTATGATATTGTGTAAGGACCCAACCAATGGACTTTCAACTTCCCAGGATGGTGCAAAAACTTAGAATCATATAGTAAAACCATTTGCCCAACCTCAAACTTCTTGTTTCTAATGTGGTGATCATGCTAAGATTTTTGCTTTTCTTTCTTTGTTGTTTGGCTCCACCTGGTGAGTGATTATCTCTCATCCAATTTCATTAACTCCTCAATTATTTCTTCTAGCACTTTCTCATCAGCCAACCCTCCTACACGTTATTCACAGAGAAGGTAACATGAATTCAGCCAATAGAACAGCTTCCATGCCAAACACCAATTGAAATGGTGTGGCTTTGTTCAACCTTTTATACGTTGTCCCGTAATCCCATAACTCGTTGATACTTTTGTCATCCACATCTTGTCTTCCAACATCACAAATCTTGGTGGTATGAATCAAGTATTTTGTTGAATGCTTCCACATTTCCATTTACTTGTCGGTGATAGGGCGTAGTCTTGTGATGAGCCACCATAAACTCTGCTAACAGGATGCTCACCGTATCATTCAAGAAATGTGTACCCTTATCGCTGGTCAAACTGAACGGACATCCATACCTCATGATAATGTTCTCCCATAAGAAATTTTCTTTGTCATCACATGTTATGCAATCTTTAGTTGGGGCTGCCTTTTCCCACTTAGTCAAATAATCAGGCAAGTGATGACATAGCATGACCCAAGAATACGTGTCGCTGGTGCGATAGAGCCTACAAAGTCTATTGCCCACTTTTCAAAAGGCTCCATGCTAGGGATAGGGTGCAAAGGCATTTCATCTCTCTTTCCTAGTTTGCCAATGTGTTGACAATGGTCACATGCTTTACAATAGTCTCTATAATCCTTGTATAGGGTTTCCCACCACAAACTGCCATTAATATCTTATGCACAGTGGCATCACCTACATAATTCCCACCCACACTTCCTCCATGTGCTTCCTCCATGATGATGATGCACTCATGCTCTAATGCACACCTGTGCAAAACTTCATCACGCCCCAACTTTTATAAGTTTGTAGACACCTAAAATTGGTTACCCAATTTAGTGTCCCCCACATTCGTTTACCTTCTCGGGTAACCTAGGGCACCTTTATATCACTTCTTTTCCTTTAAGGTATTAATTAAATATCTAATTAAACATCTATCCTAAGTTTATTATACCCCATTGTATTTTACCCATGGATAATTAAATATTAACTATTTAATTATACTTTTTACATGTATCTTAACCACTTATCTACCCCATATCAATTCCTAACCTCCCATATCAATTATATCCATGTATCCCCGATTTCTCCTCTCCCTAAATCGTGCAATAGGATATTTCCCATATTTAGGTTAGAGGGATAATACTCTTATCTTTCTAATTCATCCTTTTTGGCCATTTTGGGGATCTGTTCACTGACCAAAGTGCAATCGGTACTCGGTCGATGCCAATTTTTTAGAATGGCACTGATTGTACCTCGGTCGGCGCCGATTATAAATACAGGGTCAAAATTTAGTTCTGGTTAGACAAAAGAGAGACAGAAAGCTTAAGCCTTGAGCCTTCGAATCATCAATCAGAAGAAGAGAGAATTCTATCCAAATCAATCCCTGAGAGGTGTACCGTTACTCTTCCCTCACAACATCAACACTTTGTGAGGATTCATCTACCTCTTGGTGACTCGTTCTGCATCTAGCTAAGGTGAAACTTTGTCCACATCTTTACATCTCTTGTAGGTGTTCACGATCCAATCCTCATCAATCATACATCAAGCTTTCGAAACTTGCCTCAAATCGACATCGACCCATTCCGGTCGATGGTGATTTTCCCTAATCGGTGCCACTTAAAGAAATCGATGCTAACCACAATCTGGTCGATGTCGGTTAACTGCAGATAGGTGCCTAGTACAAGTAACATAAGTCTAGCATTGTTTTTACAGATTTCCTATTTTATATTTATTTTCTATTTATATTCTATCTCATTATTTACATTCTGTCTTTTTTTTTTAATCAGAAAATCTAAACATTTACCTACATCTTTTATCATGTATGCTTATTTCCTTAATTGAAAATGTGGACTGACATCCGCCAAGGAAGCTCATCGCTTCCCGGACCCACTTTTTAGGCAGTCCACCCAAATATATTTTAACGTTGTCTTTTTCTACCAAGGATTTGTACATCATAGGTTTCTTAGATCTACTTTACAGGATTGCTCGTGTGCGCCCATCTTGTCTACATTGGCTTTCCTCCCATCTACGTCTTCGGATCCCATCTTAACTATCAGGTATCGATTTCATTTGAGTTTTTCAGGACTTTTGTGTTTAGTTTGGTGCATTAACTTGGACAGGTAACAAGTGCAGAAATTCTTGAACTACATTCTGGCACACTGGTGGGACCCTACCAAAGTCCCCTATTGGTAAGTTCATCTCTTTTCTAGTTTTGAAATTTTATTCTTTTCCTTCGCTGATTTTCATTAGTTTTTCCTTAAGCATTTCCTTGCTTCTTTCATTTATAATTTGCAAAGTCAAAGTTATTTGTTTCTTACAAATCTAGATTCTAATTTCTATTTTTAAAAGATTAGTAAACCTTTCATTTGATTTCAAGTTTACATTTTTGATTCACCTCTTTATGCTAAATTGTCATTTCCTTGAAAGTTTTATAGTTTCTTAAATAGAAATTTTAGTTCTACTATTATCTAGATATATATATTTTTGGATTTGTTTACATGTTTTCTTAACCTTGTCTCATGCGGAGCACTTTGCTTGTTCGTGGGATTGTTTGAGGGGAAAAGCTCAACAACATGCTTTTTGAAGTCCACACACCTTGGAGAGCTAAATCTACAGGTATTTCTCTTTTATGGTGTTTTCTCCTTTTTAAGAACTTAAAAAGAACTTGTTTGTTTGTTTTCTATCACACTCAAACATTTTGATTTTGGTGCTTAAAAAGAATTTAATCACATTTGGGAAAGAACTTGTTTGACTTGTCTTCATTGAAATCAAACACTTCATTTTTAGTGCTTAAAAATAACTTCTTTTTCATTTCTATTGTATGCTCTTCATCTAGTTTTCTAAATAGGTTGGAAAATTTATCAAAATCGATAGTGACACTATATGATTTTCATTTTTTTCACCCTTACACATAAAGCCAAAACCACTATGTATAAAGCATCTAAACAAAAATTCCTTCCTTGGTTTTGCCTACTTGGAAATGATATCCAAGAGGAAGGACCTACGCAGTACTTGGGCCATGCTACAAATTCACGGAATTTCGGTATACTTTGGTAAAGGACCCGACTCCCTTATCACAATGGTGTGTGAAGTGCGGGGGTAGGTCCCTATATCAAGCCACGTATTGGTATTTTACTGAAGTGCCTTTGGGACTCCTCACCAAAACATTCCCTAAACCATTCTTCGTTTGGCTATCTGAGTAGTTCCTTTTCTAAAAATCCTTCCCTAATATTTTCTTTCTTAAAAGCATGAAAACTTAAAAGAGATAATCACCCACATTGCTTGAATTGTATGTGCATTAGTTAGGTAAATCTTTTTCTATGTTTTTTCTTGTATATGACGGTCATCACCCGGTCATAATCTAGAAAATGGCTCAAGTGACCTCTTCTTCATCTCGAGATCACCACTAATGTGGATGTTTCGGCACCCCTCGGGTCTTCTTCAGGACCGCTGTTAGTTGGTTCCCCATCTTGGTCATATAATCCTTTCTATCATCCTAACGTGATCCTATCACAACCAGCTTCCCCCAGTCCTTCAAAGGTGTCATTTGCTTCGATATAGAGTATGTTCCTCATGGAGATCCTAAATTTTAGGGGCTCTTGACCACAACTTGAAGAGCCCTTATGGACTACCTAGTGCATAAGTCTATTTGAATATCTGATCAGGGACCACTGATCCAACAAGTTTATGATTATTCTCATGAACCATCCCAGGCTTTTATAGAGCAATTAGCATGATTTTTCTCACCTCAAACCATGAAAGAAGGTGGCACATCTATGCCTCCTTTTTCTCTTCCACCGACCATGTCAACTGGCTCTCAAATGACCTTGCCTATACCTAGTGCTGTGGTTACCTCAGCTACTCCACAACCTACTTTTGAGAGGCCTTCTTCTTTAGCTATGATGAGTGTGTCCACACTTCCAAAAATTACTGTTAATTCTTCTTTGCCATCTATTGGATCTCAAGTTCGATATCTCGTCCAAACCAATTCCCTCCTATGAGTCAGTCGGTTCCTCCTTCTCGTCCTCTATTGGTCTTTCTTCTAATGTTCAGCGACACCGACCTTTACCCATCCTTTTTGGCGTCAAGCACCTAATAACCAATCGATAGTCAAAAGCCTCATTCGAGTTTGTTTCCCATCATATCAAATCCAATCAACACCCACATTCCTCGGTCCATTCTCGATTCATTCGAAAGTGTAGGAACCCACCAATCACGGGATCCATCTTTCATTCAACCACCTTTCTCTCAACCACTTGTAATTTCACAAACTTGTTTATACACAGGATCCTTCACAACAAATACCTCACTGTGCATCACCCATAACACCTAGTTATTCCTCTTATCATCTCGTTAATCAAGTAAATGAATCATCCATTAATGCCTCAACAAAACCTACCATTTTCTTCTTAAGCGGGACATACCAACATGCCCCCTCCTTAATCTGATTTCGTCTAACTTTTTTCAAGAAAATCACAGACCTCGAAGCCTCCACCAAAGGGGCTCGCCCATCATACTCTTTTGAAGAAGTATGTAATGAACTCGATTCATCCAGCAGGTGACTTTTAAGCCTTATCCTCCCCAATGGGAACTTCCTAAGTTCTCAAAATTTCATAGCTTGGGAGGATCCTCAAACATCTATCAAGCATTCAAGCATGCTTGCTTTACCTTAGAGTCCAGGATCTCGGAGTTTATGCTTCATACCCTTCCTATGTCTTTAGTGGGCCTCGCTTTAGACCGGTACAATAACATACCCCAACATTCTTTGTTTTCTTTCTCTCAATTAGCTCGAGATGTTTGTTGAAAACTTCTCAATAAACATTGGACATAAGATCTCGATTACATATCTTTATAAAATTTGTCAATTCGATGACGAGTCTATTGTAGACTTTGTCACTCATTGGAGAGGGATAATAAATCAATTGTCTTTCTCCCTCCTCAATCTCAACGAGATCAAGTTGTTTACTCGATCTTGCACTAATCATATTTCTTCCACTTTAAGGATTCAAACCTTTTATACATTTGAAGAATCCTTTACGATGGCATGAAAACTTGAGTCCCGTGTCATTGAACAAGGGAAGCTAAAACTTCATTCTAAGTCTAAACCATATTTTTCTCGGTTTACAAAATCAAAATCTTTTGCTTATAACAAAGACAAGAATCGGGGTCCACCAATGATATCATATTAAAAACATCACGAGATGATAACACTTCTAATCAAACACCTCAGAGAGACTCTTCATCCTCTCGAAAAGGACACTCTTCATCTCGATATTTTACTTCGTTAGGGGAATCATATGCTTCTATCTTAGAAAAAATGTTGGAAGTTCACATGATCAAAATTACCCTTATTAGAAATTTTGATGAGAGCCAAGAATGACCATTCTGGTATCGTGAAAATGACTTTTTCGTTATCATAGAAGTAAAGGCCATGACATTGAATGATTTCAGACCTTTAAAACCTCATCCAAAAATTCATTGATAAAGGTGAGCTCATTTTTGATAACCCAAATGCTCCCCAAATCAGGTGATTGATGTTTTTAAATAGCCTTTTCCAAATCATTCCCCAAACAATAATGCTTCAGGTCTTAAAACCAAAGACTTATACTATCGCTTCATGTCTACTAATGGTTATTCTTCTAATTCTTAATCATCCACAAATGCATCGACTGAGTCAGAACTCTCCTCCACTCCTTCAAATTCCGAGATCTTGCCATCCTCAGATGGTCCATCTTCGAGTCTTCCTTTATTAGAAATAGAGTCATCTCCCTCTACCTCACCATCTGATCTTCCACCTATACCTGAGACAGTGTCATCTTCATCTGTCTCAACATCAAATATTCTTTCGATGCTTGAGTCATTTACATCCCTTCAAATTTCCACTATGGATACTTCTACTTCTATCACTCCCATTTTCACTGTGACCATGCCTTTGGTTAATGTACCCATAGTTGTACCAACTTTTATGCCTTTAGAAGTATCCTCATTCTTAACCCTTCCCGTCACTTTTCCTACAGTAATTACACCCACAATTACTGCATCTAAAGTACCTTCCTCACAAGAGGCTGCCTCTTCATTACCTATATCTTCCACCATCAATGCTTCCTTGCCTATTAAGGAAACATCTAAAGAGTTAGCATTGACACCTATACTTCCAACACCTAGACTCAGACATAAACAATTGGAGTTTAAACCTAAGGTTACATCATCAGTATCATCTCCTTTACTTCCTCCAAAATGGTTACAATCACCTTATGCGGTTGAAGTTATCACCATCCCTGAAAAGGGAAAACCAATATTTCAGACCATCAAGACTCTTGGTGCTTTCCCTCAAAAATCCTCTCTCGCACCTCATAAAATATTGGATTTATCCACTAAAAAGGTGTCTTCTTCTACAACACCATCTTCATTGGTGCCTCGTAAAGTGGATTTACCCACTAGAAAGGTGTCACCTCTTTTATCAAAACCATCATCTTCGTCACCAAAAGCCAAGGCACCCTTTATGCCTCTTATCAGATCTATTTTGGGAGCTCATCCCCCATATAAATTAGTCTTATCTAGATTGTCATCTGTTCCAACCAAGCAACCTTCTTCATCTCCGAAGACCAAAACACTTGTCACATCTTTGTCATCTTCAAAATCTATCTTAGGAGCTCCTCCTCCACCAAAATCAATCTTGCCTCACTTGCTTCCATCTCAAGCACCTAAGGCTACTTTTCCCAATGTCCAAAAAAGCAAAACAATCCCTAAAAAGATTTTCAAACTAGATATGTAGATTCTTTTACCTCGGTAGTCTGTTAAGGCTAAAGAGGTGCCTTTGTCATCTCTGTCCTCATCTTCATCTACCGGACTCTATACTAAAATCCTTCCCCAACTTATCCAATCTTCATCTATATCTCTCCCTCCAATAAAACCTTATAATCCCAAAGGAGTAAAACCTTCATGGTTTAACTCTGATTTGATTTGTGCTTACCATCGTACTCTAGATCATGACACTCGAGGGATGTAAAGTGCTTCAATATGTTGTTAACAACCTCTTAGAAGAAAGTGATCTTTTGCTAGAAGAAGAAGAGAAACATGTGTCTCCTATCATCCCAACTACATCTGAGCCTGAATGGTCTACTCAAGCCTCTAATTCCATTAATTCCACTCCAGATGATCTTCCACCTTCTCAAATCGACACAATTCATATCACTAGTAGAGCACAATAGTATGATAATCCATCATCTTCTACACCCTCTCAACCACGGGTTATCATTTCTGTTGCCCCCAAAGGAGTTCCTCCTTCCTCATCATCCCCAAGACCTCGGATCTCTATTCATGCTTCACCTTAGGCTCAGATTCCCATGTCAGTTGAGGAGAGTGTTATGAAACAACTCACCCATGCTCCGGTCAAAATGTCTCTTTTTACCTCATCCGGTCATCTCTCCCTAGCATCTCTAGGCTCGATCAATAATCGTGCCATATCACAAGTGAATTCAGATGAGCCCCATCCTTTCGAGATGGTTGTTGGATTGAATAAACCATCGATCACCATTTCCTTCGAGGATTTTGAAATTCCTCCCCTTTCTCCCGAGGATTTAGAGGCTTCTCTCTTTATCACGTTTAAATCAATAACACCGCATTAAAACGCACTATGATCGACAGTAGTGCTGCACTCAACGTCATTTCCTCCCACACATTCAAGTAACTTAAGTTACCAAAGAACGTATTGTCACCATTTCCTTTTTCCCTTCAATCATTTAACGATCAGCTGGCAGTTACTTTAGGAACTGTGGTCCTACCCATTCGGGTAGGCAAGAAACTGCTTCATGAGATTTTTTACATTGTTGAAGGGAAATTCCACTACAATATGATCCTCAGATGCTCCTGGATTCATACAATGCACTGCGTCCCATCAACCCTCCATCGATGCATAAAATATCAGTATGAGGGCAAAATCTATACTCATCTAGGAGATCCTTTCCCTTCCACACAATGTGACATGACCACAGGGTTTGCACCTCCAAAGGAGAACACTTGTTCTCCTAACGAGGCTTTATCCTCTTCCATGCCTGCAGCAAAATTACCAGATTTACAAAATCTAGAAGAAATGTTTTTCGTTAGGAGAGCTTCCTCTTCTTTCTTTTGATGCCCATCTCAAACCTAACGAGTATGGTAGGCCAGAAAAACAACCTGAATATCAACCAGGTCTTGGTCACATTGTCACCATTGGTCTACCCAATCAGCAGACTAACTTCATCTATAATAGTCTTGATACACCTCACTATCATCTAGATTCTCCTCCTAGGGCCAAACCCTATTTAGCAGGGTTTGATTGTCTACAAAATCCCGCGTTCACAAAAACTTATCTATATCGATGCGCGTGGAAAGGATTTGGCTTGGGAAAGTATGAATAGGGTGTGCATGACCTCGTGTCCATTCCAACTCTTAAACTACATCAAAAATTTGTTTTAGGTTTTAAACCTTTCTTGAAAGCTACCATCACCATTCTCGATGAGCCTCTTTCCATTGAGGAACCATCTTCTCTTGTCAAGTCGGAAGCACCACTTAATGTGGATGACACCATTTCCATCTCGTCTAACTTTTTTTTAGTCAATACCATTTCCTTAGGTCCACCGATGTATAAGACTAATGGAAAATCCACTTTATATCCGTTAGTCTTCCTAAAATAGTTGGAGATGACTCTCCCACTATCAATACTATCCATTGTGTAGATGATGATTATGTCTTACCTATCCGGGAAAAGAGGATTCTTTTCTTCCTAAAACCATTCCTTCTAACACGTCTACACTTCTCAATGAAGCCACTGTCGACCTTAATATAGGGACTTCTAAAGACCCTTACATCATTAAGGTTGGCCAATCTCTTAATCCATAGGAGTTAGGAGACTTCACTGCCTTTCTTTCCACCATCGCCAAGTATTTGCTTGGTCATACAACGATATGCCAAGCCCCGATCCTAATATCATGGTCCACAATATCGTTACTCTTCTAGACATCAAACTCGTTAAACAAAAACTACGTAAGATGCATCTTTGTGTAGCCCTCCTCATTAAAGAAGAGTTGTAGTGCTTTCTTTCTGCCAAATTCATCCAACCCATTGACTATCCAAAATGGGTTTTAAATGTAGTACTAGTAACCAAAGCTACTGGGAAAATTTGTATTTACACCGACTTCCAGGATCTTAATCTTGCTTGTCTGGAAGATGATTTTCCTCTACCTAATATCGACCAACTTGTGGATTTAATTGCAGGTCATGAGATGCTTTATCTTATGGATGGTTTCTATGGGTATAATCAAATTCTCATCAAACTAGAGGACTAGCATAAGACTTCCTTCATAACTCCTTGGGGATTTTTGTTATCGTGTCATGCCCTTTGGTATTAGGAACACGGGAGCAACTTATCAACGTGCAATGACCTACATCTTCCATGATCTCTTACATAAAAATATGGAAGATTACGTTGATGACCTCCTCGGTAAGTCCAAACACCATCAGGATCATCTTTTTATTCTTGCGCCTCTCTTTGAGATACTCATTCATTTTTGTCTTCACCTAAATCCATCTAAATGTGTGTTTGGAATTCTCACTGGTAAACTCTTAGGATTTATCATTTATATTAGGGGCATTGAAGTCGATCCTACAAAAAATAAAGGCTATCCTTGAGATGCCTCCCCTTCCAACTTAAAGCAGATCTGTGGTCTTCACGGATGCCTTCAATCAATGCGTCATTTTATCTCACAACTTTCAGATTGTTGTCAACCTTTTCATCATCTTCTCCATAAAAATGTTCATTTTGAATGGGATGAGCATTGCCAAAAAGCTTTGAAGATCTTAAAGCTTATGTTCTTTCTCCACCTGTGCTCACACCTCCACATGAGGGGGAGCCATTATATCTTTATATTTCTATGGTGACCATGCTCTGGGAGCCATGATCTCACATTAGGATGCTAATGGTAAAGAATAGGCTATCTATTATATCAGTCACACTCTTCATGAGTATGAAACACGCTATTCCAAAGCTGAAAAACTATGTTGTGCTCTCTTCTTCGCAACTTCTAAACTTCATCATTACCTCCTTAATCACAAAACTTACATTGTTACAAGTGTTAATCCACTCAAGACAATGCATGTGAAACCTTATCACAATGATCATATCACTCATTGGCTCATGCTCATGACAAATTTTGACCTCGAGTTCATCTCACAAAAATCTATCAAGGGTCAGGTCATTGTGGATCAATTAGCTGATACTCCTCTTCCGGAAACTCAAATCCCCCTTTCTCAATTCCCATATGAGTACTTCCAACAAATTGATTTCAGTCTATCTCCATTTAAATTAAAACTCTTCTTTGATGGGTCTAAATGTCAGTAAGGGGGAGGTGCAGGTTTCGTCATGATTCCTCCTTGGGGTGCACCTATCCCTATCATACACAAGCTTAACTTTGAATGTACCAATAATATGGCTGAATATGAAGCTCTCGTTTTAGGTCTTCAAAATGTTATTAATCTCGGTGCTCACCATATCGACATCTTCAATGACTTTGAACTCATCATTAATCAAGTCACTGGTGTCTATCAGTGTAAAAATGATATCCTTCAAAAATATCACAATATCATTCTCTTTCAACTTCAATCTTTCAATAAATTTACTATCCAAGCTATTCCTCACACTGTAAACTAATTCACAGATACAATGGCTTATTTATCCTCACTTATTCCGCCTTTTATCAAGACTCATGACTTTATGTGGTTGTTCAGCATTTAGACCAACCATCTCATCTCAGCGATTGACTTCAATCAACGCCATCACAACCAACACTCAAGATGAGTGGTATCAGCACATTTTTTATTATCTATCCCATTTAGTGCTTCCTCTAGATCTAACTTCCAATGGTAGAAATATTTTATCCTATGAACTAACCACTATACTATTCTGGGTGGAATCCTTTACAAACGTGGTTTTGATAGTATTTTTCTTCGATGCCTCAAAACCCCTGAATCATCTAAAGCCATTCAGGAGGTCCACGATAGTATCTATGGTGGACACTTTGGTGGTTTGGTTGTAGCTAAGTGCATCCTACGTTTAGGTTATTATTGGGCTTCTCTTAATCAATATTGTTGCGACTATGTCAAGAAGTGTGTCAAATGTTAACAACACGCTAATCTCACACATATCCCTAGTCGGGCCTTCGCAACCCATAGCAGATTTATGGCCTTTTCACAATGGGCTCTTGATCTTGTTGATCTCATCAATCCATGATCTTCGCAACAACATCACTCCATCATTACTATCATGGAATACTTCACTAAGTGGGTGAAATATATTCCTCTTTCATCAACCAAAGCTAAACCCATTGTTGATTTTGTCTATCAAAACATCATTTGTTGCTTTGGTATTCCACAAAACTCATCATGCATAATGGTAAGTCTTTCAAAAACATCAATTTATAGAACCTCTGTGACGCTTTCAATATTAAACTCATATTTTCTTCTCTATACTATCCCCAAGCTAATGGCCAAGATGAGGCTTCCAATAAAACTTTGTGTAATATCCTCGCAAAGGTAACTAGTTGAGCCGGTAGAGGTAGGGATTGGCATTTACATATCCATTTTTCTCCTGGGCTTATCGACTATAATTCATACTCCTACCGGTGCTACTCCCTTCTCTCTCATCTATGGGTTTGAGGCTATCCTTCCTTTGGAAGTCCAAATTCCATCTCTTCGCGTCTCTCTCAGAGAATTTGTCTCTGATGAGGACTATCGTCAAAACCATCTAGCGCAGCTGGAGTTGCTAGATGAGAGACATCTCAATGCTCTTAAGGATCACCAAGTCTATCTTGAGCATGTCAAATGTGCTTATAACAAGTACTTGTAGCACCGTGACTTCAAAGTTGGTGATCTTGTTCTTAAAGGAAACCAAAATGTCACTACACTAGAACAGAGTGATCGTGGTAAGTTTGCTCCTAAGCTGGATGGGTTTGAGGATAGATAGACAGGTTTAAAGAGTTTTGTGTGAATAAAAGAGCTTAGTGTTATGTTGTGATACCTAATTTAGGTCTATATCCTTAAAGAGAAAGTGATTTTTATTTAAGACCAATATCTATTTGTGCTAAAATCCTATAAGGTTGTAAGTGACTTAAAGATCAGAATGATTCCATTAAAAAGTCATTTAAGGAAGGATAATTGTTTGAAGGAAGGATCACTGGTGACATTCAGATTTGGGTTTGAAGAATAAGTTATTTGACAATCCTAGAGGAAGGATAATAGGTAACAAAGGTCATAAAAGTAGGTTAACATGAGAAACAAATATTTGAGTATCCACGTATATAATAAGATCATAACGAAAAATATTAAGAATGCAAATTTGTTCATTGTGTTTTAGAACTAAGTGTGATGTCCTAAAAGTACAAAGAAAATGATATATTGACTCAATATTGCATTAAGAGAAACCACAAAGGTTAAGACTCACTCAAATTTGGGTTAAAGATCTCGGAGGGCGAGTGATCTAATTTTGAAAGTCTTAAGAGGTAGAATAATAAGGTTACAAAGGTATGTTCATTAGAGCATTATCATAAAGATTCAAGGGTTCTATGAGCATCAAGACGATGAATGAAGTCTTGGATTTTTGTGAAAAGGACATGAAGATGTTTACATGTATGTGTGTGATGATTTGATCCATTCTATCACATTCAAGGAATTTAATGAGTATTAAGAAGAATTGTGTAGTCTTGGAGGCTATTAGACACCGTGGAGAGGTGGTGTATTAAGAATCATGGTTAGGAGTCTTGAAGAAACTATGAGAAGGTGTGTTATGTTTTTTGAGGAAGCTATGAAGAACAAATGAAGTGTTGCAAATACAATCATAATTTTTTATTTTGTTTATATGATACATCATGATCACCGATAAGCATACGGTGTGTTTTGATAAGATTCTTCAAGATTTTATGAAGGATTGAGGAATAATTAAGATTAAAAAACATTTGATCAGACCAATTACACTATTAAAGATGCATTCTAAGGTATGGTTGTGATAATTTGATTTTTCCTATTACATTCATGGAGTTATATATGCTTCAAGAAGGCCATTTCAAAGTTTCGTGAGCATGTTTGAGCTTAGGGTCATTTTCTTTAAACCTAATTAAGGCTTGTGATCAAAAGAGTAATATGAAGATCTAATCCATAGGGTGCTCTATAAAGTTATTATTGGAAATTTTACCTAGAAAGAGGGATGACAGAGGTCGCTATTTCTAAGTTTGAAGGATAGAGTTGAGATACAAGGTATGTATGTTGAATTTATCATTTGCATTCATAACGTTAAAAATATTTTAAGAGGCTAGGTAGGTCAGATTAGTTAGTTTGAGTAATGTGATAAGCTTTTTGACTTTGGAGTTGTGTTTTTGACCTTATATAGATATGTGACCTTGAGATAAGGATTTTTTCTGAAATACCAATGTAATTTTGAGCTATATTTCTGTTTAAGCCTATATGAGTGATATGAAGATCCAAATAAGTCCATGGAGATGTGTAGTAGGATTTTAGGTATGAAAAGACTCAATACAATTATAAAAAGACCAAGACATTGTGTTACTAGTATGTTGTCCTATCACATTCATGGAAAGTTATCTATAAGGCAAAGAGAAGATGTTTGATAGACCTAGAAGGAATAATAGAATGTAAACTTTTTTATTTAGGAAAAATATGGGTCTCGCACTATGAAGATATGAAATAAGCTATTTTGGAGTACTTGTTATCATTTTGTGACATAGAAGGTGTGCATGATCCTAGGTGGATATTGTCAAATTTGTTTGAAATTATATGATTTGGTTGATGTTTCCAACCATTTCTTACATGTATTATGAGTTATTATTTTAAAGGAGGAGTTTTTTCAGCTGTGGGGAGCATGTCTTGTTTTTTCAACAATTAGTACCTTGTGCTCCATGGTCCTAAGGTGAATTTTTTTCTATTGATATCAAACATTTGATTTCAATATTTCATTATGTTTTGGAAGTTCAAGTTCGTAGATTATATAAAATGTTGTATAAATATCTTTTTCATTAATTTCAAAGGGGGAAAAGATTTAAGAAAAAGGGAGGAAGTTACCATGGTGTTGTTAAAGTGTTGTTGCCATCAATTAAAAAAGGGATATTTTTGAAAATATATCATTGATGTAAAGGATGGTAGAGTGGTTTCATTTATTTTTTCAATGATGTCAAGATAGTTGATTATCCTTGTTAAGGTCTACATAGTTGTCAAGGTCGATTTGAAGAGTATTCGGTGAATAAGAAGCCTAGTCATGCCCTAGTCATGAAATATGGAGATAGAAGTAAGAAGCATGAGTTTTCATAGGTATGTAGAGGTTGTTTTAATATGATTACATGGTTTATAATGCATATAAAAAGTGTGGAGTCATTTTCATGATCAGTTGTTGCTTGAAGACCAAGTTGCAGAGAGAAAAAGTGAAGAAATCAAGGCCAAATGAGGTATTAAGATCAATTTACAAGCTAAATATGATCATGTGAATATTTTCAAAGATATAAAAACTTTTCCTAGGAATTTTTACGAATTTTTGAGGTCATTTTTGAAGGAGAAAGCATGAAAGTTGGTTTTGTGGTCTAAACCTAGAGAATTTCTTAAGAATTACCTATCCTAATGAGGTAGGTTGATAATTTTTCAGTTCCATTATGTAAAGGTGAGTATTGAAAGTTTTTTTCATGTTGATACAGGTATGTGGACAAAATTTCAGGTCTTAGTTTGGATTATTTTGCAAGATATGGAATTTTTGGCAAAATTGGGTGTTTAGAAATGGTGTTTCCCAACTATAAGTCAAATTTTTGATGCTTGTTGGAATGTTAATATTATGCATGGGAACATAATATATTTGAGACATGTTGGTATGTGTCCTATATAATACCTTTTCACATTATTTCGGGGTTTTAGGTCCATAATTTTATGAACAATTGTTAACACCAAAACATGTCAAAAACCCTACGTTCAAGTCAACATGAAAGATCTTTATCATACATGCCCACAAGTGAAATATTTTTCTATTTTTATGATTGGAACATGTAGATAAATCTCCCAAATATCTCCAAGTGGTTTTTGTGATCAAATAACTTAGTGGGCCCCATTGAAAAAGGCTATTTTGAGAATATTTTGTTGTATCCATCAAGTTTTGTAAAGGAAAGTATGAAAATTTGATGTTTCAAGATGGTATCGACCTGTACATGATGTTTATGAAGGTTTTTAGATAATACCTAGTCATTTGGTGGCCTAACCAAGTCAATCTCTCATGACTGGTTTTTGGGTGTTGAGGACAACTCTGAGTAGTTTTGGAGAAGTGAAGTTCTTGAGCATTTATGATTTGATTTGATGAGTCTAATGCACATGGTTATGTTTTAGAGGTCATTTGGTACATGTAAATGTGTTTTATTTGGCATGGTTGAATGTTTTAAGGTTGTACAAGTTTCATCTATTGAAGGTAATTTTCTGGGTATGCGGTCCTAATAGAACAAATCACAGTTTTGAGTGATTTCATTGTATGAATGGATGTTTTAAATATTTCTAATCATGAAGAAAGTATGAGGAGGTAATGTAAATTTTTATTGAATATTTTAAAGTCTTGATATAGTCATTAGTTGGTCAAAATAACTTAAGTTGCAAAGTCATGTTTGTAGACCTAGTTTTTGCAAGGTTATTGAGTCCAAAAATGATGTAAAAATATGAATTAAGTCATGTAAGTCCTAAATAATGTTTTCATGATGTTATTAAATTTTTACTGATTTTTTGGTCTTGGAATGGATGAAGTAGATGATATAAAACTTACCTATATGGTTGTGTTCTTGAGAGTCATATATATAGGTGTAAAAGGCAGTTTTATTGCTAGAGTATTATGGAGGAAAAGTATGACCTATGAAGGCTTGAATGAGTTATATGGGGTCTTAAATACCATGAATAATGCATGTAAATTTAAAATATTAATATTTTCAGATTGTAGAAGCCAATTTTTCCATGGCCTAGTGAAGGTGAAGAAGAAGAGTGAGTTAAGCTAGAAGGCAAATTTAAGAAAGAGAGAAGGAAGAGCTAATGAAGAGTCATCATCAGTTGTTGTAGCAATATTTTGAAGGTGAAAAACATATTTAGGTGGATGAGTTAGTGATGAGTAATCTAGGGGGTTGGTGTCTCACTAAACTTAGGGGTTGGTTCTCCTTATGGATTTAGTGCTTCAATAAATTGGATATTTCTTTATATGATAGTTTTATATTTCATTTATTAGTGGTTTTTATTCCATACAAGGGTTTCTCACTTAATTTTTGTGTCCATGTGTTATTTTTATCCTTTTACATGTGTTTAATGGTTGTGTTATTTTGATCATTCATAATTTCACTAAGTTTGTTTGAATGGTTGGTGGATGTCAATCTATAAGTGAATAAAAGTTTTATTGCACACCGACTCACCCCCGTCGGTGGTTGTGCTTCCAACACATTGCATACACCAAACATCAACCACACTAGCATTTGACACTTAATACATATCCTCAATTTTTGCTTCTATTTTGGACATTTTTCAGCAGATAATTTTTACCAATAGGAAAGGGAATACTAAATTTTTTATTTTCCTAAATTTTAAACCTTTGTAATACCATTTCAACATACTTCCTTTGATTTAACACAACTTTCATGTTTGTGTGTTCTATTATACTTTCCATACCCAAAATAATTTTTTTGCACCTATAGCTTTCATATCTAATTGAGATGAGAGTTGAGACTTAACTTGAATGGTCATTTTCTTATTATTACTAATGAACAACATGTCATCTACATATAATACAATGATAAGAACAATTTCACCTTCTTGTTTATAATAAACACAACACATACCTATGAAATTTATAGTTCCACATTCTTAGTGATTGTTTCAAGTCATGATGACTTACGCAACTTGCATACCAAATATTAATTTTCTTTAACATTAAATATTTATAGCTACTTCATGTATTTTTCCTCTGAAGCTCACCATAAAAAAATTGTCTTAACATCCATTTGTTCTATTTCCATATCGAAAAAAAAAAAATACTTATAAGAAATATAATAGAATGTAACTTAGTAACATGAGAAAAAATCTCACCAAAATCAAGTCCTACCTATGAGAATCCTTTTGCTACTAGGTGAGATTTATACTTCTCTATTTTCCCTTTTGCATTGTACTTCTTCTTAAATACCCATTTACAACCAACATGTTTTCTTCTAGGAGGTAATTTTACCAAGTCCCATGTATGATTATTATTTAAGGACTCCATTTCTTCCCCAATAGCCTTTTTCCAAGACTTATAGTATTAAATCCTATTTAAATTCTTATTTCACTAAATTTGGACATATTCCAAAGTTGAATCTAGACTCTAGTATTACATGTTTTGGAAGAAATCTATCACCATTTTTGCTTGTATTGGATTCCATTTTTGTCTATACTAGATTTCATTATTACTATTGTTGAATTCCATTAGTAACAATATTAAATTCCAATATTGTCATTATTAGACTTATTAGAGTTCTAATTTCAGTATTATTGGATTCCAATTTCGTTATTATTGGATTCCAATTTCGCTATTATTGGATTCCAATTTTTTGCTATTATTGGATTCCAATTTTGCTATTAATAGATTCTAATTTTTCTGTTTTATAGATTTTCATGTTAGGAGTAAGTAAGACTATCAGCCGCTAAATATTATAAGGCATGAGCCCGTTGGATTAATAAAAATAAAAATAAAAAAGTAACTTCCTGCAAAAGCCTTGATGTAAGGTGAGTGGTCACTAACTATTATAAGTCATGAGCCCATGATATTGAATGAAAGTGAAAAATCCTCAATGTAAGGTTATTTTTCACTAACTATTATAAGTAATGATCATGTTATATTAAATGAAAGTGCAAAATCCTCGATGTGAGGTTAATGGCTAATAACTATTATAAGTCATGATCTTGTTGTATTAAATTAAAAATTAAAACTAACAATAAATCCTTGCAATAGAA
Organism: Taxus wallichiana var. yunnanensis; assembly: GCA_018340775.1. Lineage (NCBI taxonomy): Eukaryota > Viridiplantae > Streptophyta > Pinopsida > Cupressales > Taxaceae > Taxus > Taxus wallichiana. The sequence continues at coordinate 659,231,349 of CM031244.1, read as the reverse complement.
ATTTCAAAGTGTGAACCTCACACTTTCAAATGGTGAGCCTCGCATTGTCAAATCTGTAAGACTCACACTTTGAAAGTGCGAGCACACATTGTCCAAGCTGCAAGCCTTGCACATAAAACTTATTTACAAGCCCCACACTCTAAAATTGTGAGCCACACAATCTAAAAGTCTGAGCCTTACACTTTAAAAGTGTGAGGCTTGCACTCTAAAAGTGTGATCCTAGCACTTTGAAAATGTGAGGTTCGAACTCTGAAAGTGTGAGGCTCACACTTTGAAAGTGCAAGCCTTTTCACTTTGAAAGTCGAGAATCACACTTTGAGAGTGCAAGCCTCACACTTTTAATGTTTATTATGAGCATCCTTAAATTTGAGATTGACCTTTACTGTTAGTAGTGTTATTTTGATTTATGCTCGAACTTACAATAAAATTATGTTCTCACCCCAAAATATACCTTGTAACAACTCAAGTATTATTTTCTTAGATTGTACACGACATTAAGTTCACTAGTGTTTATTATTATAAACTATATCTCTAAGTAATCATTAAAAGTAAATAGTATAGTTGGGATTTTATGTATATCACAAATTCTATTACTATGAAAGATAATAGAATTTATGCTTGTAAATTGTTCCATTCTCCATATAAACGATGAGTCACTTCTGTGAGCAAGAAAATGAAATAATCCTTTGACATAATGCAAGAAATTTTTTTGTGAGAAACACATTCTTATGCCCTCAGAGATACATTAAACCAATATTTTATAGTTTACATCAATCAAAAGACTCATTGTGCCACAATTGTATTCTTTGTGAGTCAAGAAATGCCAAATTATTTTCACCATTTTTGGTCCATGAGAATGAACTGCATTTGCATCACACCCCTTAATGTGGTATAATGATTTTCTTCTATTTATTTTCATAAGTCTCTCTCTTTTATTCCATTCTCTTATCCTTGTAATAGTGTTAGGCCCTTGCAAATTTGAGTTATTGGCCACAACTTCATTCAAATCAGCAACTTCAAAAGAGAAATTCCATCACTATATACATCAGATTTCTCATTAAGCCTTGATGTTCTTGCATATTCTAGGTCAATGTAACCAATGGTACCCATAACATATGTAGAGGTGTGGTTTTGGATGAGGAAATGCACTTGGAAATGCCAAAGTTTAACAAATGTGCCTCAAAATTATAATCCAAAATAATGTTAGAAGTCTTCACATCCCTATGAATAATGTGTGGGTTACCATCATAATGAAGATATGGTTATCCTTCTTTAGCACCATGAGAAATATTTATCCGAGTGTTCCAATATAGCTTAATATTATTTGATGATCCTATATAAAAATAAAAATTAATAAAACACTTGTTAGATTTTCCAACAATCCATTTTAATATGAAGGTTAGAGATTGATTGGATGCTTCTATTTCAAAATATGAATCTACAATGTACAAATCCATTTTTATTCATAACATAATCATTTTACTCACCATGTAGGATGTCCCACAAACTCTCATTTACCATGTAATCATAAAACAACAGGTTTCCAAGTGGAGAAAGTGAATATCCATGCAGAATCTTAAGATTTTGATGCTTGATGCTTCCAAATGTTTCCACATCACTTTCAAATGCATGAAAGCTTAGTGGGCATGGATTGTACATTCTCTTTATAGCAATTGGATAAGAATTCTTTACTTCACATTTATAAAAATGTTTCTAGCACCATATCCAATTTCATATTTCTCATTAGGATTTTTTGTGATTTTCATTATTTAGTCATACATATAAATAATCATGTTAATGTTTATTATGACCAACCTTGGAGAACCTAAATGTAATAAATATACATGTCAATAAAAAAATTGTAATAAGATATTGCTTTCTAATTTGTTGTCTGATAATCTATACAATTTGAAATCATGTCTAGTCATGTTAGTTTTAACACCTTGCTCCATTTTGTTTACAAAGACTTTTGTAAATGCGTTTGGATGATTTGAATGGTACACAACTATAATAGTAGTATTGAACCCAAATAGATGAAAAAATTGTTGGTTTTGAGATGGATGTTGTTCATTACATTGGGCCACAATTTTGTTACACAACATCATACATATCCAAGTTTGCCAAATTTTTGATAACAATAGAAGAATGTCTCTAGAACCTAAGATATTTAAAAGACAACTACTATTTCTTGCATCAGTTAATTGTTGATATCCAAAAACCATAAGAAAAAAATTGAATTGGTGCAGAGAAAAGTTGTGCAAAAAATTGACAACTTCAAACAAACCAAATTTAATAGTGATTAATTATTTAAATTTCTTAGTGTAACGCATAACAAAAAAATATTAATGATTTCTTATTTTTTATAACTAAAGGAGGGTTGAAGGGTCCCTTTCCTTTATAGTAAATATATAATGAGAGGATCAATCTAAAAACCCGAATGATCCATCAATACTTTGCTAAAAAAATGCAAGGGCCTATGCCAAAAACACAAGTGGTTGGGAATACAAAAATGCTAGACCAGTAAGACAAATAAGATGATTTGATAACAATGGAACTGAAATGCTATAAAACACCCAAAAATAAAGATACAAAATGATGGATTTTATAAGCACTTATTTAACTAAATCATATGACACATCTGTAACCTCCACTTTAACGGGATGAAAACGGTTTCCATATGAGGAGGTTCCAAGAAGACCCGACTCTTTAAAGACGCCTGCAATGGAACAAACATATCATCCAAGTCAGGAAAGTGGAACGAACTACGTCCCACCCTCTGTATCTCACCCCATTTCGACACACCAAACATGAAACGCATTAGGACATCAAACAAATTGAACAACTCTAAAACTCGGCCACATCAATCAAACTTCCTATATATAATGATCTTGAGAATGCAAGGGTCACGATGCACTTGAGGTTTTTTCAATTTTGGATTCCATGCCAACCCTATACACTGGCTCGATCTAGTGATGACCCATCTCCAAAGACCAATCCTTCACCGTATGCATGATAAGAGGATGAAAAATGAACATCAAAACAACTTAATCATTTACCCTTAGATGTCCCTCCAGAGAAATATATTCATCTCCAAGAAATCCCTAAATAGAAACTATGTATTGCTCTCGATTTAATCCCAAAAAGGGATTTCAAACTCGATGTGAAATTTTGGTATAAAATCCTATTTCACGAACTGATATGGAAAAGTGCATGAAAAGATACATACAAAATGACATGATAGATGAAATGAAATCCAGGAAATAAACCCGAATGGTGTGAAAATATGGGAGACCGAATCGGTAAATATATGGAGTGATTATGTCATCACATGCTTGTAATTAATACAAGCTTGCTAGGGGATTTAATATAAACCTTTATTGGAAAAGGTGGTGAGTCTGTCCAATCAACATATTTATTACCAATATTATCATAAAATGCTTGGTTAGTCCCTCAATTTTCTATAAAATCCACCTATTTAGTAACCTCCCAATATATAATATTTAAGGTCCAATTTGTAATTAATGAAAGCATAAAAAAGTAATTTTATTCACACAAGATTTTGATTGCAGGCATTAGCAATAATATGAGAGTCACATCTAATAATTAATTCATTACTATTCAAGTCATTAGCCACGGACCAACAATGTTCCAACACTTTAATTTATTGATTTATACATTTATTAATTTACAAAAATTATAGTCATTAGTCATGTTATTAATTATGAGATTATCCTCTTGAATAAGGTCGCCTTTTTTCATGCCTATCTTAAAAACATACTTTGAGGATTGGAGAGAGGTTGCCACACACATTTAGCACTTAGAACCAAATTTGTTTTCCTAGTTCAAAATCCCCACTTCCCCATGATCTTTAAAAAGTGAAATGTCGACCCATTTAATAGTAGGTATTTTCTTGGTCTCGTAGTTCCTTTCCAAAGATAGGCCAACAATTTTTTTGATTTTATCAAACACACAATTGGGGATCCTCATAATAGAAACCATATAAATGGAAATAAAACAATAGTATATCAACAAGATTAGATCAATAGACTACAAAAGAATCATTTAAACCTACACAAGAATCATGTTAACCTTCGCCCTACATATGTGGTATATCATTTAGGTCTATTTTATTTGAAGGATATACATCTCATTACGATGATCTAACCTTGCCATACTCTGTGGTTATGTTTATTACCATAAATTGTTGATTGTAGCTATAGAAAATCCTTTCCTTTCATTAACTAATGATTCTTATTAGTTGCAAAGAATTTTTTTATATGAAAAATATATGAATTATGTTTTATGCACAATATATCAAATGAGAACTACATAAGGCATCATCCTTATCAAAGGTATGTATTCAAGGACTTGGCTTTATCGGGATAGTCCATCAATATAATATAATTACAAATAATGACAAAAACTTGTTGAGATTTCTTTTTACATTGTTAAAATGGATTCGTCGACAATATAGAGGCTAAAGGTGATAGCCTTCTCATCAACGAATAATTGGTAAACATAAAACATGCATTTCTCTTCATAGACTCAAATCATTTATTCCTGAGAAATATTCGTGTTCATCTTTGCTCTCAATTTTTAGTAAATCATTTAGGACTATTTTGTTTAACGGGTTATTTCTTGAAATATGCAGGGCCAAGATGATTAGGATACGTCTTTAGGTTTAAAATATGTACTTTTATTTTTTTAATATTGGTAAATAGTTTTTTGAAAGGGACTATACCCTTGTGTACAAAAGGAGGCCTAAAAGCCTGAATAAGAGAGAGGAGCAGAGAAGCTGTATCAAAGCACAAAAGTTACAGCAAAGAACACCGAAGCCAAGAAACAGCAACACAAACGAGACTTAACAGCAAAACAACGGCAACAAAACAGCAAGCCTACAGCCAAGAAGCAGTAGTAAAACTGGACTACTTCTTGGCCGCTTGATCAATACTCATCTTTACTTTTTTCCAAGCATGATACATACCCAGCGTGGTCATATGAGCAGCATCCGTCTTATCGAGCTCCTCTCTGGTTCTTTTACTCTCTTTCTCATTGCCCCAAAGAGTAATCGGGACACCGCTGAGATGCGAAACACTTCTTGCATGACCTTCGATGAATTCCTCTATGGCCCTGAATGCTGCAATATTATACTCATGCCTAGTCTTCGTTTTCCCAAGGCGGGAGTCTAGGGAGGTCAGTTTTTTGTATATTTCATCAAGCTGGCTATTGCCAATGCTCCCTTCTCCCTCAATGCTTTTTTTGCCTTTTTGCTTAGCAAGATTTTTTACCTCATCCTTCAGCAATTTAAGCTCAGCATTTTAAGGCCTCAATCTTCTAGAAGGGTTATCCTTCAAAGAATAAAATATGTACTTTTATTATAATCATCTAACTCTTATAATTGTTGTTAAGGTATAAAGTGATTTTTATTAGGTTGATATTTTAAAAAATAGAAACAATAGAGCCTAGTGAGCATCAAGCCACTCCTTTCAGTAAGTAATGTAGCTTAGTGGTTGTTATGCATTTTATTTGATATGAACCGACATGAAAAATGACTTAAACCACATTTTATCCATTCATATGATATTTTTTTAGTGTTATGTTCTGTAAGTATTTGAGCTTAGCGGTCGTTAAGAATTTTCTTTAATACAATATTTTTATCTCTATTTTCATAATTAAGAAACAGTTTAGCCTAGAGGTCGCTAATCTATTCCTTTCTCAATAAACAATAAACAATAATCCTAGAGCGCTATATTCTATAAGTATTCAAGCTTAGTGGTTGCTAAGCATTTTCTTTAATACAAACTATTTTTTGATCTCTATTTTTGAAATTAATAAACAGTTTAGCCTTGAGGCCACTAATCTATTACTTTCTCAAAGACCTCCATAGCTTTCAACAGTAAACAATTTTCATATCTCACATATTTATCATCTAAATATATTATGAAAAATGCATAGCGACCGATAATATCTATTACTATGATATGTTATTAGAGCATTATGTTCAAAATAATATATTTTTTAGCCTAGTTGCCGCCATATCATTCCTTTATGTAAGTATTCGAGCTTAGTGGTCACTAAGAATTTTCTTTAATACGAACTATTGTTTGATCTCTATATTCAAAATTAAAAATCAGTTGATTGAGCCTAGCGGCCGTTAATGTACTCCTTCTAATAGGTAATGGAATTTAGCGGTCGTTAAGCTTCTTCATTGATACCCACCGATGTGTAAAAAATAGAAAAGATGTAAAGGTGTGTTCCTAGTAGTCACTATAATGTTATATGAGCACCCTAAAAACATTTTTAATAACCATATTTCTTCTCAACTATGCAAAGACCTCCATAGATTTCAACAATAAAAATTGTCCATATCTCACATATCTATCATCGAAATATATTATGGAAAATGCCTAGTAATCGCTAATATCTATTACTATGATTTGTTATTCTAGCGTTATGTTAAAATTAAAAATTGTTTAGCCTATTTTCCGCACAATCATTCCTTTCTATAAGTATTTGAGCTTAATGTAACTACTAAGAATTTTCTTTAATACGAACTATTTGATTGATCTTGTTCAAGTAATGGAGCTTAATGGTCGCTAAGTATTTTACTAGATACAAACTAATATAAATTATGTGTTAGACACAAAAAAACTTATGAGTAATATAGAAGTTGTGATATCTTTCAAGGGTATGTAGTGCCACACTTGGTTATGTAAGGGATTATATAGCCAATAATATATGATTATAGTTAATGAAAAATACTATCGATCCAAAATTGTAGAGATATTTATTTACATTGCTGGAAAGGAAACCTAGGAGTTGTAGAGGCTAACGGTCGCTAGGCTTTTGCTCAACAAATAACCGACAACATATGACATTCAGAGGATTCCATTACACATACTGAAAAGATTAGCCTAGTCCCCTACAAAATCTAAGTATTTATTATTTGGAATTTTTTGCTGCAAAAGTATAATTCTAATGGAGCTTAGTGGTCATTATTTTCTTTCCTATCTATAAGGTACTCTCAAATTCTTGTGAAAGTAAAATTATGTTTTAGTTTTTCTAGAGTAAAGGATAAATAACACCAAAATATTGATGATCATAAGATATATTATAAATTTCATGCCATGTGTCAACATTTTAGTGGATGACATTCACAAATTAATATGGTGGGTCTTTATAGGTTAAACATATTGTTAATTCTAGGGATGGTTAAAAATTTCTTTAAAAATGTATCAACTATATATTTTCCTAACAAACTAGTTCAAAATTGCCACGTGTCACATTTTATTGCAATATGTATATTTTAAATTGGCGTGCACTATATTTAAAAATTTCAAATTTGAATTCGATAAAAATGATAATATATATTAGAAATTAGAAATTTGAATTCTAATATTGACGATCACAAAATATATTAGAAATTTCATGCCATGTGCCAACATTTTAATGGATTATAGTTACAACTTAATATGGTGGATTTTTATAGGTAAAAACTATTTGTTAATTCTATCGCTAATTAAAAATTTCTTAATAAATGTGTCAATTATATAATTGTGTATATGTGTATAATTGTGTATACCAATAATTAAAAAATATATAATTATGTAATTAACTGATTCAAACTTGCAAGATGTCACATTTTATTGGATATTTTTTAAATTAACGCAAACGATATTTTAAAAATATCAAATTTACATTCGATAAAAATTAATAATAAATGTGCCAATGACCGTGTATGAGCCAATGACTATGAATGGGAAAGTACCATTAGTTGTTTCAATTAAAGTGAGCACATGTCATTTTCAAAATTATAAATTAAATATAAACTAGCCAATAAAGCAAGTCACATCAAGTTACATCAAAAAGGTAACCAATGAAATGGTGACACATAGGCATTCCATAAATGGTGAATTTATTCCCAAGTAATAGGTCACCTTAAATTTATTTGTATTCAAAAATACTTAATTTAAATGTTGTAAAAATATGCTTTCCACACAATTATAATGCTCAAAATAAAATTTGTATACTAAAGTTTTTTTTTTAAATTATAATAATTATGTGGCTCTAACAACTTCTATTTTCTAAATGGTTTTTTATTATGCTTAAATTAATATTTTTCATTTTCCCATGAGTTTGCAAAGAAACAATTGTCAATGTCCCACTTGTTTCTAAAGTAAAATTAATAAATTTGATTTCCCGTATCCCACATTATCCCCTGAATTAAATGCAAATATTAATGAGGGGTAAATTCAAAGTTTGATATGCAAAATCCCCACATTAAATGAAAATATTTGAAATTTCAAAATCCCACACTTTCACTTTATGAAGGGGAAATTTAAATTTTGAAATTTTCCTAATCCCCCCTTTTTCAATTTTCAAAATTTCTTTTGTTGAATGTATTGGGAAAAATTAAATACACTAGAGAAATATATATTAGGGTTTCTTTTTTATTTTGAAATCATAGAAAAGAATTTCTTGAAATATTCAAACAAAATGCATGAGGCACTAACTACCGGTCCGAGTTCTCGATTCTTAGTCATTTTTGGAATAGAAAGTTGAGGTAGTGATTATAATATCATTTGAGGGTGCAAAAATGAGACAAAAATAGTGATTATGGATAGATCATGGGTACAAGTGCAGATCAAGAGGCCCATAAAGGATAGAATCAAAAGAGACAAGAAAAACAAGTTGCAGATAAAATCTCATAGATAGTTTGTTTAAGAGATAATACGAAGCTTTAATAGTCATTATCAAGGACATAAAAATTTAGATACTACTAAAACATGTATTTATCAAAAGGATCTATGTTAATGTATGTGTACTATAGTTGATCACAGAATTTTCAAAGTGGGTCCGTATTCATCAAGTTCTTGTGTTTTGCACCACAATTTGTCCCTACCTTTCCCTCTCGCCACCTTTGTAGTTCTGTTTCATTTCCTTCTTGAAACACGTTTCTCTGTCTTGAACCACATTATTTTCCTACCCTGACCGAAGAAATTGTAATCCATTTTACAATATATATTCTTTTGGAAAACCTATTTTTTATGGTAAACCGCAGCACATGTATTCATATATGTTAAATGGGTTCCCTTTTATCCGTTCTATCCATCGCTTTGGTTAAATTTTTGTCAATTTTTCATTCTCCTTCCTACATTTATTATTACCTCGTAAGTGGTGGAGTCTATCCCCACCGCAAAACATGGGTAAACAAAAGAAATACATACAACCCTAGGAGAGGGTGTAAATAGAACTAGAAAAGAAAGGAAGAATGTGCATCCTTCCATGAGCTTGAGCTTTCCTCTCATGGCTTCCACCTCCCTCTCCACAAATCTGTAAAACAAAAATAAGAAATAATAAGTCAAATGAAAGGAAAAAGATCTTTTCATAAGCATATTTAGGGTTAGATGGATCCCCAAATCCAAGGGCCCCAAATGAATCCATCCAATGGATGAGATTCATCCCTACAAAAAGTAGGTGGGAAGTGGGTGAGAGAAATTTCAAATTTAAAATGCATGGGTAGACTTTATTTTGGGGCCACTCAAGTGGTGTAGGGGTTATATTACTTCTCTAACCCAAATATTTTATTAGAGACCTTTTTATTTAATGCAAGCTTTGACCCCTTTGTGGGTGTAGTGAAACTTTATTATTTAAATAACTAGACCACAATACCCTTGATATTAATTTGAGCAAGTTTAATTAAGGTTAAATTTAATTGTATTAAAACCAATGGTAAGGAGCCTAAGTCTTGCTTTAGACTAATTAATTTATTAAATGGTATTGAGATATTTTATTATTTTATTTAAAGGGAGCTAAGGGGATTGTGGACCCTCATTCAAAAATTAATAATATTAATTTAATGTAATTTTAAAATGAGAAAGTGTGACCGTAAATTTTAACCTATTGTAGTAGGTTTTACAAAAAAATTATTCCATAATTTTTCTAGTTTGACCTATGTTTGTCTTGGGTTTCATGTGGGTAAATTTGTGGGTGATATAGGTCACATATTCATTTTCAAAAAAATCATAATGGCTTGATTTTGTATAGTTTAGGTAATCATTTTGACCTCGTTTAATGAATTTTTAATATGAAATAAATAGTCGTGAGTAATGTTTTCAATGTTCGGTGTTTACACTATTACCATGTAGATATATATAGTTAATTATACATTTTTCCACGCAAAAATAGTTAAATGTAATATCTTTAGCAAGTTTTTTCATGTTTAATAAAAGGTAAGAACATTATATGTACTCGTAAATATTATTAAATATAAATTTTAATCGTTCTCTTTTATGAAATATTTAATAATTTAGAATATTTTAATCATACCATATTTTTTTTATTATGCTACATATCATTGGTTGAGTTTAATATTTTTGAAATATAGTAATACAAGATTGTACTCATATATTTATGTACCTTTTTGTAAATTCAATCAAGAAAAATGTTGTTTAACCTAGCTGTTACTAAGTTCAATATGTTATTCAAAGTCTATCACATGATATTTGAAGCCTAGCAGCCACTAAGGTCATATATTATTCCACTGCATTGGTGTAACATAACAAAGACTTGAGATTAGCAGCCACTAGGATAATTGTTGTCTTGTATTCAAGGTAATGTGTAACGACTCTACTAAAAACTGAACTAAGCTCCAACACAAAATTTTTAGCCTAGCGACCATTGAGTACAACATGATATTCAAATTTTATTACATGATATTCCTAGCCTAACATGATATTCAAAGCCTAGAGACTCGCTAATGTCAAAGATAATTACATAGCTTTAGTGGAAAATCACAAAGACTTGAGGTTTGTGGCATTTATGATATTTTTGTCTTGCAAACATGAAAAGTAGTAATGAATCGACTAAAAAACTAACTATGCTCCATTATTATATTTAAATTTTACAAGACTATCTTCAAATACTAGCGATCGCTAGGATGGATTCTTACTACCTTTCTTTGATGTTCTAAGACAAGAGAAGACATGTAATTAAAAATAAAATTTTAAGCCTAAGATCCGCCGAGTAAAACATGTTATTTAAATTTTATTACATGATATTCATATCGTAACTCAATATTCAAAGCCTAGTGGCAATTTGCTATCAAATATAATTACATAGCTCTGGTGGAAAAACATAAAGACTTGAGGTTAGCTTGAGCCATTAGGATATTTGTTTTCTTGCATACAAGACAAGTAAAAATGACTAGACTAAAAACTATGTTACATCATTATATTTAAATTTTACAAGACTATCTTTAAATACTAGCGACCGCTAGGTGCATGCTCACTAAATTTCTTTGATGATCCAAGACAAAAGAAGAAATGCAATTAAAAATGAAATTTTAATCCTAGCGGTTGCTGAGTAAATCATGCTATTCAAAATCTATTACATGATATTCCTAGCCTAACATGATATTTGAAGCCTAACGGATACTAATGTCAAATATAATTACATAGATCTGGTGGAAAATCACAAAGAATTGAGGTTAGTGGCCGCTAGGATATTTGTTTTTTGCAAACATAACAAGTAGCAAACAAAATTTTAAGCCTAGCGGTCAGTTGAGTTCAACATGCTATTCAAAATCTATTACATGATATTCCTTGCCTAAAATGGTATTCAAATCCTAATGGCCACTAAGGTCGAAGATAAGTGCATAGCACGGGTGGAAAATCAAAAATACTTAAGGTTAGTGGCCGGTAGGATATTTGTTTACTTGTAAACATGACAAGTAGCAACGACTCAACTCAAAAACTAACTATGTTCTATTACTATATTTCAATTTTACAAGACTATCTTCAAAGACTAGCAACCACTAGGGTAGATGCTTACTACCATTATTTAATGTTCTAAGACAAGAGAAGACATGTATTTATAAATTAAATTTTAAGCCTAGTGACCGCATTGAGTTCAGCTTACAATTTTAAATCTATTACATGATTTTATTATCCTAACACGATATTCAAAGCCTAAGCGACCACTAAGGTTGAAGATAATCGCATAGCATGGGTGGAAAATAAAAAATTATTAAGGTGAGCTACCACTAGGATATTTGTTGTCTTGCATATAGGACAAGTAGTAACGACGACTCGGAGAAAAACTAAGTTCAATTAATATATTTAATTTTTACAAGACTATCTTCAAAGAATAGTGACCGCTAGGGTGGATACTAACTACCTTTCTTTGATATTCCAAGACAAGATATGACATGTAATAAACAACTAAATTTTAAGCCTAGCTGCTGATTATTTCAACATGTTATTTGAAATCTATTACATGATATTCCTATCCTAACATGACCACTTGGGTGGATGCTTACTACCTTTCTTTAATGTTCGGAGAAAAGAGAAGATAGGTAATTAAAAAAATTAAGCCTCATGCCACTAATTTCTACATGTTATTCAAAATATATTGCACACTATTTCTAGTGTAACACGATATTCATAGCTCTAGTGGAAAATAAAAAGACTTGAGGTTAGCGATAACTAGGATATTTGTTGTCTTGCAAATAGGACAAGTAGAAAATAGAATTTTACGCCTAGTGGCTTCGAGTTCAACATTTTATTTGAAATCTATTACATGATATTCCTAGCCTTACATGATATTCCTAAATCTGGTGGAAAATTGTAAAGACTTGAGGTTAGTGGCCACGGGATATTCATTGTCTTGCAAATAAGACAAGTAACCAACAAAATTTTAAGCCCAACAGTCATTGAGTTCAACATGCTATTTGAAATCTATTACATGATATTCTTAACCTAACATGATATTACTACCTTTCTTTAATGTTCCAAGACAAGATAAGACATGTAATTAAAAATGAAATTTTAAGCCTAGCGGCCGTTGAGTTCAACATGCTATTCGAAATATATTACATGATATTCCTAGGCTGACATGATATGCATAGATGTGGTGGAAAATAAAAAAGACTTGAGGTTAGTGGACGTTAGGATATTTGTTGTCTTGTAAATAGGATAAGTAGCAAATGAAATTTTAACCCTAGTGTTCATTGAGTTTAACATGCTATTCGAAATATATTACATGATATTCATAGCTTTGGTATTCAACATGTTATTTGAAATATATTACATGATATTCCTAGCCTAACATGATATTACTTCCTTTCTTTAATGTTCCAAGTAGGAGAAGATAGATAATTAAAAATAAAATTTTAATCCTAGTGGCCGCTGAGTTCAACATGCTATTCTAAATTTATTACATGATATTCCTAGGATAACATGATATTCTTATCTATAGTAGAAAATCACAAATACTTGAGGTTAGTGGCTGCTAGGATATTTTCTGTCTTGTAAACAAGACAAGTATCAAATGAAATTTCAAGCCTAGCGACCGTTGAGTTCAACATGCTATTTGATATCTATTAGATGATATTCCTAGCGTAATGAGAATATTTTAAGCCTAGCTACCGCTAAATTCAAACATAATTGCATAACACGGTGGAAAATAAAAAGACTTGAGGTTAGAAGCTGATAGGATATTTTTCTATATTGCATATAGGACAAGTAGTAATGAATTGACTAAAAAAATAACGATGCTCCATTAATTTATTTAAATTTAACAATCTTATCTTCAAAGACTAGTGACCACTAGGGTGGATGCTTACTACCTTTATTTAATGTTCCAACAAAAGAGAAGACACATAATTAAAAATAAAATTTTAAGCCTAGTAGTCACTAAGGTCTAAGTTCAATAAGGCCATGGATTATTCCATTGTGTTGGTGTAACATAACAAATAAGGCCATGGATTATGCCACTAGGATAATTTTTGTCTTACATTCATGATAATGTGTAACAACTCTACTGAAAAGTGAAAAATGAAAATTGAAATAAGCTCCAACACTAAATTTTAAGCCTAGCGGCTACTAAGAACAACATGTTATTTGAATTTTATTACATGATATTCCTAGCCTAACACGATATTTGAATCCTAGCAATAGCTAATGTCGAAGATAATTACATAGCTCTGATGGAAAATCACAAAGACTTGAGGTTAGTGGCCACTATGATATTTGTTGTCTTGTAAACATGACAAGTAGAATTTTTTTTTAAGTCTAGTGGCCATTGAGTTTAACATGATATTGGAGAACCTACTACATGATATTCCTATCATAACAAGATATTCAAATCCTAGCAGCCCTTAAGGTCAAAGATAATCAAATGTAATGACTCGACTAAAAAAATAACTATGCACCATTATTATATTTAAATTTTACAAGACTACCTTGAGGTTAGCAGCCATTAGGATATTTTTGGTCTTGCACACAGGACAAGTAGTATTGACTTGACTGAAAAACTAACTATGCTCCATTACTATATTTAAATTTTACAATACTATCTTCAAAGACTAGTGACCGCTAGGGTGGATGCTTACTACCTTTATTTAATGTTCCAAGACAAGGGAAGACAACAAATATTCCAAGAAAATGAAATTTTAAGCCTAGTGGCTACTGAGTTCAATATGATAATTACATAGTGCGGGTGGAAAATTACAAAGACTAAGACTGAAAAACTAACTATGCTAAATTATTGTATTTGTATTTTACAAGATTACCTTGGGGTTTATAGTTAGTTTTTAAGTCGATTATATCTTATGAAAACTATAAAAGAAACCTAATGATAACACCCAATCACATCATGACATGTAAGATTTTTATTATTAAATATTCAATTATCGACCATTATCACCCATGTTGGATTCCAGGTTTCCACAATGATGTAGTGTAAATCATTTTTTTAAAACATTGATGGGAAGATAGCCATTAATACACTTTGGTAACTCATTTATACTAAATCTATACTAATTATTTTTACATAGATGAAATGATATCCTATATATATATATATATATATATATATATATATATATATATATGCTAGTGGCTATTAGTATTCACTTCTACCAATAATTTATTTTTAAATTTTTAAACACTTTTGATCGAGCTTTGAATTAGGGGGTGAGGGTTCAACCCAAACAACAAGGAAGGAAAATCATTGAAAACCTAGCATACTACGAACCATGATGAATTTGGAAACTAATACCATATATAAAAACTATGACCATTAGAGACCAAACGAAGAACCAAAGAAAAAAATTTGAAAACCGGGAGAGCTAAAGCTAAGCATCGAGAGTTTGATGACCCATGGAAGAGAGGATCCACTACTTAAAACCTATTTTTTCCCTCCCAATGTACCAGCGACCCCAACTTGAGAAATATTATTAAGGAGGGAATAGGAGGACCACACATAGGAGAAAAATCCTTCGATCCAATCCTGAGTAAGTCCAATGGGTTCTGACAAGGCCATGATGTTGAGATTAGGAACATGAGCTAGAATGACACCCTTGGATCTATATACGAGAATGCCCTGAAATGGATAAATGTAGAAGTAGATTGAATCAACTCTCTATCTCTTTACTAAAACCCTTATTAAACCATTGAGAAGATCCAATGACCAAAGTTGGAGAAAAGATGGAAGCAACAAACACTTTTTCCATGGCATATTCCAACCCGACACATTAACACGAGATAAGAAATTACTTGGAAATGGAGAGTTTTGTGGGATTATTCAGATTTAAGAGGAAAAAATGGGAGACAAACGTATTGGATATCTCGAGTTCACCCTCACCCAACCGGAGGATTGAAGGTAAACAAGGGTGAGGATTGTTTGTATAGATTTTAGATTTGTAGGGGAGCCAACACGATTTTTTTATGATGGTGGCCATGAGAGAAAACATCAAAGAAAATGATAAATGTTGATCATGTGATGCGTTAAATAAACTATCTTTCTCACCAGGAAATAATGGCCACAAGTGAGATTAGATTTGGGGGAAATCATAATACAATAGAGCCTCCAAGAAATTCCAATTGACGCCTTCAGTGGAAATATTTTCTATTGATTCTTGAATGATGCCTTGATTGGCAAGTGCATCCGCCACCCGATTTACCTCCCTATACATGTGTTGAATGTGCCAACACTCAAATTTGGAAAGCCAAAAAAAAATTGATTGATGATTAAATTTAAACGCCAAGATAATGCTTTCCCTTTTTGACAGCATGAATAATTAACTGAGAATCTCCTTCCACGAAGATTTTGTAATGCCTTGATGGAAGGCCATCTTGAGACCATTGAGATAGGATTTGTCTTTAAAAACATTACAAGTACCATTATCTAATTTGAAAGATCCTGCACGTATACATTTACCCATAGAATTCCTTATAACACATACTACCCTTGATTTTCTAGGGTCACCTTGAGAGGCCCGTCAAAGTTCAATTTTTAGAAGCCGGGGGACTCTTTATAGCCTTTAGTCTAATAGAAAAAATTTTAGCCTTAGACATACTTCTTTTGATGATCTCCTAGGAGCTAGTATGAAATAAGAGGTCATGCCTTAAGAATGGCAAGATACTATTTGGAGAAAAGAGAATGGGATTTTTTGTAAGAACTGACATTTTCAAAGATCGCCCATCTAATTTATTAAGAAAACTCTTCATATCTTGGTGTTCCTCCCTAAATATCTAGATATTGTGTTCCCAAAAAATGTGCCATAGAAGAATAATTAGAATACTTTTCCATATATAATTGAGAGTGGAATTGATGTCGGTGTTGGCCATGCCGGATAGTGGCGAAATAGACCCATTCGGAACCCGAGCTAGATTAAGCTTGTGACATAACTAGTATTAATACTCGGATGTGAAAGGACAATGTAGAACTAGATGATTGCTATCTTCTTTAGTATTAGAACACAAAATACATATCGTAGGCTCTGTGTACCCCCATTTTCTCCTCCTATAATAAGTAAGAATCTTGCCTTTAAAAACCAACTAGAAAAAGAAACTAGATTTATTCATACACATCGGGTCCCAACAACCAGTTCAAAATAGGGGATTGCGGTATTTTTATGGAAAAGAGTCGAGTAATCGATTTGACGGAGTAATGACCAAACTCTCACCAAACCATAGAATGTTATCCACTTAAGGGTGGTGAGAGAATTACAATACTTAATAATTTCCTTAAGGAAAAGTTTGGATTGATACGAGATATTTAGTTCTTCCGGATCCTTCCAAGGTAGAGATGGAGACACATTAGCGAAGAGATACCATAATCTTGGACAAGAGAAACCTAGGTGGGTTTGGAGGCCAAACAAACCTCATTCGATTCATGGAGGCTGGAAAGAGGGGGATGAATATCCCGGGAGTCTTCCGAGAATTTAATAGAGGTGACATTACCAATGATCCAGGAAACATGGGAGGAAAACATGCTACTACATGAATATATGATATTCCATATGTGAGAACCTTTAGGCAGTCGGACTTAGTGATGATCGCGAGGAGGAATATTGCCAAGATTTTTTTCTTCAAGATCTAATTTATGTATCTTGATGGACATGACAAGAAGTTCCAAACAAGTTTGGCTCCTAGAGAAATATTTTGAAGACAAAGATCAATAATACTTGCTCACCTTAAGATTTGGGAGTTTTCACCACACTCCACTTTGAGAAGATGCTTTTTCATCAAATGTTCCTTACTAAAGGAAAGTGTGAAGAATATTTTCAATATTTAATATCACCATGTGTAGACACCAAAATTAGGCCACACTCCCCTTGGTCCCTAGTCAAATAACCGGCTCAAACATACTCACCTAACCAAGGCCCCTTCCACCCCACACCACTATTAATTTAATTGATTTAATTAAATTAATATATATCCTCACAATATTTATTATCTAATTATCTTAATTTCTATTCCACCAACTCACCTAGACACCTCATCTAACCACCTCACCCTAGACCTATTATTGGCACGTTTCCATAACTAACAATAACTAAGTCTTCACTTGCCTTAATGCGATAAGATTTGGTCTAACCCTAAAATCAATCCCTAAAATATCTCTAACCACATTCCTACCCATTAGAAGGGATTTTTCTTTCTAATCCGTGACAAAAATGAATGGGCCAAAGAAATTAGAAATATCTACCCATTTTAGTAAACCTAGGGAATCTACCTTAACCAACATCGGTCACCCCTCAACCAATGTCGGTCAACTCAGAACTATCGTCGGTTACCATTTATTCACCTAAGAAACCTTTTTTTTTGGGTTGACACATTACGAGAGTTTGGAGGCCAAGAGAAACCTAGGTGGGTTTGGAGGCCAAACAAACCTCATTCGATTCATGGAGGTTTGGAAAGAGGGGGATGAATATCCCAGAGTCTTCCTGAATTTAATAGAGGTGACATTACCAATGATCCGGGAAACATGGGAGGAAAACATGCTACTACATGAATATATGATATTCCATATGTGAGAACCTTTAGGTAGGTCGGACTTAGTGATGATTGGCGAGGAGGAATATTGCCAAGATTTTTTTCTTCAAGATCTAATTTATGTATCTTGATGGACATGACAAGAAGTTCTAAACAAGTTTGGCTCCTAGAGAAATATTTTGAAGACAAAGATCAATAATACTTGCTCACCTTAAGATTTGGGAGTTTTCACCACACTCCACTTTGAGAAGATGATTTTTTCATCAAAGGTTCCTTCTTAAAGGAAAGTGTGAAGAATATTTTCAATATTTAATATCACCATGTGTAGACACCAAAATTGGGTCACACTCCCCTTGGTCCCTAGTCAAATAACCGGCTCAAACATACTCACCTAACTAAGGCCCCTTCCACCCCACACCACTATTAATTTAATTGATTTAATTAAATTAATATATATCCTCACAATATTTATTATCTAATTATCTTAATTTCTACCCCACCACCTCACCTAGACACCTCATCTAACCACCTCACCCTAGACCTATTCTTGGCATGTTTCCATAACTAACAATAACTAAGTCTTACTTGCCTTAATGAGATAAGATTTGGTCTAACCCTAAAATCAATCCCTAAAATATCTCTAACCACATTCCTACCCATTAGAAGGGATTTTTTCTTTCTAATCCGTGACAAAAATGAACTGGGCCAGAGAAATTAGAAATATCTACCCATTTTAGTAAACCTAGGGAATCCTGCCTTAACCAACACCGGTCACCCCTCAACCAATGTCGGTCAACTCGAGGCGCGTCGATTACCATTTATTCACCTAAGAAACCTTTTTTTTGGGTTGACACATTCGAGAGTAAGAGGACGAGAAGATATTTGCATGCAAGCAGAACTAGAGCCCTTTCACACACCAGGACATCCATAATCAGCACCGAGAAAGATCTAGAAGCATTAACACTCACGGTAACATTCTAGGAGGCATCACTCTTTGTACCAAGTTCCATTCCATCAACTGATCACCACCACCACCCAACCATTGTACCTGCAAATCTTTGGTAAGTTTATTTATCATTAATCATTTCCATTCCTATTCTATTCATAGAGTTGTTATCATTTATGTTACCATTCTTCTATTAACATTCACATTCCTTCATAGCCTTCTTTTGACAAACCCAATATTCTCACCCACCCGTTTATCAAATCACCTATCCTAGCCATTCCACCTCCATGAGTGTTCTCGGTATTCCTACTAACCTCGCTACCCCCTCCTTTAGCCCCATCTAATCTCACCTAGTCTCTACAATAAGGTTTACATTGAATTCCTATCACCCCCTTTATCACGATGCCAGTTACCCATAACCGTCATCGGTTATACCCAACCGCCATTAGTCCCTATATTTTATACCCTTCCCAAGAACAAAGCCAAACAACCTCCTACCAGTTGACCTAAACAACCCAAAATCAAACCTTGACTAGTCCTAGTACCTTGACAAACACCTCATCCTTTAGATATAACTATAACCTAGCCTATTGTGATTAGATTTGCTTATTGTACTTGAATGAGATACCTAAATCATATCAACTACAATAGGAATTTATTTATCTGTCGCATTGATTTGTTTTAAATAATGGATTGACAACCATCTAGGAAGTATCACACTTCCTAGAACTAGCATACACTAGGCAGTCCACTATCATATATCATTTAACTTCTCTTTTGTTGTCTTGTTTTCTATTACAGGTAGTTCCTCCTAGCCAAAAGGAATCTCTCACAATCAGCACTAGATCAAGAAGTCAGAATGCATGTAACAACCATCAATCAACTCATTTAATAGGTATTCCTCTTACCCCATTACCCTTATCTGTTTCGTCATTCAAAAACGTAAAGAAAATAGTGAAACACCATGCGTGGAATTATTAGAATCTAGAGAATGTATATGGGGATGACACTAAGAACCGATTTTACAAGAAGGATCTAGCTAGCCAATGTAATCCATTTCCCTTTCTAGGAGAAAATTCATTTATCAAAAGAAGGGATAAAATTGTTCCATAAAGAAGAACGACATTGGCCTATAAAGAGAGGAATTCGAGGTATGTGTGTGGTAGAGAATTCATTGCTATACCTAGAATATTGCTAATGCACCTCGTAACCAAGGGCAAGTGTTGAAGAATAAAATCATAGATTTTTGGAAGTTGATGACTTGACTAATAACATTAGCATAGAGATCCGTGTGGAAAGAAAATATGAGGCTTCGGGCATAGAGGAAGTACCAAACAAAAAGGTATCATCTCGTGAAGCTGGTGATGAGTAATAGTGGGAGCATCTTTAGCAACCAAAATCCTTGAATATTCCCAATATTTTTGGCGTAAAGGATGGAATGGATGAGAGTTTCAATGACCATAAGGAAAATAAAAGAGGAGAGAGAATCACCCCGAGAGAATGCCACAATTACTTTCAAAGAAGCATTCGGTGGAACCTTAACAAGAATTAAAAAATGGGGGAAGAAATGTAGTTAAAAATCCAATTATAGAAAGCAACATAGAACCCCAAATTTTGGAGGAAGAGCAAGAGGAATCTCTAGTTGATGTAATCATAGGATTTTCTATAGTCAAGCTTAATGAGCATAAAACTCAATAAGATCGGTTGTGTGGTTTGAGCTAATGTTAAAAAAATATGACGAGAGGGAATGATGAGGTATGTGGGGATCTTAGGAACACTTAGAGATATGTAGCAGAGTTGGTTGTATGTGGTTTTATGGTGTGGGTGGAGGAATCGTTGAGTTTTCTGAGAAAATGGAAGGTAAGTAGAAAATGATAACAGAGATGACAAAAACCTTCAAGACAAGACAAAGATGAAATAACACAGGAGATAAACATACTTACTAATGTTGCAAGTCCAATGGCTAGGTGATGGTGATTATTAATCAGTGGATGGAGCTTGGTGTTGCATTGGTGCTTCTCGAGAATGCTACCATGAGAGCAATACCTCTAGATCTATCTTGATGTTGGCTATGGCTGCTTGGATGTGCAAAAAAGCTCCAGTTCTTGCTTGCATGTAGATATCCTTTTGCTCCCAAATCCAAAAATATGGCCAACCTCCTAAACAAGGTTATCGAAATGGTTATATGGTAACCGAAGATGGTTCTGATTGACCGAGACATCATTTTAGGGATGACTGGCATTGGTTAAGGCAAGGTTCCCTAGGTTTACTAAAAATGACAGATCTTGCAATCATTTGGGCTAGGTCTTTCCATTTCTCCTGCAGATCAAAAAGGACATTTCTTTTTATGAGTGGGAAGGTGGTTAGAGGAATAATAGGCATTGATTTTTAGGGTTAAACTAAGTCTTATTCATTTATGTAAACATGTTATGAATGTGTCTATGGTGAGGTGTTTATTCAATGTGTGCATCCATTTAATTAAAGTAACTAAATTAAATTAATCAATGGGGTGAGGATGGGTACTAATTTAATTGTAAATAAATTAAAACTAATGTGAGGTATAAGGGTCATGGTTAGGCGAATGTGTTTAAGTTGGTTATTCGAAAGGGGACCAAGGGAGTGTGACCTAATTTTGGTGTCTACATTTTTCCTTTTTTGTCACGTGGCTTGTATTAGTAAGCGATGCTGAAAAAAATAGGAAATGGTTGTGTTGAGTGTAAGTGAGGGTGGTGTTTCCCCAAGCGTGGGTGAAGGTAACCCCCTCAAACTAGGAACCAATGAGGTGAAAGATGGAAGCGGTGAGTGGTTTGATAAAATGAGGAGGTGGGAAAATGAAGATCAGTGGGTGCATTAGGTAAAGGTAAAAGGTCAAATCGGGTAAATAGGTAAATGGGCTAGGGTCAAAGGTAGTGGCAGTTGAACACACGCACACGTTGGAAACTATGACACAGTACCAAGTTGAGAATATTTCAAACTCTACGTCATCTAAGGTTGATAGGTCTATCAAACAGGGTTGAAGTGATTCCGGTATCCAAGGTATAGGATATGGTGTAGAAACACAACAGAGGTCAGGTGTAGGAACATTTAGGTATGTTCGATACACCAAAGGTTAGGTTAGGATAAACATCATGACAATAGGAAAGGTAAGGTCGGTAGGCCAAACAACACGGGTAACCATGTTGTAAGGTATAAAAGGTGTGGAGGGTAAAATGTCACAAAAAGTTGTTCAGGTCAAGGTATATAGGTAACGACATGGGTAAGGCCAAGGTATAGGTAAAATAACAACTCCTAAGATGCAACAAAGGAAATGTAGGGGTAGGTTGGGTTTGTAGGTATGGTTCAATGGGTGTACGGAATGATAAAAAGGTGTGTTGACACTAATGGTTATAGGAAAAAGGAATCTTAGCAAGACCAAATAGTTATAGGGGTGAACCGATGTCGGTTATAAGGTGAGTGACGTCGGTCGGGTAGGGTTTATAACAAAAATTCCATATTTTACAGAATCATTTTTGTGTTGTGATGTTGGAGAAAATGACAAAAACATTTGAATTTTGGTGCATGTTCCAAGAGAGAAGGATATGGCATTGTACCCAGCTGAGGTGGGGAGTAGGAGTTAGTGAGAGGAGCTAGGGATACAAGTCCACGAGTGCGAGGGGATTGAATTGAATGGGTGGAGGTGAGGAGAGAATTTGGTGATGGCAGAGGTACGAGAGGGGTTGGGTGGACCACCAATGCAGCGGCCTGACGTGCCCCCACGGAGATGACATTGTGACAAGGTAAGATTCAATCTCACTCTTCATTTGTTAGGTAGATTTGTTTATAGAAATCACAAAATTAAATTTGAATTTGGGATAAAATGGGTGAAATAGGAAAGGTATTTTGTTGCATGTAGGTTGAATAGGGGTGGGGAGAGGTTGAGGTGAGATTTGGGTAGGAATGGCTGGGTAGGAAGGGTAGAATATGGGAGCTTTTAGAGACAACAAATAGGGTTTCACATATTGTTTCTATGATAGTGACCTACAACGGTCAAAGGTTGGCCGACGTCGATGGAAGTTAGCTAACATCGGTCACCGATGGGGTGACCGGTGCTTGACTAAGAAGAACCGATGTCGATTGACATTGAGAAAAACAATGGGCTAGGAGACGAGAGGGGGTGGGTGGGTGAGATAGGAAGATATTGTTTAAGGAAAATAGGAAAGGTAATAGTTATAGGTGGGGGGTCAAGGGTGAATGCGGGTATGGTCAAGGTTTAATAATGTGATGGTTTTTTGGATACAAGATAGGGTACCACCCCTATTATTAGTGGTACGAGGGAGAATGATAGCCGAGGAGTTGCTTCATGTTGCAAAGGTCAGCTTGATTGGGGTTAGACACTAACGACATGTATTCTAGGAGCCATGTTTGATGGTCACCCTCATTGATAGATGGGATTCGGTGACCAAAACATTTTGTTTACTGACAAGTGAGATGACCATCACCTTGGAGGATATGGCTATCGATAGTAGGGATGCATGTGTATTCAATTTCCTCATAGGCATCTGAGGAGTTGATGTTGACAGTGTTTAGTGAGGGGCTAGTGGAGGTGAGGTTCCATAGCGCCAACATGAGTTATGGAGATATGCAAAGGCCCATCCCGAGGAGATGAGGATAGTAGTTCGATGATGGAGGTAATGTGTTGTTTTACACTACCAGATGTGGAGGGTGGGAGATTCACACCAAGCATTGATGGGGTTCTACATGATATGATGGAGGACATGACCTAGTTTACATGGGCAGCGTACGTTGGAAAAGTGACAGGCGAGCTTGAGAATCAACAAGTAACTCTTTGCGTGTACCCGACCTCCCAGGTCGTGTAGAGACATAGCCGGTGTGGGTAGAATGTGCAAGCAAACTAGTTAGGCAGTCTAATGTCTTCGACACGCACTAATGGTATTTGCGAATCTAAGGCAAAGAAGGCCCTTCTAACTTGGACTGGTGTGATAGATTGATCAGCGAGGATGACTGCTCGAAGGCTCCAATCAATATCGAGCTCTGGCGTGATTCGATCTATGGGTTGTGGGATGCGTGGAAAATGACCCGGGATGGTTTCGTGTATTTCTCCTGATAGGGTCATATGGTGAATATAGTCAACTCTATGGACGATTCCCTGGGCTCCCTAGGTCCCGTAATTGTCATGCAAAAGTAGTAATGAAACAAACTATAATAAAGTAAAATCTAAGTGCACTTCTAGCATATATAATTTCTTTTTGTATTTTCTGGCAATTTATAAGAAAGCAGCTATTTAAAATATTTAGAATTGACAACTAAACTAACAACGTAAAACAAACAAAATAGCCGATTGTAGCTATTTGTCTGTGCAATTTTGTATATCTATTCTAAATAACGAAATAACTAATCTATTTGCAAAATTCTCGATCCTACCTCAGAAGTGAGGAATGAATCATAGTTTCTCAGAAACTATCAATCCCCACAACCTCCCTGGCAATATCGAGAATGGAAATAACTGTAATAAAGCGATTAACTACTTTATTTGATAAGTTCTAACTAAAAATTTGAAAGATGAAACCTGGATTTCGCAGAACAGTGGCGAATCCGACGGTGTGTGTGTGTTCTTGTCCCCTCAGTATGATCTCTTCGTTCTTTGTGCTCACGTGAATCCAGAAAAGCGTGGAATGCTTGCATCAACAGGAATAGATATTTGGATCAATGGATAGCCTTCAGAATGTAGACAGAATAGAATGCGGATAGGAGAGGGATAGTGCAAGAGTACAGAGCTTGGCCTATGCAATTCCTAGCGGGGTCTACTGCGAATCATGCAACAAAAGCGTCCAGAACCTGAAACTAGTCTGTATGAAGAACAAAACCTGTAACTTTAATGGCTGCCTAGACTTTTCTACTCCAAAACAATAATACTATTTGCACAAGTTGGATCTGTGGCTTACCAACAGCAACACAAAGCTAAAACAAACTGCTGACAAACTATGCTACCAATCCTAAGCAAACTAAAAGGACCACAACACCGAAAACATGAAGATTGGAGTGAAAATGGTGGCCCAAATAATGTTTGCACTTGCACAAGTTGGATATGTGGCTTACCAATTTTGCAACACAATACTAACCAAAGCACTCAATGGAAAACTAAGAATCCTAAGCAAAGGAAAACTAAATCTAACATGTAAAGAAATTCAAAAGCAAACTTTGGAGCAAAATTCGGAGGCAAATTCGGGCCCAAATTGAGAGCCATTTGCATGTGCACAAACCATGCATTTATAGGAATCCAAACATCAAAAATCAAATCCAAACTGAACTCTTAAACATTAAACAAAAGAAAAACACTATTCCAGGGGACCAAAAACATTAATGCATGCTCAAGTCGGCAAGAAAAGCTGGTGAGTCGTGATATTTCACGCGGGTCACGTCAAAAGAGCGTTCTGGAAAACGCGCACAGGACCGCCGCCCTGCTCAGGGCGGCGGTTACAGGACCGCCCCCTGTTCAGGGCGGCGGTTTCGTCACTGAAGACCAAAAAGCCAAGAAAAGAGGGAAAAATAGGGAAAACAAAGCACGCGGGGGCTAAGCGGGGCATGCGGGATGTTAACGCATATCTGTAAAGCTTCTCTGGATCCCGAACACCTTGCGAAGAGACCTGTATCATCATTGGGGCACTTATTACACCTTCCGCAGTACAGTACCTTACAATTTTGGGTACGTACATATTGCCCCCTCGGAGAAGCGTTTTAGCCATGAAGAGGCATAAAACGGTGGGTCCGAGTATGGCCGTCCCGAAATGGGAAGTTAGAAGTTATACCTTACACGCCCGTGTGTTGAAATGACGCCGTCCAAAATTCCCGCTACCTGCGAAATGAAAAGAGAACTCAAATGCAGATAGATACAATAATTTGGAAAATAAACGTTAAAATAATAGAGAAAGAGGACGTACCATTTGTGCGAGGATAGAAACTTACCTCCGTCGGCGCTCCGAACCTGTGAAAAAGATATTTAAAACGAATCGGGGCGTTATATATATGAAAGTGGGCCCATTTTCCTATTCATTTGCGCGAGTCGATTTGGTTGATTTCGAGCTCTGGGACCCACGGTGACGGTTTCTCACGCGAGTAGAGTCAAAACGTCCGCAGTGAGATAGAGATCATGCCTCCACGTGCGGAACGCCACCCCGCGAGATCACAGGTTGGTTTTCTTCAATTTTGTGTTTTTCCCCTTCTGATTTGAAATGTTAAATTCTTTGCAATGGGGGGGTTATTTTGAAAATGTTTGGTTTAAAGGGTCCATCTAGGGGGGGCGCCTACTGGGTAGGCCCCATTTTTGATTAAAATAGTCATTTTTTGCATTTTTTGGGCTTTTTAAGCCCAAAACCCGCGCGGGTTTTCGGACCGCATGACCACCACAGACAGGCGGCGGCGGCCACGACCGCCGCCCTGTACAGGGCGGCGGTCACGAGACCGCCGCCTTTAAGGCGGCGGTTACAAAACCGCCCCCCTGCTCAGGGCGGCGGTTCTGAACAGAATGCAAAAGAACCTATTTTGAAAGCTTGTACTTGTATTTTTAGCATTTGTACGTGTTTTTATGCTTCTCTTGATATCGTTTAGATACTAACTTACTCTTCTTTGTGTGTTTTTGGGCGTATGCAGGCAAAAGAGGAGTACATTAGATGGAGCTGGGAGAGAGAGTGTGACTGGCTGCCCGGGGTATTGGATGCCCTCTCAGCAGATGAGGAGGACACATTGCAGAGGGCCGGCATATTGCGTATATCGCGTGTGCCCCACGTTGCTCCATCCAGTCACATTCTTTGTGACCTATTTTCATATTGGGATGCAGATCGGAACACCTTCCGACTGCCAGGGGTCCGTGGTGAGTGGACCATCACTTTGGAGGATGTTTACCGCATCCTGGGGGTCCCGATCATCGGGAGGAGACTTACACTAGAGACAGCTGGTTCCAGGGCACAGATAGCTCAGTGGGCTGGTTATATGGGAGATGCAGCCATTTCTACGGGGCCGAAGAAGGGAGTGCGAGTCAGATCCATTCCTTCTTTGCCCATCCCTATCTTTCGACAGGCTATTATGGGGATCCTTGCCTCGAGACTCATCGGGGACAAGGGAGGGGACACCTTATTATACTGTTGGGGCCCCATCATTGCACAGATAGAGGGACATGGCCGGAAATACGCCTGGGGCGCGGACATTTTGGGGACCACCTACCATGACTTATACAGGGTGGTCCGATTGCAGGGACAGTCCTTGAGCCACCCCACTCTAGTCATGAGTTGGGTGTATGAGCGCTTCATTCCGTATGGCAGAGGCGTGGAGGTGGCAGATCCCGGGGCGGTGAGGGCAGCCCGATGGTCAGATATGTCAGTGCTCAGAGCACCTCACCAGCCAGTAGCCACCCTTACCACAGCAGACATGGAGGCTACACCGTACCAGCTTATGGCCGGTATATGGGGAGAGGAGACCACGACATTGGTCTCCTGCTCCATCACAGGGCAGCTTATCGATCGTGTGGGACGGGTAGAGGTACATCCCTTCACGAGGTTCCTCAGCAGTTTGGCCTCCCATACGCGGCTATGCTTCCTCCAGTAGCACCTGTTTATAGATCAGTCCGAGAGGCTAGAGGGGGGCCTAGAGGCCGTGGTTGGACAGTGGTTACCCCTGGCATTCCTATTACAGCCAGGGGGATAGTTCGGGCCAGAGGGAGAGCTGGTGCGCCTCAGGCACCATTACTTCAGATTGCTGCAGGTCCTGCTCATAGCAGTGACGACCCCATAGATATTGACTCCGATTCTGAGGAGCACACAGAGGGAGGGTCAGAGGAGCAGACGGACGAGAGCGATCCTGAGTGGCATGATACTCAGGACATTCTGCGGGCAGAGAGGGAGGAGCAGAGTGCAGAGAGAGAGACCGTGGCTTCCGAGGAGCCACTCTCCCGGGGCCATGGTGGAGATGATGAGTCCGTTGCGGGGCGTCATGTTGCCCCAACTACAGGAGCAGCCCCTCAGTCGGCAGCGGCATCAGCAGCAGGTGCTGGCCCTGGCGACCCATCTTGGAGGCCTGGTGATCCGAGTAAATTATCCTCTCCTCCTTTCAATGCTTGTTTGTTTTAGGATTTGTCTTTGAATGTTAACTCTCCTTATATTTGTATTGTGTACACTTTAACCTCTTGCCTAGTTCCTAATTCGTTTTTCTTTCTTTGCTTTGCAGAGACTGTTGATGAGTGGCGGGATCTAATCCGTAGGGTTTGCGTCGATTCTCTGATGATCCCTATGGATAAGACCCGTGCGGAGTTATCTGTGGATGCCGGGAGCCCTCAGCAGCCGGCAGGCACACTGACGTCTTCGCTCCCATTTGGCATGTGGCCAAGATGGTGTCAACTCTCCGTACAGAGTTGGCAGGCTATAGGACAGCCGAGCGTCTTATGAGGAGCCGCTCTCATGGCGAGACTACGACTGCCCCTAGGGACCCCGAGCCCTCCGTCCATTCAGAGCGCCAGCGTAGCCGGAGTCCTAGGCGAGGGCGCGCACCTTCAGCGGGATCGCGCAGGGGTTGAGAGGCCACTTGGCTTTCTGTATTTGTATTTAGATTCTTTTGTGTATTACGGGCTCTTTGAGCGTTTTGACCATGCCTAGTGCATGATGGCATTGTATATAAACTTTGATTATTTATATATATGCGTCGGTTTTGGATCAAAACTTGTCATTTGTATTCTACTTTCTTTATTTCCAACTGCTTCGTGTATACTATGATGTATGTATTATATGCTTTCTAGAATGTATGCAATGGAAAACAGATGATGCAAATGTTTGCTTTCTTTTTGTGTTTCATGATGCTGATACATGATTTTGTAGATATATTGTGATCTTAAATCTTAGTTTCTGTGAGCAATTTGGATACCTCATGATTTGTTTTGGCAAAGTGATGAAAATAATCAGTATGATGAATAGATTAACTTGCCCCACTCCTAACTCCACGCAACTAGTAAGATGCGAGGGCTCATCACCAAGAGCCAAGAAGGGCGCAAGTTATGGAATATGGTGAAGTGATAGTGGTGAAAGACAGACGAAGCTTTGGTGGAACCAAATGAAAACTACAAGCTTATTCTACCTGAATGACTTCATAGTTTTGGATGCAACTTGCTTTGTGGTTTATCCAGACTTAGACCCGTAGATGGCCACATAGTAGACAAAATCTGGGTTTTTAGGATTTTTAACTCTCTTGGAATTTTGAACATCTGATTCATTCATTATTGACTCAAAGTTTGAATTGATTGTTTATGACCTTTTAACATTTACTTTGTTTAGAGGACCCCCTACACTTTGCCCCATGCTACCTGTAAGAAGCATGGGTTTATCACCGTGGGCAAGGCATAGGTGAGTAAGGGCATTTCCATCCTTTCCCAACCCTACGTCACTAGTAAGAGACGCAAGCTCATCACCGAAGGTTGGTGGGGCAAGGAAATGTGTAAAATAAAATTTTCTGTTTAATCACTTCTTGACTTGTCTATTTGAGTAAAATGTCAGTATATGCTTTTTTTTTTTTTTTCCAAAGAGATGTGTATATGGGATAGATGCGACACCATGAAGCTTCTAGAACAGACCATAGGCAAGACACCTATCCTAAGAAGAAATCAAAGCAAGAACGAACTTGCAGATCTTGGTATGGTTACCGTTAGGACTTCGTCATGTCTGATTTTGTTAGATAAAAGATTCCAGGATGATTGGTGATATCGAAGACGGAGAAGTATGATTAAAGAACTTCATGCCAGAAACATCACGAGTTTGTAATAAATTGCTTTGAGAATAGATTCCTTGATCACAATGTGTGTAAGAACAAGTGGACAAAATGATCCTAATTTATATGAAAATGCGATGTAGATAGTTATATAGGCAGCGCTTGCTGCTTATGCGTAGAAACGTTTGAGGTGGAGGGAATTGACTGTTTCGCCAAACTCCTCACCTTCTAGCGTGCATAAGAGATAAGCGCCATTCCCGTAGTCTTTCATGACTCGGTATGGGCCCAACCATTTGGGCGAATTTCCTTCCTTCACCGGTCTTCTTGTCGATCATTTGTCTAACCTCGAACTAGGTCACCTTCGTATATGTCACGTTCATAGACTTTCTTGTTATACTGCCGGCACATTCGGTCGGCATAGACTCTATGTCGTTGTTCAGCATCTAACCTAGCTTCATCCAGGCTTTCTAATTGAGAAAGATGTGCTTCTCTGTAAGCGTCCTCATCCAGAATCCCTTGTAGCGAAATGCGGAGACTGGGGATTTCAACTTCGAGTGGGAGAACTGCTTCTGACCCAAATACCAGCGAGAAAGGAGTTGCTCCTGTTGGAGTTCTTATTGAGGTTCGGTGGGCCCACAAGGCCGGATATAATTTCAAATGCCAATCCCGCTTGTTTTCTTTCACTGTTTTAAGGAGAATGGCTTTCAGTGTTTTGTTCGTTGCTTCAGCCTGCCCATTGGCTTGGGGATAATATAAGGAAGCCGTATGATGGCTTATTTTGAACTTACTGCATAGCTCACGAACTTCTTCGTTTTTGAAAGAAGTTCCATTATCTGAGATAATGATTTGTGGGATACCGTACCTGCAAATGATTTGGTTCAAAATGAACTTAGCGATTACGGAACCAGGTACAGTTGTAAGAGGCATAGCCTCTACCCATTTAGTGAAATATTCAGTGGCCGTGATTATAAAATTGTGGCCGTACATGGGACGAGGAGAGAATTTCCCTATCAAGTCCAGGCCCCATGTAGAAAAGGGCCACGGAGTAGCGATCGGTTGCAAAGCTTGTGCCGGCATGTGGATCTCATGAGAGAACTCCTGACATTTATGACACCTGCGTACAAACTCTATTGTGTCATGTTCTAGAGTGGGCCAGAAATAGCCCATTCGATGTATTTTTCGAGTAGTGGCATGGCCACCGAAGTGGCCTCCACATATACCGCTATGGGATTCATGGAGAATCCTCTTGGACTCTTCTGTGTCAACACACCTTAAGAGCATTCCATCGAATGCTTTCCGATAGAACACCTGCTCTATAATGACGTATTTAGCTACGATAATGCGTAACCGCCTTCTTTGTTGAGGTGTAGCTCCTTCTGGGTACCTGTGGTCCATGATATAACTAATGATATCAGCGTACCAAGGGCACTCAGATATAGCAGGTCGGGTTTCGACGTAGTATACGCATTCATCTGGAAAGTCTAAGTCTACTAAGTCACCTCCATCTAGCGGGTTATCAGCTAACCAA
Organism: Taxus wallichiana var. yunnanensis; assembly: GCA_018340775.1. Classification (NCBI taxonomy): domain Eukaryota; kingdom Viridiplantae; phylum Streptophyta; class Pinopsida; order Cupressales; family Taxaceae; genus Taxus; species Taxus wallichiana. Next base: position 659,199,851 of record CM031244.1, on the reverse strand, counting down.
TCTGCGATGATTTTCCCTTTAACTGACTTTTGGTTTACAAAAGTTAATTCGAATTCTCCCATTAAGGTTATAAAACGTCCAGCTTTTTTGGACAAGGACCCTTGTGTGAGAAAAGTCCGTAAATGGTCCGTCTTTACTATGACCCTTGTCTCTTGATTTAGCATGTAGTGTCTTAGGCATTTAGTAGCAAAGACTATGGCAAGACATTCTCGCTCTGCTTGTGTATAGCGCGTTTCGTAGTCGAGCAATGTTCGGCTAATGAAATAAATCACACGCTCTCTTTTGTCATCGTCTTCTTGGGCTAGCATGCAAGCTAACGAAACATCGGTAGCTCGTGAGTACAAAATTAAAGGGCGATCTAGCTTTGGTGGCATTAGCGTAGGCGGTGATAGCAGGAAATGCTTGACTGCATCAAAAGCTTCATTGCAATCTTCAGTCCAATCAATGCTATAGTCCTTCTTGAGTAAATTGTTGATTGGATGAACGGCGAAGCTTAGATCCGGGATAAATCTCCGGATTGCACCCAACTTTCCGAGAAATGATCTGATTCCAGATTCATTCGAGGGTGGGACCATTTCGAGGACAGCCGAATTTTGGCTGGATCAACATCGATCCCTCGTGATGATATGATGTAACCTAGGAGCTTTCCTCCTGTTACACCGAAGACGCATTTCTCTGGGTTTAGGGTAACTCCATATTCTATTAGGCGTGAAAGGATGATGCGGAGTACTTCGGGATGGTCACAACGCTTCTTGGCCTTAGCCAACAAGTCATCTACGTAGGATTCCACGATTTTATGGATTAAATCGTGAAATATGTATGTCATGGCCCGCTGGTATGTAGCACCGGCGTTCTTGAGACCGAATGGCATAACAACATAGCAATAGGTTCCCCAAGGAGTTATAAACGTGGTTTTAGCTTGATCTTGCTCGGATATTTTGATTTGATTGTATCCCGAGAATCCATCCATGAGAGACAAGAGTTCAAAACCTGCTGTTGCATCAACAATAACGTCTATGGATGGTAATGGGAAGTCGTCCTTAGGGCAAGCTTTGTTGATATCTCGAAAATCTATGCAGATGCGTATCTTTCCATTCTTTTTGAGAACGGGAACGATGTTGGATACCCATTGGGAGTAGTCAACTGGCTTGATGAATCCTACCTGAAGGAGTTTTATTACCTCCTCTTTTACCATGAGGGCTACTTTGGGCTTCATGGGTCTTGATTTTTGTTTAATTGGCTTTGCATCTGATCTAGTGACGAGGTTGTGTACCGCAATGTGGGGTGCGACTCCTGTCATCTCTTTGTAATTAAATGCAAATGCCTTTTGATGTTCTTTGAGAACCTGAGTATGTATTTCCACTTCCTCTGGGGTTAACGAAGAACCTAACTTTAAAATTCTTGGTTCATCTTCCGTTCCGATATTGACATCGATTGTTTCTTCAATTAAAGAGGCATTACCCTCTTCGAACTCAGGTGGTGCCGGAGGTAGATCTATATCATCCCCGTTTTCCACCACGTATATATTAGGCTCTTTTTGTGAGGGAAGATTCATTACAGGATTTCCGAAGTAGGAAGATGAATGCGAGATCAGAGATAAATCTAGCGTGTGATAGGAGAGATGTAGTGCTGCAAAGGCATTTAAGTAATCCAAAGTAGCCGCATCATTTCCAACATGGTCTAGGACGGTAGATTCACTTCCGTTTGAAAGAGGATCCATCATTGTTTTTATTAATGGTTCGTTACGAATGGATACCGTGAAATGAGTATCTTCTAGCTCATTGTTTGGAGTAAAACGTGATGCTGAGGTTGCTATTGAATCGGCGAGAAGATTTTTTTCTCGCGGGATTGCTTCAATGGATATGAAGTTGAATGTCTTGCTTAAATCTAATACAGCATTTTTGTAAAGTTGCAAGTGTTCGGCTTTAGTTTCATATACCTCTGAAACTTGGTTTGCCACTAATTGCGAGTCTCCTAAAACTCTGATATTATCAATACCAATTCTTTTGGCTAAGGTAAGGCCAAGGAGGAGGGCTTCGTACTCAGCGCCATTGTTTGTACATTCAAAGTTTAATTTAAAAGAGAATGGGAGGACCTTCTCTTCGGGCGAGGTAAGAATTATACCTGCCCCCGCTCCATAACGGCATTTAGCTCCATCAAAATGGAGAGTCCAATACTTAGCCGGGAGTATGGATGTAGGTGTATCTGCTGTGTTTACACACTCTACTTCTACCATACAGAGATCTTCTGCTGGCAAGGAACCAACACCTAGGGAAAATCCGATACCTACTGAATCGAATGGTAAGAACATTGGTGAATCTTGTTCTATCAGCTCAACGATCTTTGCAGTAGTCCCTAATGATACTATTTCTTTAGTTTTACCTTTAGGGGTTGGAATTGTTTTGGCTATGTTGGTAGTTTTAAGATCCGTCGTAGGTATCAACTTTTCCTCTGGCTTTGGGTCAGAGGGTTTGTTAAGTTGGTTTGTTGGAAGTTCGAATTCTGAGTGTATACCTGGTCTTTTCTTTAAATCAGCTAGGTGTACGTCAAACGGCTTTGGATCACCTTTGGCTACAAATACCTTTCCCAGATGCAGGAATCTTACTTCTTGAAATAGCGTGGAAGGGATTGCCTTCATTCGATGTATCCAGGGCCGGCCGAGGATCATATTATAGTTAGTTTCCCGATCTATAATATAAAACTCAGTCAGGATTGTTTTAGGTCCTAAGGTGACCGGTAGTATTATAGTTCCTATCGATGTGGCTTTAAGGCTATCGTAGCCTCTCAAGGTATTTCGTGTAGTAGAACAGTTTGTTTCTCCATATCCCAATTTTTGGAGAAAAGAGAAAGGGACTATGTTAACTGCAGCCCCGTCATCAACCATTGCCCGTTTTACATAGTTATTATAAACTTGTACTTGCAAGTGTAGGGCTGGATCGCCTCGGCGTGCGATCTCAGCATCTGTAGGCATTTTACTTATTTCGAATATGAATTCAACATCCCTATCCGCCTGTCCCGGTGGATAAACATCAAAGTCTATATGATTTACTTGCGCTTCCGGTGGTGGAGTGATACTAACTAAATGACCCAAACCTAACGCCTCTAAAAGAGCAGCCCTGTGAGCAGGGGAATTCTTTAGTAAATCAAGGAATGAAATATGCGAGAAGGTTTTTGTTAGATCATTAATTAGATCGTAAGCACCCATAGGTTTTGCTACGGTTTGCTGGATGTTATCTGTTTCCGGCAGGTGGCTTGGACTTGGTTGAGAGAAATACTCTCGTGTTCTCGTAATTGCTTCAACGGGTAATTCGGAGTCTAACTCTACTAATCCAACTACCTTAGGTCGTGGTTGACTTCTAGTTGTGGCGCGACTAAGCAGTTTAGCGAAGTCGAAGCCTCGTGATCGTTGTTTCCTGTTATTGCACCTTTGTTTGTTCCAGCTGGTTTCAACCTATCGTTATCATGATTTGGGAGTGGATCATTAAAGATCTTGAGAGGGGCATTCTGAGGGGAAACTGCCCCTGCGAAGGTATTTGCCGTTGGTGACGTAGGATCTGTTAAGAACATATCCATAAAGAATTGTTTTTGCTCATTTGGCAAGCGTTGCATGAATTTGTTGTAATCACGACACGTTCTAGTGTCATGCCCTTGAATTTTATGGAAACCACAATAAGAATTGGGGTTGTAATTCCCGTTTTGTTGGTTTGGTGTATATTGTGGCCTAAAATTCCGATCAAACTGTTGCCTATTAGGACTAAAGTTTTGTTGTTTCTGGTTTTGACTTTGGTTTTGATAACCAAAGGAGTTTTGGCTTGGTCCTTGTATGGGATTTCGTTGTTGTTGTTGTGGATTATTAAAATCCACCGTATTGATCGTCGGGGTAAAATTGTTGTTTCTTTGGTTGTTTGTTTGTGACGGAGTATTAAGGACATTTACCCTCTTGGGCTGGTCAGTTACCCCATCTGTTGTTACCCCACGATTTTTATTAAGGATTTTGGGTCCTTGATTGACGCTTGTGGTGGTTGTAGTATTTTGAGTAGAGGTGATTAACCTCCCATTTGCTCCATACGTCTTACGGCCACTATCTATCGCTGCTTGATCAATTCGCAAAGTGCTCTCAAGTACCTCGTCATAAGTCCTTAGTGGGAACTTCTGGACTTCTTCCTTCACTTCTCTGCTAAGAGAATGAAGGAATAAATCGCATAGCTCCATCTGATCCATGTTTGGAGCGCTTGCCGAGGAATAAAGGACTGTGCGCCACCTTTGGATGAAATGGGCGACAGACTCGTTATGTTCTTGCTTGATGTGCAAGAACTCCCTGATTCCTGTCCTTAATAGTTTGTTCATGTCGAAGGCTTTGATGAACTCAGAGACGAGTTGTTTAAATGAATGTATGGAAGCCTCGGGTATTCTGTAATACCAATCAAGGGCAATGCCTTCCAGCGTTTTGGGGAATATTTTAGCAATGACCCCATCCCATGGGAGTAATTCTCGAATGGATGTAGCGTAAGCTTTGATATGCGCATTCGGATCTCCTTCTCCTTTGTATTTGGGAAAATCGGGCGAGAGGCCTTGGAAGCATGGAAGCATAACGCTTCTTATGGCGAAATCTAAGGGCTCCTTTAAATATTCTGAATAAGTCCCTATCGCATACGTCTCAACCATTGATGGTGCCTGTTGAGGAGGCGGTGGCGGAACGGGTTGTTGATATGGCGTAACGTACGCATTGGCAGGGGCATAAGGCAATCCCTGCATTTGAGTAAACATGCCGGGGGATGAGTACATATCCCCTTGTGGTGATTTGGAGTACATGTTTAAGTACGAAGGGGTACTATCCAGGAATGGATTGCTCTGTACTGGACCAGGAGGAACAGTGCTAGCGATAGTGGGTCTAGTTGGCACTTGTTGTGAATATTGAGGAGTCATACCTAACGTGCCTACTCCTGTGAGGAGATCTACTTGGCTAGGATGGTGCGGAGGATTGGAACTCCCTGTTTGTATGATTCTCGAATTTTGACTTGCTTGGGCAAGTTCTAATCCTCTAACCTTTTCTATTAGAGTTGAAATGACTTCGTTCGGTGAAGCCACGATATCGTGCCTTGGTGGCATTTGTTGTATAACATGGCTTTGCGGAGGTATGTGATATCCTGCTATGAACTGATCACTATCCTGCCAAGCATCTCTGAGAGTATTTTCCATACGTGATGGCATAGGGGAATTTTCTTGAGGAGAGAACTCGGGCTGTATCTGCAAAGTTCCTACAGGTGGGTACATGCCTTGAGAGCGTTGTTCACTCCTAGGATAACGTATTGAATACTCGTCATCTAGAACTGAGTATGGATCTGACTGTCTACTAATAGGCGGTCTGAGTAATACCTGAGGAGATGAAGCAGACTCTCCAGTTAATGTCATATTGTTCGAGCCTGAAGGCTCTGTTTGTGTTTGAGCAAGTTGCTCCAACCCCTCTGTTTGGAAGGACGAGTTATATCTAGTCCTTGGTGTTTGTGTTGACAACTGATTAGTTGAATAGTTGTCGCCCCACATTGAGAGTGAGGGTGATGACTGCCTATTCTGTTGGGCGTAGTATGCCTCAAGACCCAAGAGGGGTCTGCCGTATGCATCGAATCCCGACATATTCGGGGGGTATATGAATACCCGCAGAATAATGGGAAGGAGCGAAGGTGATTTGGAGAAGATGAAACTTCTCAAAGAGAAGGTGAAAGAAATGTTTGTTTCACGTCGGGTTCACCAATTTTGTAGGTGAAACTGATGTGAATGCTAATGAGGTACAGAAGGTGAAACAGTTGTTTGTTTCACGTCGGGTTCACCAATTTTGTACGTCGGAAAAGTGACAGGCGAGCTTGAGAATCAACAAGTAACTCTTCTGCGTACCCGACCTCCCGAGGTCGTGCCGAGACAGCCGGTGTGGGTAGAATGTGCGCAGGAAAACTAGTTAGGCAGTCTAATGTCTTCGACACGCACTAATGGTATTTGCGAATCTAAGGCAAAGAAGGCCCTTCTAACTTGGACTGGTGTGATAGATCGATCAGCGAGGATGACTGCTCGAAGGCTCCAATCAATATCGAGCTCTGGCGTGATTCGATCTATGGGTTGTGGGATGCGTGGAAAATGACCCGGGATGGTTTCGTGTATTTCTCCTGATAGGGTCATATGGTGAATATAGTCAACTCTATGGACGATTCCCTGGGCTCCCTAGGTCCCGTAATTGTCATGCAAAAGCAGTAATGAAACAAACTATAATAAAGTAAAATCTAAGTGCACTCTAGCATATATAATTTCTTTTTGTATTTTTCGGCAATTTATAAGAAAAGCACTATTTAAAATATTTAGAATTGACAACTAAACTAACAACGTAAAACAAACAAAATAGCCGATTGTAGCTATTTGTATGCATGTAATTTTGTATATCTATTCTAAATAACGAAATAACTAATCTATTTGCAAGATTCTCGATCCTACCTCAGAAGTGAGGAATGAATCATAGTTTCTCAGAAACTATCAATCCCCACAACCTCCCTGGCAATATCGAGAATGGAAATAACTGTAATAAAGTGATTAACTACTTTATTTGATAAGTTCTAACTAAAACTTTGAAAGATGAAACCTAGATTTCGCATAACAGTGGCAAATCCGACGGTGTGTGTGTTCTTGTCCCCTCAGTATGATCTCTTCGTTCTTTGTGCTCACGTGAATCCAGAAAAGCGTGGAATGCTTGCATCAACAGGAATAGATATTTGGATCAATGGACAGCCTTCAGAATGCAGACAGAATAGAATGCGGATAGGAGAGGGATAGCGCAAGAGTACAGAGCTTGGCCTATGCAATTCCTAGCGGGGTCTACTGCGAATCATGCAACAAAAGCGTCCAGAACCTGAAACTAGTCTGTATGAAGAGCAAAACCTGCAACTTTAATGGCTGCCTAGACTATTCTACTCCAAAACAATAATATTGTTTGCACAAGTTGGATCTGTGGCTTACCAACAGCAACACAAAGCTAAAACAAACCTGCAACAAACTATGCTACCAATCCTAAGCAAACTAAAAGGACCACAGCACCGAAAACATGAAAATTGGAGTGAAAATGGTGGCCCAAATAATGTTTGCACTTGCACAAGTTGGATATGTGGCTTACCAGCTGCAACACAATACTAACCAAAGCACTCAATGAGAAAACTAAGAATCCTAAGCAAAGGAAAACTAAATCTGCTGTAACAAGAAATTCAAAAGCAAACTTTGGAGCAAAATTCAGAGGCAAATTCCGGGCCCAAATTCAGAGCCATTTGCATGTGCACAAACCATGCATTTATAGGAATCCAAAACATCAAAAATCAAATCCAAACTGAACTCTTAAACATTAAACAAAAGAAAAACACTATTCCAGGGGACCAAAAACATTAATGCATGCTCAAGTCGGCAAGAAAAGTTGGTGAGTCGTGATATTTCACGCGTCGCAAAAGAGCGTTCTAGAAAAAAGACCGTGTGGGCGGCGGAAAAGCGCGCAGGCGGTGTTCGGGACCGCCGCCTGCTCGGGGTGGCGGTCGCGAGACCGCGCCCTTGGGGTGGCGGTTTCATCCTTGAAGACCAAAAAGCCAAGAAAAGAGGGAAAAATAGGGAAAACAAAGCACGCGGGGCTAAGCGGGGCATGTGGGATGTTGCGCATATCTGTAAAGCTTCTCTGGATCCCAAAACCTTGCGAAGAGACTGTATCATCATCGGGGCACTTATTACACCTTTCCGCATGAGACAAGTACCTTACAATTTTGGGTACGTACGGGCACCAACATTCTTGGTGCATCTTTACAGAGATTTATGGGCCTATGGGTGATTACAATGATTCGGCTGTCTTTGTACATTTTTATTACATTGTTGGGCATATGAACACATTGTGTCTATGTGCCCATTGATCATGCCCTGACGACGATGAATTATAGCCGAGGTTTGGTTGGTTGGGCTATAAGCAATGGGTGCATATGGTTGGAGAGCACCAAGCTACTAGGGTGACACATGATGTAGCATATTATAGGTGTTTGCTAGAGGGGTTGTCTAGCTTGGAGATCATTTGGAGGCCATATGTGGGCTTCTAATCATATAGCGAGATGTTTGAGGAGCTAGAGGAGCTCGGCTTCTCGAGATAGATAGAGGGTGCCATGTAGAAGAGTATGAGATGATACCGGTAGACGGTGGTCGGATGATAGTTTGGGTTGCCATAGGATGTGCCTCCACCCTTCCCACGAGACGGGAGAGATGACATAGAGAGGCCTATACCTCTACCACAATAGATGGTGCCTACGGGGTAGGAGGAGTTTGTGGTAGGCTGGCGAATTGATGATGTTAGAGTTATAGATAGGTATAGATAGTGGTGGGTAGCATAGCTATGGGAAGTACTACTAAGGCCATGGTAGTAGCTCGACTTAGCCACTATCACAATTCAGAGAGACACCCTACGGGGCGGTGGTGACTCTAGTTACACAGTTGGGGATAGTGCAGGGATAGGTGACGGGGTCATAGGCATAGGTTGCCACATTGTAGGAACAAGTAGCATCCCTATAGGCCCACATACCATAGTGATAGGTACCTACATAGGGCAGAGATGGAGATGGAGTACGGTGGCCACCCTACAAGCATAGGTTATAGGTTTATAGGGCCAGTTGGCCACTACACAAGCATAAATTTTAGCCTTTCAAGCCCAAGTAAAGACATAGGCTCCCACATAGGCTCGGGGGAGAGGTCTTTTTTATAGGCAGTCCCATAGGGTGGGACAGGTCACATGGTTCATGTATAGTGTCGAGGCCAATAGTACCACTATATATAGTACCCATGGCTAGGTTCAGGGATGCCTTAGGAGAGGTGAGATATTATTAGGATCACTTGATGGCTATAGGGATAGATGTCCCTTCTTATGTAGAGTATAGAGCATAATAGGCCTCAAGTGAGAGGACCAAGTCACGTACCCATAGTGTGGAGAGCACAGGGGGCCATCGAGCTCCAAGATAGGGTCAGAGTTGAGGCCACCAGTTCACAAAGGCCATCTCTAGGTGAGGTACCATCGAGGGTAGATTGAGGCCCATGGTGGGTGGTGAGATGCTAGCGAGACACTACACATGAGAAAAGGTAGAGACCAATGAGATAAGAATGGAGGATACCGATGGGGAGATGCCTAATAGCTATGCGTCTTTGCCATTTTTATTTATTTTGATATATACCAGATTACGTGCCAAAGAGAGTGAGGATGTACATGATATTTTTTTGATATTTTTGATCATGTACCGACCTATGTGGCAAAGATGGTGTGGATGTCCATGAGAGGTTTGAGATATTTTTATTGTGTATCGGTGTATATTATATGGACACACTTACTTTTGTGATGAGATTGATGATTGTGGTTGATGTATTTGTGTTGGAAAATTTTGTTGGTATTGGTAGATGGATGGCAATTAGGTGTAATAGCCATGGTGGATTTAGGTCATAGGCATTATGGAGGTAGGTCATATGAATGATGGATTCAGGTCATAGACATGATGGAGTCATGTTATAGGCATGATGGAGTCAGGTCATAGGCATGATGGAGTTAGGTTATAGGCATGATGGAGTCAAGTTGATGTTAGGCATGATGGATTCAGGTCGTAGGCATGATGGAGTTAGGTCGAAGGAATGGTGGAGTTAGGTTGGTGTTAGGCATGATGGATTCATGTGTAGACACTAAAATTAGGTCACACTCCCCTCGTCCTTTGACATATACGCCCCCTTTATTACATCTACCTAGTCATGACCCCCTTCACCCTACCAATATTAATTTAATTAATTTAATTAGATTAATGTGTTATCTCTTGCCATATTTATTATTTAAATATCTTATTTAAATAATATCTACACAAAAATTTCACTTAGACTCCTCATAAAGTTAACTCAACCTAAGACCTATTCTTAACAAGTTACCATAACTATCTAAGACTTACCCAAACCCTAAAAATCAATAACAACACTCCCTCTAACCACATTCCCGCATGCTCATAGAAAGCTCCCGAGTCTAATCCATGGGATAATGATAGAAGATCCGAGGAAATAAGGAGGATCTCCCTACGTTTAGTAAACCTAGGAAATCCTACCTTGACCGACGTCATTTTCCCCTAACCGCCGCCGCTTGATTAAGCCGGACCACCATTGGTTACCCCTTTTAACCTAAAACAACCTTATTTCTCAAGGTTGGAACTTGGAAGGAAGATTTTGGCAAAAGAAGTAAGAAATTTTGAGTAAGAATGATATCTCGAGAGATAACACATCTTGAGAGAGCTGATCCTAGCAAGAATCGACATCCATGGAAGGAGATTGAGCATCTTCTCCTACACACCCATCCCGACCAACTTCCGAACTATCAAAGCAAAAGAGGAATGTACATGCAGCCTGTAGACACCAAATTTGTGTCTTACGACCTCCCGTGCCCCGCATCTTATTTCACAACCTAGCATCATCACCTAAACCTTACACAATTATTTATTAATTACCTTATAATTAATAAATCCACATCTCCAAACCTGCCACCTCATTTCGCCACCTCATCATGACCTAGTCCTATTCCTAAACTAACCTAATTAAGACCTATAACTTGGTCTACATCCACACCCATGACTAATTACTCCTCACCCACACTAAAACCAACCTAATAATGACTTGACCAAGCCCACAACTAATTCCTCGGGAGAAAAGGAGGGAAAGTTGGCTATTTTACTAAAAATAGCCCACTTTGACTTAACCGATATCGGTTCCTACTCGACCACCGTCGGTTACGTAATCGCCATCGGTTCCCTGTAAATGACCTCCCCCAACCAAAAACAAAGGGTTGGATTTTCATTGATCGGAACCGGGGAATTGGTTGGAAGGATCGGGAATTCACTTGGCCGAGTAGAGACAAGTGAAGGAAAGAGAAGAGTTTGCAGAGGAGGACATCAAGCCCAAGACTGCAACTGAGTAACCAGAGCCCAGTGACACTTATCTCAGCATTGGGAGAGAAGATAGCTCATCTTTGATTGTCGATCATCCTACCTGAGCCCTGCCTTCGTTATCACAGTCCTTGAACCTGTATCTTCATCAGGAACTAGTAAGTAGTGTCTTACACGTTCTTTTAATAACATTTCTTGGATTTTTGAATCACAGTAATTACAAGTCTATTCTCAGATCTACTACCCAGTAACACCCTCCATCTAACTACCATTCCTCTACCCCTACATTGCCCCCAAGAACAGCCCCCATACTCTCTGAGTCTTCTCCATCACCCCATTACCTATCCCCAATCATTTACCAGCCTTATAAACACCATAGCCACCTTATTTCCAACCTTCACTAAAAGCCCCTAAACCACTGCCCCTACCGATATCGGTTAGTAGAAACCGGTACCGGTGACAGTGACCGACATCGGTCACTGTGATTCAAAACCAAAACTAGCCCTTTCCTCTATTGTTTTAACAAGGCAATTAAATTGTAATTTGGCAATAGCTTCTTTGTTAGAATTTGTGTTAATTCATATTAGTAGGGGAACTGACCACCTTCGAAAGGAAGTTTAATACTTCCTGGGCCCAAGGTAGTTCCCTCATTTATTGTCTAATTAGAATCTGGTGGTCTTGTATTCTTACTTGTAGGTAGTCCTTCCCAGACAAAAAGGAGTTCTTTGCAATCGATCTAATCTCTCTCTATGGTATGCGCACACCCTCTCAACATTCAACAGGTATTCCTCCTAGCCCTAACCCTTATCTGTTTCTCAAAGGAATGAAAGGATAGAAGTAACTCTATTCCAGGAATGGAAGCATTTCTATGCGAAACATTTTGGCACGCTCGGTGGGACCATTTTGGGTTTCTTTCTTTCTTGCTTGCTTTCATATAGGGAGCATACTTGCTATTTTCTTCTTCTAAAATATTCACAAGATATTTTGTTATCTTTTGGTAAAAGAATTTGTCTTGCTTTCACATCTTTTCATTAGTGAAAGTCATCTTCTTTGCTTCATCGAATATCATTTTGATTTGGGTTTAAAACACTTGCATCACATTCTTGCTTGTTGTTTTCAATTCTAGTGAATGTAGATTAAGTAACAGGTCGTACACGTGGGGGTGATATCCACGGTATTGATAAGAAATTAATCTTACTTTCACTACACAACACATACCAAATCACTTCATAATTAACACAACAGCTCAAAACATCCCCCTTTTCCGCGGTATTCCTCCGCCCGATTGAGGTAACCTTATAAGCCAAAACAAACTTGACATTTCCCCTAAGTCTTTTGTTTAGGATTGACATCATCTTGCATCTAAGGCATAAGCCCAAAGTGATTAAAACTAATCCTAGGGTTAGTCTGTTAATTTGCTTGTGCATCTTGCTTGTTTGTGGTTCTGTTTTTCTGTCATACACTGTTTTCTGTGATCACTTCAGAACAGTTTGGTAGGCATACTAAGCACTGTTAACCCCAAATCAGCAACTTCCTACAGATTCTTACACCAGTCCTATTCTACCGACATCGGTTAACCTACCGACGTCGGCTATAGTCTAACCGACATCGGTTACCTGACCGATATCGGTTACTTTCTCTCACAGTTCCCAAAAACCAGCAACCCACCAATTCCAACACTTTGTTGTTGCTTCTATTCCTGATAGATTGCATCCTGTTGTGTACCCTTGTCCATGGTTGTTATCACTTAGAAACAAGCTGCAGCCATGGTTTCACATGCCTGCTCCGTGCCTTTGCCTGAATCACCCCCTTCACATCCTATGGGGAATCCTACGGACACCAGCGAGGTTCCCAAAATCCCTGTGGGAGATAAGGAATTTGTGAAATTTTTGGACGCTAATCCTAGCACTGTACAATACTATTTGTCTCATGCCCTTGACCTTACACCGATGGTCACTCCTTGTTGGTATGCCTATTAGTATAGCTATGCTCATTTAGCTCCTTCTCCACCTGATAACTCTGCCTTGCCTTCTTCATCCTTAGCCCCGTCTCCCAACTCAGTGGCTTGGGGGTGCATACCGCACAGATTGGCTTTCCTTTGGTTAATCTGGGACCCAACATATCATTATCACCACTGCTCCTACCTCGTCTCTCTTGCAGACTGCTCCTTTCATAACTTGCTCTCTGCCACCTATTCACACAAGCTTTCCTTCTCAAGCTCCGCCCACCTTTTCATTTCCACACACGTATCCGGTGACTTCAACATCTTACATAGGACATCCCTATTCGGTCACCTCAACATATTCATCCTCAATACCTTATCAACATTTAACCCCACCATTGTCTAGTGGTGGCCCTTGGCCCAATCTGCCTCCGTTTACCGCAACCGCACCATCATCTCATCCAACTACTGATTTAATCAAACAAATGATGGACAAGATGCAAAATCTGGAGGCTTCTGTTTCAGGAAGTCGTAGCACCCTGACATACGAGCAAGTTTGTTGGGAGCCTATCCACCCTTCTGTCCCCCTTCATTCATATCCTCCTCAATGGGAATTACCAAAATTCACTCATTTTAATAGTAAGGAGGATCCTCAACAACACTTGTGATCATTTAGACATGCCTGCTATTTGATTTCTCATGATGATGCCTTACTACTCCACACCTTTCCCATGTCCTTATCAGGACCCACCTTGGAGTGGTACAGTGCTTTAACCCAGCACTCAATCTTCTCTTTTAACCAATTAGCCCAATATTTCTTGGATCATTTCTCCATTAACATTGCCAAGAAATTATCTATCACCGACCTCTATGCCATCCGACAATTTGAAAGACGAATCTATCGCAGATTTCGTTGTTGGACGATGGCGGGCCTTATCAACCAACTTACTTATGCCTTACCTCAGGACGAACTTATCAAACTCTTTACGTGGGCGTGCACTAAGCACATTTCTCCTACCCTCCAAATTCAAACTTTCCACACATTTGACGAGGCCTTTACTATGGCTCTGAAAACTAGAGATTCGAGCCTTAGAGGAAGAGAAATTGTGGTTGTGCAACAAAAACCCCAATTTTTGAACCCAAGACTCCACCAAAAAATCTAACACCACCAATTCTCATGCATCGACTACTTGAAATCAAAAGGATCTATCCACGCGGTGATGGTCAAATCCCAACCACCGTCAATACCCCACCAAAACCACCTATAAGTATAAAGCCGAGCCCATCAATTATACTCCCTTGGGAGAAACTTATGGTGTGATATTGGAAAAATTGCTCAAGGCAGGAGCTATTACCTTACCTCCTATTAAACCTCACTCCGGGTTTGATTCCACCCGCGCTATACCTTCTTGGTACAAAGAAAATGACTTCTGTAACTTCCACCACGTAAAGGGACACAGTCATGAAAACTGCAAGATGTTGAAAAACATAGTGCAGGAAATGGTTGATGCAGGGGATATAGCCCTCGATAATCCTAATGCCCCTGCTAACTGAAATTTGAAAATTTTCAACAAACCATTCCCAAACCACTCTTCTAACAGTAACATAAACCAAGATATCTTAGCCGAGGAGAGTGTTCATGAAATCCATGCAGTCTTCGACTCCTAGCCAAAGGCTTCTATCGAGGAAATTCTGAATCAAGCCTCTTCACTAACACAGGAACCCAAACCCCCTTCACCACCATCAAGACAAGATGAAATCCTTGCTGTTCCTTTACCCATAAAGGAATTAACCACCCAGAGTTCTCTTCTCACAGATGAGCCTTCTTACACCACATCCTTGCAAGACTGTGAGCGGATGTTATCTAACTTATCTATTTCCCAAACATCTCCTTCTACCACTCTTGTTGTACAAGAGGAAGGCTCGCCACTTCTTTTGTCATCCTTAGATGAGAAACCCCTTGAACCGACATCATCAAATTATTTAATCATGATGGATCCTCTCAAACATGCCCTCCTACCTATTAGTTCTTCATCGCCTAAATCTTTTCAGTGACCGGTTAACCTCTTAATGCCCATTGATACAATACCTCATTTATCCCCTGTATCACACCCACAGTGGACCAGAATCACAACCCACCTTTCTTCCATACAAAAGTTCCTATTTACACGTGAGGATTGTCATCCTTTAGAAGATAGACGAGTCCTATGGGAACATTTGAGTACACCATATTCTACTCAAATGTAGATGACCAATCCAGACACCTCTACCATATACCCGAAGTGTTTACAAAGGCTCAAAATGCCTATGTCCTCATCTTCACCCCCCTCATCTCTACCAAATACCTCATCCACCTCTATTGACCTAACCAAACCTTCCCCTACACTTGGGACCTCACCAATACCCAGTCTAACACACCCACCTAAACGGTTAGATTTATCCAAAAGTAAAGCCGTCCATCCACTTAGGAGACAAACCCAATCTCCTCAAGTCCAATCTATGCCTCTGTCACAACTAAAACCCTCACCGTCACACCTACCTTCTATATTGGGACCTCATCCCTCCACCTTGCATCAATACATCATACCTCCTGCGTTTTCTTTAAAACGACCTACCCCTTCTACACCCATACAAAGATCCAAGGGTATATCAACACCATCACCCCAAGTATCCTATCTACCTATCAACCCTAAACAAAATCCATCATCAAAGGATTTTTTGCTGTCCTCCTCTTTCTCCATGGTTGTTTTTTCGATACCACATCATCTAACCAGCTAAACATGACTTCTGCGTCGAAGAAGCCACGTTTAGTTAAATCTAATTACCAAAACCCCTTGGCTAAGTTTGTCACCCGTCGGATCAACCATACCAGTCATTACAAAATATACCCGATCAATAGCCTCATCTTCCTCTGACTTTGACCCGCTCAAAGGGTCTTACACCAAAATCCTTGCTATGTTGGTGGAGAATGTGACCATTTCCCTACCCCCACTTAGACCCTATGATCCCTCTAAACCTCGACCTATAGGTTATGATGAGTCTAAAATCTGCGCTTACCACCACACACCAGGACATGAGGTAGAGGGATGCAAAGCTTTGAAAGCCATACTTCGTCAGTCACCTCTCTCGGATAAAAAGGTTAAGAAAGACAACTTACGAAGAGAAAAACCTTTAGCTTCAATTCCCTCTCCTATACCACATGTCCCCGCCTTACCAAGATCTATCATTATTACAACCCCACCTCTCGAAGACCATGACTTATCCCTACCATCTTCCTCCTCTCGTTTTCACGAGATTAACATGATTAGTGTTGCTACTCGAGGGCAGAAAAACAATGGGAAAGCTAGAGAAAGCACACCTGCGGCCTCTCTTTCTCCATCCACCATCCCGATCGCACCACCACCTAAAGTGGTTATTCGTGGACCTGCCTACCCTGTCTCTAATGGAGTTTCCCACCGAACCATGATCAAATCAGCTTCACCAATCACCTGTAAAAATGACACTATATGATCTCATTCAAACCTCTGAATCTCATCGACAAGCTCTCGTTGAAATCCTTGAGGATAGAGGTCTTACTTAATGAAACCTTTCCCGTTGCCTCCATTTTAACACCCAATCATGTTGCTTCACTCACCAAACAACCTATCTCCCCAACCGCTTTATGTCTCTGTACAGCAAGCCGCTGCTGTCAGTTTCTCCAAAAACAAAATTGTCGACTTTGGTGCAGAAGATCTTGACCCCGCTCTGTTCATCTCAGCTTATATCCGGGACATTGGGTGTGTCGTGTTATGATGATGGGGGGCGCTAGCCTAAACATCATCTCTTCAAAATCCTTTCAACAAATGAATATCCCTTCTAGCTGCATGTGTTCCAACCCCATCATGTTGCGGTCATTCAATGATGCTATTACTTCTACCTTAGGCACCATGATCCTTAACATTCGTGTAGGGCCACGTACCTTACCTGAACTCTTCTATGTCCTTGAGGGAGAATTCTAATACAACATGTTGTTAGGCCGCCCTTGGATCCGGGCTATGGGATGCATTCCCTCCACCTTACATAGATGCATAAAATTTGAGTACGAGGGGAAGTCCTACACCGTAAAAGCTGATCCTCCCCCCTTCAAAACCTGCAATATGTTATATCGCCCTAATGATGTGCTTGTACCAGTCAAGATGCCCATTCATCCAACCCAACCATCCACTTGACCACACCTCAACCATCCACCTCAACCGCACCTACACCTTGACCAATGAAAACACCATCGCAAATACCACTTCCTTTCCCGCGGACAACATCTCAACCTCAGACCCCTTAGTAGATGTTTTTCAACGCCTTACGCTGGGGGAGTATCACCTATATAACGTTATCTCTTTCCATACCCCACAGGAGTACGGATAGTTACATGCGCATCCTACCTATGACCATCGTGTGGGGGAGGTAATCTCCTACGGACCACCTAATTGCCGCACCAACCTAACGTATGGGGGTGTCGACGCATCCTCCGTTACCCTTGAACCTCCCCTTGGTGTGGTTCCCTTCCAATCCAATTTTTAATACCTGACAAATCATCATTTCGCTCTCACCTTCCTGACGCGCTGTGCTTGGAAAGGTTTTGGTTTTGGTCTTTATGAACAAGGCCGACATATAATCATTCCCGTGACTACACGCAAACACAAAGATCGTAGTGGTCTTGGATTTCCTGAAACACTTACACTAAAGAAACCTTGTGTCAGTTGTATCTAGGAAGACGACAAAGTCACCCCTTCCGAACCATCATCACCCATTTTGCCATCGTCACCCATGGAGTCGATAGACCCTGAATCTATCCCTCCTAACTTTTTTTTTCATAAATGCTATCTTCTGGGTCCTCTCCCTTATCAACGTGATAATGAGGACCCATCTTCTCTTCCCTTCTGTATCTAGACATGATCAAAGAGGATTCACCTTCCATTAATGTTGTTGAGTGCCAGGATGACGACTCCATCCTCACTTACCTTGGTGCGGATGACTCTTATATTCAAGCGTGCCTTATAGTCGGAAACTCAAACCATGTTGAATGATTCGACTATAGAAATCAACATCCACACAGAGGATGATCCTCACATTGTGAAGATCGGACAATATCTTAATGCATCAGAACAAGCCGCCTTTACTACCTTTCTCCGTGCCCATAACCAAGCTTTCGCTTGGTCCTACGCTGACATGCCAGGAATTGATCCTGACATTGCTGTCCATAACATTACCCTGAAACCCGATTCCAAACCAGTTAAATAGAAACTAAGAAAAATGCATCCACGCATTGCCCTCTTGGTCAAAGAAGAGCTTCAACGACTCCTTTCCATTTCCTTCATCTTGCCTATTGACTATCCTCAATGGATTTCTAACATCGTACCTGTCACTAAAATGATGGGGGACTTCGGATATGCATGATTTCGGGACCTTAACCTCACTTTCCCGAAGGATGACTTCCCCCTCCCAAGTATTGATCAACTTGTTGATCTCATTGCGAGCCATGAGATGCTTTCTCTAATGGATGGCTTCTCGGGATCTGATCAAATATTGGTAGCCCGGCCGATCAACATAAAACTACCTTCATAACTCCTTGGGAACCTTACATTATCGTGTCATGTTGTTTGGCCTTAAGAATGCTTTGGTGCGACCTACCAGTGGGCTATACTTACATATTTCATGACATTATGCACACTATCCTTGAGGATTATGTCGATGATCTTCTTGGAAAATCTAAACATCGCAGTACACATCTCGATGTTTTAACCATTATTTTCGATCACCTGTTACAATACTGTGTTCGTCTTCAACCCAAGAAATGTGTCTTTGGTGTCCTTTCGGGAAAAATTCTTGGTTTTATCGTCTCTTTGCATGGCATCGAGGTCGATCCAGCTAAAGTCAAAGCTATCCTAGAAATGCCCCCACCTACTAACCTCAAACAATTGCGTAGTTTGCAAGGTAAACTCCAATCTATCTGGCATTTCATCTCCCAACTTTCGGATCGATGTCAACCTTTCCATCATCTCCTTAAAAAGACATTGTCTTTCAATGGAGCGAAGAGTGCCACCAAGCCTTTGAAGCTCTTAAAGCCTATCTCTTGCACCACTGTGCTTATCCCACCTCGGGACGATAGCCCTTTTTACCTTTACCTTTACGCCACCCTGACCATCTTTGTAGGAGCCATGCTCGCACATCGTGACTCGAGCATCGAGAACAAGCCGTTTATTACATAAGTCGTACTCTCGTGGATTACGAGACTAGGTATACACATGTAGAAAAGTTGTGCCTAGCCTTATCATTCGTAGCCACCAAACTCCGACACTACCTCCTGAATCACAAAACTTTTGTCATCACCAACGCGGACCCCATTCGGTATATATGTACGCCAAACCTCATCTAAACCAATGCATCACCGATGGCTTATGCTCCTCGCTGACCTCGACCTTGAATTTATACACCAGAAGTCAATCAAAGGACAAACCATTGCAGACCAACTCGTGGAAGCCCCTTTACCTAGGGAGTAATTTACCAATTTTAATTTCCCAGACGAACTCATCGCCACTCTTTCACTCAGTGAGGAGTCATATCCAATGACCCTCTTCTTCGATGGATCCAAATGCCAGTGCGGCGGAGGAGCTGGCATTGTTCTCATTCCTCTTGATGCTGAGCCTATGCCTCTTTCATTCCGGCTCTACTTCCCCTGCACTAATAATACAGTAGAATACGAGGCCCTTGTTTTGGGTCTCCAGGTTGCGTTACACTTAGGTGTCAAATCTATCAATATTTTTAGTGACTCTCAATTAGTAGTCAATCAAGTTCTGGGCATTTACCAATGTAAAAATGAGGAACTTCAAAAGTAAAAACATTACGTGGATTCACTTTTGACCTCATTTACTCATTATTCTATCCAAACCATTCCCCGCTCCACTAACAAATTTACGGATACTATGGCTTGCTTAGCTTCACAAATTCCTACCTCACCAACTGACTCTGACATATTGGTCTTGGTCCAACAACTCTTTGCCCCATCTTACTCAACCCCGGTTGTTTGTATGATAAATAATAATGTCTACTAATTCGTAGGATACCGGTATCACCAATTTCATGACTATCTTATAACCTCTATTCTCCCACCTGACCTTACTAGTAACGGAAAACGTGCTTTTCTTAAAAGTGTTTCTCATTATGTCGTCATGAGGGACTCCTCTATAAACGTGGCTTTGATGGCATCCTCCTTCGATGTCTAACCGGTGCAGAAGTCACCTATACCATCCAACAAGTCCACGACAGTATTTGTGGTGACATTTTAGTGGCTTTGGCCATGGCAAAATGAATCCTTCACCTAGGCTATTATTGGCCTACTCTTAATAATGACTGCTACAAATATGTTAAGCATTGTGTTATGTGTCAACAACATGCCAACCTTCAACATACTCCTAGCCATCCACTACTGGTGTCACACGAGATCTTTGGCATTTCTCATGATGGGGTTTAGACCTTATTGGTGAGATTCACCCGCCTTCTTTGCAAGCGTCACCATTGGATAATCACAACAACTAAATATTACACTAAATGGGTGGAAGCCATTCCACTCATTTCAACCAAAAAAGAAAAAATCATTGAATTCATTAACCATCACATTATCTGTCGTTTTGGCATTCCTCATCGCACGATAATGAGATAATGACAAATCCTTCAAAAATAAGTTGTTACAAGACCTTTGTGACATTTTTGGTATCAAACTTAGCTTCTCATCACCTTACTATCCACAAGCAAATGGTCAAGCTGAATCTTCTAATAAAACCCTAACCAAAATCCTCATGAAAGTTGTTAACGATTCTGGAAGCAATTGGCCTGATCACATCCCCTTTGCCCTTTGGGCTTATCGGACTAGCATTCGCACCTCCACTAATGCCACCCCATTCTCTTTGGTATATGGTACCGAGGCTATCTTGCCTCTCGAAATACAAATACCCTCCCTAAGAATATCTCTTCAGGATATTCTCACCAATGATGATTTCCGCTAAGAGTGGTTAGCCCAATTGGAGCTTCTTGACGAGCGTCATCTTACAACTCTTGACCACCTTCAAATCTATCAAAAACACATCAAGCGTGCTTATGATAAACGACTTCATGAGCGTACCTTTAAGGTTGGTGATCTTGTCCTCAAAGAGAATCAGCATGTAACCAAACTAGAAAAGAGCAAACGTGGAAAATTTGCTCCTAATTGGATTGGGCCCTACATTATCACTCATACTTACGGATCAGGCACTTACCGTTTAGCTTCAGCTTAATGGTAAACCTGAGCCTGAACCCCTTAATGCCTTGCATATCGACCATTCTACTGTTGAATTTAGTGTTACATCACTTCTTATCTACCTTGCGCTCATCCCTTGAGCTCATTTACCACCTCATACATTTTTGTTCCATACATCTCAAAATAGAATCAAGCTCACGTGGTTTGGTCATTACCTCCTCTTAAAGATGCCTTCCCCTTTTTAGTCTGGTCCATGACTTAAAAGTATCAAAATAACATGTTCTCAATTGTACACTTATGGGATATTCTTGAGTCAAACTTCCTACAAAACTAGATGCTTCATGCCAAATGGACATCTAGACCTCTAAAGTTATACATAGACTACTCCCTCGAAGGACAGCTATGTGCAAAGCCACTTCTACTATTATAAATAGACTGCTCCCTCGAAGGACAGCTATACATAAAAACCGCATCTGCTACTATAAATAGACTACTCCCTTGAAGGACAGCTATACAAAGTCAGCCTTTATCAGAAGCTTCTCGCATTGATCACTTCGTGAAGACCTCAAGAACAACAAAATACATATCCCCTATGGACTTCCCGCATTGATCAGTCTATATCCAGAAAAATAAAAGCAGTATTCCAAAGCACTTTTGAGTCATGGACTTGTCTATTTAGGTTTGGTTTTCTTTCATCAGAATAATCACCTTATAATAAGCTCTCTGCACCCCAGCTATACCAGCCACCTCGCCTCACCATTCGTCTACGCAACAAAACTCAAGGGACGTGACGTATATCCGATATATTGTGATTATACGACTCTTTTCACCTATCGACTTCTCGCCTATGCAAGGCACCTAGGGATTCAAGCCCATCCTATGTTAATATGTGGTTTGTTTAGCTCTTCTCAACTACGGGACAATTTTACCTCTTTTACTCGACTCTAGGATTGTGTGTTGACCTTAATTAGGACACGATTCCCTACTACTTGGGTAAGCTAACTTTCGTTTCACCTATACCTACACCAACATCGCCAGTCCCTTACCAACACCAACAATGTTACCCCACCAATATCAATATTTTTACCAGCCAATCAATTGCCTAACTATAACCACGTTGCCTGAATTCACCTCTCCCTGGTCCTAAGGGAGAACTACATCGGTCTGAGGCCCCTCCTTGCTTTGTGCAATGGGCTATGTAGGCAGCACTTCGGAGACATGGGGTCTCCCAAGGTTAGCTCGACCATCCCCTACCATAACCTATCGTGTGTTGTAAATATAAATATTTTTGTGTATTTCTATTTTGACAACATTCATCTTTATCCTTTTTTCAAAACAACATAAAGCATTCAAAACACAACCATTCTTATTATTATCATAACTCGAATCAACATACATATTTAGTTTTATTTAGATGTTAAACAAATACATCTTCTCTATCATCGACGCGTAGGTCGGCATCCTTATTTATTCTTATACTCTTATGAAATTCACTTAGACCCTTGCGCCTCCTCCCGAATCAGGTGGTGATCGTGATCGTCGATGCCACTACTTGGCCTCTCCATCCTCAAAGGTGCCCTTCTTTATTGGTTCCTCCCACTAATCCACCAACATCTCTGTAACATACGAATATGTCCTCTTGCGTGGAGGAATCTTGCCTCTAGTCTCTCCACTCGTGACTCTGCAACCGCTAACAATCCCGTTGTCTCATTCACCTGCGTTTGGAGCTGATGAACTAAACCCTGTAGACGATCTCTCTCCATTGTAATCACAGCTATGTCAGGACGATCACGTACACCTCGCAGCTCTGCTACCCACCATAATCTATAGGCCTCTGTTGCTCCTACATCCATTACCCTACGATTGGCTGCTATCTCCTCTGGCCCTTCTGGAGGTGTTGGCCGGGGAGGTGAGAATGCTGCCTCGGCGTCGATCCTCATGTATGGTCTATAAGCCATAGGTATATCCTGAACAAATCCAAATTGTCACCGCACGCGATCTAGAGGAATCCTCTTGTACTCACCTGGCTTGTGCCCTACGATCCACCTCAATCGCTCTACACCCCTCAACTCCTCAGCTATGTGCTCCATCACCATATAGTTCCCGTAAGGTCTCCAACAAATATCCGTAATCGTCACCATCTCCCATACCTACCTATAATACTCGATGTCATCTATCACGGCCTGGGATCTCGCCTCTTGTTATGTCGGACCCATTATCTCGAATCCCAACCTCTCGCACGCTTTGTCTCTCCCGATTTAGATGGGTCGGCCTATCGGTCACACACAAACAATGTGCTCATAGGCCCATTAATGTAATAGGTATGAACAATCTAGTGTGTGTCTGTGTTTTCACTGCGGGCCCATAAACCCCTGTATAACTCCACCAGATATGTGGGTGCCCATGCGAAAGTCACGCTCCTTTCTATCATTTCCCAAATAACACTCATCAATGCTTTTGGAAATCTTCCCCCCTCCGCCCTCGGTAATGCATAATACCCCACCGCTATCATTAATACCACTGCCAACCTTGTTTCCTCAGGGTGTGTTGCATACATTGTACCATAAGTGAATGTCAAACCTCACTGTGTCAAATCTCATGCAGCTGAACCAAATACCACTGTTATCGCTCCCCGCCCCACGCTAGGCAACGCCTGATACACTGGTCTTCCTATAATTGGGAGCCTCAAAATTCTAAACACATCTTCAGCGTCACTTTGTCATCTCCCTGTTGGCGGATAAAGGTATTCTTTTCGATTCCACCTCTCAATCAACGCTGCAACATAGCATGATTGCGTGTGATTCGTGAATAATAGTGGATCCCACTTAACCCCACATGGTTTATCAATGCCCATTGGCTGGTGTTACATCCGCTCAAATTCGTGACAACAAATCGGCACACTATCATTCATCTCTCAACCCTGCCTCTACTGCATACATCAAAGCGACACACTGACCATTCAATAAATTAAATCCCCAAGTGTTTTTCTCACATTCTAGAAATTCCTATAGTAACGGTATCGGTTATACATAACCAATACCGGTTATCTCTAAAGCGATATCGGTCACTTGTCCATCTATCTGACCTGCTTAAAACCACCACCTACGATAATATTTTTGCTCGTTTACTCCTCTCTATACCTATAAATATACATGAACACCCGATTACCTACCCCATAACATTCACTCTATCCCAAACCCTTGCTATCACCTTTTCTTCTTTCTCATCTCTACCCTCTTTCCTTCTCTCGGCCTATTCATCAAAATATGTAAGAATTAAAATACAACTAAACAGTTTACCTCTCGGGATGCGGCAGCTTGGGGTGGAACTTGTCTTCCCTCTCGTCCCTGCCTGTTGGATGTTTCTCCTCGTCCAGCCATGTTCATCACCCTCTTCAAATATAACTTGCCTTTCTACCTTCTTAATCTCAGCCCACACTCACTTTACCTGTCTCTTTCCTCCTTATCACTCAATTCTTTCATGCAATTACCTATATCAGTCGTCAAACAGCATCGCATTCATGTATTTAACTTGTTGCATGACTCTAAAAATAAGAACTCTAAAAATAAGACCTTAAGTTGCCGCCCAAGCTTTTCTATTTTTAGAAAAGCTCGTTTTGGCATAACCGGTATCGGTTACATAACCGATATCGGTCAACATGCTACCGACGTCGGTTAGCTAACCGATATCGGTCACATGCCTCCTTTTTCTTAAATCTGGGCCTTTTCTTTATTTTTTGCAAATTTTTGTAGCACCCGCCTCTTTTTCCTGCATAACAACACCATTATCAATATTTGTCATCAAAATCACATCAATATCTCATCACAATTTCATCAACATCATCTACCTACAATAAAACAACCATCAAACAAAATACATACGACATTTTAATATATACACCATTTGGATCTAACTCATCATCTACATACATTCCATTTCAAAAACAATCGACAAAACACATAAAACATTTTATACACAGCATGTGGATCAAAATCATCATCTCTATATATATCAATATTTCAAATATACAACTTTCCTGCATGGGGGCCTCTGTGATCTCAAAAAATAATATAAAGCGAGCACGATCATCCTGTCAAAATCTCGACTCGGCTGTGAGGCCGGTCTCTCATGTCAAAAATATACTCGGCTGGATTCGGTATCAACTTCTCTGACTGTACTCGGCTCATGTAGGCGGTATATACAACAAGAATGAATAAATGAATCATATGTGGGCACGTAGGCCTCTATATACATACCCGGTTCGTACACGATTGGTGTCTATATCCAAAATCCAAAAACCCCTCTCTGCTCTAGGGATATCTCAGCTCTCCCCACCACCCTCCGCCCCTCTCCCTGCTTTGGTCCTGTGTTGGCTCTCACCGCCTCCCTGTCACCGACCCACCGGTTGTGTGGTTGCGCCCCCACAGGATCTCTCGGCTCAGAGAGGTCTCGGCTCGGCATGCCGTATATGGTGATAGTCGGCCCCGGTACCATCAAGGACATCTGATAATCTCGGGCCTCGCTCTCGCCTCCATATAACGGGCCCGTGCCACCATGGCTGTTGGGGCTGGTCCCGACTCCTAATAACAGTGGCCCCTGCCCTGCCGGTACACCCT
This sequence comes from Taxus wallichiana var. yunnanensis, assembly GCA_018340775.1. Classification (NCBI taxonomy): domain Eukaryota; kingdom Viridiplantae; phylum Streptophyta; class Pinopsida; order Cupressales; family Taxaceae; genus Taxus; species Taxus wallichiana. Next base: position 659,174,066 of record CM031244.1, on the reverse strand, counting down.
GTGCCTGTAGTGGCCCCTGCCCTGCCGGTACACCCTGTGCCTGTGGTGGCCCCTACCCCACTGTGCACCCTGTGCATGTGGTGGCCCCTATACTGCGCTTGCACTGTGGCTGTGCGGGTGCTGTCTTTGTACTGTGCTTCTATTCACATGGTGCTTGTGCACTGTGGTTTATCTTGGTGCACTGAGGATTTGTGCTAAGCTTTGTGCAGGCTAAGCCCTGTAATACCCCGATCTATGCCTGTGCGTGTGTGTGCAAGCTACCCCTATAATAAATGCACTGTCTAGGAGGCGGTCCTCTCTCTTTATGTGACCACCAAATCGGTTTGTGCGGGTTGTCTTATCTGCTGCTCTCTGACCTGCCCACCAAACCAAAAATGAACCTGTGCACCCGGCGTCATCCACTGTATCGTCTGCCAGCCTCTCTGCTACCCAATCTGGGTCAACGGGCTGTGGTGCAGGTAGTGGGGCCTCTACATCATCCCTCGGTACTGTGGGAAGGGAGGTGGCTCATCCTGTCGCAGCCCCAACTGTCGTCGTACCCTCTCTAGGGGTATCCGCTCATACTCTCCAGGCCTCCGTCCAGCTATCCAGAAAGTATACTGGATCCAGCGCATCTGTGCTCGGGCTCCTCCTCGGGGCTGATGGCCTCTGTAGGGCCTCCATATAATGTCTAGTGCAGTCAAGCCCTCTAACATATGTCGGTAGTAGGCTACGTCCCATCCTGCGAGCACTGCTCGTGGCTGGCCCATGACCCCCAACCACCTCTGAAAGCCATATCTGTATATAACCTGTGGCCCTGGCTGCTAGGGCAGCCCTACTAGTCGTATACATATGATGTGCTCATATGCCCAGCAGTGTAACAAAAATGTGGAGCAAATCCCAAATCACCTCATCCGGCGATAACCCCACAGCTCCCTGTATAGCTGCACCAGATATATTGGTGCCCAGGCATAGCACGTATGCTCCTCTACCATCTCGTGTAGTACTCCCATCAAAGCCCATGGGAAGCGGCCTCCCTCTGAGTCTGGGAGGGTGAAGCAGGTGATACCTATCATCATCAGCACGGCAAGCCGTGTCTCATGTCTATGGGTGCGATACATGTCCCCATAGGCAATGCTCGCACTGTGATAAGTCAATAATGCGGCTGCATCCCCAAATACCTACAGAATGTTGTCCATAGTTGTCTCCGCATCTACCTGGAATATTGCCTCCCCTACGATCGGCAGTCTCAGGATGCGATACACATCCTCCAGGGTAATAGTCATCTCTCCAGTCGGGAGATGGAAAACGTTGGTTGCCGGATCCCATCTCTCGATGAGGGCAACCATAAGGCTGTGGTCCCTCTCACATGACCCTATCATTGGACTCGCCGAGTCCCACCTCGCGCATAATGGCCCAATGCACTGCGGACACATGTGGCCACATCCGTCTCAATAGCGGGGGCATCCGATCCCGCATCGTCAGCTGCTGACGTGCCTGCAAAACCAACCCACTTCATTAGACCTACCCTTTACAAAAACAACTACTTTAACCCTCTATACCCCCTTTTACCCACCCGACCACACCCCGACTCTATAACACACATCTACACCCACCTATCTTACCCTAAAACATCTACGATATCCCCTTTCCTATCAACCCTACCCCCTCCCTCTTCACCCCAACCAACAACCACACAACCAAACAACAAAACAACAACCAACAACAACAACAACAACAACAAACAACAAAACAACAACCAAACAACAAAACAACAACCAAAACAACAACAACAACAAACAACAAACAACAACCAAACAACAACAACCAACAAACAACAACACCCAAACAACAACAAACAAACACAAACCCAAACAACATCAAACAAACACAACACACAACACAACAATAAACAACAACCACAAACCCAAAACAACAACAAAACCAAACAAAATAAATAAATAATCCTAACTAATGACCGGTACCGGTCACCCTTGACCACCACCGGTCCCCTACATCACATGCTATACACTGGCGCCGGTCGACATACGACCGACGCCGGTCTACCAACAACCCACTATGCCCGAAAATTTTGTGGTGATGTCGGTGGTCAGCCTAGTGACCGACATTGGTCCTTGTCCATGGAGAGCAAACCGATGTGACCCCCAAAACCCATTTTTGCCTATTTCTACCCTTTTACCCATCAAAAACCCCTAAAAACCTACCCACCCTACCGTTTTAGCCTAACTAACCCACCTACCCTCTCCATTTTTCAAACAACTTCAATTTATTCATTATTTTATTAAAAACTTGGATTCCTACCCAAAACCCAAATCTAGCTTAAAAACATTAAATTCACATAATTAGAGGTTTAGAACCTACCGGTACGACTACACGTCGTCGTGGTGGGATAGGTGGTGGTGGTCCAGCTGGTCCAGCACCTCCCGCTCCTCCTGGCTGTGCCATGGCTATAAATCTCCTCTGTTGGGTCCTCCACCAATCAAATTCTACCTCCTACTCACTGGGGTCTACCAACCACTCACTTCTCCACTCAAATAATGCCACCTCAGCTGACAATCTCAACAATACCACTAAAACACCTCAGACAACTAAATTTGGTTTTCAAATTGACAATGTGACAATGACAGGCCGTATTTTTCTTTTTATAGGTTTTTGACCTATAACCGATATCGGTTATATTATGCCCTAAACAACCGGTATCGGTCATCTAACCGATACCGGTCATATCTAATCGATATCGGTTTAATCCCTATTTTACCGCAATTTTCCCTTATTCACTAATCTCCCTTTCTCACCACATCGCCTATACCCTCCTTTCTTTAAATAGCCTTTTTGACTTCATTGGCCCAATTCATGGCGCATGACCAACCATTTGGCCCGACCCGAGGCATGACCAACCATTTGGCCCGACCCGAGGCCGCATGACCAACCAATCGGGCCCGACCCGAGGCCACAACCAACCAATCGAGGCCCGATCAAGGCGCGACCAACCATTGGCCGACCCAAGGCATGACCAACCATTTGGCCCAAACCAAGGGCGCGACCAACCATTTGGCCCGACCAAGGCCGCGAACCCTAAGCGACCGAGCCGCATGACCAACCATCGGGCCCGACCCAAGGCCGACCAACTATTTGGCCCAACCCAAGGCATGACCAACCATTTGGCGGACCCGTAACCAACCAATCAGGCCCAACCGAGGCCGCGACCAACCAATCAGGCCCGACCAGGCTGACCCAATCATTTGGCCCGACCAAGGCATGACCAACCATTTGGCCTGACCCAAGGCCGTAACCAACCAATCAGGCCCAACCCAAGGCCACAACCAACCAATCAGGCCCAACCCAAGGCCGCAACCAACCAATTAGGCGACCCGAGGCGCGACCAATCATTTGGCTCGACCCAAGGCCTGACCAACCATTTGGCCCGACCCAAGGCCGCACTGACCAATAGGCTGACCCATGGCCCTCACTAATCAATCGGCCCGATCCAAGGCTGCACCAATTCAATACCTCACCCAAAACCAACAAATTACAATTTTATCCACCCATCATGTAGCTTTTTGTTCAATCGAGCTCACCTGTTCGTGTTTTAGCATGATTAGGGTACTTGACTTGATCAGTCGACCAACTTTGCCTAGACCAAGACCGTGATGTTTATCTCAACCAAACCAACCATTTGGTACTACCGAACATGCCTAAATGTTCCTGTACCTTACCCATTATATCCCCTGGAGCTACTTCCTATGCCTTGGATACCAGGATTATATCACCCTTGTTTGGATAAACTATCGACCTTTGCCTATGAATTGCTTGTTTGCTCTTGAATCATGTACCCTAGTCGCACTCTTTGCATTTCAACGTAAATGTCGCTTCCTTGGACCTACCCCACCATCTTACCATCATCTCAACACCATTTACCCTTTATCAACCCTATCCCTGATTTCACGCTACCTCAATCTGTGATAGATTTGAGGGGGATTACCTATACCCTTAACAGGAGTAACCACTTCTTATTATTGTCAGTGTAGCTTTACAAGACAAGCTACACGACAACAAGGGGCTAATGTAGACACCAAATTTGTGTCTTACGACCCCGTGCCCCGCATCTTATTTCGTAACCTAGCCTCATCACCTAAACCTTACACAATTATTTATTAATTACCTTATAATTAATAAATCCACATCTCCAAACCTACCACCTCATTTCACCACCTCATCATGACCTAGTCCTATTCCTAAACTAACCTAATTAAGACCTATAACTTGGTCTACATCCACACCCATGACTAATTACTCCTCACCCGCACTAAAACCAACCTAATAATGACTTGACCAAGCCCACAACTAATTCCTCGGGAGAAAAGGAGGGAAAGTTGGCTATTTTACTAAAAATAGCCCACTTTGACTTAACCGATATCGGTTCCTACTCGACCGCCGCCGTCGGTTATGTAATAACCATCGGTTCCTTGTAAATGACCTCCCCCACCAAAAACAAAGGGTTGGATTTTCATTGATCGGAACCAGGGAATTGATTGGAAGGATCGGGAATTCACTTGGCCGAGCAGAGACAAGTGAAGGAAAGAGAAGAGTTTGCAGAGGAGGACATCAAGCCCAAGACTACAACTAAGTAACCAGAGCCCAGTGACACTTATCTCAGCATTGGGAGAGAAGATAGCTCATCTTTGATTGTCGATCATCCTACCTGAGCCCTGCCTTCGTTATCACAGTCCTTGAACCTGTATCTTCATCAGGAACTAGTAAGTAGTGTCTTACACGTTCTTTTAATAACATTTCTTGGATTTCTGAATCACAGTAATTACAAGTCTATTCTTAGATCTACTACCCGGTAACACCCTCCATCTAACTGCCATTCCTCTACCCCTACATTGCCCCCAAGAATAGCCCCCATACTCTCTGAGTCTTCTCCATCACCCCATTACCTATCCCCAATCATTTACCAGCCTTATAAACACCATAGCCACCTTATTGCCAACCTTCACTAAAAGCCCCTAAACCACTGCCCCTACCGATATCGGTTAGCGAAAGTCGGTGAGTGATAGTGACCGGCATCGGTCACTGTGATTCAAAACCAAAACTAGCCCTTTCCTCTATTGTTTTAATAAGGTAATTAAATTGTAATTTGGCAATAGCTTCTTTGTTAGAATTTGTGTTAATTCATATTAGCAGGGGAACTGACCACCTTCGAAAGGAAGTTTAATACTTCCTGGGCCCAAGGCAGTTCCCTCATTTATTGTCTAATTAGAATCTAGTGGTCTTGTATTCTTACTTACAGGTAGTCCTTCCCAGACAAAAAGGAGTTCTTTGCAATCGATCTGATCTCTCTCTACGGTACGTGCACACCCTCTCAACATTCAATAGGTATTCCTCCTAGCCCTAACCCTTATCTGTTTCTCAAAGGAATGAAAGGATAGAAGCAACTCTATTCCGAGGCGGAAGCATTTCTGCACAAAACAAGCCCATGCAAAATATTTTCTTGATTAGTGATCACTTGCACTCTTCAAACCCACCATTGGCACCTCCATCCGCCACACACAAGCCTTCGGGAAGAAAATCTAAGTATAATATCATACTTTCTGGTTATTTCATTTCATCATTGTTTTATCATCTATTATTCAACTTGCTCCTTATTGACCATCTCAACATTTTTTTACCTCCATAGACCCATCGAAACCTCATAAAAACCTATTCCGGTCACCCAATACCTCTTCACGATCAACCAAACCCTTTGTGTAATCATAAAGGATACTAAAACCCCATTCATAGCGTTTCCAAATCTCACATGAATTGGCACCGGTTATACCTAGCTGCGGTTGGTCACCCCTAACCGACACCTATCTCTTTGTTTTCCCACACAACCTTAAACAGAGACCTATCCACCTAATTTTACCTCACCCTCACTTACTTGTGACCTACCTGAGACCTTTATTAGACCTGCAGAACCCAGGATCAAACATTTGACTTGTGGATTCTATTCTAGCTTAGCCTGTTAGATTAGATCTATTTTCTTATTGTGTTTTAAGTGAGATACCTCAATCATTTTAAAATAACAATAGGATTTACCTTGTTTTCTACATTAATTTGTTTAAAATAGTGGATGATGACCATCTAGGAAGTATTATACTTCCCGAGATCTAGCTTACGCTATGTAGTTCACTTTGCTATATTGTTTAATTCTTTCTAGTGGTCTCACTTTCATTACAGGTAGTTCCTCCTAGCCAAAAGGAAGCTCTCACGGTCAGCTGTGGATTCAGAAGTCATACGCGTGCAACAACCCATCAACCAACATTTGAACAGGTATTCCTCCTATGCCCATTACCCTATTTATTTCATCAACAATTCAAAGAAACAATCTAAGAAAAAGGTGAAACATTTTGGCATGCCAGTGGGACCCATCCAGGGTTCCTTGCATTTCATTCATTCCTAGGAAAAAATTGTGTGTTTGTTTCCCTTCTAAAAGTGTACACACTAATTTTCTTCCCTTGTAATCCACTCCTTCTTTCTATTTTCTCTAAAGGAAAATTTTCTTTTGGTGTATTTAAGAGGAATCATCTCTTCATGTTTTTTTCATTTTAGTGAAAGCGCATCCCTCTTCCTATTCATTTATTTTTTCATCGAATATCATACTTTTGATTTGGGTTTAAAATCAATGCATTGCATTCGATTTAGCTCATTAGTTGACATTGATTGAGGGTAACCTATATCTTTGGAAGTTGTTACGAGGATGATGGTTGACAAATGAATTGTAGAAAATAACTTCTATCCTTTTTCTCTTTCTCTAAGTCTTTCCAAACCACATAAAAATTCAAATACATACATTCTTAAACAACATCTTACGGAAGAAGCTATAGGTGATCACACGATCGCGGCACATTGGGCACCTAGCTCGCTTACTCTGTTGAGTCATACTTGAGTGTAGCCCGCCCTCACCCTTTAGGTCTCCTTGAGAGGAAGCCATCCTCATGACATCTCTATATCACAATTCATGTGTCAGTCCCTAAATAGCATAAGATGAACAAAAATAATAGAATAGGCACTCTAGGAACATTCTTTCTTAGTGTTCTATTTGATTTACGTTTTAAGGTGAGAGCTTTCGATCATTATTTTTGCATTTCCTTGCACACTCCCCATCATAGTTGGTGTATTTTGGCTCCACTTGAGTGTGCCTGGGCCATATCACCATCATTCCCAAAATTCTAGGTTTGATTCCACATCAAATTCTAATTCACAACCACTTTTTCTCATCATTGTTTCAATCTCACGAATGCTTAGTCATTGGCTACCCTTGCATGATTAGTTAAACACAACCGACGTTGATTCTAGGTCCTTTGGCTAACCTACTCCAAAGGACATTATTACTTTAATTTCTTGCACTTTCCATAGTCTCTATCACTGTCACATTTTCCATTGACATTTTACACATTCCCAGATTTGGCATACTTATCATATTTTACCTTCTGCCTCACTTTTTATTCATTGTCCATCTTCTACAATGACTGACAGTGGTTACCCCTGACCGACGTTGGTTTTACCTAACCGACATTGGTTAACCTGTTTCACATTTCACTCACCATTTGTTACTTCATGCATTTTTATCACTAGATTCACTGTTTCTACTATTCTTTGTATTATTTTTTACCTTACGCCTCATTTTTATTCATTGTCCATCTTCTAAGGTCGTAGCGTTGGTTACCCCCGACCGACATTGGTTTTACCTAACCGACATTGGTTAACTGTTTCACATTTCACTCACCATTTGTTACTTCATGCATTTTTTCTCACTAGATTCACTGTTTCTACTATTCTCAGTATTATTTATAGAGAAGCACCTGCATGATCGATCTTGGTTCACATGGTACTAAATCGAAGACAAGCGAATTCCCTCGTGTACCACTCCCACCTAGTCCTTCACCACCCTCTATTTTACCACCAACCATGGATTCCATCCACCTACCAATATTTCTACTAGAGATGAGGAGTTCACACAACTCCTTGACCAGATCCTCGCTTTGCCTTGCAGTTTACCTTTCCCATTCATTCACTTGAGATGCTTTGGATTAGTTGATATAGGTCATGACCATATCTATCCCCCAACTCTCACACCCACTTACGCATTAGCCCCATTTGGCTCCATGCTACCGCATCCACCTTATCCCTAGTTGTTTCATAGCTAGGTTTCATACCCCCATGATTGCCACATTTGTTACCTTTGTGGCACCCATTACATCTACCATACCCTCATCGATTACCCCAAACACAACCTCATCCATCCCTCATGTCTCACATATACATGTAGCTATGTTCCCACCTCAATGTTGGTGACCTCTAACCTATTTATGAATGTAGTTCTTTCTATTCCATAATCATTAACCCCTATTGCCACTAGGGTTACCATGACCCTTCCTCCCCTATATACATACAACCAACAACCACCTGTTTCATCTATCATTCAATCTGGTATGTACCCCTATTTCCTTGCCTTCTTCTCTGTCACCTTACATGGAAACCCCATACACCGAAATGCCCCACCCATTATACATCCAAAACTAACCTCCTCACGTTATAGGAGGCATCCAATCATCACAACCCACCAATGACCTAATTAAATTGATGATGGGAAAAATGCAAACACTAGAGGCATTGGTTTTGGCTCCCATAACACTCTCACTTACGAAGAGATTTATAATGAGCCTATTCACCCATTCATTCCCATCCATACCCCTCGTGCATTGGGAAATGCCAAAATTAAACCATTTCAATATTAAGGAAGACCCACAACAACATTTTGTGCTCATTTAAACATGGGTGTTATTTGATTGTTGATGATGATGCCTTACATTTGAGAACTTTTCCCATGTCCCTCATTAGACTGCATTAGACTGGTATAGTGGGTTACCTAAACACTCCATATTTTCATTTAATCAGGTAGCCCAAGCTTTTTGGATCATTTTTCTATCAACATCGCGAGAAAGTTACCATGGCCAATCTATATTCCACACATCAAGTCAAGGATGAATCTGTCACAGATTTTGTCACTCACTAGTGTAGCTGATCAATCAACTTACCTTTCAACTACCACAAACTGAACTCATCGAGCTCTTCACACGATCTTGCACTAGGCATATCTCCCCAACCTTGCAGGTCTAAACTTTCAGAACATTCGATGAGGCATTCACTATGGCACGAAAGTTAGAGATTCAAGCCATCGAAAAGAATAAAATCCAATTATGAAATAAGAATTCAACATTTAAGTCGAATGATACCTCTTCTTCTTCCAAACCACCAACCAATTATTCAAAAGCTAAAGGTACCGATGTAATGCGGTGGTACTCAAGGCCGGCCTAGCTCACCCAACTAATCAAGCTATTCCCTCATCTAATCTATCACTTGTTCAGGCTTTTCAATTGAGACAAGAGCGGTGAAAATATACTCCAATCGGGAACCTTACTCTTTTGTCTTAGAGAAGCTTATCAAAGCTGGTGTCATCACCCTTCCACCCATAAAACCACACACTAGTTTTGACCCTTCTCGCCCCATGCCCGCATGGTATAAGGAACAATATTTCTGTAACTATCACCGAGTAAAGGGTCATAGTGATGGTAACTACATCACTTTTAAGAATATTGTCCAAGAAATGCTCGAGAAAGGTGAGTTGACTGTGGATAATCCTAACGTTACCCCTAACCAAAATCTACAAATCTTTAAAAAACCATTTCCTAATCATGCCCCTTCATCCAATCAAACCGGTAAGACATCCACTCACAATACCCATACCCATGAGGTTCACGCAATATTTAACGAGGTACTCACATCTCAATTAGCTCACATTCCTTCCATAGAGGAAATCCTAGCTAGAAATCCTCCTTCCACATTGGAACCATCCATCACTATTCCTTCACCAATACAAGAACACCCTTCATCTCCTATATCACCTATGGAGGAGTCTTCTACTAACATTAAGACCATTTCACCCCTAGCTTCTTCACTTAGTGAACCTTTACCTACCGTAACTCCTCCACCCATAGAGGAGCACCCATTATCTCCTCCACCCACAAAGGAGCACCAATTATCTCCTCCACCCATAAAGGAGCACCTATTTGTTCCTCCCCTCATAGAGGAACTCCCATCATCCCTTCCACCCATCATAGACCTGGTAGGGATACCCTTGCCTCTTGGTGATCATTCTCCATCCGCTACGACATCCAACAGACCTACTTTCAGCTCTCTTACCCACAAAATTTGAACCCGGCCGATTCCTCATCTCCAAGATCCATTTTATGGGAATTCTCATTATGTCCTCACAAACTCAACCCATAAACGCACCATTCTCATGTTTGGTGATAACTTGGATTACGTGGATAGGGATTTGTTGGCGTCGAATCACGGCACACTGGGACTCTGCGCAACTCAATGGGCTGAGAATCTCGGTGCGATTGCACAACATGGAGCTTTTCCCAAGTGTGGGACCTTGCGAAAACGGAAAAGCTCTCCGGATGAAGGCCGGCTCCTATTCCTCTGTTTAGATGCACACGTAAAAAATGCAGAGGGTCTACTCAAAACCTAATCTAATTTTCCAAGGAGACGGGGGTAAGAAAATGCGAGAAAATAAAACCTAAACTAACGAGAGGTGATGCACCGAGGAATGAAGAACACTGTCTTGCCAATAAACACGGACTCAAAAAAATGTAATGCAGATCATGCACGGATAACTTGATTTGGTGAAAGATCAAGAAGATGCAAATAAACACCGAGAGGGTTGATAATCATCCCATCAGACATGCATTAATTTTCTCCAAAGATTGATACAACACACCGCAAAATGCCAAGAGGCAAAGCTGCATTACGTTTTAAATGGGAGGTTTTAACTCCTGATTCACTCCGCCAAAGAGAAGAAGGGAGGGGCAAAACAAGAATGTCCAACCTTTAGAAAGAAGCCCTCCTTACAATTTATAGGAAGAATGAGAGAGAGAGAGAGAGAAAGTCCAAATCTACACCAACCACCTTAGGTTGTATCTAATTCATCTCATTATTGTGGTAGGTGAGGACCATATCAAACCCCAAAAGTGGCAAACTGTATTTTGCATTTTTAAGAACTTGTTCCCACCCAATTAAAGATATCCAGTCGTAGTTAGGTAGAGGACGTCGTAGGCTTTCGAAAAGTCCAACCTTGTGTGAATCGGAGCTCCAGGCCAAAAGTTATGGCCATCGAATATCGGGTCGGGTCTCGCTTCTGTCGGCGCTCGAATGTTGCGCCTCCTGAAGGTGCGCCTTGGCGCATCCATATGCATGTTGACAATCCTTTTCATGCGCCAAAGGCGCAAATATGTTTGTGTTGACAACCTTTTTGTGCCCAAAGGCGCATTCATTTCATGTCAACACTCTTTTCGTGCGCTAAAGGCGCAAATATATGTGTGTCGACACATGTTTACGTGCGCCACTTTACTCGCGCCAGTGGCGCGACTTTTTCGTGTCAACATTCCTTTCGTGTGTGCCAGGGTGCGTCTATTTCTATGTTTACAACTTCTTTTTCGTGCGCCTAAGGGCATTTACATTTATGTCGACATCCTCTTATGTGCGCAAGGCAAGCAACTTTTTCCCCTTGACACTCATTGTTATGCACCATTTCCGTGCGCCATGGGCGATTCTTTACATTGTCGACATCCATTTCTGTGCGCCACTTTCCTGCGCCTTGGCGCATACATTCTCATGTTGACACTCATTGTTGTGCACCATTTCCGTGCGCCATGGGCTGAGGTTTGAATTTCTTTGGTTTCCATATTCTTCCGCTTGTCTATATCTACCTGGGGGGAAGATATATACAAGGATTTGTTATGGGAGCACCTCTTACTCCCCATCTCAACACAAATGCAGAGATCCTTGATGACACCTCCACTATCTACCCAAGCACATTTCCACCGTTAAACCACATACAACCACTTTGTATTCTGACCCCTTCCACAATACCCATTAGCACTCACACCACACCCTTACCCATAACCCAACCTATGCCTAAACCCAAACCCATACCCATAATATTTACCTCCACTAAACCTATTACCACTTTAGATGTTACCCCGACCACCAACCTTACTCATCCACCTATTAAACTAGATTTAGCTACATCCTCTAAAACCACACCTACTCCGACACCCAAACTAAAGAAACAAACTCATCAACCTCATACCCTTACCACACCAATCACACCCGCACTTGTCTCATCTACCTTAAGACCTCAGCTACCTAACATGGTCAAGTACCCCTCACCCATTCATAACCCAATAATACAACCACCCATTCCTACCTCATAAATCACTAACCTACCCCGACACACAACACTACTCATACCCGCACATGTAGTCTCTTTACCACCAATACATCTAATACCTTCAAGTGCCGTTTCTTCACTACCTATTACACTTTAGTCATTGTACCTCACACCCCAAGCATGACTCCGCTTCATCTACCTTCATAGAACCCCTATTATCCCCATGGGTAATTCAACCTCTTCCTCCATCTACTTTTCCTTCTAGACCCCGTATACCCACATCACCTTTACCCAAGAAGGTGCAACCCAAAAACAAAACCACACCCTCCTACTCATCCATCTACTATACCTCTACCCAAATGAACTTGATCGATACCTCAAACCACATCAGCACCTAAACCTACAACTTGACCCGTTCCTATAATTACAAAAACGGTTCCCAGACAATCAACCACACCTACAACCAAACCCACATTTACTTCCCATTGTGATCCATTAGTAGGGTCCTATGCCAAAATTTTAACCAACCTCCTTGAGACTTTTATTATCACATTACCGTCACTCTAACCTTATGACCCCCTCAAACCCAAGCCAAAAGGGTTTGACGATACTAAAATTTACGCATACCATCGTGTGTCAGGGCATGATGTGGAGAACTATAAGGCTTTGAAAACCATCCTTATCTAATTTTGTCCACCTGAAAACAACTTTGATGACGATGAACTTCTTGATGAGGATATTGCTTCACCTACCCCCATTCCCACACTGTGTACTCAACAACCACAACCTCCACCCTCATAGCTCCCAGAACCACACACAAAATTTGAAATTAACATGGTTCACATAAGAGAACTTGCCACACCACCACCCAAATGTCACTGTGCCCAACTGACCTCATAGGGCTTTTCTCCTCCCATAGGTTTTTGCCCTTCATGTCATTATACCACTTACCCTACACCCTCTCCATTTGACAAATTCCCTCAAATCAACATGGTACATGTTACTACACATGCGCAGAAGGGTAAAGAAAAGGTAGCTGACCCACCAACCAATCCTATACCCAACATACCATCTGCACCCATACCTAAGATAACTATCTGCGGCCCCACATACCCCATTTCTAATGGCATCACACATTGCACCATGCTCAAACAATTACACCAATCACCCCTCAAAATGTCCTTATATGACCTCATCCAAACCTCGGAATCCCATCAAAGCAAGCCCTCATGAAGCTTCTTCAATCTATCAAGGTTTTACCCATCGACCCTACATCGATAGCATCCATTATCACACTCCATCATGTAGCCTCTCTCACCAAATTACCACCTCATTCACCAAGTGGCCTCCCTTAGCTTCTCAAAGGTAGAGATCACGCCTTACCAAAATGATGACCTAGACCCAGCCCTCTTCATCTCTATACACATTGATGACATATGGGTATGCTGTGTGATGATTGATGGAGGTGCTAGCATTAACATCATTTCATCCCATGCTTTTTCTCAAATGCTCATACCTAACAATTACATGCACAAACATCTGGTCATGTTGCATTCATTCAACGAAACTATCACCTCTACACTAGGCACTATCATCCTTCACATTCGCATGGGCCCCCACACTGTTCTAGAATTTTTTTATGTTTTGGAGGGGGAATTCTAATATACCTTATTGCTTGGTAGACCCTGGATCTAGGTCATGGGTTGTGTTCCCTCCACTTTGCATCATTGTGTAAAGTTTGAACATGAGGAACACACTTACACCATTCTAGCTAACCCATCACCTTTTAAAACATGCAACATGCTTTACCAACCCAAAGATGTACTCATACCGGTCAAGCCATATACTTTTGCAACCAATACCGTTTCACCTACACCTACACCCACACCTACTACTACGACCATTGCTTTCACCACACATTCCTCCTCTATGCCTACCATTGCTATAACCTCCATGGCTGACCCATTAGCTACCCAATCTGTTAACACCACCTTCACATTGACCTCTAACACATCATCCATACCAGCTACCCACATACCATGCCACCGATCCCTTGCAAGGTGTTTTTCGGTGCCTCACTTTAGGGAATACTACCTATATAGTGTCAAAACATTCCTTACTCTGCGTGAGTATGGAAGCCTTCACCAACACTCTTGCTATGATCGCCGTATAGGAGAATGCCTCCTTTATGGTCGTCCTCATCTTTGTACTAGTCTCACCTATGGGTGACTTGATACTACCACCTACACACCTGAACCACCATCACAACCCCACCCATTTTCTACTAACTTCCAATCAACTGTTTCACCCACACCATCCTACACCACTGTGAATGGAAGGGTTTTAGCTTTGGCTTCTATGAGCAAGGACGTCATGTTGTTATTCCATGTACCACTCACAAACATAATGACTGTAGTGGTATCGGATTCCCTGAACCTCTACCAAACAAGCCCGCATTGAACTTATTACATACCCTAGTCCTTCTCCACCTTCATCACCAACCTCATTGATGGAGTCAATGGATCCATAATATATCCCTCCTAAATTTTTTTCATAAACACCATTTCCTTAGGGCTTTGACTTATCAACACGAAGGCGAGGCCCCTTCCACTCTCCCATTCCTTTATCCTGAGATGATTGATGATGACATACCGACCATTAACATTGTTCAATGTCAGGATGGTGAATCCATACTCACCTACCTTGGTGTAGAAGACTCATATATTCATCAGTTGTTACCCTCTGAGATGCAAACCATGTTGAATGAATAGACTATCGAGATCACATTCATTCAAGATGACCCACACATCCTAAAGATCGACAATCTTTAGATGTTGTTGAATAGAAAGCCCTCACTTCCTTTCTCTAAGCTCATAACCACGCTTTTCTTGGTCTTATGTAGACATGCCCAATATTGATCCCACCATAGTGGTCCACAATATCATAACCATTCCCTATGCTAAACCTATCAAACAAAAGCCGAGGAAAATGAACTCTCACATTACTCTCTTCTCATCAAAGAAGAACTTCAATGCCTTCTTTCTATTCCTTCATCTTACCCATTGATTATCCTCATTGGATTTCTAACATTGTCCCTATCACTAAAGCAACAGGGGACTCGCATTTGTATGGACTTTCATGACCTCAACCTCGCTGCCCGAAAGATGACTTTCACTTGCCCAAGATTGATCAATAGGTAGACTTTACCACGGGTCACGAGATGTTCTCACTCATGGATGGTTTCTCGAGGTTATAACCAAATTTTTCCTTCCCTAGATGATCAGCGCAAAACTACATTCATTTCCCCTTTGGGGACCTTTCTGCTATCGATTCATACATTTTGGCCTTAAAATGTTGGTGCTACATATGAGCATGTTATGACTCACATCTTCCATGATATCATGCATCACATATTGGAAGATTACGTGGATGATCTCTTGGCGAAATATAAATGCATGCTGAGCACCTCACGATCCTCAAAACAATCTTTGACCGCCTTATTAGATATTACATTCACCTTCACCCTAAAAAGTGCATCTTCACGGTTCTCTCGGAAAATACTTGGGATTTATCATTTCCTTACGTGGTATAGAAGTTGACCCAGCTAAAGTCAAGGCCATTCTAGAAATGCCTTTTCCCACAAACCTCAAACAACTTTGTAGCCTGCAAGGTAAATTGTAGTCCATTTGCTGATTTATTTCCCAACTCTCTAACCGTTGTCAACCATTTCATCATCTGCTTAGGAAGGATGTCTCCTTTAAATGGGATGACAATTACCACAAAGCTTTTGAGGCCTTAAAACAATACCTTCTCCAACCACCCATTCTTATCCCACCTAAAGATGGCCAACCCTTCTACTGTACATCTCTCGCACTTGATCAGTCCTTAGGGGCTATGCTCGCTCATCGTGATGAACAACATAAGGAGCAGGTGGTTTATTACATAAGCCATACTCTTTTGGACTATGAAACCCAATATGACCACCAAAAAAATCTTTTCTTAGCCTTAGTTTTTGTTGCCACCAAACTCCGCCATTACCTACTCAACCACAAAACCTATGTTGTGACCAACACCGACTATTTACACTTCATGTATGCCAAACCCTATCAAAATCAACATGCCACACATTAGCTTATGCTTTTAGCTGATCTTGACCTCAAATTCATTCACCAAAAGTCCATTAAGGGTCAGGCTATCGCTAACTAAGTGTCGGATGCACCTATTGTTGGGGGGAAACCCTCTAATTTTGACTTCCCCAATGAATCCATTACTACCCTTTCCTTGGATAAACCACCTTACCAAATGACACTGTTCTTTGATGGTTCCAAGTGTTAGTGTGGGGGTGGAGCTGGTGTTATCCTCGTCCCTCTAGATGGAGAACCCATGCCTTTGTCTTTCAAACTAGACTTTGAATGCACCAACAACATTTCGAGTACGAAGCACTCATACTAGGTATCCAGACCACCTATACCCTCGATGTCAAATCAATCCTCATTCTTCCCAACACCATCAATGGATCATAACTACTACCGAATACTACACAAAATGGGTAGAAGCCATTCCACTTATCTCCATGAAAGTGAGAAAATATGTAAGTTCATTAACCATCACATCATTTTTCCCTTTGGTGTCCCTCATCACCTCATCACCGATAATGAAAAACAATTAAAAAAACACCTGAAAAAACTTTACGATGCCTTCAATATTCAGCTTAGTTTCTCCTCACCTTATTACCCACAAAAACCAACCAAGCCAAATCCACTAACAAAACCCTTAACAAAATTCTCATGAAGGTGGTTAATGATCTTGGGAAGGATTGGCATACACACATTCCATTTGCCCTATGGGCATACCGTACTAGTATTCACACCTCCATTGCGGCCACACACTTTTCTCTCGGTCATGGTACAAGGTTGTTTCCGCCTCTCGAAGTCGATTCCCTCACTTTTCATTTCTCTCCATGACATGCTTACTGATGATGACTTTCATCAAGACTGCTTAGCACAACTGGAGTTATTAGACGAATGTCATCTTAATGCTCGAGGTCACCTTCAAGTTTATTAACAACGTATTAAATGTGCGTATGAAAAATGTGTTCATGAACAAACCTTCTAAGTTGGTGACCTTGTTTTGAAAGAGGATCAACATGTAACCAAAGCAAAGAAAAGAAAACGGGGAAATTTTTCTCCTAATTGGCTTGGACCATACATCGTAACTCATACCTATGGATCAGGTTCCTATCATTTATCCTCGCTGAGGGTAAATCCAAACTGAGCCCCTTAATGCATTACATATTCGATCGCATTCTCTTTGTTGACCTCTAGTCCTACATCACTATTTATCTAGTTCATGCTCATCCCTTGAGTGCCATTTACCCTTTCCACATCTCATCTCCAATGATTAAACATGGATCATGTGATTACCCATCACCCTTTTTCCTTCTCTTAAATATGTACACCATAGCTCGCGCATGGCATGATTCTCATAGATACTTTTTGTCTTCTTTTAGATGAGATCCCATGGTCGTTCACCCTTGCCTTCTCAACAAGAACCAAATGCTTCGATATAGTCTCATCCATGACTTAAAAAAAAAAAAACAAGATGAAACCCTCAGAAGGACATCTTCCAATATAAGGGATCAACTCCTTGAGTCAAACTTCCAATATCAAAGATGAATCCCTCAAAAGGACATCTTCCACCTTCAATTGTCACTATAAGTAGACTGCTCCCTTGAAGGACAGCTATAAAAAGCTCACAAATCTCTACATAGTTTTTCCAAAAAGAAGACTATCTCCTCAAAAATTAAAATTCAAAAGCTTTCTGCATCGATCAGCTTTGCGAAGACCTCACAGAGACATATATTCCTCCCATATAGACTTCCCGCATTGATCAGTCTATCTAAAGTAAAAAAAAAAGAAACATAAATAGAAAAATATGTTTTTCATCATGGACTTGCCTATTGTGATCTTGGCTCTATTGCCCAAGGCATTCTACTTCCCATTTTATGACCCAATTAGCTACACCTCATTACCCATTGTCTTTTCATGTCATACCTCAAGGGACCTACTAAACCTATGACATTTGGTGATCATGTGACTATTCGTCACTCTTAGAATAATCAATCATGTAATGTCTTTAGGATCTTACATTCATCACCTATCTAAAGATGTGTTTCGTACGTTTTGATCCTTGCCAATCGGGTGGCTTTCTTGCCCCCTCTTATCCCACCTCAATCAACCTCAAATCACCTTTACCTATCTACCTATTCTCAACCCCAACATCAATGTCCTTAACCTAATTATACCTATGACGTAAAATCACCCATACCTATCTACCTATATTCCACCTCACCTAATCGACCTTGACCTCATCATACTTATGACCTCAAATCCAACCTAACTATTAACTACACTACCTATTCTTCAATCTTATCATATTCTTCCCTAGCTTATGGGAGAACTACATCGGTCTGAGGTCCCTTTTCACTAGGACTATGTAGGAAACACTTCCGGGCATGGGGGCCCTGGAAGGTTAGCTCGACCACTCTTTACCCTAACCATTTTCTCACCCTTACCTGATTTCCCATTCATTTTAAAAACCTCAACATTTAAACCATATACCACATACATTTTACAACTTATATTATTTCACATTTTCATAACATAACCAACATTTTCCACATTTTCCACTATCTCATGTAATTATATTGCCATTGGTTATCCAAAGTATTAGAATGCACATCCATGCCTAAAACTGACCTGCCCCAATCCATGCCTAAACCGACTTGACTCGATCCATTCCTAAACCGACCTAACTTAATCCATGCCTAAACCGACCTGACTCAATTCATGCCTAAACCGACCTGACTCAATCCATGCCTAAATCGACCTGACTCAATCCATGCCTAAACCAACCTGACTCAATCCATTCCTAAACCAACCTAACTCGATCCATGCCTATCACCTAACTCGATCCATGCCTATCACCTGACTCGATCCATACCTATTACCTGACTCTATCATGCCTATCTCTTCTATTTTCCATCCATATCATAATAAAGTAAAATGCATACACATCACAACAACATCACCTAAATATCATCTATCTCCTCATATATACATGTGTGTATCAATACAATGTACACTGTATCACATAAATGTGTATCTTAATAAAAATGCTTGTCTCATCATGGCTATCATCTCAAAATGTCAGCACGTAGGCCAATATACTATAAATAATCATCATTGGCTCACAGGCTGGTATCCAATACAAAAATGTCTTTGGCTCGTAGCCCGGTATCATGTCCAAAAATAAATATAATATCTCTTCAGCTCACAGGCCGGTATACATCCAAAATCCAAAAATACAAAAATAGGTGACATATTGTCTCCCATCTGCTATAACATATCTACCTCATCTGTAGTGTCGATAGTCCCCTCTGATCTAGAGTGGCATCTCACTACTCTCAATCTACCACTAGATGGCCCAAAGATCTGATGTTAATCCCCATGCACTGCTCGATGTCCTCTGCTCTCTCCTTTGGGCTCGCTAGCCACCTACACTCTTAGCACTATATGTGTGAGACTGTGTCTTCTCACTCGAGACTATCTGTGGTGGTCTCATCACACCATCTACTAATATCTGCAGCTCGGGCTCCTCCTCCTGTACATGTATCTGAGGCTCTCACCTCTCTACCTGTATCTATGGCTCTGGCCTCTCGGCCTGTACTGTGACCCCTGCCTCCCAGCTATCCCTACCTGACCCTACCTCTGTACGGCCCACCACTGGCTATATGCCACTATCACCCCCGCATCATCTGTGTGGTAGTCCATGGGCTCCTCCTCCTCCTGTTGACTCTGTTAGATGGGGTGGAGACAAAGGTCTCTCCACCTCCTCTCTCCTATACTATGGGAAGGGTAGGGGCACATCCTGCACTAAACCAAACTATCACCTCACTCGGTCGATAGGTATCATCTCGTGCTCCCCAACACGGCGTCCCTCTATCCACCTCTGTAATTGTAGTCCCTCTAGCTCTACATACATCCCTTTATAAGAGGGATAAGTCACATAGGGTCTCTAGACTATATCTCCACTGGACAGGCTCTCCAGTCTCTATCTATAATATGCTACGTCGTATGTAGCCTGGGCTCTCTGTACACCGCCCTCTGGCACCCATCGCCTACAACCATATCGAATGACTCCTTACTCAAATGCATCTACCTAGGGCAGGCCTATCGGTCACACAGAGGACACAATGTACTCATAGTGATAGTGAAGAAGAAAATGTAACACGGACTATATCTCGCATCGCCCGTAGGCCCACAACTCTCTATATAACTGCACCAAGAAATCGGTGCCCATGCAAAATTGGTATGATCAATCATCATGTCCCTGAAGGACACCCATCAATGAACATGGGAATCTCCCACCCTCTGAATCTAGTAATTTGTAGCACCCGATCACCTCCATCATCAACACTATCAACCTCATCTCCTCAGGATGGGCAGCGTAAACCTCTCTGTAACTCAGGCTGGCCTTTGTGGTAGCACAGCTCACCCGCTCTCTCTCCAAACACCTCCTCTACACACCTCACCACAACCTCAGATGTCACTGAGTAAACCTAGGCTCCACTAATCTATAGCCTTAATATCCAATATACATCCTCTAGGGTGATGGTCACCTCCCCTGTCGGTAAGTGGAAGGTGTTAGTCACCGAATCCCATCTCTCGATGAGTGCAACCATCAAACTCTACTCTCTCATAACCCACCCATAATGGTGGATCCCAATCAGGCTGACATCATCAATGTCACTCTGCTCCTCGAAAGTCACCTATCCATGCAACTCTAGTAATATAATTGGCTCCTGGTCCCTCATTCATAGCTCATCCCGAGCCTGTATCCAACCAACACTATATATTAGTATGCCTTTCCCAACTTACCCAGTGTCCACCCCCAAACCACCTATTCTTCCTGAAACCCCTCTACCCTAATCCTTACCCAACCCACCCTCAACCCGTCCCCTCTCTCTTACCCCACACCTTTACATATCTTACCCTACCCATTGCCCATCCATTTCCACTGCCTAACCCATTTTTGCCTATTTCTTGGCCCCATTTCCTTATTTTCACACCGACTCGGCTACCCATAACCATCACCGATAGCATTTAACCACCATCGATTACCTGTATCCTAACCAATGCCACTTTAAACATGGTGACATCACTTAGAAAGTGACCGACGACGGTCCATGTGGTGTCGAACACTCGAAACCCCGACCCAATTTTTTTCAATTTTGACCAAATCAACCTCACTACCCATCCAAACCTGCTTAAACCTTCCCTACTTCCCTTCCCACTCCTATTGACCTACATTCCAACCTCCCCCACCCCAATTATATCCACTTTACCTCCCAATTCAAATTCAAAACCTCCCCCCACGTTTTTATTACAACCCATATTTTACCCTACTTAATTAATCAAATTATTAAGCTATGGTGTGGAGCTTACCTCATCCCTCTACTAACACCATGGTAGCATATCTGCCACCTTGTATGCATGGACCACCGACCCCTCTCAGCCTCTACCATCCTTAATTACACAACCATTCCTTAGCCGCATGAATCGTGCCACCTGATCTCGTGGCCCCACATCTCACTCACCCACTCTCACTTATGTGGCTTGCTACCCAAGCTCTCTGTTGTACTCTTTTATCATCTTCCTCTTTTTCTCTCTTCTTGTCCTTTTCTCCTTTTCCAAATGCACCAATGAATTTTTCATACGCGGGTTTTCCACTTTTTATACCCTACTCAACCCGATCGATGTCGATTACCCTTGACCGCCACTACCGGTCTTACGCCTATACTACCACCATCGGTTCCCCCACATCGTCATTGGTTCATTATGACTGATGTCGATTACCCTACATACTCATTGCCCTAACATTTCCCTCATTTTCCTTACCTTCATTTTCTTTTTCCCTCCATACACCTACCTGGACCACTTTACCTTCATCTCTGGCCCTCCACATTTTTCAGCCTCCTCGCGTCCACTGTTGATGCCTTATTATTTTACCCCTACCTTGGCCTTACCCATGTCGTGATCTCGATATTTGGACCTAGACCATTGCTAGTGACCTTTGACCTCATGTGTTCACTATACCTTGTGGCACTGTTACTTGTGTTGTTGACCTAATGACCTTACCTAGCCTATTGCCATGACCATTTATCCTGACCCTACCTTTGGTGTACTAGAACATACCTAAACATTCTTGCACCTAACCTACATTGTGTTTCCTAACCTTATCCTATACCTTGGATACCATATTCACTTCACCCTTGTTTGGATAAACCTATCGACCTTAGATGATGTAGAGTTTTCCTGCTCTTTAACCTAGTTGTGTGTTGCAGGTTTATACGTGCGTGTGTATTTGTTGATTGTTGCATACCTTTGACCCGACCCAATACCTAGATTTCCCAAGTAAAGCTTTCACCCTCTTCCCCTACACCCACTTGCCTTTTCTTCACATTTACCTTTTATCAAACCACTCACCGCTTCCACTCTTTGCCTCATCGGTTCTTGGTTTGAGGGGATCACCTTTACCCCACGGGGCCAACCACATCTTATTTTTGTTAGCATCACTTACCAATACAAGCTACACAAAAAAGGGGCAAAATATAGACACTAAAATTAGGTCACACTCCCCTTCCATCCTTTGACATATAAGCCCCCTTTATTACATCTACCTAGCCATGACCCCCTTCACCCTACTAATATTAATTTAATTAGATTAATGCATTATCCTCACATATTTATTATTTAAATATCTTATTTAAATTATATCTACATAAACAGTTCACTTAGACACCTCACCAAGTTAACTCAACCTAAGACCTATTCTTAGCAAGTTACCATAACTAACTAAGACTTACCCAAACCCTAAAAATCAATGCCTACACTCCCTCTAACCACATTCCTACATGCTCATAGAAAGATCCCAGTCTAATCCGTGGGATAATGACACAAGATCCAGGGAAATCAAGAGGATCTCCTAAGTTTAGTAAACCTAGGAAATCCCTGCCTTGGACCGACGTCAATTTCCCTAACCATTGCGGTTAAATTTGGACCGTCAGTTACCCATTTTAACCCAAAACAACCTTATTTCTCAAGGTTGGAACTTGGAAGGAAGAGGTTGGCAAAGGAAGCAAGAAATTTGATGAGAAATAATGACATCTCGAGAGAGATATTACATCTTCAGAGAGTTGATTCCAGAAGCGACATCCATGGAAGGAGATTGAGCATCTTCTCCTACATAACCATCCCAACCACCTTCTAAACTATCGAAGCAAAAGAAGATTGTGCATGCAACCCATGAAGAAGATTTTCTTCAGTTGGTGATCACTTGTAGCCTTCAAACCCACCATCGGCACCTCCATCCACCACACACAATCCTTTAGGAATGAAATCCAAGTAAGTACTGATAGCATACTTTCTTGGTTATTTCATTTCATCATTGTTTTCTCATCTATTGTTCATATTCCTCTTACTTGACCATCTCCAACATTTTGTACCTCCATAGACCCATAAAAACCTCATAAAACCTATTCCAGTCACACCCAATACCTCGTCTCGATCAACCAAACCCTTTGTGCAATCAAAAAGGATACTAAAAACCTGTTCGTGACATTTCCAGATCTCATAAGTAACCAATTCGATTATACCTAACCGTGGTGGTCAACCACGATCGATGCGGGTCTCGTGTTTGCCCACACACGGCCTTAAACAGAGACCTATCCACCTAATTTTATCTCACCCTCACTCACTTGTGACCTAATTCGAGACCTTTATCAGACCTACAGAACCCAGAACCAACCATTTGACTTGTGGATTCTATTCTAGCTTAGCCTGTTAGATTAGATCTATTTTATTATTGTGTTTTAAGTGAGATACCTAAATCATTTTAAAATAACAATATGATTTACCTTGTGTTTAGCATTAATTTGTTTAAAACAATGGACTAACAACCATCTAGGAAGTATCATACTTCCCGGATCTCACTTAGCTAGGTAGTTCACTGCCCATATTGTTTAATTCTTTCTAGTGGTCTTGCTTTCATTACAGGTAGTTCCTCCTAGCTAAAAGGAAGCTCTCATGATCAGTTGTGGATTCAAAATTCATATGCGTGCAACAACCCATCAACTGAAATTTGAACAAGTATTCCTCCTACACCCGTTACCCTATCTGTTTCGTCAACAATTCAAAGAAACAATCTAAGAAAAAGGTGAAACATCATGTTTGTGTGGCTGATATGATGGAAAATAAATTATGATGTATGTATATGTTTTGGTTTAATATGTGGTATGTATGGGAACATCAATCATATTGGTATGGTTGTAGGTGATGCATGATTATGGAAAAGAAATGGTAAATGTAATGAAATGAATGAATGTGTTGTAATGGTGCATTAATTTCCAATTGTTTGGTAATAAAATGGAAACTAACTAAAATAGAATGTGAATGGAACAGGTAGCAAAGGATGTGAGGTGAGTGGTTGTAGCTAGGAAAAGGTGAAGAAAGTGACGATGATGGTAGAGCTAACCTCTAAGGGCCACATGCCCTGAAGTGCTGCCTATATAGCCTCAAGTGAAAAAGGGCCTCGTGACCGATGTAGTTATCATATAAGCTAGGGAAGAAAATGATGAATTAAGGGGATGGGTTAGTGAATTTGTAGGCATGATTAAATACAGTCATAGACATGGTTGAGTTTAGGTCATAGGTGTGGTTGATTTTAGGTCGTAGGCATGATTTGAGTCATTTAAAATTTAGGTCCGATGATTGAGTCCTGTAGAGGATAATCAGTAATTAATGAATAAGGAGAATGATAAGAGGTGGAAAAAGAGTCACTTAATTGATAAGAACCCTAATGAGTCTACCATACCCAAGATGGGCTTATGAATGTAAGACCCTAAAGAGTTTCATAATGGACTATTCTAAGGGTGAAGGAAGTCACACGATCACGAAATGTCGCATTTGCGCAGTAAGTCCCTTGAGTAGAGAGAAAATTAGGATGAAAAGGAAATGAGGTGAGAGTGGGTGGTTTAGCATAACTTAGTGCATGACAACCTATTTTTCTTAGCAAGAAACCCAGGATCAAAAATATGCAAGTCCATGATGAAAATTTCATCATTTTCTTCCTTTTTTTTTGTTTTTTTGTTTTTTGGTAGACAGATCAATGTGGGAAGTCTATATGGGATGAGTATATTATCTCTTTGAGGTCTTCACAAAGCTGATTGATGTAGGAAGCTTTTGGATATTTTTATTGTATGTTTGCAGTTAATGTACATAGATATCCTTCAAGGGAGAAGTCTATTTATAGCGGTGAAATAGAGTGAAGAGATGTCCCTTTTGAGGGATTCATCTTTTGTTGGAAGTTTGACTTAAGGAGTTGAATCCCTTTTTATTTTTGGATGTTTAAGTCATGGAAAAGACTATATAGGAAGATTAGGTTCTTGTTTAGAAGACAAGACCATAACACATAGAGGTTAATTATGAAAGAGGTGGTTTCGAGTGATGAATGACCATGGGATTCCATCTTGAAGAAGATGAAAAGTATCCATGAGAATCATGCTATGAGTAGAGCCATGGTACTCATATTGAAGATAAGGTTGAAAGGTGATGGGTAATCACATGATTCTTATTTTGTCTTGGATCCTCAAAAAAGGCAATATTGAAGATGAACAATACTCAAGGGATGAGAAATCAACTAACAGAAAGTGATATAGGACTTGATGTCAATAATAAAATGGCCATGATGCAATACATCGAGAGGCTTAGGTTTGGGTTTACTTTTGAGTGAAGACAAATGATAAAAACCTAATCCATGGGCATCGGTAACGATATAGGGTCCAAGCTAATTAGGAGTAAATTTTCCCCGTTTACTTTTCTCTTCTTTGGTTACATGTTGATTTTCTTTCGGACAAGGTCACCGACCGAAAGGTTCATTCATGGATGCATTTTTTTAAGCACACGATTGATACATTTTTGGTAGATTTGGAGATGGTCAAGAGCATTGAGACGAAGTTTTTCTAATAACTCAAGATACACCAAACAATCTTGGTGAAAGTCATCATCGTTGAGCATATCTTGTAGTGAGATGCGAAGAGATGGAATCTGGACTTTGAGAGGTAATATGGCCTTGGTACCATAAACATGAGAAAAGGTGTGGCATGTAGTTGAAGTATGAATACTAGTGTGATAAGCCCACAAAGGCGAAAGGAATGTGTGAATGCAAATCCTTTTCAATATCGTCAACTACTTTCATAAGAATTTTGTTCAAGGTTTTATTGTTCGATTCTACTTGGCCATTGGTTTGTGGGTAATAAGGTGATGAGAAATTGAGTTGGATTCCAAAAGCATCGCATAGCTTACGTAGGGTTTTATTTTTGAATTGCTTTCCATTATCAGTGATGATGCGGTGAGGAACACCAAAGCGAAAAATGATGTGATGGTTCATGAATTCACATATTTTCTCAGCTTTAGTAGAAATGAGGGGGATGGATTCTACACATTTACCGTAATATTAAATAATGCTTATAATCCATTGGTGGCAATGTGAAGAATGGGGATTGATCTCACCGACAAGATCCAAGCCCCATTGAGAGAAAGGCCAAAGGTCTCGTGTGACTGTAAGGCATGACTAGGTGTGTGATGAATATTAGCATGTTGTTGGCATTTCACACAATGTTTGACATAATCACAATAATCATAGTTTAAGGTTGGCCAAAAATAGCCTAGGTGAAGAATGTGTTTTGTGATAGCTAAACCACTAAAGTGACCTCCACAAATTCCATCGTGAACTTCTTGATGGTGTACGTAATTTTAGAACTTGTAAGGTATCATAAGAGAATATTGTTGAAGTATAAAGGAGATCACCTATGATGACATAACAAGAGACACTTTTTAGAAAGGCACGTTGTCCATTACAAGTGAGATCAGAGGGTAGAATGGAAAGGGAAATATATTCTACAAATTTCTTATACCAAAGGTCACATGGGTCAGGTGCAACGGTTCCGATGGAGTATACCTCATGAGATAAATAAGAGGGTGATTGCGACCTTTATCTTGTGACAAAGATTTTAGATTTGGTAGGCGAGATAGGTATCTAAGAATCCAAGTAGGCCATGGTATCTACAAATTTATTGGTAGAATGTGGGGTGGTTTTAAGTTTGTAATGGTCAAAGGTGGTAAAAATTATGTGTTATCCAAAATGAGCCCCCTACTTATTTTAGATAACTTTCCTTCATTCTTCCCTTCCTTGTGCTTCAACTTCAATTTTCACACATTTCAAGTACTCAAGGGTTTCTGGAAATGGCTCCATTAGATAGGATTTTTCTTCCCCTTTCCAAAAAGGTAAAAATTTCCTCCTAACTCCTTGTAAATTTCAAGTTAAGGCTTGGTGGAGTTTTTTGGGGAAACTTTACCTTGACATGTCTATGGCCAAAGAAATGATGCCACATGGCGGTAGAGGCTGGGCCTGTCGACACTAAAATTTTCCTCCGTAATTTCTATTTCATTAATGTATGTATTAGGAATAGGATGTTGTTAAGTATAATTAGTAGTAGCGTCTGATAGAAGATAACGGCACCGTCAGTACGGTGCCGCCAATAATGTGGAGTATGGTAACAGTCAAAGTACAATATGAATGTTGTAAAAAGTAAATATTTGTCGTAAGTGGTCCGGTAATGTTAAAATGTCAAAGTTTGGGTAATTAGAGAAGTAGGGTCTACATGATTAGGAATTAGAAATATTATATTGGTAATAAGGACAAGGAGTGAGGTCATAAATATTTTGTGTATTTTATTTGTAAAAAGTCTAAAAATGTGGAACCCATGTAAAATGATAAGGTTTATCTTATCTTAAAAGATAAGCTTACATATGCATGTATAAGATTTAAGGTATGGAATATGATTCGTCAGAGTGGATTTCTTATCCTATCTTAGAGATAAGATGGATAAGCTTGGAAGTTCTATAAATAGAGAGGCCACCCCCCTCATTTAGCATAGAAAGAAGTAGTGAGAAATATTGTATGAAGTGTGTAAAGGAAGCATCAGTTTAAAGGTGTGTTGAAGAAGCCATTAAGAGGTGTAATTGTAAAGTTTCTCCCATAGTATTAGTGGAAGGCAAGTGAAGTCAATAACACTTGAAGTTCCTCATGGGTGAGATTGTAACAATTTCATGTTCATATTATAATTTACTTTGATATTTTAGATTTTTCATCATTCCGTCTTATCATAGTCGATGGTATTCTTGTGTTATGTTTGTTGTTTTGTTTCTAGATTACATCCACCAAACTAAAGGCTGTGTATTAGTAAATAATCATAGCACGAGGAGTTCTCGGTGAAGAATTATCATAGTGCCGGATTGGTGATGACATTTTGGTTCCATTTGCCGGGACCATTCCTCATTGGTGGATTTTCTGGAGAGATATTCCCACTTAGTCAAAAATCAATTAGAGGGTAACCTTATTTTTACTGTGCATAGTAGTTACCATGGTAAAGTCATTTTTGCCATGAATAGTAGTTACCATGGTAAAGTCATTTTTGCTGTGAATAGTATTTATCACAGTAAAGTCACTTTTTACCATGAATAGTATTTACCGCAGTAACTTCACTTTTTACTGTGAATAGTGTTTACCACAGTAAAGTCAGTTTTTACCGCAGTAAGTCAAGTTTTACCATAGTTACCGTGGTCATTTCTATTTTACTGTAGAAAGGTGTAAAGTCACTTTCTATTACAGTGATTCCAATTATTTGTGCACATAAGTCTTGTTGATTGTACTTGTGGGTTGGTATTTCATGGTGGTTACTTTTGAAAATGGGAAAGATTCTTGTTTTTTCAGCTCAATCTAATGAAGATGCTTCTTCTTTCATTCAAGAGTTTAAACGATCTTGTATTTGTAATGGCCTCATAAGAAGGGAACAATGGAATGAATTTTTTCCTACCTTTTTGGATGGTTCAACACTTAGGTGGTTTGAAACACTAGGTGATAATGTGAAAAATTCATGGGATTTATTAACTGAAAGTTTTCTTGAATAATTTGGTGAACAACAGAAATATGCAGATCTCATGATCGAGATCACAAAGCTATCCCAAGGAGAGAAGGAGAAGATAAGGGATTATCATGCTCGTGTTCTAGAGCTAAGGAGGAAGCTCGATGCCTAGATCCGAAAGGAAGGATTAGCGGATGGGTTGATGAACGGCGTGGATAATCTCCTATGTAAGCACTTCATTCTTGGGATGAAGCCAGAGATCAGATAACGAGTGAAGTATGACCACCCACTACCATTGAACAAGCAAAGGAGATTGCAAGAAGGCAAGAAGAAAGCATAGAAGAGGAGCCCAAAGAAATTGTTGCTAAAGTAGAGCCTACACCAGCACCTTTGGTCCAGAATCCACAACCACTCCTGGTGAAAAATATTTCTCCTAGTACATCTACCGAGTATGAAGATCTCGCTTAAAAGGATGGGTCAGTTAACTATTAATCTTCTTCAAGGAAAAGAATTTAGTTCTCAAGAGGAGATAGAGGTCCAAAATAAATATTTCTAAAGTTGTATGTTATAGTTGTTATAAAAAGGTCATTATAAGTATAATTGTCCAGATAGAGTTTCTACATCTCGGTAAAGGAGATAATGATAAAGGAAAAGCACTGTGAATTCTTTTGATGTAGTAGATAAGAGCAGAAATAATGAAGTAGATGTGTTTGTAACAAAAAGAAAGAAAGAAAAAGATAATCAAGATGGAAATGATCCTAAGAAGATGAAAGGAGAAACTAGTAAGAAACATAGGAGAAGAAATTTGGGTGTGCAAGATTTTCTGATTTCACAGGGGCAAGGACCATACTCCATCTTGGAAGATCTATCCAAAAGGCCTACAAATATTACATATGGTCAAATCTTGGCTATGTCTTCTGAGAAGAGGCGGGAGTTGCGAAGTGGACCCAATGCTTGACGAAGGAAGGAGGTTAAGGTCCCTATTTTGGAGGTAGAGGCGGATTCCTATGCTCCACAAGCTGAGGTATTATGTAATGGTATTTCAATTCATGATGTCTTAGTTGATGGAGGTGTTGTAGTTAATGTAATGACCGAGTCTGTAATGAATATGTTGGGTTTAAAAATTGATCGCCCTTCAACACTTATGTTAAGGTCATTAAATAAAGGAAAAACTAAACCAGAAGGTGTAGTTTCAAATGTGGCAATATCTGTTATGGGTGTTGTATGTGTGGTAGACTTTTAGGTGATGAAAAATGGTACTGTTGCGTACCCAATGCTGCTGGGAAGACCATGGCTAAGGAGAGTTCATGCAAGAAACTACTGGAATGAAGGTTTCATGACACTTGGACGTGGTAGAGAGAGGGTGAAGATAAACGTGATCCCTCAACATCATAAGGCAGAACCTGTGGATTCAAGTGATGAAACTGATGATTGGACATCCTCTGATTACTCTAGTACCAGTGAAGTGGACACTGAAGATGAAGAAAGTGAGGTTGATGTTTCAGTCATGGATATCCTTCCAGTCACACCAACTCATGACCCCATAAAATTATCTGAAGAAGAAGTTGATGATCGTCTCCAACAAATAAAGATTGGTGATGCTGTGATGGAGAGTGAGAAGGAATCCTACCTCCAGCTCTTTCGAAGGTACATACACATATTCACTTTTGATTACAAGGAACTCCGTCAAGTAAGTTGGGTAGAACATTCTATTGAGCTGGTAGATGGTGCTAAGCCCATAAAGAAAATGCCATATAGAATGAATCCTAATTTTTCCAAGACTGTAAAAGAAGAAATAGATAAGTTGCTTGATGCAGGATTCATATTTGCTGTGGAGAATTCAGAATGGGTTTCTCCCATTGTGATCTCAATAAAAAAGAATGGGAAGCTATGCATTTGTGTTGATTACAGGAAGCTCAATAAGGCAACAAAGAAGGATCATTACCCTCTTCCATTTTCAGATCAGATCTTGGACGAAGTAGCTGGCCAGGAGTGCTATAGTTTTGTTGATGGATATAGCAGCTACAACCAAGTTCGTATAGTAGAGAAAGATCAGCTGAAGACCACGTTCACCACTCCTTGGGGAATGTTTGCTTATAGAGTTATGCCTTTTGGGTTGTGTAATGCTCCAGCAACATTCTGCGTTTGATGAATAGGGTGTTTGAACCCTACATTGGGACCTTCATCAAAGTATTTTTGGATGATTTTTACATCTATGGGAGCAAGTTGGACCACCTCGCACTGTTTCACACGGAATGTTTCAGCTTTTGGGAATAGAGTTGCTTCTATCCTTTCATTCCTTTTAGAAATAGATAAGGGTTAGGGCTAGGAGGAATACCTGTTGAATGTCGAGAGGGTGAGGCTTGTGCGTACTATAGAGAGAGATCAGGTTGATTGTGAAAAACTCCTTTTTGTCTTGGAAGGACTACCTGCAAATAAGAATACAAGACCACAAGATTTTGATTAGACAATAAATGAGGGAACTGCCTTGGGCCCAGGAAATATAAAACTTCCTTTCGAAGGTGGTCAGTTCCCCTGCTAATATGAATTAACACAAAAGATTGTAAAATAACAATTTAATTGCCTCGTTGAAACAAGTAGGGGGAAAGGCTGGTTTTTGGTTTTGAGTCACAACCGATACCGGTTATGTTAACCGATATCGGTAGGGGCTATGTTTTAGGGACTTTTGGTGAGGGTCGGTTGTAGGGTGGTTGTGTTGTTTGTAAGGCTAGTAAATGAGTGGGATTAGGTAACGGGGTGATGAGAGGGTAGAGGAATGATAGTTAGATGTAGTATGTTGCTGGGTAGTAGATCTAGGAATAAACTTATGACGGCTGTGACTCAAAAGTTTAAGAAATGTTATTAAAGAGGACATACAAGATACTACTTACTAGTTATTGACGAGAATGCAGGTCCAAGAACTGTGATGACAAAGGCAGAACTCAGGTAGGATGACCTGACAATCAGAAGATGAGATATCTTCCCTCCCGATGATCAGATGAGTATCACAGGGCTCTGGTTATTCAGTTGCAGTCTTGCGCTTGATGTCCTTCTCTGCAAACTCTTCTTGTTTCTTCACTTGTCTGTTCGGCCAAAGAAAATCCAGATCCTTCCAATGATTTCTCCTCCTCCCCGATCAAATGAAAATCCGATCCCTTGTTTTTGGTTGGAGGTGGTCATTTACGAGGAACCGATGGATAAGCGATTCAACGTGGCATGACGGAGGTCGAGTAGAACCGATGTCGGTTAGAAGTCAAAGCAGGCTATTTTTGGTAAAATAGCGGCTTTCCTCCTTTTCTCCCAAGGGATTAGTTGCGGGCTTGGTCAAGTCATTATGAGGTTGGTTTTAGGTGCGGGTGAGGAGTAATTAGTCATGGGTGTGGATGTGGACCAAGTTATAGGTCTTAAATAGGTTAGTTTAGGGTTAAGACTAGGTTATGATGAGGTGGCAAAATGAGGTGGTAGGTATGGCAATGTGGATTTATTAATTATAAGGTAATTAATAAATAATTGTGTAAGGTTTAGGTGATGAGGTTAGGTTGTGAAATGAGATGCGGGGCACAGGGGGTCGTAAGACACAAATTTGGTGTCTACAAAGACCAAATGGAGAAAGCATTTCAAAGGTTAGATGAACAAGCCTCACTAAACCCTAGAAAGTGTGTCTTTGGATGTTCTAAAGGCGTTTTGTTAGGGCATGTTGTATCCAGAGATGGTATTGGTATGCGATTCGATAAAGTTTCAAAAATTAAAGATTTACCATTTCCTATGAATAGAAGTAAGTTAAGATCATTTTTAGGCCATGTGGGTTACTATAGAAGGTTCATTAAGAATTTCTCAAAGATTACATGTACCACTAACCCATTTCTTGAAGAAGGATGTTACTTATGAACCAGAAATAAGGCGCATGAAGATTTTGGACAACTGAAGGAAGCCCTAGTGTCTTCACCTATTTTAAAGAATCTGGATTGGAGCAAGCCATTCTTTGTGTACACTCGATGCCTCGGATGCAAAAGCACTAGGAAGTACTTTGAGCCAAAAGGATGAAAATGGGAATGAACATCCAATTTACTTTGGGAGCAGCACAAATGAGCAAAGTCTTTGAGGTAAATTATACTATAAGCGAAAAAAAGAGGCTCTAGCTATCATTTTTGCTGTAAAGAAGTTTAGAAATTACTTGCTAGGGTAAAAATTTCTATTTGTAATAGATCATCAGGCTCTAAAATATATTGTAAATAAGCCTAACCCATCAGGGAGGATAGTAAGATGGATAATTCTGCTACAAGAATTTGAATTTGATATTATAGATAGGCCAGAAAGAAGCATGTCAATGCGCAGATGCACTCTCTCGAGCCTATGATGGTTTAGGATCATCTTGTGATGATGATGATTTCCCGATGCAACATTGTTATCCTCGACACAATTCCTAGTGAATACATAGATATTTGGAATTATCCGAATGAATTCAAATTTCGATGGTGTCAATGTAAAGACTAAGAGAAATATTACTCAAGTCGATCGTCCATATTCTATTCTCGCATGAAGTATTATTTCGAATAGGACTCGATGGATAGTACAAGAGGGCAGTTGGACGTGATCAAGGGAAGGAACTGCTAGAAGAATTCCACAATGGTACATGTGGAGGGCACTTCTCTGGACAACTTACAAAGAAGAAGGATCTTGGATGCAGGATATCACCGCCCACTCTTTTCAAAGATTGTTATAATTATTGTAAGACATGTGATATTTGTCAAACACATGGTAACCGTAAGACTTCATCAGCTCCATTATGCCCTATTCTTCCACTTGGTCCCTTTGAAAAGTGGGGAATAGACATTGTAGGTCCACTTCCAACTACCTCACACCAAAATAAGTCTATTGTAGTTGCCACAAAGTTATTTAACCAAGTGGGTTGAAGCTAGCCATTGAAAACAACTTCCATGGATGAGGTGGCAAGGTTCATATATGAACGCATTGTCACCGCAGATTAGGTTGTCCATTAGAAATTGTAACAAATCAAGGAAGCCACTTCACTAATGAGGTAGTAGAAGCCCTAGTCAATAAATTTTGTATTAAGCATAGGAAGGCAACAACATACAAGCCAAGTAAAAATGGACAGGTGGAACGAACAAATTTTGTGTTGTGTCAAATTCTAGCAAAAGATGCAGCCTTGTAGGTACATAAGTGGGATAAAAGGATTCATGCAACATCATGGGCATATAGGGAAACATCAAAGTCAGCAACAAGATGCTCCCATTTCAGTTGGCCTATGGCATTGATCCAGTTCTTCCTATTGAGTTTGGTATTCCCACTTTGTGAGAGTTATGAAAAATGAAAGGATGGATGAAAGTGATTCAGTAAAAGAAAGGTTAGTACATCTTCATTTGTTAGAGGAAATGAGGGAAATAGCTAAGGATACAAGCTATAAGAAGAAAATGAAAGCAGAAGGAATAATTTGATCAAAAGATTCGGTGGTCTCCATTTCATGTGAATGACTTGGTTCTAGTATATGATTCCGAGATACAAAAAGAAGACAGAGAAAATTTCTTCCAAAATGGATGGGGCCCTATAAAATAGCGATTGTGCATGAAAATGGTACGCACTGATTGGAGGAATTGGATGGCACTCCCATTATGAAATGGGTCAACCAAGACAAGTTGAAGATTTTCCAAGCACTGTAATAGTCTACTCGAGGATGGAGTAGAAGCTAGGAAGGGGAAGATGTCGACACTAAAATTTTCCTCCGTAATTTCTATTTCATTAATGTATGTATTAGGAATAGGATGTTGTTAAGTATAATTAGTAGTAGCGTCTGATAGAAGATAATGGCACCATCGCACGGTACCTCAATAATGTGGAGTACGATAACAAGTCAAAGTACAATAGGAATGTTGTAAAAAGTAAATATTTGTCGTAAGTGGTCCGGTAATGTTAAAATGTCAAAGTTTGGGTAATTAGAGAAGTAGGGTCTACATGATTAGGAATTAGAAATATTATATTGGTAATAAGGACAAGGAGTGAGGTCATAAATATTTTGTGTATTTTATTTGTGAAAAGTCTAAAAATGTGGAACCCATGTAAAATGATAAGGTTTATCTTATCTTAAAATATAAGCTTACATGTACAGATAAGAGTTAAGGTATGGAATATGATTCGTCAGAGTGGATTTCTTATCCTATCTTAGAGATAAGATGGATAAGCCTAGAAGTTCTATAAATAGAGAGGCCACCCCCCTCATTTAGCATAGAAAGAAGTAGTGAGAAATATTGTATGAAGTGTGTAAAGGAAGCATCAGTTTAAAGGTGTGTTGAAGAAGCCATTAAGAGGTGTAATTGTAAAGTTTCTCCCATAGTATTAGTGGAAGGCAAGTGAAGTCAATAACACTTGAAGTTCCTCATGGGTGAGATTGTAACAATTTCATGTTAATATTATAATTTACTTTGATATTTCATATTTGTCATCATTTCGTCTTATCATAGTCGATGGTATTCTTGTGTTATGTTTGTTGTTTTGTTTTCAGATTACATCCACCAAACTAAAGGCTATGCATTAGTAAATAATCATAGGACGAGGAGTTCTCGGTGAAGAATTATCATAGTGCCGGATTGGTGATGACAGGCCGGTAGAGGTAGGTTGGAAAATTTTCCAAGGAATTGGTGGAGGCGTAAAGGGAAAAAATTGGCTCGTAGGCCCACGAGAGGAGGATGAAGGAAATTTGTGAAGGCCCGTGGGCCAACCGAAGGATGACACATGTCCTGTTAGTGGTGGAATTGGGGAGCGTGGGAATTTTGGCAATTTTGCCAAAATTGCAAAATGTGCAAAGGGAAGAATTGGAAGCGCAAGCCCGCTGAGCAAACAAATGATGACACGTGTCCAGTCGGTGGTGAGGGGTTGGAGGCATGAAGGATTTGGAAAAATTTTCCAAAGTGGTCAAAAGGCGCCAAGGTGAAAAATAGAAGCGCGCCCGCCAAGCAACCAGGAGGTGACACGTGGCAGTGGAGAGCGGAGCGTGGGGTTTTTGGGGAAAATTTTCCCAATGTAAAAATCAAAGGAAAAGATAGACCTTTGGCCCACATTCCCTCGGTGAATAGAAAGGAGCCATGTGGAAGTGGAGTGGCGGGGCATGGGGATTTTTGGGAAAAATTTCAAATTTCGGCCCATGCGAACCCGTTTTTTCCCTGTTTTTGCTATTTTTTCCCTAAATCTTCAAAGGGCCATATATTTTGATCTAGAGCTCAGATTCTCACGTTCTTTATATCTTTGGAAAGCTGGTAAAATTATCTACACGATGGAGGGTTAAATTTTGAATTTTTATGGAGATTTTTGGGAGAAAAATGAGAAAACATCTTTGGCATGCAAAAATACAGAAATGACATTCAACCACCAAATTTAATGAAGTATGGGTCATTTTTTGGATCTGCAGAGCAATGTACTTTGGCGTATGGGTTTTTCCATGAATCCCATCACCTTGCAGGTGAAATTGAAGGGATTTTATTGGTAGTTGAACTCATAATCATTTTTGCCCACGTTTTTTCTTTCTCTTCTTCTGCTTGGCCATTAAAAGCCAGATTTGGCTCATTTGTAAAAGGTTGGATGTTCTTGCTTCTGCAAGCTCTTATTTTCCCCTTAGCAGGTGGATTTGAAGGAGTTTTAGACCTCCCATGGAGATTGTAACATGTTTTTTTCCTCTTTGCTATTGCAATGTATTGTATCAAATCTGGGCATGATAATGTATGTTCTGTGATCAATTTTCAATCCTCTAATGTAGTTATTATTGTCTTCTGATCCTTCATTGCATTTTGGTAATTTTTGCATGTTTTTTTCTGCAATCTTCATGATTTGTGTCTATTTTTTCAAAGCAAGGAGTTCAACATTCCTTTGGTGTATCACCTCTCTTTTTTTGTTGAGTTTTGTTTCCATTTCCATGTTTCTCTAACCCCTATCTCCTTGGTAGTTTTAGAGTAGGAATTTTGAACCAAAACCTCTGTAAAATTGCATGCATACACCTAAACAAAGGAGTAAGAACCAGATTGAATCTAGAGAGTTTTCTCACTTTGCAAGTCCCCACACCTTGGAGAAAACTCAATGTTGTGTAATCACACTAAATGACCTAATTTTGGACTACAAATCAAGGTCATTTAGGGGTGTTATAGATTTGCACTAATAGTATGTCTACATGATGCTTATACTTCGAAGTATTTAATTACGACAATCGGTAGATGTCATTAAATTAGTTTATGACCAGTGGGAATCACCAAATATATTGATTGACTTAACATCTAAGGTGTAAACCACCAGAGACCCAATACGAGTGCTTCATATTTAGTGATATTGTTTGTAAAATCAAAATCTAGTTTGAAAGATAAAGGCATAGGTTCACCATCAAGAGGAATGAGGATAACACCAGCCCCACCTCCATGTTGACACTTAGAGCCATCAAAGAAGAGTTTCATTTGGTAAGTGGGTTCATCTAAGGAGAGGGTAGCTATGTATTCATCTGGGAAATTGAAGTTAGAGGGTTGATTCCCAGAAAGAGGTGTGTTTGCTAGTTGGTCAACAATATCTTGGCCCTTGATGGAATTTTGATGAATGAATTTGAGGTCAAGGTCAGTAAGAATCATAAGCCAATGTGTGGCACATTGATGTTGATAGGGTTTGGCATACATATAGTGTAAGGGGTTAGTATTGGTAATAACAAAGGTTTTGTGGTTGAGTAGGTAATGGAGGAGTTTGGTGGTAATGAAAACTAAGGCTAAGCAGAGTTTTTGGTGTGGGTATATCTAGTTTCATAGTCCATAAGGGTACGACTTATGTAATAAACCACTTTCTCTCTATGTTGCTTGTCGTGATGAGTGAGCATGACACCTAAAGAATGGTTAGTGGCGGAAATGTATAGGTAAAAGGGTTGGTCATCCTTAGGAGGAATGAGCACTAGTGGTTGAAGAAGGTATTTTTATGGCTTGAAGGATTTACAGAATTCATCATGCCATTTGAATGAGACATCCTTCTTGAGAATATGATTAAATGGTTATAGCGAGTCAAAAAGTTGCAAGATAAAATGAGGAATGGATTGTAACTTACCTTGGAGGCTTCAAAAATGAGATATTAGTAAGCGAGAGGCATTTCTAGAATAGCCTTTACTTTAGCAGGATCGATTTCTATGCCACACAAAGAAACAATGAAACCAAGGAGTTATCCTAAAGTACCACAAAGATGCACTTTTTTGGTTGAAGGTGAACACAATTCTTGATGAGACATTCAAATATGACCTTAAGGATGGTCAAGTGTTTGACTTGATGTTTGGATTTAGAAAGAAGATCATCTACACAATGTTCCAATATGGGATGCATGATGTCATGGAAGATATAAGTCATGGCTCACCGATATGTGGCACCAATGTTTTTAAGGCCAAAAGGCATGACTATATAGTAGAAGTTACCCCAAGGATTGATGAAGGAAGTCTTGTGTTGATCTCGATGGAGCAACTAATATTTGATTATAACCTGAGAAATTGTCCGTGAGTGATAGAATTTCATGGCCAGTGGTGAGATCAACTAATTATTCAATTCCTAGTAGGGGAAAATCATCTTTAGGACAACGTAGGTTGAGGTCACGAAGTCCTGTGTAAATGTGGAGTCCCCTATCGCCTTGGTGACAAGAATGATGTTAGAAATCCATTGGGGATAGTCAATGGGTAAGATGAAGGAAACTGAGAGAAGGTGTTGAAGCTCTTATTTGACGGTAAGAGTAATGCAAGGATGCATTTTCTGTAGCTTTTGTTTATGGGTTTGACATCAAGAATGGTTATGATATTGTGGACCATGATTTTTGGGTCAATACTAGGCATATCGGCATAGGACCTATGGTCCCAAAGAAAATAGGTAAAAGCTTCCTGTCAAGAGTATCATCTAAATATTGGCCTTTCTTTACAATGCACGAGGTCTTCATGAGTCTTAATGTTGATTTCAATGTTTGATTCATTTAATATGGTTTGTGTCTTAGAAGGTAACGATTAGTGAATATAAGATTCTTTCGTAAAAATGTAAGTGAGGATGGACTCATCATCCTGACATTGAACGACATTAATAGAAGGCATATCATCATCGATCATGTTAGGGTACATGAATGGGAGAGAAGAAGGAGCCTCGCCATCACATTGATAGGTCAGAGGTCCCAGGGAAATTGTGTTTATGAAGAAAAAAAGTTAGGAGGAATAGATTCAGGATCTATGGAATCTGTGGGTGAAGATGGTGACATGGGTGAATGAGGTGGGGAAGGTTTTTCTTCTTGAATGAGGTTGATGCAAGCATTCTTGGGAGGTGGTGCATCAAATCCAATGCCACTACAGTCATTATGTTTATGGGTGGTACAGGAGATGACATTATGGTGGCCATGTTTGTAAAACTGAAACCAAAGCCTTTTCATGCGCAATAGTTAAGGAAAGTGTGAGCGAAGTGGCGATTAGTAAGGGAGTGTACACGAGACAAAAACGGTCATGTTTGGGATGGAGGTTCAGGTGAATAAGTGGCAATATCAAGTCCTCCATATGTTCGATTAGTGCGAAGGTGGGGAGGACCATAAGGAAAAACCTCACCTATGTGGTAGTCATAACTAAGGTGTTGATGTAGGTTCCCATACTCTTGCGGAGTGAGGAACGTGTTGATATTGTATAGGTGATACTCCCCTAGAGTGAGGCGTTGAAAAAAACCTTCTAAGGGATCAGTATTTGATATGTGGGTAGTGGGGATAGATGATTCACTAGATTATTGGGAAGCAAGTGAGTCATTTGTAGAGGCTGCGGCGGCTTTAGGAATAACAATGTTAGATGTGGGAAAGGTGATGAAAGACTTGGTGGATGGGCTTATTGGTGAAGGTGAAGAGGGAGTAATGAAAGATACCTTGATTGGTATAAGTACATCATTAGGATGGTACAACATGTTATAGGTAAGGCAATGGGTCATTTGGGATGGTGTAGTTATGTCCTTTGTGTTCAAATGTGAGACAACAAAGTGTAAAGTCAAAGGGACGTAACCCATGGTGTGGATCCAAGGTCGAAAAGGAAAAAAATTATAATAGAAATCCCTTTTAGGACGTAGAATAGCTACAGGATAGTGTGGGGACATACGCGTGAGACATGGAGAATGATGGTACCCTGGGGTAGAGGTCATGACCTCATCAAGGAGCGCAACATAACTAGGTTACCATACATGTAATTGGTACGTATGTGCATTTGGTTATATGCATGGGAGGAGATGATGTTAATACTAGTACCACCATCGATCATAACATGTCGTATGCATATATTATTGATATAGATGGAGATGAATAGAGTAGGATCGGGGTCATCAGACTGGAAGGGAGTGATCTCTTCATCTGAAAAGCTAAGGGCGACTACTTAGCGAGTAGGTAGAGGTGTAGAGGAAGGTGAAAAATTAGTGAGAGAGGCTACGTGATGAGGGGTAATGATGGAGGCTATGGATGTAGGGTCATTTGGTAAAACCTCAATAGATTGAAGGACCTCCATGAGGGCTTGACAATGTGACTCAGAGGTTTGGATGAGGTCATATAAAGACATTTTGAGGGAGGATTGGTGCAATTATTTTAGCATTGTGTGATGTGTGACCCCATTAGAAATAGGATATGTGGGACCTCGAATGGTGACTTTGAGTGTGGGCACGAGATGGTATATTGGGTACGGGGGGTTATTTGATGGGCTAGTTGCTTTTTATTTTCCTTTGTCTTTATGAGTGCGTAGTAGCAACATGAACCATGTTAATCGAGGGGAGGAGGATGGACAAGGTGTTTCATGAAAGGTATAATGACATAAGTGGAAAAATACTAGTGGTGGATAAGATCCTTGTGAAATGAGTAGGGAACATTGATATTTGGGTGGTGATTTGGCTAATTCTCTAATACGTACCATGTTGATCTCAAATTTTAGAGGAGGGAAAAATGGTTGTGGGGGTGGAGATACTAGTCACTGAGTAGGTAATGGAAGAAGATTTGGGGAGATTGGTGAAGGTGGAATGGGGTCCTCATCAAGAAGATCATCATCGTCAAAATTTTCTTTGGGAGGACATAATTGGATAAGAGCGGTTTTAAAGCCTTACAGTTCTCTACATTGTGTCCTAGCACATGATGGTAGGCATAAATTTTAGTTTCTTCAAACCCTTTTGGTTTGGGTTTGAGTGGGTCATAAGGTCTAAGAGGTGGTAATGTGATGACAAAGGTTTTGAGGAGGTTGACTAGGATAATGACATATAACCCCGCCAATAGATCACAGTGTGAGGTGAGTGTGGGTTTGGGTCTAGGTGTGGCTAATTCAAGAAAGAGGCTTTATAAGAGGAGGAATGGGTCAGTCCACTTTGGTTTAGTAGGCAATGTGCTCTTAGGTTTTGATGGAATTTTTTGGGTAAGGGCATGGTAGAAGACCTAGCAATGGAAGGTTTTGTTGGTTTAACTACCTTATTGGGGGGTAGTGGATTCTTATCTTTGGGTTGCATCTTCTTGGGTAAAGGTGTCACATGAGTACGCGATGAAGAAGGGAAAACAAATGGTGGAAGAGGATGGGTTACCCAAGGGGCAACCAAGTTGTGTGGAAGGTGGCTAGTAGAGGTTGGGTAGGTGACATTGGTTGAAGCCACATAGGAAATGTTGGGGTTATAGTAATCGGTGGACGTATCGGTGGAAAGAAGTGCACTGGGTGAGGGTGAGGGAGTTTGTTTTTAGGTGAATGAGGTGTAACAAAGATTCATGATGCAAGTAGTGGGTTGTTTATCTTTTGACCGATCTAGCGTAGAAGATTGTTTGGTCAAGGTTGGTGGATGACAAGGGTGTGGTAGGTGACGTTAGTGTATGAGGCCGAAAAGGTTGGGTCTTCTTTTTAGGCATAAGAATGAGTTTAGTGTTAGTTTGGGAAGATGTGGCTAAATCTAATTTGACGGGTGGATGAGTAATGTTAGATGTCACTGACCCCTAAGGTAGTGATGTGTTTAGGTAAGGGAGATGATATAGGCATGGGTAGGTGTTTGGGTATAGGTGTGTGTTGGGTTATGGGTAGAGGTGCATGTTGGGTTATGGGTAATGACATAGAAGGTGTTCCAATAGACATGGTTATGTTTGGTTTGGTTGCTTGAAACACTTTTGGATAGATTGTGGAGGTGTCGGTGAGTGACAGTGCATTTGGGTTGAAGAAGAAAGTAGAAGACGTCCCCAAAGTAATGATCTGTTAACATAATCTAGGTGATTGGCCAAGCATGAAGATGGCACACCTATAAGTTGGGCTGATGTGGATCGAGTAGAAATCCCCACAAAATATGTTTGAGAAATAGGGAAATGGTTAGCTTCAGACTCTATGGGTAAGAGAGCCAAAATCAGTCAACAGGATCTTGGAAGGATGATGGAGAATGGTCACCGAAAGGAAATGGTGTTTCTACAGGATCCTCTATGGCTAAAGGAGATGATGAACAAGATGAGGTAGACTCTCCTTGTGATGGTGTAGGGAGTGGGCATGTGTCCCCTAGAGTATGAGAGGTGCTGCAACTGATGGCTACTTGGTAATTCAAGAGGCAAGAGACAGAGTGCTAATTATGGGCTCTTTCATGGGTGAAGGAGAAAATGAGGGGGTTCCTCTATGGGTGGAGGAGTAGAATAAATAGTTTCTGTGTAGGTAGGGGAGT
Organism: Taxus wallichiana var. yunnanensis; assembly: GCA_018340775.1. Lineage (NCBI taxonomy): Eukaryota > Viridiplantae > Streptophyta > Pinopsida > Cupressales > Taxaceae > Taxus > Taxus wallichiana. The sequence goes on along the minus strand of CM031244.1, from coordinate 659,131,063 downwards.
TTGGGATAGTATTTCATCTATGGAAGAAATAAGGAACAATTGGGAAATAACTAGTATGTCATCGAAAATAGCATGGACCTCACGAACATTACCATCATTCGTTGAAGCATCACCAATTTTGTTGGAATATGGGGCATGATTAGGGAATGGTTATTTGAAGATATGTAGGTTTTGGTTGGATGGTGCATTTGCGTTATCTAAGACTAGATATTCATTGTCTAACATTTCTTGGATGATATTCTTGAAGGTGATGCGTTACCTTCATTATGACCTCCGACATGATGATAGTTACAAAAGTCATGTTAGTTATACCATGCGGTCATGGGGTGATGTGGTCAAAGCCAGTGTGTGGTTTTATAGGTGGAAGAATAATGGAAGCAGCCTTAATAAGATTTTCCAAAAAGAATAATATGGTTCCCCTATTGGGGTGTACTTTTTCTATTCTCATTTGAACTAGAAATTTTGGATAGGAGAGGGATTAGAAGAAGGTTTGGCTTGGTTTGATGGGTGAGAGGGTCCAACCTTGAAAAGTATGATGTTAGCGAGATCCTTTGGATTTTGAATAGTTGTTCTAGGGTTTCAAAGATGAGGAAGCATAATTTTATTTGAATGCATTATTTTTATTACGTAGCTTAATTTTCTTCTCTTTGATAGCAAAATATCCAATTTTTGTGCCATGGTGAATGCCTTATCAAAGGTTTAAAAGGTCTACAACTACATCATTGGTGAAATGTGTCTAGTACAAGCCCGAGTAAACAACTCTATGAGCTTAGTTTGACGTAATTATAATGTGAGATGGTTAATTAGGTTGCGCTTAATGAGCAACAAAGTCATGATAGACTTGTTGTCATACTATTGATTGGAATAGAGATTAGTCATGGTTACTTTCTTGACAATGTTGATCAAGAAGTGGTCTAAGAAGGCTTGTGCTACTTGATTGAATGAGTAGATGGAATGTCCGTGTAATCCACTATACCGGTCTAATGCGAGTCCCGTTAGGGATATTGGGAAGGTCCTGTAAGAGTAAAGTGTCATCATGGGAAATCAGGTAACACCCATGTTTGAAGGAATGCAAATATTGGTGTGGGTCTTCTTTACTATTAAAGCAATTGAATTTTGGCATTTCCCAATGTACAAGGTATGAGTGAATAGGAATGGATGGATGAATGGGCTCATTATAGATTTCATCATATGTGAGGGAATTACGTCATCCGAAAATGGATGCTTCTAATGTCTACATCTTTTCCACCATTAACTTGATGAGGTCATTGGTAGGTTCGATAGAAGGGTACCTCCGTGGTGTAAGAGGGTTGGTCTTGAACATGTGATGTCGGTGGCATTTTGATGTATGGTGATTTGAATAGGAAGGTTGAGAATGGGGACTCGACATGGAGTGCATATACCGAGAAGGAATGATGAATGAGATATAGGGTTCTTGATAATATGTATATGTAGGTGGGATAGATGAAGTGACTCTAGTTGTGATTGGGGGAAGTGACTACGGGATAGAGAGAAAAAGATTCTGGAATGGGGTAGGGGCCACCGACACCATGGGTGGTTGTGTTGCAATTGGTATATGTGAGATAATGGGCACATATGGGGTTATGCTCTAGGTGGTAAATGAACAAACAATAGATACTATGAGTATGAAAGATGTTGCAAATACAAAGTGGTCATAATGGGTGTGGGGCCTAGCTGCGAAACCACTGGGGGAAAAGTAGGTGAGGGTAATGCCAAACTAGTAGGGGCTGATGCAAAAGTGGGGATAAGGGTAGGAGAGATGGATACAGCATGCCATATATCAACTAACCTGAGGAATCCTAAGTGGATGAGTGGGAAAGATAAAATTGTAAGGTTGTGTGATTCGATTGAGGATTCATGCGAACTCCTCGTCTCCTATAGAAATGGTGGTAGGAGGATTCAGATCCTTGGTTGATAGGATAAAAGGTGGTGAAGGACTAGGTGGGAGTGGTTGACGACTGACGTGGAATATAAGAGTGTTATTTTGGCTACAAGTCAACACCATGTGAATAAGTGTTGACCTGGAAAGACTGTATTATGTAAATGACATAGAAAACAACAGGAACAAAGAAAAATGAGGCTGGGAGGGTGAATTTGGTCAAGGGTTGGATTTTGAAAACCAAGCACAGACACCAACAATGGTCATCTTTGACCATTGATAGTTATTGGGGAACTGATGTGAGTCATAGAAAATGATACCTAGGTTACTATGGAAATACACTAGTTTCAGAAAGTGAAACAAGAATGATGCATGTGCAAGGAATTAGTATTTAATGACAATAATACCAACATGAGGAAAATATCTTTGGTGCCCTGAGGGCCAAAATCATAGCAGAATGAGTGAATGAAGACTATCCCAGGAAAAATACCCAAAAATCTAGAATCTAACATCGTTATGGTTAACCAAGGATGGTCAGATGAAAACCAATGACGATTAAAGACCTGACCGATGCTGGTTTGTGAATTTTAGAGAGAATGAAGAAAACTAGGTTTTGTGAATTAAATTAGGTGAAGAATCAAACTCAGGAATTTGAGAATGAGAAGATGGGGCCCTGACACACTTAGATAAAGTTAGAATACTCCAACTATGATGGTGGAGTGTACAAGGAAAAAGGAAAATGTAGAATCGTAGCCTCACACCTCAAAAACATAAGTGAAGAATAAAGCTAAGAAAAATACAAACATAAGAGTGATTTTTCTTTATGTGTGTTTAGCTTATGTTATTTATAACTGACTGTGTGTATTCATAACAAAAATTTGGTTGGGAAGGCATCCTACAAAGAAGGAGATCTAGAAGGTGAGGTTTCAAGTTATGTTATGGCGGGGCAGTCCTTCCTCTAATGGGGTACTAGATAGAGATAACCAGCTAGGGATTACCTATCAATCCTCTAATCATGTGATCATTGATAGGTGTTCCCAAGTAATATGTCATTTAAGAAGGTGTGTATATTCAAATTTTTTGTGTAGTTTGGCAAGAGAGAGAGAGAGAGAGAATGTGATTTCTACAATTCTTTTATGTCAACCATCATCGGGAATGACTTCCATCATATAGGTTGCCCTCAGTTTTATTGTGAGCTAAATGCAACATACAAGAAATGTAATGCGAGTGTTTTAAACCCAAATCAAAGTGTGATGTTTGATGAAGCAAAATGATGAATAGGAGAGAGGGTGCTCTTTTACTAAATACAGAAAGCAAGAAGAATTATTATTTTCAAACACACTAAAAGAATGGTTTCATTTAGAGCAACTAGAAAGAAAAAGAGGATTACTAGAGAAGAGGATTTAGTGAATAACAATTTAGAAAGGAAATACACAAGATGCAACCTATAAAAAAAGAAAAGGAACCCATAAATGAGGGTCCCACTGGGTGTGCCAAAATGTTTCACCACTTTCTTTATGTTTTAAATGAGATGAAATAGATAATGTTATGGGCTAAAGAGGAATACATGTTACGATGGTTGGTTTGTAGGTTGTGAACGTGTTTTAACTTCTCGATCCGATGCTAACTGGGAGAGCTTCCTTTTGGTTAGGAGGAACTACTTGAAAAAAAAAGACCGCGAAAAGAAGAGTTAAATAGTATATGACAAAAGAGACTTCCTAGCATGTGCTAGATCTGGGAAGTGTGATACTTCCTAGAGGGTTGTCAATCCACTGTTTTTATAAAACAAATATAAAATAACTAAAATACGTACATAAAAGAATCTAGTGCTAGTATTCTAATTTGGATACCTCAGATCACTATCAACATCGATCCAATTAAATACTAAAAACTATGCGGGTCAAGGTCTTCAGGTCAGGTTGCAGGTTGTTCAGGTGGTCTGTCAGGTCACAAACAAGGTCTTAGCAGGGTTAGGTAAGGTGTTTGGGTTGTTTTGGTAGGTAGGTTGGTTGTTGGTTTACACAGTGTTGGTAGACACAAAGACTAGCATCGGTCGGGTATGACCGATCACGGTTAGGAAGAACCGACAATGGTTATGGGTAATCGGCATCGGTAGAGGTAGGCAAATAAAACTCAATAAGATCTGGTTGTGGGGTTTGAGCTAATGTTAGAAAAAAATATGTGAGAGGGAATGACTAGGTATGTGGGGATCTTAGGAACACTTAAAGATATGTAGAAGTTGGGTGTAGGTGGTTTTATGGTGTGGGTGGAGGAATGGTTAAGTTTACAAAAAGAGGAATAGTGAGGAAAAGGGAAGGCAAGTAGAAAATGATAACATAGATGACAAAAACCTTCAAGACAAGACAAAGATGAAATAACATAGCAGATAAACATACTTACTGATGTTGCAAGTCCAATGGCTAGGTGATGGTGATAATTAATAGGTGGGATGGAGCTTGGTGCCACAATGGTGCTTCTCGGAATGCTACCATGAGAGAAATACCTCTAGATTTATCTTGATGTTGGCTATGACTGCTTGGATGTGTGAAAAATATCTAGTTCTTGCTTGCATACAGATCTCCTTTTTCTCCCAAATCAAAAAATGTGTCCAACCTCCTCAACAAGGTTATTGAAATGGTTATATGGTAATTGACGACGGTTCCTGGTTGACCAACATCGGTTTAGAGATGACCGATGTCGGTTAAGGCAGGATTCCCTAGGTTTACTAAAAATGAAAGATCTTGCAATCGTTTGGGCCAAATCTGTCCATTTCTCCCGCGGATCAGAATGGACGTTTCTTTTTATGAGTGGGAAGGTGGTTAGAGTAATAATAGGCATTGATTTTTAGGGTTAGAGGAATAAATGAATCTATTAGTAGAATTCTAATTTGGATACCTCAGATCACTATCAGCATCGATCCAATTAAATACTAAAAACTATATGGGTCAAGGTCTTCAGGTCAGGTTGTAGGTTGTTCAAGTGGTCTGCAGGTCACAAATAAGGTCTTATCGGGTTTGGGTAAGGTGTTTGGGTTATTTTGGTAGGTAGGTTGGTTGCTAGTTTACATAGTTTTAGCAAACATAGAGATTGACTTCGGTCAGGTATGACCATTCACGGTTAGGAAGAACTGATGACAGTTATGGGTAACCAACATCGGTAGAGGCAGGCTGATAAAACTCAATAAGATCTGGTTGTGGGGTTTGAGTTGAGGTCAAAAAAAGATGACAGAGGGAATGACGAGGTATGTGGGGATCTTAGGAACACTCAGAGATATGTAGAAGTCGGGTATAGGTGGTTTTATGGTGTGGGTGGATGAATGGTTGAGTTTACGAGAATAAGAATATTGGGGAAAAGGGAAGGCAAGTAGAAAATGATAACAGAGATGACAAAAATGTTAAGACAGACAAGGATAAAATAACATAGGTGATAAACATACTTACTAATGTTATAGGTCTAATGGCTTGGTGATGGTGATGATTGATTGGTGGGATGGAGCTTGGTGCCGCAGTGGTGCTTCCTGGAATGCTACCATGAGAGTGATACCTCTGGATCCATCTTGATGTTGGCTATGGTTGCTTGAATGTGTGAAAGAGCTATGGTTCTTGCTTGCATGTAGATCTACTTTTGCTCCCAAATCTAAAAATGTGGCCAAACTCCTCAACAAGGTTACCAAAATAGTTATATGGTAACCGACGACTATTCCTGTTTGACCGACGTGGGTTTAGGGATGACCAGCATCAATTAAGTCAAGATTCCCTAGATTTACTAAAAATGATAGATCTTGCAATCATTTGGGCCAAGTTTGTCCATTTCTCCCACAAATTAGAATGGACGTTTCTTTTTATGAGTGGGAAGGTGGTTAGAGAAATCATAGGCATTGATTTTTAGGGTTAAACTAAGTCTTATTCATTTATGGAAACATGCTATGAATAAATATTTGGTGAGGTGTCTAGGTGAGGTGTGCATCCATTTAATTAAAGTAACTAAATTAAATTAATAAATTGGTTGAGGATGGGTATTAATTTAATTATAAATAATTAAATTAATATTAATGTAGGGTATAAGGGTCATGGTTAGGTGAATTTGTTTGAGTTGGTTATTCGAAAGGGGACCAAGGGGAGTGTGACCCAATTTTGGTGTCTACGAGATATTGTTAAAACCAAAGTTCTTGTTTGTCCATGTGAAGCATACAACTTTGGGTTCAATATCTCAAAGGGTATTTCAATTAACAAAATGAAGGAAGTCCGTTTGGGATTGGGGGTTTCGATAATAACCCCCAATTTTTTTTTATCAAAAAGGATGGCATTGAAATCACCAACAATTAGAAGAAGGGAATCAAGGTTAAGTGATACTTCCTTATCTATTTTATCCCACAAAACCTTTTATCTAGGATCTTTGGTGGGATTTGTATACGTTACAGAGAGGAAAAAACAAAATTGAGTGCAAAGACGTGAACTTTACATCAAATCGATTTAAATATTTATAAATAATAGTAATTTCAGCTTTGGAAATTTTCCAGGATCCCAAAACTACCCAAAGTGCCTTGATAGTCAAAGAAGAAACCTTTCCAAACTTTCCAATTTTTGAACCATTGAGATTCGATTTCAACACTAAGAATTTTAGTCTCTTGGATCAAGACGATTCCCCCATCTTGTTCCAATAAACAATGCTTAGAAAAATTTTATTATAAGGGGCATTTGAGGTGTTGACATTCCAAGAAATGATCTTCATTGGGGGCAGGAGGTTTGAATCCTCCCGACTAGAATGTTTTTTAAAAAAGGCACTAATAAGGTTGTTTTTCCTACTACAACTTAAAGGCATGAGTGGTATTTGAAAGAATGTCTTCCTAGCTTGATAGGACCATAGGTAGGTGCACCTCTCATATTAGAGGTGGAGGCAAAACATAGCGCTTTAGAGCTTAGAAGTAGGGGGCTTCTTTTTCCCTAATGGAAAAAACATCATTGTCAAACAAGAGATGTTTGGGGTTCCATTATTTATTTTATATAACCCATCTATTAATATCATCCATGGATCCACCATAGCCGGCCTTGACACCAACTTGAAGAAGACCAAGCATAGAGGAAGAGTCCTCGACCGATTGCTTTGATTTGGCAAGCGGGGTATGAGGAGTGAGGGGAGGATAAAAAGAGGGCAAGGGAAGAGAATGAGTGGGGGTGGGGAAGAAGTATAAGGCTCAAAATTTTTAAGGGAAGTGGCAACAGGGGAGAAGCAAGACAAGAGATAGATTTTGGAAGCCATTTTTATTTCGGGGGTAAATTTATGAGAGGTGCACTTGAAGGATTTGTGGCCCATTTGCTTACATCTAAAGCGGTGGAAAACAAGTTTTTCCACTTAAACATATTGATACTAGATTCTAGAGGGGGAAAGGATATTGATGACACCGAGAATTTGGGAGGATGGAGGAACCAAAATGCAAACTCTAATGAAATTTTAAAGGTTTCCATCAAGAGTTATAGGATCGATTCAAGACACTCTACCCAAACCGATGTAGATTTAGGTTAACAATCGGGGCTCCAATATTCCATTAGAAAGGAATATAGAAAAATACATATCAATTTGTCTTCAAATTCTATCTTACTAGGGTCAAATTTAGGCATCCATGGGTGTAAAAATAAGCCAAAGTTGAGAAGATAATCATATTTACGTTGGACGGTTTCAATGGTTTGGGCTTCGATTCAAGAGAATGATAAAGAATCCTTTGGAAATGAAATGAATATGGATACCACTTTGCACGATTGATGGTCGCACCAAGAAATGATATCGTAGTGGAAATCAATCGATCCGTGAACTTGGTTATTGCTCCTCCGAGATGAAAATATTCGATGTTGACGACAAGGGAGGTCTCGAGATCCGAGATCCACCAACTATTCTTGAGGCATGGAGGAGGCATGCGAGAGATGAGGGAGAGGAACGTGGGATTCGGGCAAGTCATAATAAGAGGAGGAAAAATCAAGGTGTTGTTCAATGGCTACATATTCAAAGAAGTTGCATGTATATTTCAAGTTTATTATTTCTACTAAAAATTTGAAAAATAGAAACTAACCAAATTTAATAGTGATTAATTATTTAAATTGCTTAGTAAAATGCATAATAAAAATATTTATTAATGATTTCTTGTTTTTTATTACTAAAGAAGGGTGGAATTATGCCTAGCCACTCGCCAAGATATAAATATCCATTCCTATTGACTCTTACACTATGAAAATAACTACATCAAGATATAACATCTCATTGCTATCGCACTATTGAAAAAAAAATTATCCTTCCCAATCACTTATGAAACATAAATTGTTTAATTCCTTTATTAGGTAATATGTTTTCAATTGGTCACACTCGTTTATGTGAATTACTTTGATTAAAGGAGTAGAGGATATGAAAAGATAGATATTTAATAGTTTGTAGAAATGCGGTCCCTTAAAATTACCACAGTGATATGTGGTTATTTTTTGTTGATGAATATGTTGTCAAATAAGTTAGTATGGTACTAACTTCAAAGGTTATTTATCAACAAACATTGGGAATTCAAGTTGATGTATTGACTTTGTAATGACAAAGTGCCTTTTTCTTGACATAGAGTTGGAAGTTTCATTGTTCAAGAAATCGGAATTGAAGGCCTCTAAAGAAAATAAAATGTGTTCTTTTTTAAAAATGGTTGGAATTTGGGGTTGTTCTTACATTCAGATAAAACAAACTGTGATAATTCCCTCGAAACTCATAATAACATGAATTTAGTAATCAAAAAATTGTATAAAACTAAGAATACCTCTTCTATTTGTCATTATTTGAATAGATATTTTTTTATTTCTCCACTAAAACATGCAAAGCTATTTACAATGTTGAGGTGATCTTATTTTTCTAAATTAGAGATAGATCCCTCTAAGTCAAATTTGCAAGGGATTAAAAAGAATAAAAAATCAGCTATGTTGTTGAAGAAAGTGACTAGTATATTTGAGAAAACAAAATTACAAACGTTGAACAATTAAAATTGTTTTTGTTCAATGGTGATATTTTTCCAATTGAAGTTTCTAGGTGTCATGTGCCACCTCTACAATATCAATTACATCATGTGCATGAAGAGAATTTTGACCTTATTTTCCATTCAATGTTGATTAATGTTATTCCTACACTGAGGGATGCAATTCTTCTTCCCTTTTTACCATCTACAAAGGAACTTGTGTTACTCAAGGATCTAGATGACCTCGAAGGGATGAGGTACATTTCTACATTCTGAATGACCAACATACCATTTGTGCCCAACAATTTTTTTGGCTGAAATAAAATATAATTCATTACATACTAAGATGCATTTTAGAAAGGCTCACATTATTTATTCAAATGTGCCGAGAAGAGACATTGTTAATATTTGCAGGAAGAAAAATGAGGTAAACAAAAAATTGGATTGATACCAATTTTATTGATATATTGTACAAGGATCGAATGATTTGGAGATCCTTAGGATGTCCTTGGAATTATGGAGTGGGAAACATAAATACATATGAGTTAAAGGTAATTAGACTTAATTTTAACGCATTTTTTCTTAAAATTTAATTTTGTAATATGCAAAAAGTAAATATAGTTAATCTCCTTGCTTTTTTACTATTGAGAAATAGTATTTATCCTTTCCAATTACTTACAAATTATAAAAAATTTAATTCTTTTTTCAGGAAATATATCTTCCATTGGTCGCACTCCATTGCTACAAATTCCTTTGATTGAAGGAGAAGAGGATATGAAAAAGATAGACGATGAATGGTTTGTAGAAATTCATTCCTCAGAAAATTACCATGGTGATATGTGGTTATTTTTTGTTGATGAAGATGTTGTCAGTGAAGTTGGTATGGTACTAACTTCAGAAGTTATTGATCAACAAACATTGCATATTCAGGTTGAACACATTGACATTGAAATGAATAAGTTCCTTATTCTTGATATGGATTTGGAAGATTCATTGTTCAAGAAAATGGAAATCGAGGATTCTAGAGAAAGTAGGACTTGTTCTTTTTCTAAATATATTTGGAATTGGGGAGGTTCATACACTCCGAAAAAATAGGTCGTGAAAATTGTTATCCTGTAAAATTGACGAGGGAAATTTTGTAGGTAACCATACCAAAATTTTGTTTTGGTTCCCCGCCGATGTCCCTTAGTGTTGAAATGGCATAAAATCCCTTTCTAGAGAATCTGTTTTTTCGAACTTAGTCTTTTGGTCCTTTTTTGGTTGGGTGCAGATTTTGTTCATGCAACATCAAATGAATTTACACCCCCTTCTATTCCTTTGGCACACTCTTTGTAATGTTGACATCAAAAATGTTGTGCCTTCTCATGATGTGCCTTTCAAACTGTGCCGAGGTGCATGTGCCACCCTATCAACACTAAAATTATTGCACCTTCTCATGATGCACCTTTCAAACACGTGCCAAGGTGCATACACCACTTGTCGACACTAAAATTGTTGTACCCTTGAACGGTGTGCCAAAGTGCTAAAAAGGCAATGTCGATAGTCCTACATTCATGCCAATGGCACAAATTTTTCCATGTTGTCATCCATTTTGGTGCATTTATTACACCTTTTTCTATATATAGGCACATCCGCTTGAGTCTTTTTCATGGTTGAAAACATGTGAAAAGTTATTTTCTCTACACTGTCGGTGCTCCCTGTCATCCCGGTATCACTTTACGTCACATTCGTGGACCCTGCAACATTTCTTCCATTCTATATATTCCTGGTAAGTGGTCATTGCTCTTCTTGTGTTGATTGTTTGCAGGATTTTTGTGTTATTTTTAAAGGTTGTTGAAACAAAGAAATTAAACATAAAATAAAACACAACCTCCAACCCATTTCACAAATCAAAGCTCCCCCAAACTGGTTTCACCCTCCTTCCAGATCTGCTGGCCTAGAGGGCTTTTGTCTTGAAAATGGTCCTTCACCCTCTTTGCTCTGTTCCCCCTTACTGTCCAAATCTATGTTAAAGGAAGACATCAAGCCAAAAACCAATCAACGAAGAGAAAATATAAAGTTATCGCAATCGACCCACGGCTTTCCTTTGGCACAAATAAGATCAATGTTACACAAAACATAGTCACACCAAGGGGCACACTATCCTTACCTATAGCATGCATCCTTCCTGCTCCCTATAAAACTATAAAAATCCTAAATGCCGGTGCAAGCGCAACTCTAACTACACTAACATGTGATGTTATGAAGACTCTTCCTAGAGCCACACCAAAGCTAAAAGCGGTGTATCTTAACTCATTGTGATGCATCATTTGAACTTACGCCCCTTTGGCACACCATAACTATTTGCAACATGTTCAATACCTATGCCAATGGTGCATCCTGCAGCCTTACAACACTAGAATTATCTACGCCCAGTTTAAACCTTTTATATGGTGTAAGCACACATCCTTTTACATCAGCACTGAATGTTGTGTGTAATTTTCCTATGCCTTGTGCCCTTTTGTGTTGTTTTTATCCATGCAACACTCTGCAATAGTGCGCCTTGCTTTTCCACGACCTACTGCAACCTACAAAAGTATAGCTGCACCCTACACCCATAAGCTTCTAAATTGCTAACTCTTCATTCTGTAAAGCTTTGATGGATGATTTAATAGCTAACATGGCTCTTCTATGATGGACTTTGCTCCTTCTTCTTGCAGATTAGTAGCTGAATTCAGATTCGCACATGTCTTCATCAAGTAAGAGGCCAACCAAGTCTAAGGGTAAGGCCAAACTCACAGAGGAAGAAATGAAGTATAAGTATAAAAGGGTCGATGATGCGAATCCTTTGAATATGACTTGGACATCAGGGATTCTGAACTTGGTCACATTGATATGGAGGACTTTTGGGCTAGAACCAGAAAGGTCACAGGCAGTCCGTGGATGGACAAATTAGTTGGCAGTGGTCTACACTTCGCTGGGGGAATTCCCGTGAGCATGGTGAACAACGAATTCATGATGGTGGTGGCCCACTGCTACAATAAGGACACAAGGTGTGTCGAGAATGAGAAGGGTGAGGTTATAATCAACCTCACTACCCGACATTTTGAAATCATGTTGGGTATTCCCCATCACCGGAATTTTGTGGCAATAAGCCAAGAAGACTACATAAAGGCATGGGATGAAAATGAGGACAAATGCATGTAGTTAATGAATGAAGTATATCTGAAGAATAAGAACGTAATAACCAGGTGGCCGTAGGTTATTCATCGTAGTGACTTCTTAGAAGAGTTGAGTGACACCATCACCTTCCTGAGTAGGGTGTTTGGGCTTCTTGATGCCCATTACTTCCATAAATGGATGCTTAGGTATCTGGAGACAATGAGCAAAAATGTTCCTGACCAACGTTTTAAATGGGCAGAGATCATCAGTAGCACCATCTCTGAGTAGCTCCAACAACTCTCAACAATAGGGAGGTTCTACATGAACTCCTATGTGGTATACGTTGTTACCTCAAAAAGAGACTATCCAGCGCTAAGTTGATGTGGGGTATGGCCCCAAGTAAAAATATATGAATATTATCCAGAGTTGAGACTGGAGAACAACATTGCATAATTCAGCAAGATCAACGATGCCTTCTTCTACGACATCATTTGCCTATTGAGCCCTAATATGACCCACGGTCGAGACGAACAAGAGCATAAAGAACTGCCACGAGAGAAGTGGGGGGGCATTATTTACACAATTCCCCACTTTCACTTATCTTAGAGCCACCAACTTCTTGGGGGAGCCCACCAAGTTACCAAGATATGCGGGCCCTAAGCTGATCCTATTGGAGCTATCCAGACAGCTCATCACATATCATGAGAAGTGCCTGAAAAGAAAAAAGGGTGGAATTCCTTTCCCCCTCACAGTGGCGAGTACACCTACACTTCTCACACCAAGGCCCGGGAGATGTTTGTAGAATTGGAATTTCTTAACTTGAAGCATAATTTCCTGGCAAGGCCAACCTTTGATCCACGCAATTGTCTCTCAAGGGAAAATCTTGATCCAATCCACGTCCCACAAATTGAGGATATCTACATCGATATGTATCATGAGGTTGAGCTCAGGAGAAAGGATCACTCCCGCCTAGCCCCGGTAGAAATTATTCATTATGGCGTCACCATTATCACGAAAGGTTTCTAAATGACTAATCAAGAAGTTGATCAGGTATATCTAGATACAAACATGGACAATTGGCCATTTCGATATTGACAGAGTAAAGGCACCTCAAACTATTGAGGAAAGGGTTAAAGGCACTCTGAATGCACGAAACATTGGTACATGTATGCTAGCCTCATCTACCTTGGGGTAGACTTCACCATGTCTACCTTAGGTAATGCACCTGCTAGGCCAAAGAATTTTCCAAAGGACAAAGGTAAAGACAAAGAAGGAGAATCAAGCACTACTCGGAGAAAGCTCCCGAGAGTCCTCCTTCCGCATTTTGCTCGGGAGTAGGTCAGAAGTCCTGGTCTCCCAGAAAAAGAGTAGGTGGTAAGTGTTCCAATGGGCACATCTATCTAGGATGTTTTCATTGCTATAACCGATGAAGTTCCCACCATCCAATATTTTGCTCCTCCTTCCCCTCCTCGCGTCACTCAAGAAACCGCTCCTCTAGTTGTGTCTTCTCCCCGTCTTCTTGTTCCCCCTTTCCTCTTCCTCCATCTTCTCTTCCCTTGCAGAGCTATCCCCTAGTATTTATTCCCTCATCTCTTAGATCCCTTCCACCCCCACGGTTTCCTCTCCTATAATGACTCCTACCCCTGTGAGTGTTGGAGATTCAGCTTCTTTATCAATGCTGCCACCAAGCATCTCAACACATTTCCCCTTGTTCACTATAGTTGCTCCTTCTTCTGCCTCCATTCCCTCTTCTCCCTTTGGTCACACTCCCTTAAGTCCAGAATGGATCTCCAAGCACCTGAGCTAGCATAAGAGGAAAGTCCCCATTGCACCTATGGACTTCTCTATCATTCCAACAAAAGGAGCTAAGAAGCAAAAGCTGATAACCCGCTTCTCTCAAAGTGCTTCAGGTGAAAGGGTTATGGAGATCACGTATCCCGATCGACAAAAGATAAAAAGGATCTATCTCCTATAGATTATACAGTGACACAGGTCACAATGGGAACGTCCTTAGAAAGCCTACAAGGAGAGGCCCTATCTGCAATGGATGCCCTTTACAAAAAGCTTTAGGAGGCAAAGGAAGAGAAGAGGATACTAAAAGAGTAGAATAGACACCTTCTCCAAGCCCTACAGAAAATGGGCAATACACCTCCTACAACTACCACTGAAACTCCTGAGGCCCTTAGTGGGAAATGATAAACGAATATACCAAGATTAGCGAACAAGGCATGGCAGTATCCACCTAGAGAGACCAGATCCTCAAAGATAGTGAGTAAGTAATCATAAAGTTCACAGAGCTATATCAGAATATTAATCAGGTTAATAAGGAGCTCCAGGTGATTGTAGGACCTATCTCCGAAGAGTTAGACCATGCTAGGTTACAACATGAGATGTTCTATAAGATTCTCGACTATCCAGTTGATGACTTAGTGAAATTCGGCATCTTCGATCACCCTAGAACACCCAACAAAGTTCTTGCTACTTTATACTATCAGGTCGATCCGATGGAATTCGTCTTGGAGAAAATTGATAAAATCAAGGAGGAAGCCTTGGATGCAATGCATCAAATGGAGCAAATCATCCTAAGGATGTCTCTAGGCTTGCTCACTCCATCATATGCCTTGAGGAAGGTAAATGACACTATTCATATCTTTAAGGAGATTGCATCGCAAGGGTTAGGGTCAGAAGCCACTTTTGATGTAGAATCTATCAACAACCTTCTAGCTTGCCATGATTTTGTTGGATACCTGATGGAGGTAGGTAATGAATACTTCAAGCTCCCAGAAAGACTCAGAGATGAACAGGAGACTTGTGAAGTCATCGGCGATCACACCAAGGGTCCTGCTCAAGATCAACTTCAACCGATGATTAGAAAATTCTTGGAGTATCATGCTCAATTTCATATTTCCTCTCTTGAGTAGAAGCAAGATACTCCCTTCTAGCCGCGGGATGACGACGAATAGGCTCCTTCCTCCTAGGATGTTGTTCTTTGTAATATTTAAAAGTTTGTTGGCACAAATGATGACATCATCCATGTTGCACCATGAGATGTTATCATCCACCAAATTGCCCAAAGTCAACAGTTGACTTTTAGATATTTTGTAAATATTTTGTAATTAGTTGGTTTCTTTTTGCCTTCTTTCTCCTTCTCCTTCTATATATACTTGGATACTTGTTGTATTCAGGTGGTGGAAAATTTTTAGATGAAAAATAGAAGTGAGAAGAAAAGGATTTGTACTTTTTGTAACAAAAGAAAACATTAATACATATATTAAGACTTTGTGCCGAATAGATATGCTATGTGCATCTGATCTTTCTTACGTCAGATCTATGTGTTTATTTTGTTAGATCTATCTCTACTTTTTTTTCATTTGTTCATCAGTATTGATTTTTTTGTTTATGTAAGTAGGTTTGGCTCTATTTACTACCAGCCCAAAACATAAACCCTCTGACCTTTCTACTTTGGAATTCATTTCTTTTCTCCCTTCAGAACTATCCTATCTCCTCTCTTCCCTTCATCCCTTTCTGCTCACAGTCAGAAATACCCCAACTGGGACAAGATCCCAAACCCCTGAAGGTAGAATATTGTAGGACTTGCATAGATTCCTACTGGTAGAATAACAATAAACCAGTTTCACTTTGCTATCTCAAAGAGGGGCTATGCCCTACACACTGTTGGCTCGTCTATCCATAGATTTGCCCTCCCAACAAATTTTTGGACCAACAGTTTTTGGTGACTCTCTTGGGAACCTTAGAGATCTATGTGAGTGTTGTGTCGGTTAAAGGACACTAACAAGTTGCTAAAGTAACTAAGAAAATTGATAAAACTGCAAAAATCACTACCTGTTTGCAAATCTTAACTTTTTGCTTAAAATCCAATTTTTTTGCAAAAGTGATCCAAACTGAAAATTTTCTTCAGAGATCCATAGATCTAGGCTAGTTAGAGATCTTTAGTTTGTTGAGTTTTTACAAAAACCCGTATATTTTCATAGATCTGAGTTTCTAACAGTTTTACAAAAAAATTTCAAACCCTTGCAAAAGTCAACTCTAAGATCCAAAAATCAGCTTGCTAAGTTTAACCATCATTTTATCCTCATTGATCTTTGTCATTAAACCGCAATCGGTTTTCAAAAGAGGGATAAAATTAAATATTTAGAAAAGTACATGTTGCTGATTTTTGTTAGAAAAATAAAAAAATCAGCAAGTACAACCAAAAAGAGTTTTTAAATCTTTCTAAAAACATTACAAATCTAAAAGATACACTGGCGGGCGAACCATTTACCCGTAGTAGGAGAGCTCATGGAGAAGTTGATCCTATTTTTGATCTACTTCAAAGGCACAACTTCAATAGTACACCAGCATGTTTCTCATCATTGAGTTCGGTGATTAGTCAGCCATAAGTGTTTCACCTCCTTGAAAGAACCATTTTTTGCAAGGAACCTCCACATCCCTTTGTAGTGCTTTATTGCTCAGTGGAACCACGCTTTTGGATAGCATCCTTTTTCCAGCTTTTCAAATGGTAGTACGATGGGGAAATGCTATGGGCCCTCTTTCATTTCCACATCCCGTTCATGCACTCTCATGGAAACTGAAATAATTTTCCCAAATTTGATGGGAGTGGAAACCAAAGCATGGATTCACATATATCTGCATTCATCATGTCATGCAGCATCCTAGATGTGACCCATGAAGACGTATCAGTACACCTCTTTCTAGAGACCTTGCAAGGGCCCGCAACAGAGTGGTTTCAACATTTATGGCCGGATCTATCCCCGGTTGGGCCACATTACAAACCGCATTCAAAGATAGGGATAAGCCTTCAAAATACATGTTTGCATTGTTATTGTCAAAGATCACTCACCTGAAGAAGGAAGTCAATGAAACCATGCGTGATTTTATCACTCATTTCAATTCACTCATTAACCATGTGCCGCCTGCCATGCTACCGGTGCTAGAATATCAAAAGTGTTTCTTCGTGAACGCCATGAGCTCAAGAGTAAGTTTCTTTCTCTTAAAAGAACAAATCACCACCACGGTTCTCACTCAAGATACTACCATTCGAATAGAGGACAACCTACTTATATCTGGTGAATTAAAATGTGAGCTGTCCAAGCCTAAAGCTTCAACTCCTTCTCAAGACACTTCATTAGATCCGACTTTCCAGAAGATGACAAACAACTTGCTCACATTGAAGAAGCAATTAGCTCAAGCTTCTCCCAACACTTCATACCATGATATCCACGAAGAAGTTTCACTTCCAACAATGCCCCACAAAGGTCGTGTTTACCTCTAACTATTCTGCGGTGGCACTTGAGGCTCCTCCGGTCAATGCCCTAGTTGAGATTGAAGAAGAGGAGTAAAATTATGAAGAACCTTCATCCCAAGGTGAAGATGATCAAGATGTCGGTGAACCAACTGGTGACTCTACAATCGGGTATATGGAATTTGAAGATGAGGAATCGATGAAGAAGAGGGTACCCAAGGGTATGCAAGTGGGAAGTCATATGTTGTTTTCACCGCTCTCAAGGAAAAGAAGCGAGATTCTTTGTCGGGATACAAAAAGAGAAGATTGTGTTAAACACGCCTCCGACCATTGTTAAAAGAGGTAATCCTCTTCTTGCTCAACCTCCTATTAAGTCTTTACGAAAAAATATTTTCCCCCTATCTCTCCTCCAAATCAGCCTTCTTATATTCCCATAAAGACCAGTAATCCTACCCCGTCACCACGAAGTGAAGGACTCATTCCCTCATCAACGCAACCCTTGGTCACATTCGACATAATCGATCATGCTAAAAAGACCAAGATTCAAATGTCTGAGGCTGAATATCTTCAGTCAAACCCTGAGAAACTTGTAAGATTGACCGAATATATCCAAAGCCAAGCTGTCGTAACTTCCCATGTCTCCCCGAAAGGAATCCTTTCCACTCCTCCTGCATCTCGCATAAATGTGGCCTCAACTTCCATGTCAGGAAAAATTGAACCTTTTTATCTCTCCCTCCTAATCAATGGTCACAAGCTAAGCAACTGCATAATTGATTATGGGGCTTCTGATAATGTCATGCCGGAAAAGGTCACCCATGCCTTAGGCCTCACTCTTACCAAGCCTTTCAGCAGATGTTACTCCATGGAAACCAAATAGGTTCCATTGATTGGTCAAATCAAAGATGCAGTTCACCTTTGCGGCATTCCCAAAGAAAAGAGTAAAGATGACCATCCTCGTTGCTAATATCCCAGTGGCATATGGAATTCTACTAGGAAGGAGCTTTTACAAAGAAGTTGGTGGAGAGATTTATATGGACTGGTCCAAAGCCAGAATCCCCGTCAAGGGTGTAATGCGGACATTGGAGCCTGAATCACAAAAAAAGTACTTGGTCACCACTCGACAACCCCAAATCCCAAATTCTCTTGAATCATCGGGGATGGGGAACTACTTCTTATCTCGAGTCTAAAAATGGAAATTCTCATCCAGGAAGAAGACCTTAACAAGGTTTGGACATTGCAGTTTGATGGTAGTTGTGAAACTAGCGGATGCAGTCTTTGGAGCTGTGTTAATATCTCCTGAAGAGGAGATTTTTCCCCTCTCTTTCAAGTTGCAATTTTTCAATACGAATAATACTGCTGAATATGAATCTTTGCTACTTGGCATGCAAGCTGCAAAAGAAAGGGGAATCAAGAACCTAAAAGTACAGGGTGATGCCGAGCTAGTCGTGAATCAAGTAAAAAGAATATACCAAGTAAAGAATGAAAGGCTCAGGCATTACCGCAACGTAGTATGGGACAACATTGAGGAATTTGACACCTTCTCAATAAAATCCATTCCAAGAGCTCAAAATGACATGGCCAATTCACTGGCCATCTCAGCGTCTCTCATGCTCCCTCACCCGGGGTTGAAAATAGACACATATACTATTGAGGTAGTCTTCCACCCAAGCGTGCCAGACAATTCTCAGCACTGGCAGGTATTCAATGATGACAATCAACTTATTGCCTTTTTGGAGAAGGTAGATAATTTCAGTGAGCTTCACTTTGAAGGATCTACTTTTTCATGTCGTGAACCTATCCCGATCAAGCAAGCGAATAAAAAGGAGGTGATGGCATATGTTAGCTCAAAGGAAATAAAATCCCAAAAGTTTTAGTCTCTCTAGAATGATTATTTTACAAACATGATCATTTTATCGGAAGAAGCGGCAAATGATCCTAAATCCTCTCTAGAGATTGAATCGCTTAATCTGGGTACTATGGAGCACCCACAACTTGTGAACATTAGAAAATGTTGCACACCCGAAGAAAAGTGAAAGTGTTTCAAATTGTTGAAGAAATATGTAGACGTGTGAGCATGGTCTTATGCCAATCTAAAGTCTTTCAAGCCAAAGGACATTCAACATGACATCCCGTTGAAAGAAGATGTCAAACCTTTTCATAAAAAACAAAGGCACTATAATCCCAAGATCTTGGGTACCATCCAGGCAGAAATATAGAAGATGCTGGATGCAAGGATCATTTTTCCTATCCATCATAGTACCTGGGTCATAAACATTATGCCAGTACAAAAGAAGAATGGTGAGATACGCATATGCGTAGATTTTCGCAACCTGAATCAAGTGTCCTTGAAGGACAACTACCCACTTCCCATAATGGATCAGGTTCTGTAGGTAGTAACCGGTTCAGAAATGTTGTCCATGCTTGATGGTTTTTTAGGCTACAATCAAATTGAAGTCTCACCTGAAGACCGATTCAAAATAGCATTCACTACTCCCTGGGGCACATTCACCTATAGCAGGATGCCTTTTGGCTTGACCAATGCTGGTGCTACCTTTCAGTGGGTGATGGACTTTGCATTCAAAGGTATGATGGGAAAGGTTATCATAGTTTATCTAGATGACTTAACTATGTTCTCTAAATAGCGAAGTGATCATTGTGATCATTTGGAGCAAGTATTGATTAGATGCCAAGAACACAGGGATCTCCCTAAATCTGAAAAAGTCTATTTTCGGGGTCACTGAAGGAAATTTGTTGGGACACGTTGTCAGCAAGAAAGGGACAAAGATAGATGTCGAAAGAGTTAAGGCTATTCAGAGCCTTACTTTACCCACAAGCAAGACCAGTGTTCACTCCTTTGGAAAAGTGAATTTTCTCAGAGCACTTTGTTCCCGACTTTGCTGAAAAGACTTGCCACATATCAAATATGATGAAAGGGTCACAAACTTTCCGATGGAGTGAAGAAGGAAAGACGTCATTTGAGGATATAAAAGCCTCTATAGCCCATGCACCCATCTTGGTATGTCCCGACTTCTCCAAGGATTTTATCATGTATAGCTATGCATCTGAGCATATTGTATCGACCATCTTAATGCAAAAGAATTATGAGGATGTTGAATCTCCAATTGCGTTCATGAGCTCTCCTCTCAAGCCTCATGAATTGAAGATGTCTCAGTTGGAAAATCACTCCTTCGCCATTGTCAAAGTAGTCAAGAACTTCTGGTATTACATCCTAAACTCTCATACAAAGTAGTGTTGGTTCCTGACACGTCAGTCAAGTCAATATTAACTCAACAAGAGTTAGGAAGCTTACGAGGGAATTGGATCGTAAAGGTCCAAGAGTATGATCTAGACATAAAACCAACCAAGCTGGTAAGAGGCAAGGGCCTATGTCAGCTTATGGCTGAAAACAAAGATTCAGAAGTCCCTAAAGAAAAAGATGATTGCATCGATGAACACAGGATAAACCAAAGAAAGTTGATTCTCTGCCTATGGTTCTATTTGTTGCAACTAGCGATGAGTGGTATTCTAATATCACTTTCTTTCTCACTTACGGTGAGTGTCCAGCTCATCTAACTTCAAAGGAGAAGCATATTGTAAAGCTTAGGGCAGCCAGATATGTCATATGGGATGATGGTTTATACAAACATGGTATTGATGGCGTCTTCTTGCGATGTGTTGACAAGCCACAGTAGGTAAAGTTGCTAGAAAGCTTTCATGACACGCCTGTGGTGGTCACTTTTCCTCTTCCATCACAGCCCACAAGATCATCTGGGCTAGGTACTATTGGCCAATGCTATTTTGGGATACAATCACCTGGGTAGCAAAATGTGAGCTCTACCAACAGTTTGTTGTCAAACCAAAATTGGCTACTTTTCCCCTCAGGCTAGTCATTATTGACAAACCATTCAGGCAATGGGGAATTGAATTTATTATAACACTATATCCCCAATCAAGTGTAAGACATAGTTATGTCCTAACAGTAACTGATTACTTCACCAAATGGGTGGAGGCCATACCGGTTAAGAATGCCACCTCTGAAATTGTTTGTAACTTCATCAAAGAAAGTATCATTGTAAGGTTTGGCATTACACACAAGATCATTGCTGATAATGCTTCCAACTTCTCCTCATGGGAAGTTATCGGTTTTTACTATGAATACGGGATAACCCGGCTCATGCCTCGATTATTACCCCCAAGGAAATAATCAAGCGAGAATCCGAGTAATAAGAACCTAGTGACCATCATACGGAAGCTAGTTGATGAGAATCAGCAGTCGTGGCCCAAGTCGTTATATGATTCTTTATGGGTAGACCGCGCATTACTCCAAAGAGGTCTCTCGGTATGTCACATTTTCAAGTATTATATGGAATCGATGCTAAGCTTCCCATTTCTGTAGAACTTCCTACTCTGCACTTGGCACGAGTGATCGAAGATGAGACTTTTCAGAATTCTCTTGAGAAGAGATTCATGTATCTAATAGAGCTTAAAGAAAAGAGAGTGAGGGTGGTCAACAGGATCACCGAACATCAGAATCAAGTCAAGAGACTATTCAATAAAAAGGCCAAGCAGAGAGATTTTCAGGTGGGAGATCTCATCCTTTTGTGGGACAAGCGAAGAGAGCCAAAGGGCATGCACGGGAAATTTGATTCTCTATGGAGAGGTCCTTTCATGATCAAACAGTTCAACAAAGAGAATAGCTTCTATCTCTTGTATCTAGATGGAACCAAGCTCCTGCTTCCCTATAGCGGGCAACATCTCAAAATATTCATGAAGTAGAGCTTGCTCTCTTCTTTGTACAGTTTTCTTTATGTTGTGTGTTTTTTTTTCGTGTGTTTGCTTTTGTTGGTTGTGTGTTTTCCATTTTTCATCGCCCTTGTTTTTGACTCTGTAACCCAATGGATATGCACTGTTGATCGGGATTCTCTACCTTTGGCTTTTCCCAAAGATATTTGCCGAGAAAGACCTAGTTGTTATCCTGTAAAATTAATGAGGGAAATTTTGTAGGTAACCATACCAAAATTTTGTTTTGGTTCCCCGCCAAGGTCCCTTAGCATTCGGAATGGCATAAAATCCCTTTCCAGAGAATCTAGTTTTTGAACTTAGTATTTTGGTCCTTTTTGGCTGGGCACAAATTTTGTTCATGCAACATCAAATGAATTTGTGCCCCCTTCTATTCCTTTGGTGCACCATGTCTCGTAATGTTGACATAAAAAATGTTGTGCCTTCTCATGATGCACCTTTCAAACCTACACCGAGGTGCATGTGCCACCTTGTCGACACTAAAATTGTTGCACCTTCTCATGATGCACCTTTCTAACTTGTGCCGAGGTGCATACGCCACCTTGTTGACACTAAAATTGTTGTGCCCTTGAACGGTGTGCCAAAGTGCTAAAAAGGTAATGTCGACAGTCCTGCATTCATGCCAATGGCACAAATTTTTCCATGTTGTCATCTGTTTTGGTGCACCTGACTAAAAAAGTGGGTGGTGCATTTATTACACCTTTTGCTATATATAGGTGCATCCGACCTGTCATTTTCACGATTAAAAACATGTGAAAAGTTATTTTCTCGCACCTGACAAAGACTCTGTCATCCCCATGTCACTTTACATCACATTTGTGGACCCCGCATCATTTCTTCCATTCTATATATTCCTAGTAAGTGGTCCTTGCTCTTCTTGTGTTGATTGTTTGTGGAATTTTTGTGTTGTTTTTAAAGGTTGTTAAAACAAAGAAATTAAACATAAAATAAAACGTAACCTCTATCCCATTTCACAAATCAAAGCTCCCCCCAAATTGGTTTTACCCTCCTTCCAGATCTGCTAGCCTGGAGGGCTTTCATCTCAAAAATAGTCCTTCACCCTCTTTTCTCTGTTCCCTCTTATTGTCCAAATCTATGTGGTAGGTAGCCATCAAGCCAAAAACCAATCAAAGAAGAGAAAATATAAAGTTATCATAATCCCGACCTATGGCTTTCCTTTGGCGCAAACACCATCAATGTTACAAAAAAAAGCAGATCGCACCAAGGGGTGCATTGTCCCTACCTGCAGCATGCATCCTTCCTACGCCCTATAAAACTCCAAAAATCCTAAATTCCGGTGCAAGCGCAACTCTAACTAACTAACATGTGATGTTATGAAGACTCTTCCTGGGCCGCACCAAAGCTAAAAATTGGCGTATCTTAACTCAGTGATGCATCGTTTGAACCTATGCCCCTTTGGCACACCATAACTATTTGCAACATGTTCAATACCTGCACCAATGGTGCATCCTGCAGCCTCAGTAACACAGAACTATCCAGAATTATCTGCACCTAGTTTAAAACTTTCATATGGTGCAAGCACACATCCTTTTACATCAGCATTGAATGTTGTGTGTAATTTTCCTGCACCCTATGCCCTTTTTGTGTTGTTTTTATCCATGTAACACTCTGCAATAGTGTGCCTTGCTTTTCTAACCCCGGCACTGACTGTAGTATAGCTGCACCCTATACCCGAAGCTTCTAAATTGCTAACTCTTCATTCAGTAAAGTTTGATGGACGATTTAATAGCTAACATGGCTCATCTGTGATGGACTTCACTCCTTCTTGCAGATTAGTAGCTGAATTCAGATTTGCACATGTCTTCATCAAGTAAGAGGCCAACCAAGTCTAAGGGTAGGGCCAAACTCACAGAGGAAAAATGAAGTATAAGTATCAAAGGGTCGGGATGCTCGAGATCCCTTGCTAAATGTGACTTGGACATCGGGATTTGATCTTGGTCACATTGATATGGAGGAATTTTGGGCTAGAACTTAAAGGTCACGGGAAATCCGTGAATGGACAAATTGGTTGGCAATGGTCTACACTTTCTTTGGGGATTTCCGTGAGCATGGTGAACAACGGATTCATGATGGTGGTGACCCACGCTTTACAATAAGGATCGAGAATGAGAAGGGAAAGGTTATAATCAACCTCACTACTTGGAATTTTGAAATCATGTTGGGTATTCCCCATCACCAGCATTTTGTTGCAATAAGCTAAGAAGACTGCATAAAGGCATGGGATGAAAATGAGGACAAATGCATGCAGTTAATGAAGCGAAGTATATATGAAGAATAATAAGGTAATAACCAAGTGGCCGTAGGTTATTCATCGCAACGACTTCTCAAAAGAGTTGAGTGACACCATCACCTTCCTAAGTAGGGTGTTTGGTCTTCCTGATGCCCATTAATTCCATAAATGGATGCTCAGGTATCTGGAGACAATGAGCAAAAACGTTCCTGACCAACGTTTTGAATGGGTAGAGATCATTAGTAGCACCATCTCTGAGCAGCTCCAACAACTCTAAACAACGAGGAGGTTCTACATGAACTCCTACATGGTATACGTTGCTGCCTTAGAAAGAGACTATCCAGCACTAAGTCGATATGGGGTATGGCTCCAAGTAAAAATATATGAATATTATCTAGAGTTGAGACTGGAGAACAACATCGCATAATTCAGAAAGATCAATGATGCCTTCTTCTATGGCATCATCTTCCTATTAAGGCTCAATATGACTCATGGTCAGATAACCAAGAGCATAGTAACTACCACAAAGAAGTGGGGGGTGTTATTTACACAATTCCCCACTTTCACTTATCTCAGAGCCGTCAACTTCTTGAGGGAGCCCACCAAGTTACCGAGATATGTAGGCCCTAAGCTGATCCTATTGGAGTTATCCAAATAGCTCATCACATATCATGAGAAATGCCTAAAAATAAAAAAGGGTGGAAATCCTTTCCCTCTCACAAGTGGGCGAGATACACCCTGCACTTCTCACACCAAGGCTCGAGAGATGTTTGCAGAACTAGAATTTCTTAACTTGAAGCATAATTTCCTGACAAGGTCGACCTTTGATCCACGTAATTGTCTCCCAAGGGCAAATCTTGATCTAATCCACATCCCATAGATCGAGGATATCTACATCGATCTATATCACGAGGTCAAGCTTAGGAGAAAGGATCACTCCCACCTGGCCTTAGCAGAAATTATCTAATATGGTGTGGCCATTGTTCCGAAAGGTTTCCAAATGACTGATCAAGAAGTTGATCAGGTCTATCTAGATACGGATGGGGACAATTGGCCATTTGCTGAGATTGACAGAGCAAAGGCACCTCAAACTATTGAGGAAAGGGTTAAAGGCACTCTGCAGTGCATAGAACATTGGTGTAGGTATAACAGTCTCATCTACCTTGGGGTAGACTTCACCACGTCTCCCTTAGGTAATGCACCTACTAGGCCAAAGCACTTGCCAAAGGGAAAAGGGAAAGACAAAGAAGGAGAATCAAGTGCTACTAACGAGCAAGATCCTTAGAGTCCTCCTTCGCCGCTCGGGAAGTAGGTAGTAAGCTCCTGGTCTCACCAAACAAAGAGCAGGTGGTAAGTGTTCAACGAGCACATCCATCCAAGATGTTATCACCTGCTTATAACCACCTGAAGTTCCCACCATCCCATCTTCCACTCCTCCTTCCCCTCCTCATGTCACTCAAGCAACCGCTCCTCTAGTTGTGTCTTCTCCCCCATCTTCTACTGTTCCCCCTTCCTCTTCCTCCATCTTCTCTTCCCTCACGGAGCTATCCCCCAATATTTCTTTCCTCATCTCTCGATCCCTTCCACCCCAGTGGTTTCCTCTCCTACATTGACTCCTACCCTTGTGATCATTGGAGATTTGTCTTTTTATAAATGTTGCCGCCAAGCGTCTCAACACATTTCCCGTTGTTCACTATAGCTGCCCCTTCTTCCGTCACGTTCCCTCTTCTCCCTCTGGTACCACTCCCTTAAGTACGAATGGATCTCTAACACTGAGCCAAAGCATAAGAGGAAAGTCCCCATTGCACCTATGGAATTCTCTATCATTCTAAAAAAATAAGCTAAGAAGAAAAAGCCGATAACCCGCTTCTCTCAGAGTGCTTCAGGTGAAAGGGTAATGGAGATCGCGTATCCCGATCCCACAAAGGATAAAAAGGATTTGTCTCCTATAGATTATACAGTGACATAGGTCATGATGGGAACGTCCTCAGAAATCCTACAGGGAGAGGCCCTATTTGCAATGGATGCCCTTTGCAAAAAGCTTCAGGAGGCAAAGGAAGAGAAGAGGATACTAAAAGAGTAGAATAGACACCTTCTCCAAGCCCTACAGAAAATGGGCAGTACACCTCCTACAACTGCCACTGAAACTCCTAAGGTCCTTAGTCAGAAATGATAAATGAATACACCAAGATTTGTGAAAAGGCATGGTAGTATCCGCTAGAGAGACCAGATCCTCAAAGATAGTGAGTAAGTAATCGTAAAGTTCACAGAGCTATATCGTAATATTAATCAAAGCTAACAAGGAGCTCTAGGTGATTGCAGGACCTATCTTCGAAGAGTTAGACCATGCTAGGTTATAACATGAGATGTTCTATAAGATTCTTGACATTTGTCAGATTGATGAATTAGTGAAATTTGGCATCTTCGATCACCCCAGAACACCCAAAAAGTTCTTGCTGCTTTAGACTATCGTGTCGATCGGATGGAATTCATCTTGAGAAAATTGATAAAATTGAGGAAGCCTTGGATGCAATTCATCAAATGGAGCAAATCATCCTAAGGATGTCTCTAGGCTTGCTCAATCCATCATACGCCTTAAGGAAGGCTGATGACACTATTCGGATCTTTAAAGAGATTGTGTCGTAAGGGTTAGGGTCAGAAGTGACTTTTGATGTAGAATCTATCAACAACCTTCTGGCCTACCACAATTTTTTTAGATACCTGATGGAGGTAGGTAATGAATACTTCAAGCTCCTAGAAAGACTCAAAGATGAACATGAGACTTGTGAAGTCATTAGCGATCACACCAAGGGTCCTGCTCAGGATCAACTTCAACCGATGATTAGAAAATTCTTGGAGTATCGTGCTCAATTTCATATTTCCTCTCTTGAGTAGAAACAGGATACTCCCTTCCAGCCACGGGATGACAACGAATAGGCTCCTTCCTCTTAGGATGTTGTTCTTTGTAATATTTCAAATTTTGTTGGCACAAATGATGACATCATCCATGTTGCACCATGAGATGTTGTCATCCACCAAATTGCCCAAAGTCAATAGTTGACTTTTAGATATTTTGTAAATATTTTGTAATTAGTTGTTGGTTTCTTTTTGCCTTCTTTCTCCTTCTCCTTCTATATATACTTGGATGCTTGTTGTATTCGGGTGGTGGACACTTTTTAGATGAAAAATAGAAGTGAGAAGAAAAGGCTTTGTACTTTTTGT
The DNA here is from genome assembly GCA_018340775.1 of Taxus wallichiana var. yunnanensis. NCBI lineage: Eukaryota > Viridiplantae > Streptophyta > Pinopsida > Cupressales > Taxaceae > Taxus > Taxus wallichiana. The sequence continues at coordinate 659,103,510 of CM031244.1, read as the reverse complement.
AACAGAAGAAAACATTAATACAAATATTAAGAATTTGTGCTAAATACATGTGTTATGTGCATCTGATCTTTCTTACGTCAGATCTATGTGTTTATTCTGTTAGATCTATCTCTACTTTTTTGTCATTTGTTCATCAGTATTGCTTTGTTCGTTTATGCAAGTAGGTTTGGCTCTGTTTACTACCAGCCCAAAACATAAACCCTCTGACCTTTCTGCTTTGGAATTCATTTCTTTTCTCCCTTTAGATCTATCCTATCTCCTCTCTTTCCTTCGTCCCTTTCTGCTCATAGTCGAAATACTCCAACTGGGACGAGATCCCAAACCCCTGAAGGCAGAATACTATAGGACTTGCACAGATTCCTACTAGTAGAATAGCAATAAACCAGTTTCGCTTTACTGTATCAAAGAGGGGATATGCCCCGCACATCTTTGTTGGCTTGTCTATCCATAGATCTCGCCCTCCCGATAGATTTTTGACCAACAAAATGTACTTGAAATTCATAATAACATGAATTTGGTATTCAAAATATTATATAGAATCAATAATACCTCTTCTATTTGTCATTATTTGAATAGAAGAAATTTTCTTTCTCCACCGAAACATGCAAATCTATTTACAACACTAAGGTGATCTTATTTTCTAAATTAGAGATAGATCCCTCTAATTCAAAGTTGAAAGGGCTTACAAAGAATAATAGATCGGTCATTTGTATGGGACCAATATATTTGAGAATGTATAATCTTCAACTGTTGAACAATTAAAACTATTTTTTTTCAATGGTGATGCTTTTCTAGTTAAAGTTTCTAAGTTCCGTGTGGTGTCTCCACAATATCAACACCATGTTGTGCATGATGAGAATGTTGAACTTATTCTACATTCAATGTTGATTAATGTTATTCCTTCTCTTAAGGATGTAATTCTTCTTCATTTTTTATATTCTACATAGAAATGTAATCAACTAGAGGATCTAGATCACCTGAAAATAGATGATGTACAATTCTACATTCTTGAGGGGAAACATACCATTTGTGTCCAAAAAAATAGCTGAAAGTAAATACAAGTCATTACATAATAAGCTTCATGTTAGAAAGCATCACATTATGTCTTCAAATGCTCCTGGCGAATTCATTATTAATATTTACAAGCAAAGCATAACGATGTAAACAAAATTTGGATTGAATCCAATTTTATTTATGTACTCAATAAGGCTCAAACGATTTGAAGATCCCTAGGATGTCCTCAGAGGCCCAGAGTGGGAAACACAAAGATAAACAAATTGAAGGTAATGAAACTTAATTTTATGAATTTTTACTTAAAATTTATATTTTGTAATATGCGAGAGAGTAAATATACTATTTCCTCTTTTAATGTAGTCTTTTGAGAATTAATGTCTTGTTATTCTCAAAGTGGATAAGAAAGAGATACTTTCTGACAAAATGACATTTCTATTTTTCTTGAGAACATATAGACAAAATTGACAACAACCATTGAGTTATTTAAATCATGTGGGCTTGTTTGTTACGCTTTTAACTATAGTCAGCCTAACTTTCAATAAAATTCATTGGCAAGGTTTACGTCAAATTCCTTTAGGCCTGTAAGAGGAATGACCAATGAGGAGATATCAATTCTACTAGATAAAGTGCAATTAGGGAAAGTATGGCTAATTGGATCTATTGAAGTAGGCGTCATAGCGGAGAATTTTGATTCTTACTACCAAAGAGTAAAAGATGATAGAATAATGAGAGGAAAATTTCTAAAATATATGAAAAGTAAATATCCAGGTAATATTGTATTGGTAAAATGCACTGAAAAGAATATTGTTGAAAATTTTGGTCTACATGAATCTCATTACCGCTAGTTGTGTGTACTCTTGGGAGAAGAGAAGAAAAGGAAAAATAAAAGATGATTATGAAGGAAGTGAAAAATTGGCAAAAGAAAAATTGATGCTGAAGTGGTAGAGGTTCTCCTAATGACAACTCAAAAATTAAGACAACTCGTGTCAATTCAATGGAAAAAAAAATTCCATCAAGGATGGAAGACACCGATGAGTTTACTTGTCAATGTGCATATCCCTTCTAGCTCTAGTCAAAAATATCATCTATTCCATGAACTATTCCATTCAAGATAGAATGTGTGGTTGAAGATTTATACAATTTTTCTAGTGTACTACCTTTCGATAAAATAATGGACCATCTTACGGTTGTCATATCGATCCTGCTAAATTATGTTATTATTTTGTTCTTTCCTATTTCTTCTCCAAAAATATTATGAGAGATAGTAAAAAACTACATGTAAAAAGTTAAATATAGTGGGGAATCAGTTGTGGAAGGTGTTACAAATTTTATGACAGAAATGGAAAATTTAAGAGCTTGTGTCTTATGTACACAATACTTGATGTGCATGATTGTGATGTTAATGATGGGGATAGAGAAGAAATCACCATGGATTGGATGGACCAACTTCTGCAACAATTTTTGATTGTAAGAGAAATTGGCCTAAGAGGAAAGAAACATCCTTTTCTTTATGAGAGATCTTATGAATTTTGGTCTCATATGTTCACTCGACTTACTTCCAAAAATTCTCCGATAATAGTGCTTTATAGTAGTAGTGTTACATTGCATGTTTTGGTTGACTCAGTCTATCTATGGTTTTTATTGTTGAATCACATGATCAATAAATGTTTTTAAAACATTACTATTCTCATTTTTAAAAAATTTATGTTGATTAAGATCACTTTAAACAATTCTATTAGTTTAATGCATTTGAATTGATACATACAATATTTATGCAAACAACCAAACAATAGAGGAAGACATCATCTCTTCCTCTCCACATACAAAAAAAAAAGAAGACGATGTCATTCTTAACATGTCGTAACCAATTCAACTTGTTTCCCAAAATGTCGTTGACCATCCATCTAATGAATCTATAAAAGGTGAGTGGGAAATACTCGTTTTATAAATTTATCACTACAAGAAGTTTTTGATTGTCATTGTTTACATATTTTTAATAAAAATTCAAAATAAAATTGATTTAATTCTGAATGGGGTGGCTATTGGCACGTCACGCACGAACTCACAAAAATTTTTGTGATATTTATTTACGATCATAAACAAAACCATTTATAATCCCCTCATAATTGTAGGAACCTATAGCGAAGTAGTTTATTTGTTATATGTATTACCCTAGTGGTCACTAACATACATATTTTAATTAGATTTATTTTGAATTGAGTAAATTTTTTTTTACTAGTTAATATTAAATTGTGGATAATTGAACAAAATTTACTTTTGTATAGTTGGCTATTTGTAGCTGCTAAGCTAATTAAAGAATGCCATTCCAACCATAGTCCAGAAATAATGGGTTAGCCTAGTAGTTGCTAATATACATCAATATCTATGTAATATTGTCCATCAAAGGTTTTTTCATTGAATAGAAGCAAGTTATATCACAAATTTAATTACGTTGACATGGTATTTATATTTGATTGATTAATGTTTTTAAAATTGAATAAAAATAAACTATCAAAAATTAAAATAAATAAATACCTATGTGTAGTTGGCCATTAGCGGTCACCAAGCCCATCAAAGTATCACAACACAAACATAGTCCAACTACATCTATACAATATTATATAAAAGCAAGTTGTATTGTGTATTTTTTACTTCGAATTAAAATTTATTTTGAATTGATTATTGTTTTTTAAATAGAATGTGCATCACAAGAACTTGCAGAGGGGGAGTGTGAGGGAATCCAAGCCAAAATATCTATCACTAAGTATTAACATTCTAAAATTTTGATTATTTGATTTGATTAATATCAAATTACTGGAAATTGAGAAAAGAATACTTCTGTGCAGTTGGCCAAAAGGTTAATTTAATTATTTTAGATTTGAAGGGTTTTCTCTATGAGAAAAACCAATCCCATAAGGAGTTGGAAATCAAGTTTAGTAAGGAGACTATCAACTTGCGAGGTGGGATCAATGAATTAATAAGATACTAGCAATAAAATGTGAAGTGGGATTTTGGTCTAACTATCTCTCTTCCATTGAATTTGAAATTTTGATTAAGGCTTTGAAAAAAATAGTGTTTGAATTCAAACTAGTTCTTTTTTGGGTAACAAACAGTGTTGTTTAGAAGATGAAATTACAATAAAAGATCTCTAAAAGATTTGGAGTAGAGAGGATATTATTTTCAGCCCAACACACATTGTGTATTACAATAGGAATAAAGGGAAACCCTCCAAATTAATTTATGGTGGGGAGGAAATCCAATGAAGAAAATTGTTTCAAAGATAGGTAGTTGATGAGTAATTTGTACACAAACATATCATAGATATTGTCTCAAGGTTTGAGTGTTTCCAAGGGCATCAAAAATTGTTGCAACCATAAATTATATAACTATTAATTATTTCAAATTATATTCATTTGTACAGTCATATGGTCACTCTTTATTTTATATGTTGAGATTAAAAATTTAAAAGTTGGTAGTATTTATATCTTCACTGTGATTGAGTTGATATTATAGTTTTATAAGTTGTTTGTGTGAATTACCCAAATAAAATATTATCACAATACTATGTTGACTTGTGTTTAATCACTTTTGGAAGCTTACATTAATTCTGAGTTGTTTTTATAGATCCAATTAGGAAGCCTCGAAAATTACTAGTTTTCGGAGTTGAAGGTTTGTTGTTTGGAATTTCTGGTATTGGAGATAAAATACCTTGTAATATGGTTCCATATTCTATATCCGGGGATATTGAATACTTTAAATGAGAATTTAGTGCTGACTTGATAAATACTACATCAAAATATTTTGATATGGCCTTATGGTCTTTGTTTATGGATTCATCAATGGTGAAGTACATGTTCATCAAAAAAATTAGTTGGTTGCAAGATACCCACTTCAGGATCATTTGGGGATGCCATCAATGTAAGCTCAAAAAAATACCAGTCAGCAGATAGAATACATTTATGGTAATGTCTATGGTGAAAAAAATATAATTTTGATCGATGAGACAAGATTCTTATCGAACGAGGTAAAAGAATAAATTACTCTCAAAACCCCAACGCATCTTGTATATTTGATGGAAACTATACGACTGATTCAAAATTTACACTTGAATTATGTACATGGTTGAAACATGCAGGAGAACACAAGAACATGTGTAGATAATTGAAAACTTTCAAACACACCATTGGCGTTTGAATTATATACTTTGATTCCAAATCCAACAATGTATTGTGCATTTTTATGGAATAAAATAACTAACTTAAGGTTCTTAAAGATTCGCAGTGCGCAATCATTTTTATTTTATTTTTAAAGAAAATTTTTTTTCTATGGGTGAAGAGATAATTGTGGATCATGGACCAATAAAAGAATGAGTTTTCCTAGATATACATAGTTTAAACTTAAACACATTTTAAAACTAGTAAGAACCTTATTCCAAATAAAAATTAATCCTAAGCGGCCACTAGCACATAAAAACATAAACATATAATGTTTATTGTTTACAGATTGATGTTGGCTTCCCTGAAATCAAAAAATGATTTTTTCCTAGTTATGCATGGTTTAATCTTAAAGAAATTTTGAAAATGATAAGAATCTTATTCCAAAGCCAAAAATAATCCTAGTGGCCACTAGACCATATAAAATAGAAACATGTTATGTTTATTGATTTGTAGATCCATGTTGGCTTCCTGAAATAATAAAATTATTTTGACTAGAAATTCATATGTTAATCTTAATGGCATATTTAAAAATGATAAAATCTTGTTTCAAATAAGAAATAAACCTAGCTGACATTGCTAGCACGTATAGAATATTTTTTTCTGTTTAATGTTTTACAAATCATTATTTTAAAGATTTTATGTTTATTGTTATGTGGACATCACCAAAAATGTAAAATTTTAATGACATGATGCCCTCATTCCTACGATACATAATTTGGCTTGGATGTTGGCAGCTTCAAGATTATATTCACATAGGAAGATTACATCATGACCAAACGTACCATTTATTGAGGATCCAGGAATCAAAACATATTTCTCAAAAATATTAGCATCGTTTAGAGAAAGTGTAAACCTATGTTCCTCTTATAAATCTCAAATATTTCTCTTCTTTATTCCCCTTCCCTCTCATGGAATCTACCTATGTTCCTTTCATCCTCTTGCACAACAAGAATCTAGAAATGGATTTCCTCTCTCCTATGTCTTCCACTCATCTTCACAATGTCTTCTACATAAGATCCACACCTTTTTGAATCCACTTGAGAAAGTTATGGGCATCGATTATCTCTAGAGAAATGAGATATCTCATGTAAACTCTGATATTGTAGGCATCTTCATGTTCAATTTCTTGGTGTTGTGTGTAGATAAGGAATTGGTCATGGTGGTCACATCCCATTTCATTTACCCATGTCATCATGTGGGTTTGGCCAAAGATCTGGTAGAAGTATGCCTTCCTATTCTCTTTTCCAATCTATATCTGTGCTCGTCTCCTTTCTAGGTTGAAAATAGGATTTGTGATGCCCTATAATTGAAAATTAAAGCCCTTGTTCTTTCCAATTTAATGAACACATTTGTTTATTTTTATTTGTAGGATGATTTGAGTGTCTACAAACCCTTAAAATTTACTACAAATGCGTGAGGATTTCTTGAATTTTCTCATTTCTTGAGTTAAGGATGACAATGATGGCATTTGACAAAGTGAGATGTGGGGATCTTGAATAGGAGGATAATGAAAATCTGTAATTTCTTCTACCACTGCCAAATATAATTGGGTTGGATGAAGAATCTCATTAAATAGAAGTTTAGCAAGAAGGGCTAGAAGGTGGTTCACACCACTACCACACACATCCACAAAATGGCCAAATCTTACATTAACAATTACACTCTTGAGCATCATGAGTGGTGCAAGTTTGGCGTTGCTACTAACTAGGTACCTTACTAGAGTTATCCCACCCACTAGGATTCAAATCATATGATTCCAATTCCAATCGAGATGCGTTGTGCACCCTTTCTCACTCCAAGGGCAATGTGGTGCTCATAGTTTTTCATATCTGTAGTAAGAAGGGTGATCACTACACATAAAAATTCCCTTATAAGGATCTCACCCCCACCCATGCCACATACACCTTTATAATGGATAAGGTGCCGAAGGCCTCACCTCCAGATATAAGTATCATAGGTAGGGCTTCCACTTCCTACGCTGTTGGGTGCCTCCCGGTCTTAAGGGAAATGTGGACCACTCCAATGACCTCATGTGTTACTAAACGATAGAAATTCTATTAGAGTTACAAGTATATCCGAGGACCATTAGTGATATCAATTTGCATGATATTTTCAAGTCATTTGGATACATCACGCATGTCTACATGGCTATGGATCGGAAGAAGGATTAGAATGGGATTTGGTTTTATAAATTTTTTCAACAGGAGGATGCTCTATGGTGTCACAAGGGAGGCACACATTTCTAGATGGATATTATCTTCATGTGTGGGGTTCTTGAGTATCTATAAACCCTTAAAGTTTTCTCTAGATGCATGAGGATTTTTTGAGGTTTCTGTTTATTAAGTTAGGGATGAAAGGGATGGTGCTTGATAGAGTGAGATATTGGGAGCTTGAATATGAGGATAATGAAGATCTGAAATTTCTTCTACCACCACTGAATATAATCGGGATAGATGAAGAAGATTGTCAAATATAAGTACAATTAGTAGGGCAGGAAGGTGGTTTATACCACAACCTTTTCCATTAGAAGACAAGTTACATCTCTTGAAATTCATTAGCCTAGTGGCCACAAACCTATATAAAAAAGAAACATGATTGGTTTATTGTTATATTTATGGTTTTGTAGATCAATTTCAGCTTCCGCGAAATAATATAATGAGTGCACTCTTGAGCATCACGAGTGATGCATGTTTGACGTCATTGCTAAATAGGAACCCTACTATAAGTGACCCCACATGATGGGATCTAAGGAAGATGATTCCAAGTCTAGAGGAGATGCATTTTCTGACTTCTCTCACTCTAAGGGAAGTGTGGTGCTCATATTTTCTTGTTTTATAGTAAGAAGGGAAATCACTACACATAAAAATTCCCTTACAAAGATTTCACCCCGTTAGTGCGACAAACACCTTAACATTCGATAAGGTCATTGAGGACCTCACCTCTGGTGGAAGAATCACGATGGGGTTACCACTTGCTCCACTACTAGGTGCCTTCCAGTCTCAGGGGTGGCGTGGACCGCTCATATGACAATATGTGCTTTGCATAAATTATGGAACTTATATTAGAGTTACAAATCTATCTGAGGACCATGATGGATGTCAATGTGCATGATATTTTCAATTTTTTGGATGCATCATGTATGTCTACGTGGTCATCGATCGGAAGATAGATTAGAAGAGGATTTGGTATTTCTAATTTCGTCAGCAGGAAGACACTCTATGATGTCATGAGTGAGGCATGTATTTTTTGTTGGATATTATATTCATATGCGAGGTTCTTGATTTTCTATAAACCCTTAAAATTTAATCCAGATGCATGAGGATTTCTTGATATTTCCCATTTCTTTATTTAGGGATGGTAATGATGGCATTTGACAGAGTGAGATATGGGAAGCTTGAATAAGAGGATAATGAAGATATGAAATTTCTCTCGCTAGCTCCAAATATAATCGGGAGGACAAAGAAGATCACCAAATATGGTTCACACTACTACCATGCACATCGAGAAGATGAGTAAAATTCCTTGAAATTCATTAGCCTAGCGATCACTATCCCGTATAAAAAGAAACATGATTGGTTTATTGTTATATTTATGGTTTTGTAGATTAATGTTAGTTTCATGAAATATTTTAATGAGTGAACTCTTGAGTGCCGCAAGTGGTGTAATTTATTCATCATTTCCAACTAGGAACCCTACTACAGTGACTCCACCCACCAGGATCCAAGAACAATGATTGTAATTCTGGCAGAGATGCACTGTCCATGCTCTCTAGCTCTAAGGATAGTGTGGTGCTCATAGTTTTTCATATCTGCAGTAATAAGGGAGATCACTACATATCAAAATTACCTTACAAGAATCTCATCTCTTCTATTTCCATAGACACCTTAACAATGGATAAGGCCATCAAGGGTCTCACCTCCGAAGGAAGCATCACTTGTGGGGCTTTCACTTCCTCCATTATTGGGCACCTCTTAGTCTCAAGGGCAACATGGACCACTCCTACGACAACATGTTCCTTCTCAAATGAAAATTCTATTAGAGTTACTAGTCTATTTGAGGACCCTAAGGGATGTATCCAAACATGTAGAAGATACATAGATATACTATAAAGGACTCGAAGTTGGTTTGTTTATTTTTTCTAGAAAACATGTTCTCATAAGAGTTTCTTGTTGACATGCACATAGAGATTGATGGCCCATTCAATGTCATACATCATCACTCACAAACAATATTATACACCATTTACTATGATCAATAGGTATCCATTTTAACAAACACATTTGTTTATTTTTATTTGTAGGGAGATTTGAGTGTTTAACAAACCCTTAAACTTTACTCTAGACATGTGAGAATTTATTGACATTTCCCATTTCCTGAGTTAGGGAAGATAGTGATGGCATGAGATAGAGTGAGATGCGGGGATCTTGAATAGGAGGAAAATGAAGATCTAGAATTTCTTCTTCCACCACCGAATATAATCGGGCTTGACGAAGAAGACCATAGAATATAATCAGGCTTGACAAGGAAGACCATCGAATATAATCAGGATAGACCAATAAAAGAATGATTTTTCCCATATTTACTTAGTTTAATCTTAAAAACATTTTACAAATAGTAAGAACCTTATTTCAAATCAAAAATTAAGTGTAGCGGCCACTAGCACATAAAAACAAAAACATATAGTATTTAGTGGTTCATAGATCGATGTTGGATTCCCAAAATCAAAAATGATTTTTTCCTAGTTATGCATGGTTTAATCTTAAATACATTTTGAAAATTATAAGAACCTTATTCCAAAGAAAAAAATAATCCTAGTGGTCGCTAGACTGTATAAATCATAAACATGTTATGTTTATTGATTTGCATATCCATGTTGGCTTCCCTGAAATCATAAATTGATTTTTACCAAATCTTCATATGTTAATCTTAATGACATTTTAAAAATGATAAAACCTTGTTCCAAATCGAAAATAAATCCTAGCATCTGCAGTAGCACGTATAGAAAAGAAAATAGATTTTTTTAATGTTTTCAGATCATTATTTTAAAGATTTTCTATTTATTGTTGTGTGGACATCGCCAAGAATGTCAAATTTTAATGACATGATGCCCTCATTCCTATAATACATAATTTGGCTTGGATGTTGGAAACTTCAAGTTTATATTCATACAGGAATATTACATCATGACCAAACATACTGTTTATCGAGGATCCAGAATCAAAACATATTTCTCAAAAATCTTAGCACCATTTAGAGCAAGTGTAATGCATATTACAATTGTAAAAATACACCTATTGAAGGATGAATTGTGGCCTATAATGCATATTACAATTGTACTTGATAGATGAATTGTGGCCTATATTGCAAATATTGAAGGATGTGGAAGATGATGTGGAGACGTCCGTAATGTCATTAAATCAATAACCCAATTACAATTATGTAATTTGTCCCTAAATTTATTTGATAACACCTTTCTGTATAATGTGTGTGACTATCTTTAGTAATGTTATTTTCTATAATGTGTGTTTATCAATTAGCGGAAGCCTTTATTCATAATATATCCAATGCATGGGAAAATCTTGATGATGCCATCCATTTTTATTACACTTACGTCCCTCACATGAGTCGAGGGAATACATAATTGGATTCTAATTTTTCCTACCCTCACTCATTTTCTCACGTTTCTCTCTGTTGTTTTCCCCTTCCCTCTCATGGCATCTACCTATGTTCCTTTCATCCTTTTCACAACAAGAATTTAGAAGAGTATTTCCTCTCTCATGTTTCTTCCACTCATCTTTGCAATGTCTTCCACATAGGCTCCACACCTGTTTTGAATGTGATTGAGAAAGTCCTAGTGTCAATTATCTCGAGAGCACAGGGAGATCTCGTGCGAACTCGAATTGCAGGCATCTTCATATTCAATTTCTTGGTGATGTGTGTAGATAAGGAAATGGTCATGGTGGTTACGTCCCATTTCATTTACCCACATCATCGTGTGGGTTTGGCTAAATCTTTGGAATAAGTATGCCTTCCTATTCTCTTTTCCAATTTGTATCCTTTTCCATCTCCTTTCTAGGTTGACAACAGGATTTGTGATGCCATGGAATTGAAAATTTATGCCCTCCTTATTGGGATTCAGATTATTTGCTAAGTTCAAGAAGGCACGTGGGTGCACGGGACCTATTTAAAGATGGCCGCACATGGTGAAGGTGTGCGGGGTAGGGTTTGGAAGAAAACACGGTGCGCACATGTAAGACAAGATAGGTTTTGGGACTTAGCCATATTTGGCATTCTAGGAAACACATGAGAAAATCATGACCCGTTAGCATGCGAAGTGGATAAGGTGCCAACCTGGCAGCTATATGGTCAAGAATGGAATATTCCATGCATGCGATGGAAGGATCTAGAAAGACATCATTGCAAAGAGTGGAGAGCTCGGATCAAAGGAAGCATGCTCCATTGGAGGACCACATGGACACTTGGCAGTTAATTTGTTATCTCAGGAAGGCATGGTGGTGGAGACTAAAGCTATATATAGAGATTCTTGGGTAGGAGAAAATATAAAGAGATAGGAGAGAGAGACATACATCGAGAGCTACATCATATAGCACTGGATAGGTGAAGATTTGTAGGAATAATGAGGGATCCTTTGGGTTAGGATTAGGAGAACTATAGGAGTGATGGCATATTTAGAGGGATGGGTCTATAACCAGTTTTGTAATGTGGAAAGCATAGCTTAGGGTCCTGATGCATGACTTTGGTCTGTATTGTTATATTGGTCTATTATGGCCTTAATGAATGTAATGTGGTTATTGAACTTGTTAACATGAATATAAGGTTCATTCTAAAGAATATATGTTGTTCATGGGCATAAACCCTAGTGCATTTTCTTTGTGTTATGAATCAGTTCTATATTCTATTTGATACTTCTCTTTGTTATCTAAATGGATGCATTGATATGATAACTCATCCTAATTTCTTAGAATGAACACATGGTTCTTTTCTTTCCTACATCTAAATCTATCATTAAGGATGTATTCTCACAAGACTCATATAAAGGAGGGGCTTTACATGTGCATGTAGAGGGTGAGCATCCAATGCCTACTTTGGATGATAGGTTAGCACATATAGGATTAGACTATTGTTATAAGGATATAGAAATGACTACATCTTGGTTCCATTATTGGGACCCTCTTTTTGAAGTTGTGAGAAATAGAAGCATCCTGGTCCCCGTGATGCATGATGACTAAATGTATGACCTTGTAAAATTTTGAAGCATGGTTCAAAAGTAAGGAGGATGAGTTTGTGAAAAGATTCATCACTAGCCCCGAGTTTGATGCACTTAGATGGGTAGATGAGAACCTGTACCATGAGTTGTATGAGACCTTATTTTGTTTTTTTCCAATAGAACTATATGGATGGCTTTTAGCATATGCATCTAGATAGATATGGTACTATAGAATTCACATATGGACCCAAGATGATTGCTAGAGGATGCAAGATGCAGATCTGACTTGGACACGTGTTATTGATCACTGGTGGAAAGGAGTCCTTACTAGTTATACTTTGGAATATTCCATTTCTATGTAATCTTTCCCAAAATTTACTAAGTTTGAGTTTCAAAGGGATCCCAGAGGATCATTTCTAGGTATTGTCCCCTTGGTTATGAATATCTTGATCATTACCCTAAGTTTAGAGGAATTTCCCATGGTTGGTTAAGCTTTTCTAAGCATTGGGTGAGGAAGCTAGGGTGGAGGAGGATGGCAAACATTGCAGCTGAAAAGAAAGGGAGGAGAGATGACTCAAGTATAGTGAAGCTCGTGAAAGGGAGATGGCTAGAAAATGTGAGGTTGCAAGTGTGATGGATCTATGGAGGCAGATATTATGGGAAGGAGTTCATGTTCATGCAGAGGATGTGGAACCTAAGTAGTTTGTGCTACCCCATCTTGGAAAGTGCGGGAGAGAATCCCCTTCAATTTCTGATGAGAGTTCATCACATGGAGAAAGGAGAGCTATTGGCACACATCGAACCCACGGAGAGCAACCCTTGATGCTTGGTTCTATAGAGCAAGGGACAAGTATTGCTAACCCAGATTTGTATCGGTGGGAATAATCGATCTATGCCCATGAGATAATTTCTCATTTGGAACATCTATAGCTACACAAATCATTCGGTATTTGGAGGAATTTTTGGACAAGGTGAAAATACACAAGGTTTTGGTATCACATCTGGAAGTGGTGTGGGACACACAAACTGGTAGTGGAACAATATCATAAACCATTGGCACACAGTTTAGTGGGACATTGGGAACACTAAGCGTGACCACTTAAGGTAATTTACCTACTACAAGAGGTAGATCGGTGGTATAGGAGCTGAAGGACCTAGTGGATTTGGAGGGTCCGGTGGGTTAGGAGGAATAGGACTTGGTGGATCTAGTGGAGGAGGAAACACCAAGGAGAACCAAGGCTCTGGATAAGGAGGAATTTGGCCTCAACCACCTCCACAAGTCATTTTTATATGTCTTTGCACTTACCAAACTACAAGGGTATTAAGGATGTTGTAGAGCATGTCCACAAGTGTGAATTACTATGGTGCATGAAAGGGATCACTACCCGGAGTGGAAGGTAAGTCAGTTTCCAACAACTTTATAAGGGCATGCATATAGTTGGTATCAAAAGTATGACCCCCATCAAACAGTGGTAGAATACACTACATTGAAGAAAGCCTTCCAAGCAAAGTTCCATATCCCTAAATTTGAGCATAAGAGAATCAAGACTCTAAAGGGAATCCAATAAGTAATGGAAGAGAGTGTGTGGGAATATGACTCATGATTCAAGACTCTCTTGTCAAAAATATCCTATGACATTCACCATTCTCAACATGCTCAATTTTTATTTGGAGGGTTAATAACATCGTTCGAAGGGCACTATCACACAAGACTTTAATAGACCTGCACAAGGCCTTGGAAGCTACCTTGTGCACTGAGGCTATTGGAAGCATTGATACTAGTGTTAGCCCTTTTCTAGAGGCTCAAATTACTACAATGGAAAAATAGTTGGAGAAGTCTACAAATTCGAGTGCATGAAGTATGTAGTGGTCTGTGGTGTACAAACTATGAAGTGGAAGGGTATGTAAAGGATAGTTTCCCTTGAAAGTAAGTGCGCACCATGGTGATAGATTGTGAAATTTTCCTTAGGGATCATGATGCAAATAGGTGTCCTCTACTACAATACGCAATTTGTAAGAATATTTCTTGTTATTGCAAGATCTTTACCTCTATGACCCATGATACCAAGGATTGTAGATTGATTGACTAGATTCATGATGTTATTGATCTTGGTGTGTGCCAAACTAGTCTTGCAAGTAGTTCCAAAGATAATGATCATTGCTATGAAGATTGCATAGATGGAGAATTACATGGAAGTAGTTTTCATGGAGTACTTCATGTTCGAAGTAACCACAGAGAAGGAAGAAGTGAGTTCCCAGGAGAAACCTATTATAACTGTGGATCGATAGAGCATTATAAGCATGATTTTCCTGACCTACCTGACCGCTCATGGTGCAGAAAAAACATAAGTATGAGGAGTTCCCTGAGTTGTTTGAACACATGATCTAACAACACTTGGAAAGACAAAGGAAGTGGTATGTAAAGTATAAAGAAGGTCGACCCATAGTGGATGCATAGAGTGGCACTTGAGTCAAGATTAGAACTTGTACTTGGTGACAATGTGGGTTGAGGTTGCGCATGCAAGGAGATGCCAAGACAGTAAAGCGGTTGTTGAGGAGGAAGTGGTACACGGGAAGTATCTAAATCCTACTCATCATAAGTAATTATATCAAGAGACTATGGATTTGCTTTGGATTTTGCAAGGGGAGATCTAATTTCTAAAGGAATAGTCAAAGTATTTGGAGCAAAGGAATAATGTCAAGGCTCTAAAAGAGGACCTGGATGAAGTACAATAAGTATGTAGGATGTTAAGGCAAGAGAATGTTATTCCCTTGCTAGGAGAATGGCTATGGGAGAAGGTACCATGCACTGGAGTAGAGCACGAAATGTAGGTTTTGCATGCAAACCTTCCTCCTCATAGCCTTGACTATGATAAGGAGATTACTGTGAATGTAGTTGTTGATTGTTGGCTTCTGAGTAATATCCTCATTGACATGGGAGTGGAGGTCAATGTTCTCACCTTAGATGCATGACATCAAATGGGAAGGCCCACATTACAACCATCTTCGAATGTGTTTTATATGGAAAACAAGACAAAGGAAATGCCCATTGGAGTCTTGAAAGATGCGGTTATCACTATTCAAGGGGATAAGTTCACTGGGGACTTTGAAGTCTTGTGATCACCAAGGTGGATAATTTCCCAACATTACTTGGGCACCCTTGGTGTTATAAGAACAATGTCAACCTGTAGTTTAACAAGGGGTATATCAGCTTCGAGAATAAGGAAGAAAGGGTAATTATCCCTTTAATAGATGGGAAATCAGCACCCTATACTGATCCCTTAGGAGAGGAAGTCCTCAACATAATCTATGTGCACTCTATCGGAGATACGAAGATAATTCATCCCATTGAGGGAGTTATCCAATTTGAAGATGCTCAGTCCTTGAGTGATACCACTATCATGGCATGTGACAATTGGGTGCATGAGACTTATGATTTGATTGGGTGATAGTTGAGAGGGTCTGTAATAAAGGTAATAAAGGTGCGCTCGATCAAGTGTATGGGAGGGAAGAAGTTACCGACTTACTATGGGGAGAATACCTAAATTTTTCTTGCGAGAAATGAAGGCTCGGTGGAATAATAAGAACAAAACAAGGGTAATGCTTAGTTATAACCTTCTTGAAACTACAACATGCTAGTGGGATACTCATTATGAGAGCCTCATAGAATGGTGCGAGGTAAGAGTCACATTTTACGTAAGGTTCTCGAGGAGCAACACATCCACTTTGTCATCCAAGACTACCATAGTAAGGATACTACCTC